>CM060632.1:7055400-7753694 GCA_030578275.1 Meda fulgida | reverse complement strand
GTTTAGCAAGGTCTGTAGCAGGAGAGTGGGGGCGGAGCCGAGCGGTGAGTAAGTGGGTCAAGTGCAAAATGACGAACACCTGTTTCTGATTGCAGTGATTGGCATGGGGAGACCGGATAAAAGCTGGCTGGTGCGTGAGAATGAGAGAGAGAGAAGGACTGAGAGCTTGTGTACACCAAGAACTGAGTCTCTACAACTGAAAGGATTGCTGTTGTTTATGCTATAGTATTGCTATGGTGAAGGCGCTTGTGCGCAACTGTTTTCTTTACTTTGAATATTTAATAAAGTACACGACTCTCGGTCACACCGACCCCTTGTCTTCTTCCATCACCAACATCCTGAACCATCGACTTTGCTACAATCGAGATGGGGGGGAAAGCATACAGTGATGAGCCAGCACGTCTCTGTTCTTCGAGAAGAACACCTTGCAGTGGGTGTTGGCTCTCGAGGCAAAAAGGTCAAGGTTGGCCTCGACGAACATCTCCCATATTAGACTGACCGTCTGAGGGTTCAGGGACAACTCGCTTAGGGGAGTGTTACCCCGCGAGAGCATATCAGCGCTCAGATTTTGGACGCCCGGGATGTGCACTGCTCTCAGAGAGCTCAGACTAGTCTGTGCCCACAGGAGGATGTCCCTCGCCATAGTATACAGGTTGCCTGACCTGATGCCACCCTGGCGATTTATGTAGGCCACCACTGACATGTTGTCCGTATGGACTAGGACATGGTACCTGAGGTTTGACAGAAAAGCTTTCAGGGCCCAACCAACTGCTTTCATTTCCAGACAGTTGATATGTAAGCTCTGCTCCGTGCTCGACCAGAGGCCGGAGGCAGGCTTGCCCTCGTGCAGCGCTCCCCAACCCAGGTTGGACGTGTCTTTAAAAACCACCTTCCTTCTGGAAACTACCCCCATGGTCACCCCATTGTGGTACCAGTGCTGAGCCCGCAAGGAAGTGATTCACCATAATGCGCAGGCTCCCTGACTGCCATGCATGGGTTGGCACACAGCGTTTCAGCCAGTGCTGCAGCGGGTGCATGCGCAGTAATCCCAAGTGGAGTACTGATGATGCAGCTGCCATTAGACCAAGTAGTTTCTGAAATTTCGCCCTGAACGCGGCCGCCAGTGTCTGTACAGAGAGTGCGCGCTCTTGAGTGAGCCGTGCTTTCATTGTCACCGAGTCTAAAACCGTGCCCAGAAAGACAACAGTCTGGCTGGGGGACAGTTAGCTCTTGGGAACATTGATTGTGAGCCCCAGACATTTTAGGTGGCCGAGAATCAAATCCCTGTGAACTAACAGTTCGTCTCTCGACTGCGCCAGCACCAGCCAGTCGTCGAGATAATTCAGCACCTGCACTCCATGACTTTTCAGTGGGGAGAGCGCTGCATCCATAAATTTCATGAATGTGCGGGGTGCCAGCGACAGGCCGAACGGCAGTATTGATATGCCCTCCCCTCGAAGGCGAATCTCAAGAATGGCCTATGTTGAGGGTCGATCTGAATATGGAAATATGCATCTTTCAGATCCATTGTAACAAACCAATCGCCCGGGCGAACTTGTGCGAGAATTTGTTTGAGTGTTAACATTTTGAAAGGCCGTCTCATGAGAGCCTTGTTCAAATTTCTCAGAACTGGTATGGGTTTGAGTCCGCCGTCTTTCTTTGGAACAAGAAAATAGCGGCTGTAAAACCCCGAATACATTAGCGCAGGAGAGACTGATTCTATCGCTCCTTTTGCTAATAAATTCTAAACTTCGGTGCGAAGCACGTGACCCGCGCTGCTTCTCACCGACGTCTCGATAACCGCCTGGAATTTCGGGGGTCTGCGAGCGAATTGGAGCGAGTAACCTCGCTTTATAGTGTTTATGACCCAACTCGACACACCGGGGATGGCTTGCCAGGCCATAGCCCGTGTGGCTAGGGATTGACACACTGAATGGGACGGGCCGCCTAACATGGGGGACCTGATACCCTTATAATGTGATTTGTGCACATACTGAGTGTTTGACTGACTATCCAGGCTTTTGCCCGGGGGAAAGTAAGTGATACAACAGGGAGGGGGTCACCTAGTGGAGGGGGACCGTGAACCCGTGTATTGTGATTGTGAAACATGCTCTTCTTGTGCTTTATTTGGTTCGCCGTGAAAACGGCGTTTGTTTGCAAAGACGCGCTCACTGCTGCGGGCCTGTTTACAATAATAAAATCCCCAGCCGCCTGAACTGAACAGGGAGCTGTGGGAAGTTTTGCTGGTTTCTTCGAGGGTGGTCCGGCTAGCGCGAGACACGAGCCCTCTCTCTTTCCGCTTTGTGCTAGGACAACTTTGTGGTACCTGGTCGACCACGGAGCTAGCTCGCGGGCCTTGACGCCGGGGGAGCGGGTAGCGCTTCGTGGGCCTTGACTGGCGGTGGCTATCAGCGGCCGCAGGGCTGGGCTGAGAGGCCTGCTTCACCGGTTTGGCTGGATGAGGCGAAGACAGTGGCTTGGGCTTGCTGGTTGTGGAGCTCGAGCGCTTCGGCAAGAAGTGTCGCATAGCCTGGGACGCTTTCTGTGCCTCAGTGTACCCTTCCGAGAATCCCTTCACCGCCGGGCCGAAGAGACCGGAGCTGGAGACCGGGGCGTCGAGAAACCTAGTTCTGTTGGCATCTTTGATCTCGGTGAGGTTGAGCCAAAGATGGCGCTCGAGCACGAACAAGCTCGCCATGTTCCTTCCGAAGGCCTGTGCTGTAGCTTTAGTAGCACGCAACGCTAGGTCTGTAGCACTTCTCAGGTCTTGATAAGCTTCCGGGTCCGAGCCAGCCTCGTCCATGGACTGGAGGAGTTTCTGGAGGAGTTTGCTGGTAGACCTGCAACACGGCCATCGTGTGCAGGGCCAATGCAGCCTGACTGGAAGCGGCATGCGCGCGTCCAGCGAGGGCTGAGGTGTTTCGGCAGGGTTTGTTGGGGTGAGCGGCTCTAGCTCGCCAGCTAGCCGCAGTGCTCTGGCAAAGATGAGCGGCCATGGCCTCTTCGAGGGGCGGCAAAGACTCATAACCCTTTTCCGCTGTGCCATCAATGGAGGAGAGCGTGGCGGAAACTGGAGATCCCACACGTGCTGAGTACGGAGCACGCCAGGCCTTGGTGAGCTCCTCGTGGATCTCGGGGAAAAATGGCGCTGGTTTGTAAAGAGGGGCCTGCTGGCTCCCCGACAGGAACCATCCATCCACCTGGCTACGAGGCGGTTCCTCGGGCATGGCCCACTCTAGCTCGAGGTCCGCGACGGCCTTCGTGAGAATCCGAAGCATTTCGGCGTTGGAGTTCGTCCTGGTTGCTGAACCACTGGCCACAGACTGAGAAGCGGTGACGGGGTCGAGAGAGCCCGGCCACTCGTCCCCAGAAGCGCCGATGGACAGGCCGTCGTCGCGCTCTTGAGACCCGCCGAAGGAGACGAGGCCTGCCACGTGGGAGGGGAGGCGCTGGTCTCCTACGAACAGGACCGGTGAGGGCGTCCGAGTAGGAGAAAGTGAAACACGCGGGGACGCGGCCGGCATGCGTTCACCAACTTCCATACTCTCCGGTTGCCGTTGGCTCAGCGCTTCTTCTTCCTTGGAATAGAAAGCATGGTGGAAGCGACATCGCCGTCTCGGGAGAGAGCTAGCCGATTGCACAGCACGGAGATAGGCATGCTTTCGCAGGCCACACTTCCGCCGGCAGAGAGTGCATTCTTTCTCCGCGTGGTCGATCCCCAGGCAGGAAATGCAGCTCAAGTGCTGGTCTGCCTTGTGCAGACGGCCTCCGCACGTGGCGCAGGATGAACGAGGCATATCTGCAAAATAATTCACGTTAAGAAGGACATAGGCTGTCGCCGGATAGCCATAGGTGAGACGGCGTCAGGAGACAACGACGTGCAGGCGAAGTCTGATGAAGAGAAGCACGCTCAGGCTGAGAAGGCTTGTTCGACGGCGAATAACAGTAAAAAGCTCAGGGACATGTGTACTGTCGCTGAAGGAGTAAAAATCTGCTAAAATGGCGAATTCAAAGTTCTATATAGGCTGGGCCATGCCCCCTCGGCGGGCTCTGACGTTGGGCTAGCTCATTGGTCGCATGTCGGAGTCGCCCCCGCGCCATTGGATGTGCAGTTGCTGCAGCACAGGCTATGAGCGTGCCAGACGCTCAGTGTGCTAGCTGTGCAGCTGCAAATGCGTTTTAAAATAAGCTTCAGTAAATCGAGGAAAAGAAGTTTCCCCACTGCGTATAGCTATGCAATACGAAGTGACCGTTCGAAAGGGAACTGAAAAGCTCTTAAACCTATCGTTGTGCAGGCGCCAATGAAGTCATGCAGATTTAAACAAAAAAAATCAAGTGCAAATACAAAAATAAGTACTCAATACAAAAAAAAGTATACAAATACTCCAGTAAAGATTAAAGCTGCAAGCAGCATTGAAAGGGCCCTCACACCCGTGCCACCGCCACCCGGTGGCTTTAGGAAGACAGAGCACGGTGGGCAATGTGCATTTAAGTAGGTAAATATAGGAGGAGTATGTCAAAGTCAGTTACAAAAATGTCCTTTATTATGGGGATAATAGCATGCAATATCACTCAGATAAGTGTTGCTAGCATGTTTTAGCATGTTTCTAGCAAGTTTAGAACTCAATGGCATATTTACTATGTTGCTAGTACTGCATCACAGTGTAAAACATGTCACTTCCTGTCGACAGTAGGTGGCGCTATTACTATAACTGAAAATTGTCATGTAGATGTGTTCAGGGCAGGACTTTTATCAAAAGTGTGACATTCCTTGCCTGAGTTAAAACAACTTCCTGTTTCATGGCATTAATAGCATGATTTAACACTTAACTAAGTATTGCTAGCATGCTTTAGCATGTTTTTAACGTTTAACACTCAATGGCATATTTTACTATGTTGCTAGTACTGCATCACAGTGTAAAACATGTCACTTCCTGTTGACAGTAGGTGGCGCTATTACTATAACAGAAAATTCTCAAATAGATGTGTTCAGGCCATGACTCTTATCAAACATGTGAAGTTTGGGGCAGATTTGATATTCCATGCTTGAGTTACAGCAAATTCCTATTTAATTGCAGTAAAATCATGCTTTAGCACTTAGCTAAGTATTTTTTAGCATGTTTTAACATGTTTCTAGTATGTTGCTAGCATGTTTAACACTTGTTGGCACTTTTTTATATATTATTAGGAGTCCACAACAGTGTTAAACATGCCACTTCCTGTTACCAGCAGGTGGCACTATGACTGTAGCTGAATTTGAGCATGGACATGTGTTCAGGACAGAACTCTTACCAAACGTGTGAGTTTGGGGCAGATTAGACATTGTTTGCCTGAGTTACAGCAACTTCCTGTTTCATGCGAAACATCGAAATTTGTCAGGCCGCTGAGGACACGCCCTTCGACAAAAACTCAAGATCTTCGCAATTTAACGTCACAAAGGCCTTAAGATTACACTCACCAAATTTGAAGATGATCAGATTAAAACTATAGGAGGAGTTCGTTAAAGTACGAGGCCTGAAAATGGCAAAAACTGCACAAAAATCTGAGAGGAAGTTCAAAATGGCTGACTTCCTGTTGTGTTTAGGGCTATGCTCCAAGAGAGCTCCTTTTTTGTAGGTATTGGGCCATTACATGTATGTACCGAATTTTGTACACGTACGTGAAACGTAGCGGGAGGCGCACTCCGTTGAACCTTTATAGGTGGCGCTATCGAGCCATTTTGCCCCGCCCAATTCTGAAACGCATATCAGATGTAGATTTTTGCCAGTTCTGACGCGTGTGCAAATTTTCGTGAGTTTTCGTGCATGTTTAGGCCCTCAAAAATGCGATTCATTGCGGAGAATAATAATAAATATAGCTGCGAGCAGTGATTGCGGGCCCAAGCCGGTGGCACCGCCACCCCGGTGCCTTCAGGGTTATTGTGCACGACGTGCAAAAACGTAACCCCGCTTTGACTGTTGAAAAGAAGTGTGCTGTAGAGCTTGCATCAGTGTGGGCTCTGCAAAAGTGCGCATCCAGGGCACATATAAACCACAAATTATGCGTGAGCAACCTTCTGAAACCTAAATTGAAAAATGGATTTAACAGACACATGAAATAAGTACACAAGACCGAAAATTCATATGAAGTGTGCCATTTGGGGACAGGGCCTATGTGTCACGGTGGGTAAATCCTATGTCTCATTCATGTCTCGTGTTTCTGTTGTTTCATGTGTGTATCGGCTGATTAGAGGGGTGTGGCTGCTCATCAGAGCTCATTCAGCATCACTCATCACCAGCTGCAGTCTATCATCCCGGTCTATTTAATCTCACCCATTTCTCATCTCCATGGTCAGATCGTTGTTTGTGATGTCCGGTGTTTGTTCCTGCTACGTTCCAGTATCCTTCGTTGTTCCTGTCTGTTCCCTGTGGATGTTCTGGATTCGTCTTGTTGATCGTCACCTCACTTCACCTGCACTGTATCCGTCTGACCATCGAGTCCCTGCGCCACTTATCTGCCTGTCTGTGGATCGTGTACTGAGTTCTCTACCTTGCCTGTCTGTGGACTATGTTCTGAGTTTTGCAATAAATATTGTTACTTGCAATTGCTTCCGTAGTTCTTATGTTACACTATGACCGTGAACCACAATAGCCACATATATGAGATCATTTAAATTTAGAATAATTTTTAGGTCAATATGTTTTGCAGCACTTACATGTGTAAATCCAGAAGCCCTGTATTTATCTGGAGGTCTTTGTCCTTTGCCTGTCAACCTGGTTTGTCTCTGCCTTTTCTGTTCTGCCCTGTTTGCCATTGTTCACCCTGCCTGTCTTGACCATTCTTAATAAAAAGCTGCAAATGGATTCCCCTGGCCTGACCCTGCCTCGATACAACACATATGCTGCATCTGCTCACTATCTGCCGAACGCCTCTGGTAGTTCCGCTTCAGCACTGATGATGTTGTAGGAATAGTGCACTCTGGTTGGTCTGGATTATTTGGGAATTTTTATTTTATACAGAAATAAGTTATTTATAATTCATATATATATATATATATATATATATATATATATATATATATATATATATAGAAAGATAGATATACATATATAAAGACACAGAGGATATTACTTGCCTTACCTGTTTAGTAAAATGAAAAACTAAAAATAAATAACTAGGGAAACCAAGATAATTATTCTGATTTGATGATACACTCAAAATATTACACAAGCAATCGTTTAAATTTAGTGATATTCAGAACAGAACAAGAATTTTAAAAAACTATAAACAAGAAGTAACCGAAATAATGTAAATCGAAAGTGAAAGTAAGTGGTGTTGGGCTCACGTAACTCTCTCATTAGAATCAAACTGTTTCAACATTTGTGATGTATTTGGATGCTAAACTATTCTTTATTATAGGCTTTGTACTTCACTCACGTTCCAATATGTGTGTGAGTGTGTGTGTGTGTGTGTGTGTGTGTGTGTATGTGTGTGTGTGTGGTGTGTGTGTGTGGGTGAGATTGAACTGTTACACATAAAAACATACTCCGTCATTTTGTTCATCGAGGACGTAAATTCAAACTGCAAAGTGGTTATTTATATTTATGTACACTCACAATAAAACACAAAGTGCTTTTGTCAAACTATAAACTCAAACTGTAACCTACAACTGTCCCCCGACCAAAATCTCACCCACACACACCAACACCCACACACACAGTTTAAAAGCAAAAAATATTTATCCAACCTCATTTAAAAACAGTCTGTGAGTGCCATCTTTTGGACATTCATCATATTGCATTGGTTTTAATTTCTTGTCCTCAAACAGAGCACTAATCTGTTTATTTTTAAGTTACACATTCTACATTGATTAAAATAGAAAATCAAATGTGTTTTTTAATGGTAGTATTATTTTATACAATAAATTATAAATCTGATGAGAATAAATGTAGTGTGCATAAAATTTTTAAGGAAAACATTGATCTAATATAGCACATTAGAGAGAGAGAGACGGAGGCGCGGGCGCGATCGAACTGTGTGTGTGTGTGTGTGTGCGTGTGTGTGTGTGAGAGAGGGGCGCGATCGAACTGTGTGTGTGTGGGAGAGAGAAAATTCTCAGAATCCACATTCAAGCCACAATATCTGACTTTCTGTTGGTCGGAGCTAAAGGATGTAAATTAGAAAGTTGTTTGGCTAGATGAGAACAATATATACGCCAAGTTTTGTAACTGTAGGTAAAATTATCTAAGTTATAACACACTTTATGTGTCCTTTTTTAGTCATAAATTCATTTCCTCGCCACGGCCAAACCGTTCGAGATATCAAAAATCCGTCCGCAATTTAGCATCCTCAATGTCTTGACTTCACACTGACCGAGTTTCGTGGCGTTTGGATTAATTCTCTAGGAGAAGTATATCAATAATAAAAGCATGCATTTTCCAAACAACCCATAATAGCTGATTTCCTGTTGAGGTGTCGTAAAACTTAGAGCACGGAAGTTGTTCGGCCCGATGAGATCTATAAGTGTACCGAGTTTCATATTATTGCATGCAAGCATGTTTGATATATGGACAAGTGTTCGAATCCCGTTCCAGGGGGCGCTGTCGAGCCCCCCTGCCACGCCCGGGTACCAGCTTCAGCCCGGCCCTGATGGCCGCGAGTTCTGACCTGTGTGCAAAGTTTCAAGAGTTTTCGAGCACGTTAAGGGCCCCAAAACCTTGAAAAACTAAAATAAAAGCATTCTCACTCAGTAGACAAACCCCCATCCCCTCAAACACACGGAGAGACGTAGGGTCAGAGAGAGTGGAAGAGAAAATTCTCCAAAACATCCACATTCAAACCAAAATATCTGACTTCCTGTTGTTCTGATCTACTAAGTGTAAATTAGAAAGTTGTCCAGCTCGATATGCACATTATACATACTGAGTTTTAATAATTGTAGATAAAAGTATAGACCTAACTCACCCTCTTTTGTCAAAAGGTGGCGTTACTGAGCCCCGGCACCACGCCCGTTTCTGAAACTTGGCACATGTCTACTGGCTAATAAATGTGATGTGTCTATCGAGTTTCATGCAATTTCAAGTATGCTAAGAGTCTCAAAAGCATCAAAAAAGAATCTTAAAGTTTGATGCGTTACCACGGCAACAGTATCTAAGATATCAATAATCCTTTCACAGGTCTAAATCTGCCGTGTGTTTACATTATACACATAAAGTTTGAAGCAAATCGGGTAAAAATAAGAGGGTGATTTCAAAGCATTTTGAAAGTGACACACTTCCTGCTGCCAGTTGGTGCCGCTATAACTTTGACTCACAATAGTCACATCCATGTGATCGGCCTCTTACAGCGAACACACTGCTGAAGTTTCATCAAGATCAGTCAATGTATGCAGAAGTTATAACACACTTCCTGTTTCCATTATTCGCCACAATTTCGTTTCCTCACCACGGCCAAACCGTTCGAGATATCAAAAATCCCCTGGCAATTTTTCATCCTCAATGTCTTGACTTCATGCACACCGAGTTTGGTGACGGTCGGGTGAATTCCCTAGGAGAAGTGTTTCAAATTCCTTAGCACGAGTTTCAAAACAACCCACAATAGCCGATTTCCTGTTGGTCTGGCGTAAAAAGTAAGAGTGCGAAGGATATATGAAACGATGAGATCTATATGTGTATCGATTTTCAGATTAATTCATGCAAGCGTGTTTGATATATGGACATGTGTTCGAATCCCGTTCTAGGGGGCGCTGTCGAGCCCCCCTGCCACGCCCGGGTACCATCTTCAGTCCAGCCCTGATGGCCGCGGGTTCTGACCCGTGTGCAAAGTTTCAAGAGTTTTTGAGCACGTTAAGGCCCCCATATCAACCACAAGACTCTGGCGCGATCGAACTGTGTGTGTGTGAGAGAGATAAAAGAGAGAGGCACGGGCGCGATCGAACTGTGTGTGTGTGCGTAATACAAATAATAAATAAATAAATAAAAGTGCGTATAAATACAATTTTGGACACAGGAGGGCAGTATGGCCCTATGTATGAATTTGTGCTTAAACTATCACCCGAGGAGAACCCCCCCCCCCCCCCCCCCCCCTCCCCCTCCTCTCACACACACACACACAAACACACACATACAGAATGTCAGGGTGCATTCTCTCTGTCAGAGAGAGAGAGGGAGAGAAAATTCTCAAAATCCACATTCAAGCCAAAATATCTGACTTTCTGTTTTTTGGAGCTAATGACTAAAAATTAGAAAGTTGTTCGGCTTGATGAGAACAATATACACGCCAAGTTTTGTAACTGTAGGTAAAACTAACTAAGTTATAACACACTTTATATGTCCTATTTTAGTCATGGAAATTCATTTCCTCGCCGCGGCCAAACCGTTCGAGATATCAAAAATCCGTCCGCAATTTAGCATCCTCAAAGTCTTGACTTCATGCACACCGAGTTTGGCGATGATTGAATGAATTGCCTAGGAGGAGTACTTTAAATTCCACAGCAAACGTTTTCCAAATAACCCAAAATAGCCGACTTCCTGTTGGGCTGGCGTAAAACTTGACCGGGGGAAAGATGTTTGGCCCGATGAGATCTATATATGTACTGAGTTTCATATTAATTGATGCAAGTGTGTTTGATATATGGACCAAATAGTCGGATCCCGTTCAAGGGGGAGCTGTTGAGCCCCCCTGCCACGCCCGGGTACCAGCTTCAGCCCGGCCCTGATGGCCGTGGGTTCTGACCTGTGTGCAAGATTGCAAGAGTTTTTTAGCACGTTACGAGCCCCAAAAGCCCCTGAAACTTTGAAATCCATTAAAAGCAATACACAAATCCCTCACACACAGAGACGGAGAGAGAGAGAGAAAAATTTCTCAGAAACATCCACATTCAAACTAAAATATCTGACTTGCTCTTGGTCTGAGCTAATGACAGTTAATTAGAAAGTTGTCCAGTTTGATCTGAACAATATGCGTACCGTGATTTATGATTGTAGCGTTTTATGATTGTACGTAAAACTGTAGACCTAACTCCCCCTCTTTTGTCAAAAGGTGGCGCTACTGAGTCCCTACACCACGCCCATTTCTGAAACTTTGCATATGTCTACTGGCTAATAAATGTGATGTGTCTGTCGAGTTTTATGCAATTTAAGCAATTTCAGGCATGCTAAGAGTCTCAAAAGCATCCAAAAAGAATATTAAAGTTTGCTGCGTTGCCACGGCAACAGTATCTAAGATATCAATAATCCTTTCACAGGTCTACATCTGGCGAGTGTCTACATTATACACATCAAGTTTGAAGCAAATCGGGTAAAAATAAGAGGGTGATTTCAAAGCATTTTGAAAGTGACACACTTCCTGCTGCCAGTTGGTGGCGCTATAACTTTGACTCACAATAGTCACATCCATGTGATCGGCCTCTTACAGCGAACACACTGTTGAAGTTTCATCAAGATCAGTTAATGTATGCAGAAGTTATAACACACTTCCTGTTTTCATTATTCGCCATAAATTCGTTTCCTCGCCACGGCCAAACCATTCGAGATATCAAAAATCCCCTGGCAATTTTTCATCCTCAATGTCTTGACTTCATGCTGACCGAGTTTCGTGGCGATTGGTTGAATTCTCTAGGAGGAGTATATCGAATTCCAGGGGCATACGCTTCCAAACAAACCATAATAGCCGACTTCCTGTTGGGCTGGGGTAAAAAGTAAAAGTACAAAGGATATATGAACCGATGAGATCTATATGTGTACCGAGTTTCATATTATTACATGCAAGCGTGTTTCCACGCCCAGATACCAGCTTCAGCCCGGCCCTGATTGCCGCGGGTTCTGACCCTTGTGCAAAGTTTCAAGAGTTTCTGAGCACGTTAAGGGCCCCAAAATTGCCCAAATAGTCGTAAGAAAAATATGGAAAATGACTTTCCAAACAACCCATAATAACCGACTTCCTGTTGGGCTGACGTAAAACTTAGAGCACGAAAGTTGTTCGGCCCGATGAGATCTATAAGTGTACCGAGTTTCAGATTATTACATGCAAGCGTGTTTGATATATGGACAAGTGTTCGAATCCCGTTCCAGGGGGCGCTGTCGAGCCCCCCTGCCACGCCCGGGTACCATTTTCAGCCCGCGGGCCGCGGGTTCTGACCCGTGTGCAAAGTTTCAAGAGTTTTCGAGCACGTTAAGGCCCCCAAAAGTGCCCAAAAGGTAGTAAAATAATAATAAAGAATAATAATAATAATAATAAAGAATAATCCTTAGGAAAACAATAGGGCCTTCGCCTATTCAAGGCTTGGGCCCTAAATATAGCTGCGAGCAGCGATTGCGGGCCCAAGCCGGTGGCACCGCCACCCTGGTGCCTTTACCTTAAGGCACCGGGGTGGCGGTGCCGCCAGCTTTGGCCCTTCGTCGCTGCTCGCAGCTACATTTATATATATATATATATATATATATATATATATATATATATATGTATATATATATATATATATATATATATATGTATATATATATATATATATATATATATATATATGTATATATATATATATATATATGTATATATATATATATATATATATATATATATATGTATATATATATATATATATATATATATGTATATATATATATATGTATATATATATATATATATATATATATATGTATATATATATATATATATATATATATATATGTATATATATATATATATATATATATATATATATTAGGGATGTAACGGTTCACAAAATTCACGGTTCGGTTCGATACGATACACTTGTGTCACGGTTCGGTCCGGTACGGTTCGGTACGTTTTCAATACAGAAAAAAGAAATGCCAGTCAATTTCCTTTATTTAATTTTTTTTATATATATATTTTTATTAAAACTAACATCATAAAGTATGATTTTTTTTTACTTTGAGCAATGATGGAGCTATACTTGACTTTTCTTAGGAGCATATAAAACAAAACAGCTGCTTGGACAAAATTAAATGTAATATTTTAGTAGTTATAAACAAAGGTTTATTTTAGTTCAGATTAACATTTGAGGGCAGCATTTGTATTCATAATGTCCAAATAAAACCGACGTAATGTTACTTAAAAGCATTATAAAGCCTACTATTCCTCCCACACTTCCATGGTTACAGTGAGTTACTACAGTAACCCCAGGGTGATGTTGCTGATCTGTGGACTCTGGATAGTTCATTCATGGCACAATGTTTCTTCCTGGTTTCCACGTCAGCGCTGTTTGATCCGTTAATAACGCAGAAATGTGAATGCTCCTAACCAGATCTCGCAGCGGTGTTATTATTCAGTAACGAATTCAAACACTTTCTTTACTGGATGTCGCTGTGTAGTAACAGTGCTGCTTAATCCAGATCGGCTCGCTCCAAAAGCAACCTGCATTGGTCCGAACTGATAAACGGTCCGTCAACCACATTTAACGAGTAGCTCAGTTTCGTTCCGCTTACATTACATTTGCCATTTGATGTTGGGCAAATGTTGTGGTCGCGCCAGCATCTCGAGCGCGCTTGCCACGCGGTTAAATTTGAAATAAATACATTTTGGACGGCAGGAAAAATGGTCCAACGAACCGTTCGGTTTAAAAAAGGGGACCGAAAACTGAACCGAAAGCCTTGTACCGAACGGTTCGATACAAATATGTGTTTCGTTACACCCCTAATATATATATAAACAAGCCGCCACCCCCGTGCCTTTAGGGTTATTGTTCACGACGTGCAAAAGCGTAACCCCGCTTTGATTGTTGAAAAGAAGTGTGCTGTAGAGCTTGTATCAGTGTGGGCTCTGCAAAAGTGCGCATCCAGGGCACATATCAACCACAAAGTATGCGTGAGCAACCTTCTGAAACCTAAAATGAAAAATTAGACAGCCTACGGTCTCATGGATTTACGCAAGACCTAAAATTCATATGAAGTGTGCCATTTGGGGACAGGGCCTATGATCGTGAACCACAATAGCCACATAAATGAGATCATTTAAATTTAGAATAATTTTTAGGTCAATATGTTTTGCAGCACTTAAATGTGTAAATCCAGAAGCCCAGTATTTATCTGGAGGTCTTTTGTCCTTTGTCTGTCAACCTGGTTTGTCTCTGATTTTCTGTTCTGCCCTGTTTGCCATTGTTCACCCTGCCTGTCTTGACCATTCTTAATAAAAAGCTGCAAATGGATTCCCCTGGCCTGACCCTGCCTCGATACAACACATATGCTGCATCTGCTCGCTATCTGCCGAACGGCTCTGGTAGTTCCGCTTCAGCACTGATGATGTTGTAGGAATAGTGCGCTCTGGTTGGTCTGGATTATTAGGGAATTCTTATTTTATACAGAAATAAGTTATTTATAATTCAGATGATATATATATATATATATATATATATATATATATATATATATATATATATATATATATATACTGCAATATACATATGTATAAAGACACAGAGAATATTACTTGCCTTACCTGATTAGAAAAATGAAAAAATAAATAAAAATGTAACTAGGGAATCACTAAACCAATAAACTAAAAATTATCTAAGTTATAACACACTTTATGTGTCCTTTTTTAGTCATAAATTCATTTCCTCGCCATGGCCAAACCGTTCGAGATATCAAAAATCCGTCCGCAATTTAGCATCCTCAATGTCTTGACTTCATGCTGACCGAGTTTCGTTTTGTTTGGATTAATTCTCTAGGAGAAGTATATCAAAAATAAAAGCATGCATTTTCCAAACAACCCATAATAGCTGACTTCCTGTTGAGCTGTTGTTAAACTTAGAGCACGAAAGTTGTTTGGCCCGATGAGATCTATATGTGTACCGAGTTTCATATTATTACATGCAAGCATGTTTGATTTATGGACCAAATTTTCAGACCAAGTTTATGAACCAAGTTAATTTAATTAATAAACTAATTATATAAAACTATTGTCAATACACTACAATTAAACTGGTTATATGCCTTAACTTTATTTAAAAAAAAAAAAAAAAAAAAAAATATATATATATATATATATATATATATATATATATATATATATATATATATATATATATATATTTAAAAAATACAAGGCTTAAGACATTTATTTTCTTTTTTAATGCAGGCCAAATCACACAGCAGTGAAATGGTTAATCTAGCCCCCCCCCCCCCCTCCCCCTACACACACACACAGGCACAGACACAGAGACGTAGGCTCAGAGAGAAATGACCACATTCAAACCAAAATATCTGACTTTCTGTTGGTCCGAGCTAATGACTGTAAATTAGAAAGTTATCCGGCTTGATGAGTACAATATACGTACTGAGTTTGGTTACTGTAGATAAAACTAACCCCCCCATTTTTGACTAAAGGTGGCGCTACTGAGCCCTCAGCAAGCCCGTTTCTGAAACTTTGCACATGTCTACTGGCTAATAATTATGATGTGTCTGTCGAGTTTCATGCAATTTCAAGCATGCTAAGAGTCTCAAAAGCATCAAACAAGAATATTAAAGTTTGATTTGTTGCCTCGGCAACAGTATCTAAGATATCAATAATCCTTTCACAGGCCTACATCTGGCGTGTGTTTACATTATACACATAAAGTTTAAAGCAAATTGGGTAAAAATTAGAGGGTGATTTCTAAGCATTTTGAAAGTGACACACTTCCTGCTGCCAGTTGGTGGCGCTATAACTTTGACTCACAATAGTCACATCCATGTGATCGGCCTCTTACAACGAACACACTGCTGAAGTTTGTAACAACATTTAGTTTTACATTAAATTAGCTCAAATTATATATAGGGAATTTAATAATTAATCATGAATATGATTAATATATTGCATATTACAGTTAAATTATCGAAGTTGAAAATAGATTGATTGTACACACGAATGATCAATCACAACAAATCATAATTCCTCATTCATATGTCAATGGTCCATTTCCAGATCGATTATATGAGATAACCTTTAATGGAGTTAATTTAGCTATCGAACTGTTTTTCCAGCAAATGGCCGTAAGATTAACTTATCAACTTCTCAACAAAGTTATCCCTTCTTATAAACTCCAAGAAATATCAATTTTCTGGCCGTGAACATTAATTTTCCTGTGTTTATAAAATTAGACTACGCAACGTAATAATGAAAGCTTTGTAGCTAGGATCGATATCTCATTGACTTTGTAAAATGAGCATTTTAGACAGAAGCAATCAAGAATATAATGGTTTTAATAGTTGGACTAATAATACATCAAACTACAATTCACACAGAATATATGTATATACACCCGAAACAAACAAAACAAAAAACATTACAAACACGAATTAAAATAGGATGAGAGAGGAAGTTAAAATGATAAAAATGGGAGAGAGAGTTGGGAACAGAGAGAGAGAGAGAGAGAGAGAGAGAGAGAGAGAGATCCGTAGGATCACAGTTTGGCAAAATTCACCTGGACATTTAAACCTTTAAGAGACAACACGGAAAAACAGTCTTAATGCTCTAAAATCTTGGTAACTCAAATATACTTGCATATAGTTCTCATGTGTCTGAGCCCTGCGGCGTGTGTGAGCTGCTGGTCTTTGTGTGTTCCGTTGGAGCGTCACGTGGTTTGCTGCGGTCTGGAGCGCGCAGTTTCAAAGAAGGCTTAAAGGTCTTTGACGTAAATTACCAAATAAATAATTCAGACTAAGTTCATTTCTGGTGAAATGAACAAAGGAAAAACAAACTTAAACAAAAGAAAAGAAGAGGAAAGATCCCCCAGGGCGGGGATCACGAGTATGATGGTTACATCGGATCGAAGGAGAGGGAAGAGTCCAGTCAAAAGTCGAAGTTCCCTCGAAGAAGGGAGTTCCCCCAAAGATGCAGTTCTTTCTCCCCCCTCCTTACTTCTCACTACTCCTCAAAGATCCCCAAAAACTAAATATGAGGTGCTTGGTGGTCTTCTTTAAAGACACTTCTGTTTACGCCTCCTCTGGCGTGAATGCACCAATCAGCTGGGAGGAAAGTGTGCGGATAAGTGTTCCTTTGTTCCCTCGAGATCGACTTTGCATGTTTCGTGACCATGATGTAAAAATGCGTTCAATTTTACTCCAGAGATGATAAAACATAGTAACATACATTTTACGGTTTGCACCTATATATATATGGTTTGGTCAGATCAAGAGGATTCTAAAGGTGTGAAGAACGACATACAAACATTATAGGAAAACACAGTTACATTAAAAATGCATCTAAAAGCACCTCTGTTCATTTAGAATTATAATACGATCACATCTAACCCCAATGGAACATGGGCAAACATAAAAACATATAGAATATATCATAGTACAAGTCTCTCAATTGAGGAGATTGGAGAAAAAGTCCTTGTGTGTGTGTGTGTGTGTGTGTACTGTGAACGTGGCTGGGTCATTCGTTGGTGAAGATGTGGTGAACTTTTGCTCACCCCCCTCCCGGGCAATGATATGTGTGTGCGTATTCTTTGAATTGATGAGTTTTAAGTCTGGTTACAATGACCAGTGTGGTTCATTACACAAGGTTGTCTGTGTTTGTGAGGTGTCCTGAAGAGGGGACACCACGGGATCTCCGGCCAGAGAGGCGCTCCTGTTGGGTCACATGTGGTAAGACAGAGGACCCTGTGATTACTTATCAGCGAAAAACGCCGCGGGGGCACTTCTGGCATCGGTCATTTAATTAAGTCCCATCGCCATTTGCTTGTGTGTGAATCAGTAACTTAAAAAGTCTCATGACATCTCCATTCTTCAGATTGTGAAAGAAACAGGAGTGTTTACTTAATTGGAGACTTAGTTGATTAAAACCACATGATTGCGCTGATCATCTGATTATTGCTACATTCCCCCCTTGATGGTTCGGCAGGACCCGTGTGGGTGGGCCTCGTTGAACCATCACGACCGCATTGGTCAGGTGGCAGGTAAATCATGGAGGTTGGATGCTGCAGATGATGGTTAGGGCTGAGGGCTCAGCTCTATGAGGTTTTCCGCGTTCTCTAGCGGGGAGTCTTCTTTCAGAAGAGGCCTTCTGGATTAGGTCACGCATCGTTGAGTGGGCATTGCGTGGTCTTTGGCGAGCTGGAAGGTGCAGGGTAGCGGACTTGAACCTTGACTTGGTGCTGAGGCTGTGTCTTCATGGATGGCTGCTGGAGTTCCGGGGAACTCTGTGATTTTGGAGTCTGGCTTTGTTGTAGTTCTCGTGACCTCTGTGACCGGAGGGGGCGGGGTTCTTGAACTTGGGCCCAGACGGTCAGGTGTTTATAAGTCTAATAAAAGCTCAGAGCAGTCTAGCAGGTCTTTGCCAATCAGAAAGGGGTACGTGTCCATTTGTGAGATGTACACCGGGTGGATCAGACTCATAGAACCAATTGTCAGGTGAATGGGAGCTACCTGTTCGAGCCGGATGTCGTTCTGGCTGTACGACTGCACATTCAGCTCACACGATTGGGATGTAAGAGTTCGATCTTGTCTCATAGCTTTAGCTCTGAGTTTTCCTAAAAGTTCAGCTGATATTAAAGTAAAGTCTGCGCCGGTGTCTACCAGTGCTTCAAGTCTCACGTCATTTTCCAAAGTGATGGCTAGGTAGGGTTTCCGGGCCACCCCCTTTTCGATCAGGTTCCCCAGGAGCTTTGGCGTCCGGGTTGGTGTGGTGATCGATGGGCGGTTAGGGCCGGTCTTGTGTTGTTCGCTGTGGAGGCAGGTAGACAAAGCAGCATTTCCTGGCTCTTTGTGATGTTGGACCCAGTCGTGGGAAACTGTGCTGTCATGCTTAGGCTGTGCAGCTGTCAGCTGTGGTGGCTGGGTGATGCTGTCACTTTGTGGTGTGACAGTTATTTCTGTGGTCTGATGCTGATGAGCAGTGTTCTGGGTGCCTGTTTCAGACTTTACGCTTAGACATAGGATGTCTGGGTCGTCCCTCTTGTGTCTCTTGTGAGATCTCATGTGAAGAAGCTCTTTCAGCACCTTCAGGATCTTTGCCGTCTCTGACGTGGCTGCACTGTCTTAATCTGATGTGTGCTCAGACTTGTGCTTACCAGTGGCATGTTGAGAGGGATACCGCTCCGGGCTGTCTGGGCTTGAGTCTCTTGGTGATGGGGGTTGGCTATTTCTGGGTCGCCGGCTGGCTTCCCAGAATCTTTCAGAGCGCTCGCTCTGGTGCCTTGGATGAGCACCGTCACGGCTGTGCTGCCTTCTGCTGGCCTGGAACGGTCTTGACTCTCTGTAAAAAGGGCTGTGGTGTTGTGGGGCGCCCTCTAGAGGCAGCTCTGAGTAGTGTTCAGAGACAGAGTAGATTGTGGGGTCTTTAAAAGTCTTTTCGTACACAGTCTTTTGCTTAATGTGAGCTTTGTGGGCCAAGTCTCGTAGCTGCTGGGTAGACATGCTACGGGGACAGGCCAGGATGCCTAAGTAATGACTCACTGTGGGATGCAGATTTCGAAGGAACAGAGTTCTGAAATTGACATCCTCTTCCATACCTGGCTGGTTCCGTGCTCCGAAGTAGGCTTGTCGGAGTCGGCTGTAGTAGGTCTGTGGGGTTTTAAGTCGGGCCTGCTTGAGGTCCATGGCGGTGAATAACCCTTGGTCTGATTCTGGATCAGAGAATTCACGGATCAAAGCTTGTTGCAGCTGCTGGTAGTCCGTTTTGACAGGTGCTGGTTGACGGTCCAGGAAGCTGCGCACCTCACGACTGGAAGTAATTCTTAGCAGGTACAATCTGTTCCATGCGGTCGCGTTAGTAACAGTTTGTAAGTGAAAGTCAATGTCTTGCAGGTATGCGTGCACATTGTGGCCTCCTGCAGGGTTCAGAGTGAACGTCGGGATGTTTCTGGCCAGCTTGTCAAGTTCTTTGGGAGCCATGCCGTGGTTAGTGGCAGGGGTTCTTTGGAAAGGCTCTCCTCCCCTCGCTGCTGACGGGGATTCTTGTGGGCTGGCTGGTGGTGTTTTGAACAGCGGGCTTTCGCCCTTCTTTTCAGCTCTGGGTTGTTGGCTGAAAGGTGCGGACCGGTTGGTCAGGAGAAACTTTGTGGTGTGTGTTTCCCCTTCCCGGTCACTCTGCAGTCTATATGAGTGTTTCAGCTCTCTGTGAACAATGTCAAGTTCGTCTTTGAGATAGTGTCTCTGCTGAACAAGCTCGTGGATTTTAGCTTGGGCCGCTTGCAAGTGTTTTTCGCAGGCCTTGGCTTTATTGTCTCTTTCTTTTAGTTCAGTCTCTGCTCTTGCAAGGAGAGCTTCACCTTTTCGGAGTTTCTTGTTGAGTTCCTCTCTGGTTCCTTTCTCTGACTGCTCTTTTCGGTCTGTGTGTATACGAAGATCAGACAGGGCACTTTGAAGTCTTTCCACTTCCTTCTGTAGCTCGGGGTCGGTGTCATCCTCTTCCTTGGTTTCGAGGAGTAGTTGTTCTAGACGACTGTGGATCTGGGCATCCTCCACTTGCATCTTTAGCGTTGCTACTTCATGCTCCAGGGCGATGCGGCTCCTTTCATGGAGGCGTGCTTGTGCAATGAGCTTGTGAGCGAGGTTTCCGGCGTGTCGGGCCCAGTCTTTGTCGTTGTAGCTTTGACTCGGTTCGTGAGCCGTCAGCTTGTCCAAGTCGGCGTCCAGCTGCTTTTGGCTCGGGGAGTCACTGGCGACCTTGGGCAGAAAGGTAGTCATCATGGCTTTCAGCCATGTCTCGAGGTTGCCCCAGTGGACTGCGGGGCTGGAAGACCGGAACATACTGGCTCACTGTGGGCGAGAGGAACACAGCACACACAAAGAGACCAATGCAAGTTCTTTTACGAGCTATAGTACTAATACGGGGGATGCCGTCTACAAGAATTGCGGCTAACTGATGCAGGCAGTTAGAGTTATGTGGGGACAATTTGCGTAGGTCAGCGTGGGGCCTAAATAAAGATTTTGACAGGGCGGTAGCCTAGTGGGTCATCTGTTGATGCTAATGGCTTGGTTGTCAACCTGTTATTTAGCTTTCCTTGGTGTCTCTTGTAGGTTCAATCGAAGTTGAAAATAGATTGATTGTACACACGAATGATCAATCACAACAAATCATAATTCCTCATTCATATGTCAATGGTCCATTTCCAGATCGATTATATGAGATAACCTTTAATGGAGTTAATTTAGCTATCGAACTGTTTTTCCAGCAAATGGCCGTAAGATTAACTTATCAACTTCTCAACAAAGTTATCCCTTCTTATAAACTCCAAGAAATATCAATTTTCTGGCCGTGAACATTAATTTTCCTGTGTTTATAAAATTAGACTACGCAACGTAATAATGAAAGCTTTGTAGCTAGGATCGATATCTCATTGACTTTGTAAAATGAGCATTTTAGACAGAAGCAATCAAGAATATAATGGTTTTAATAGTTGGACTAATAATACATCAAACTACAATTCACACAGAATATATGTATATACACCCGAAACAAACAAAACGAAAAACATTACAAACACGAATTAAAATAGGATGAGAGAGGAAGATAAAAATGAGAGGGAGAGAGAGTTGGGAACAGAGAGAGAGAGAGAGAGAGAGAGAGAGAGAGAGAGAGAGAGAGAGAGATCCGTAGGATCACAGTTTGGCAAAATTCACCTGGACATTTAAACCTTTAAGAGACAACACGGAAAAACAGTCTTAATGCTCTAAAATGTTGGTAACTCAAATATACTTGCATATAGTTCTCATGTGTCTGAGCCCTGCGGCGTGTGTGAGCTGCTGGTCTTTGTGTGTTCCGTTGGAGCGTCACGTGGTTTGCTGCAGTCTGGAGCGCGCAGTTTCAAAGAAGGCTTAAAGGTCTTTGACTAAATTACCAAATAAATAATTCAGACTAAGTTCATTTCTGGGGAAATGAACAAAGGAAAAACAAACTTAAGCAAAAGAAAAGAAGAGGAAAGATCCCCCAGGGCGGGGGATCACGAGTATGATGGTTACATCGGATCGAAGGAGAGAGAAGAGTCCAATCAAAAGTCGAAGTTCCCTCGAAGAAAGGAGTTCCCCCAAAGATGCAGTTCTCAGGGTGCAGTTCTTCCCCAAGATGAGGTACTTGGTGGTCTTCTTTAAAGACACTTCTGTTCACGCCTCCTCTGGCGTGAATGCACCAATCAGCTGGGAGGAAAGTGTGCGGATAAATGTTCCTTTGTTCCCTCGAGATCGACTTTGCATGTTTCATGACCGTGATGTAAAAATGCGTTCAATTTTACTCCAGAGATGATAAAACATAGTAACATACATTTTACGGTTTGCACCCATATATATATGGTTTGGTCAGATCAAGAGGATTCTAAAGTTGTGAAGAACAACATACAAACATTATAGGAAAACACAGTTACATTAAAAATGCATCTAAAAGCACCTCTGTTCATTTAGAATTATAATACGATCACATCTAACCCCAATGGAACATGGGTAAACATAAAAACATATCGAATATATCATAGTACAAGTCTCTCAATTGAGGAGATTGGAGAAAAGTTCTTGTGTGTGTGTGTGTGTGTGTGTGTGTGTGTGTGTGTGTGTGTGTGTGTGTGTGTGTGTGTGTGTGTGTGTGTGTGTGTGTGTGTGTGTGTGTGTGTGTGTGTGTGTGTGTGTGTGTGTGTGTGTGTGTGTGTGTGTACTGTGGACCTGGCCGGGTCATTCAGCGGTGAAGATGTGGTGAACTTTTGCTCACCCCCCTCCCGGGCAATGATATGTGTGTGCGTATTCTTTGAATTTATGAGTTTTAAGTCTGGATTACAATGACCAGTGTGGTTCATTACACAAGGTTGTCTGTGTTTGTGAGGTGTCTTGCAGAGGGGACACCACGGGAGAGGCGCCCCTGTTGGGTCACATGTGGTAAGACAGAGGACCCTGTGATTACTTATCAGCGAAAAACGCCGCGGGGGGGGGGGGCACTTCTGGCATCAGTAATTTAATTAAGTCCAAGCACCATTTGCTGGTGTGTGAATCGGTAACTTAAAAAGTCCCATGACATCTGTTTTTGTCACAATCTGAAGAATGGAGGAGTGTTTACTTAATTAGAATCTTAGTTGATTAAAACCACATGATTGCACTGATCATCTGATTATTGCTACAAGTTTCATCAAGATCAGTTAATGTATGCTGAAGTTATAACACACTTTCTGTTTCACGTTTCTCGCCATAATTTCGTTTCCTCGCCACGGCCAAACCGTTCGAGATATCAAAAATCCCCTGGCAATTTTTCATCCTCAATGTCTTGACTTCACGCTGACCGAGTTTCGTGGCATCTCGATCAATTCTCTAGGAGGAGTACTTTAAATTCCATTGCATGCGTTTTCCAAACAACCCATAATAGCCGACTTCCTGTTGGGCTGGCGTAAAACTTAGAGCACGAAAGTTGTTCGCCCTGATGAGATCTATAAGTGTACCGAGTTTCATATTATTACATGCAAGCGTGTTTGATTTATGGACCAAGTTTTCGGACCCCGTTCCAGGGGGCGCTGTCGAGCCCCCCTGCCACGCCCGGGTACTAGCTTCAGCCCTGCTCTGATGGCTGCGGGTTCTGACTCGTGTGCAAAGTTTCAAGAGTTTTTGAGCACGTTAAGGGCCCCAAAAGTGCCAAAAAGGCACAAAAGTGCCTAATTTGCCTAAGGAAAACAATAGGGCCTTCGCCTTTTCAAGGCTTGGGCCTTAATAAAGAATAATAAATAATCCTAACGAAAACAATAGGGCCTTCGCCTTTTCAAGGCTTGGGCCCTAATAAACAGAGCAATTCCAAGAGGGTCCTCACACCATCGGTGCTCGGGCCCTAATAATAATAATAAACAGAGCAATTCCAAGAGGATCCTCACACCATCGGTGCTCGGGCCCTAAAAACAGGGTTTTCTATTTAAATATATGAACACAGAAACCTGCTGTTAACAGGTTAATGTCACATTCCCCATTCCATGAGTAGCAAAATAATTGCAACTTACTCTCTGTAAAATGGCGTAATCTGCAGGGTGATGGACACGGAGATGGGTAAAAAGGTTGTTGGCTACACATTCTACAGATTGGGCTGTCTAAGGTGCTGTTGGTTAAAAAGGTTGGTGGCTACACATTCTGCAGATTGGACTGTCTAAGGTGCTATTTTTCTTTGAAGCTGAAAAACTCCCATACTGGCGAGCTTACTTTTTTCCGGTGTTTCGCTCTGTCACTCAGACGACATGGTTCTTCTCAGTCAGAGTAGCTGCGGGGGCATGCATATTCTTTTTGTTTGATAGGTGTCAGCGACCTGAGAGGTCACCAGGTACTGGCACTGGAGTATTTACGTGTCATGTTATCATAAGGGTCCTATTAATTTTAATTTTATTGTCCTATTTTATTGTCGTTATCGCCATATTGTCACACTCTAAATTAACACGATGTCGATATTTCATGTTTTGAATATCACGATTATCGTCAATACCAGTATATTGCGACACCCCTACTCACTTTAGAATACAGCATTGTAAATAAATTTGCCTAGCACTGAAGTGCCATTAAGGGAGTGGGCCATCATTTACTTAATAACCCTCTGTGTATACATGCTGCATCCAAAATTGCATACTCTTTTGAGTAGATACTTATTTTGAATAAGTTCTTACTTTGCGAGGACTAAACAAGTACATTCTATACAGTGTGAATGTATGTAGTATGAATGTAATACGGATGTACTAAATTCGCCATGTTGCCATTATCATGTTACCTACAAGTGTACACCTTCCCAATTTCTATGGGTGAAATTACCTTTGCATGACACAATGTGGTTTAACTAGACAGTTGAGACAACATGAAAACGTCACAACACACACTATCAGAGGGCCTGCACAATGTGTCAGTAACCTTAATGCACACCTATGGGGCTACCAGGGGTCATTCACTACACTTACCTCTGTTGGAAATTATTGCCTGTGTTGTGGCAAAACTTCTGTTAAACATCATCACTGCGTAAGAGACACTCAGAGTCAAATTAATAAAAAAGAAAAGTATTTATTCTTGCAAGAATAGGCCCAGTCGCCAACACAGCAGTTACCCTGTGAAGTGAGTGACGCGCACCAGGAAGACATGAGACAGCCTTTATACTCTTTTCAAGGTTCCTCCTCACAGCAGTTACCCTTTCACCCACTCAGATAAGGTCCCCACTGCTGTTCAGTTTCTACTAAAGACACAACCTGGCCCTGAAATAAACAAGCCAAATCTTGACCATTCCTAAGGTCAAGAGGTCCTGTCCCATATATTCCTGAAACGTCACGCACAAGCACGTACACACATATACTTTTACACATTGAATAGGTTCAATCCCTTATGATATCTGTTAGGAATAAATGACTATTAAAATTTCTACAACAATTCCCCACTTTTTATCATTCTGATTACCCATAATCACAATAATAAACAAAAAGACAAATTTTAAGTCATATAATCACGCTACTCTTCATCTCTGGTTTTCGCATAACTGATCACTCTTCATAAGCATTTGTGAAATATTATTTAGAAAAGAAAAAGCTTAGGCTGTTTTGCAAGGATAGTCCCTTAAATATTAGCAAGCAAGTAAAGAATTTAATTAAAGCCGGGCTAAATGAATAGGCACTGCTATTGCACTCTCGACCTAGATCGAACCCTCAGTCACCTCAATTAAATAAGAAATAGTGTACAGATTACTTAGGAAAACAACACCATCAATTCACACTGGTTATTTTAGCAGGTCATCAAAAATACAAAGAATAAAGTAGAATAGAATCCTTCATTTCAAACCCTCTCCTTGTACGCCACCTCGTAACACGGATGACCGCTGTTTGTAACCTTCTTTAAATCTTTGCCCTTAATCTTTCTCAGAAAATAAAAAAAGAATAGAAGAAAAACAACCAGAACGTACATTTAACACATCTCACTGTAGCTTCCGCTACCTGTCTCGTCGCATTTTGTTAATCCTTGGGATAGACTGTCACTTTTTTTTTTTTACCAATTGAACAGACAGCAGGTTTTCACCTGTCTCTGTTATCGTATTCACCCATGAATAACAAAAGTATCATAACACATACAATCCTAACTCCTACCATTAAGCCTTTTCCATTAAATTTATGTCCATCTCCCACATTTTATTCACTTCTAATTCAATTTATTAAGCTCTATTGAATGCACTGTTTAACAAATCTAACCAGAGAAGTCTTATAATTTTATCCGTTCCTCTAACCAAATTAGTTGTTCAAAATGAACTCTAATATCTCTAGTACGGACACATCAATCAATAGATTTTCTACATTTACAATCAAATCAATACCTAGTTCGATTCAATCAAACAAAATCATCAAAATCATCACAAGAACAGAGACTTCTGTTAAACTTAAACCGTCAGTTGGCAGTTGGTTCCTCCAGGTGTGTTGATCATCTTGTTCGCCCCACGGACGTTCCGTGTTCGCCAGGGTGACACTTTGCGTGCCGTTGCAATGGTCTTTCCCTCGTAGGCGAGGCAGACAGTTACTAGCACCGTCTTCTTTAAACCTCACTTTCTGCTCTATTGGATGGTTGAGGCCTGTTGGTGTTGTCTAAGGTGAGAGGCTTGGACCCAGGTGTCACACTCTCCAACCATTTTTCTGATCCTTACAAGGTCTTCCCTTTTAATCACGACCGCACCCCCACTGGAATGAACCATACCTTGCCTGCTGTCACCTGTGAATGGAGACCTTAACTATTTTGTTAGTGATGCTTGTCTAGCCGCTCGTCCCTTTTGGTGTGACCTGTGGAATCAGCAGCCTGAAACATATTATCACCGGATAATTTCTTGCTCATTTAGTAGCACTCAGGGTCCTTTTCCCCTGAAAAACACTCAACCAACTTTGCTCATGTCCACAACACAATATTTATATATTTGGAACAGAATCAGTTCTGTTTGCTGCAATCCATCCTGACATTCTGCAAAAGGAAAATCTTAAGTTATGCGCTGCGCAGGTGTGGAACCTTTCTCCTACAATAATAACCCAGACCAGGATAGTTAGACAAATTCATCCATAGCCATCATTTTATTAGGCACATTCTGCCCTGTATCAGAAGTCTGCATGATCTGTAGAGAAAAACAAATGTCGAGGTTATTTTCAGATAGTAAAATACACGTAGTTTCTTTTGTCTGCTGTGCTGCCGCAGCCTTCGCTACTGCATCTGCCCTTGCGTCTCCTGTTGAAACAGTCCTGCAATTTTGTTATCAGCGTGTGCGGCACACTTACAGACAGCAACTTTTGTTTGGAACGGCCTTTTACCCAATTAAACCCAGTGTCCTCCCAACATATATTGTCCTTTAGTAACCCATATTTTGTCAATCATTACCATCTCCCTTTTGATGCACGACTCAACTCGTGCATCAATTTAAACTAATTTGATTTGCCATCAACACCAACCCAAACGGCGTCCTTCAGCCAAATTTCCTCCAGACATCTTTCTCTGTCTCTGAAACAAAGTATTACGTTCTTCACTTAAAGCCACAATCTTATCGAAGTATTTGAAGGGCAACGGCCCTGAGTCTCACACCGAATCCTGCTTTTCAGGCCTGTTGTTTGGTCTCTCAAGTCAGTCATCTACAAACATTTCCAAAGTCATCAATTGTTTCTATCAGGTCAGGTCGTGCTGTACAGACTTGGTCAATGTCAGTCAATCATTTTCCCCCCTTTTCATCCCAATACTCATAAATGTGAGGGGCTCTCTTGCTAATTTCATGTTGACTTAGCCAATATGTCACTGTGTTGTTGCCATCAAATCTATAACATTTTCATTTATCTCAGCCCATGCCAGATGGTAATCTACAAGTCCACAATTCCAATTTACATCAAATACTTAAACTGATCCAGAAAGTAATTCAAATCAACATCATAAAGACAAAAGTAATTAATACCAGACAGAGCTTGATGACCAATCAGTTTAAAGCTCGTCCTATGTTCTGTATCATCTTTTCACCTAACAGAATTAGCAGCTTCCTTTAAAATTTGTCATTTGCCAAAAGCCATCCTAGTGGGTAATGACACAATATACACCCCATTCAGACTTAGTATTAGTACCCCAAACTAACACATAGTCACATACAAGACAAAGTGCTGTCACCATCACACACACTCATATTAGACACGCATGTTAACTGCTCCTTTTCAATATATCGTCTCTAAAAAGATTTAAATTTTAAGTACGATTTTAAACTTCACATTTTCCTCTAGGTTTACCTAATTTTACATGGTATCTTGACCAGTTTCAAATCATGTCTGTTCATTATTCATTTGATTTTTTAGAAAAGGCAGCTGGGTTGTTTTGGTTCCTTATCATTATTTTTCTTCAGCTTGCTCTAGCAGGCCGATACAAGAAAGAAGAAGAAAGAAAGAAAGAAAGAAAGAAAGAAGAAAGAAAGAAAGAAAGAAAGACACAGTTACCATCCCTTCCTCCAACTCAGGCAGTCTCTCTCACTATTAACAAATAGTATTTTCCACAGCCTTCTAAGACTGTAACTTAGACAAAATTTAAATTCATTACAATAACCTTTGACCATTCATCTTTGTTATTATGCAGACCTTTCTTAAATCTACGAAAGCTGTCTTCATCTTTAGTCCACCACCATGTCTACTGACCTTCAGGAGTTAAGACTATGTTATAGACATATTAGTCAAAAATCAACACTTCTATACATTTTCTTGCCTATAAGGCAACCAATACATACAAGTTTGCTCCTGTCTCCAAATCAAATAATGGCAATCCCCTCCTGATATCAGCTGGCTCTTGAAAGGCCATTGGCTCTTAAGCTATAATCTCCATCAGGGTGTTGTCCCCCTGCCATAGTTGCAGACACTTGTCATAATGAAAAACAAGCCATACAACCAATGCGGTTTCTTCTTGCGAGTGGTATAGAGGAAACTCACATTTTCTGGGTCAGACTGCCGTAACTCCTCACAGCGCATCTCACCTCTCAATGCTCTGCTGATCCCAGTGGCCTCCAGTAATCAGCCCTCAACTCTCATACCTTTCTCACGTATAACACCTCCATCCGGAGGTGCCCAGTGTTCGTGACCCCCTGCGTTGGGCTGTCCCCTGGCCAGGAAGATCATCCCGTCATTGAGTAGCCACTCGTACACACTGGTGACCGCTCTTTCCCATCACACAATCAGTTTTCTTCAACAGAACTCAGCTGTTTTCTGGAGCTTAGGAAAGGCACGTTCAAGAGTCACCAGAGCCATTCCGATTGCCTAATAGTGTTCACACAGGGAGACAGGTTAATAACAGCAGTATTTAATCACTTAAATCCATTAACCATCTTAATCATCAACCTAGCTACTTAGATTATACTCAGTGAATTTAGATCACAGCCATACATTCAGTGTACTGTTACTGTACATCTGTAGCCGTAGCCTTCGGCCCTGTTTCATGGTGGAAACTTAAAGAAGTTACTGGTCCTCTATCGTTTAAGATCTGCATCATTATTTTACAGACTTCTTTAAAGTCATTCAGTTTTACATTTAAAACATTCTCAAATACCACTTGCCCACTTAATGGCAATGATTTATTTTAACATCTCTGTGTCTGATTTTCAACCGAAACACTGTGCTTTTACTATAAATAGCTTATTACTTATGACACAGGCTCAAATAACAGCTTTTAGCTGACATGATTGAGAGAGACTCTGAGACTTTCAGGACTGGCACACTGTACTCTCATAAACTTCTAACATCAAACTCTATCTACCATCTTTTAACTCCATCCCAGCTTAAGGCATTTTTGCCAGAAATTACATGTGTTTCCAAATAAACATTTTTATAGTTGTCTTTTGCCCATATCTCATGGAATTTAGACATTAGAAATTTCCACTCAGATTGAGTCTCTGTCGTACTGGCGGTTTTCAGCCACAGCAGACATCAGATTCAGATAAGCGAGCTGTTTCATTACAGCCAATAACAAACTTATCTTTTGAAAGCAAAACATCAGCTTCTAGTTCTTTCATGGTCAAAACACTAACAGAACACATTTTACATTTAACAACTGTTAATCCAGTAGCCTATTACTTCTACTTATTTGATCTTAAATACAAATAATTATTCTAGTTCTCAATTACCATAGCTTAATATCTGACTTCAACGTTTTTTCTAGGAGTTTATCACTCTCCAATCGGGATTCACACTAACTTTGACAAGGCTACTCTGCATCTTTTGCAGTTATTATAAATCATCCGTGAGATTTGTCTCTCTATATAACCTGAACCCTTCTTAAAATGTTGAATTAAAACACAATCATCCTTTTAGTTACTTTTATATATTTTGCAACTTTCATCAAACTGTTTCACTGTTTCAAAAAATTACTATTATAGATCTTTTCTTCAAAAGGATTCACTTTAAGACTTCAATCTTTTGACCCTGTTTTTATCTCTTATTCTTTCTCAGACGAAAATGTTAATGTCGTCATTTAAACACTGATCTACTTTCAAACCCACATTATTACCAGAAATGTGTCACTATCACATTTTCAAACACCTTCTCGGTGGGCATTTACAGTTACGTTTTAAATGGTCCTACTGACCACAATTAAAGCACTCTCTGTCGGCTCCAACTTACTGCACATCACTGAAGCAGTGTGTCCCATTCAGGAATGCAAACAGAGCTGATAAGCAGTTCTCTGTATTCTTTTACAGTCCACCAGTGGGGGATTCAATCCCAATAGCCGAATCATAATCTTTATCATTATTGGCCGCACATCCATTTTCTTAAGCTGCATAAGTTGTTTGCACAAAGTTTTCATTTAACTTTAGCCATACTTGTCCAGGGAAATTATCCCTGACCCAGAATTTCCATTATAAAATAGACATCTTTTGCGTCAATTACTTAATATCAACAAATATCCGACATTATACATTATTGATTTCCAGAATCTTTGGTCAAAGTTGTCTTTACATTTTACTAATTTGGTATTATCAGCAACAACACTGATTACAGAACAAGTATATATTTAACGTCCGGAAGCCGGGCTGAATAAGCAAACACTGTTGCTGTACTCCCAGCATATAGCTGGACCCTCAGTCACTCCTCAGATATTAAATACAGACATCGTCTACAATCATAAATAACAGGCTATATGCATTCGTTTTTTATAAAACTATAATTTCCATAAATTCTGTCAGACATTTTATTTTCATCACATATAGGATTCCACTATATGTCTTCTCAATCTTTCCCTACATGCCAGTTCCTTCTGTATCCTCTCCTTTCTTTTCTCTACATGCCAGTTCCTTCATTATCTAACCAGTACATGATTGTTTAACTACAATCCCCACACACACATATCTCACACACCAACCTTCTTGTTTTCCCTTCACTTCCCTCTTCCATCAAGTTTCTCACTTACAGTTCCACTCTATTTCTATCACTCTATCACTCTATTTCACACAGACAGCCTTATTGCTGCTTGCTACTTCAATCCTTATCATATAAATTTAAGTTCTATAGACATCTAATGTCATGCATCCAAAATGCATAAGTAAAACCCTATTTCTCTCTGCAGTTCGACTTTTTTTTTTCTTCTTCCCCTTTAAAACAACAATCCATTGTTTGTCCACATTGCTTACACACGTTTGAACACAGCCATAACTCTTTGTTTCTCACTGCCCTGTTCAACTGATTCCCTCCCTGAGGAAATCATGGTATTTTCCCAGTTTTTCAATGTCTAACATACATTTTCCCTCATAATATTTCCTCATTTGAAAAAAAAACGGTGTGTCAAATTTGGCAATCTTGCTCTGAGATTTTCCCATACTGGCTGTTTCTGTTACTCTGTGGATTTCTCAGATTCGACGCTGCGTCTATTAATCTGATGGACGTCTCCACCAGATCTGATCCCTTTACCCTCAGACCAGACAGGGCGCACCCAGTGCTTTTCCTGACGGATCGATTAACTCCCAGTAAACTGCTACGTGAGTATCCCTCGATTTGCAAAATCGCACCCCGTGCCTTATTTTGCAAATACGCTCCTCACGCAGTTAGCCCCACTGCATTAACCCTTGACCCGCCCGTAAGTCTCAACCGACCCCCAATTGACTGCCGTACGAAGCTCACTCGATTTGCAAAACCGCACCCCGTGCCTTGTTTCGCAAATACGCACTTTCGCACAGTTTTAGCAGTGTTGTATCGGTGCTCTTGACTTACACCACAGAAACGAACAGACCCAGCCACTATGGTTTTACCCACAATTGAATAATATTTTAACCCAAAATAAAATATTTTAGCCGTCTCTTACCAGAGATGTCTTGGATTGCCACGGGTTCGTTCCTGATTCCAGTGGAGCCTCTCCTGGCCCTGATAGCGGTCGGCCCCTCTCTCTGAAACTTACGAGGTAGAGCTGGAACTGCTCAGTCCAGGTGGCCAAACACCGTCCACTCTCAGGTCCAGAAGGCACTTCCAAGGAATCCCACTCTTCTGACACCAAATTGTTGTGGCAAAACTTCTGTTAAACATCATCACTGCGTAAGAGACACTCAGAGTCAAATTAATAAAAAGAGAAGTATTTATTCTTGCAAGAATAGGCCCAGTCGCCAACACAGCAGTTACCCTGTGAAGTGAGTGACGCGCACCAGGAAGACATGAGACAGCCTTTATACTCTTTTCAAGGTTCCTCCTCACAGCAGTTACCCTTTCACCCACTCAGATAAGGTCCCCACTGCTGTTCAGTTTCTACTAAAGACACAACCTGGCCCTGAAATAAACTAGCCAAATCTTGACCATTCCTAAGGTCAAGAGGTCCTGTCCCATATATTCCTGAAACGTCACGCACAAGCACGTACACACATATACTTTTACACATTGAATAGGTTCAATCCCTTATGATATCTGTTAGGAATAAATGACTATTAAAATTTCTACAACACCTGCCATACCATAACGTTTTACTTTATATTGACTTTTGGGTTGCACTTTATTTCACAATATGTCAAGTCAAGTCATCTTCATTTACATACCACTGTGATGGCCCCGATGCAGCCACACATTATTGAGCGGTAATGTCGCAAACGCACATACATACAAACACCCATTACTTAGATTTTCTTGGAATTTATCCTGTACATTCTTTCGTTTCATTCGTTCTTTCAATGGTTTCTGTTCATATAGTTATTTGGGATAAAATTCAGACATTGTTTATTTCTCATTAAGATATTTAATTGAGTTGCAGTACATCATTAACTGGTTGAAGTGCACACAATCTAGTTGGTGTTGTGCAGTACACACATTTATTAATATTACTTTCTTTGAGTTTAAGTTACCGCTGTGTTGCTGAGGAGGGGATGGCTGGAGCTTTCGGTTGGTGATCGATCGGCCAGTTCCGTTGGTGGTCCGTGCGAATTAAGGGCCGGCATACCGCTTCAACTGCTACTTAGTTCCGCTTGCCGCTACCAGCCAGCAGATTGATTGTGGGGGGAAGTTGTTTGTGTTGGTATTGTCTTTTTCAATTGTTTGTTCTTTTCCTTAGATTTATTATTTGTTAAGATATACACTTAATTATAGTGTAATTATGTAACTGGACTTGTTATTGATTTTGTTGTTGTTTTGTGAAGTTTGTTGTTTTTGTCTTCCCTTATGTGTTAATACGGACTAGTCCGTTTGTATAAATGTATCCCTGACGTTTTACTTGTAGATCAGTTTAGTTTTGTTCTCACACGTATTCAGTTATTTGAGTTTAGTTTGTTTTGTTAATCTCTTTTAATAGCCTAAACCTTTGATTTGATTATTTGCAAGCAAGCAAGCCAATTTTATTTATATAGCACTTTTCCAAACAATTGAATGCAGTTCAAAGTGCTTTACAGGCACAAACATTTAAAGCAAATACAAAATACAAGTAAAAAATGAGTAACATTAAATTACAAACATCATAAAATATTATAAAAAGGCCAAACTGAAAAGATAAGTTTTTAATTTAGACTTAAAACTATTTGTATTTTCGGCATGTCTTACTTCTTCTGGAAGATTATTCCAGAGACGAGGAGCATAGCGGCTAAAAGCACCAAATCTTTTACTTCTACTGTGTGGTACTGTTAAAAGTAAAGAATCTGATGTTCCCTTTCGTTGTCCCTCCGAGTTACGTCGGATGACGACGAATGGGGTTTCGCTTAGAAAGCCTATCAGCTTCGAGTATTACAAAACGAGCCAATGGCAAAGAAATGCCATGGGTCTGCGGAATTTGCATAACGTAACTCCGCCCCACCTCTTAGGTATAAAAGGAGGACGCTGGCAACATGCAGTTATGTTTTCGCTTCGGAGCCAAGAGTACCTCTTCACTCCTCAAGCCATCTCTGAATTTGTCAGCTTTTACAAACGAGTTCCTCTGGTGTTGGTGTTTGTGGGCGATTCCAGCGAGCGCGCGCTTCCTGCTGATCTGTGCAGTGATTTTGCCAGAGAGTGCGTGTCTCCCCGGCCGCCTCGACATCAGAGTGTTTCTCTCTCACAAAAAGAGCTTGCACGCGGCACGTCTTTTTAAAGATGCCTCGCCCGTGCACTTCTGGTTGCGGCAGATATGTGTCTGACTCTGATGGGCACGAGCGCTGCCTAGTGTGTTTGGGCATGGATCACGCTAGAGCAGCGCTCGTGGATGAGTCATGTTCTCTCTGTGGGAACATGACCATCGCGTCACTAAGGTCGAGACTCAGTGAACTCGCAAGAGTGAGAGTCCCCTCATCCACACCCCGATCTAATGCTCCCCCGAGGAGAACTACTTCGGCTGGTGGCCAGGGTGACCTGAGGGTAACGGTCTGGAACCAGGCGCCGACTATGTGTCCGCGACCCCAGCCCCCCTCTTCAGTGACGGTGCCCGCTAGTGAGCCTCCGATTCCCGCGGGACCTTCGGGCGCCCCGGCGGGCTTCGGTTGAAGCTACAGAGGAAGACGCCATGTCTGTAGCAGCATCACAAGGTGGGCTTGATTCTTCCGGAAGTGAAGATTCAGCGCAGCTGCCACCTTCCGGTGTGCATACGGCTGTGCCTGAGTCGGATCCGGAAATGACGGCCATGCTTTCCCGGGCAGCCGCGAGCATCGGTTTAGAGTGGAGGCCTCCACCCTGTCCCGAGCGCTCGCGGCTGGACGATTGGTTTTTGGGTAAGGCTGCCGACCCCCGTGGTCCACGGCAAACCCCAATACCATTCTTCCCGGACGTGCATGATGAGATCTCGAAGTCCTGGAAGACCCCCCTGTCTTCCCGGGACCGCTCGCTGATCCCATCCGCCTTTCCTCCCCTCGATGAGGCGGCCGCCCGTGGGTACACTGGGCTTCCCTCGGTTGAACGCTCTGTTGCGATGCAACTGTGTCCTCAGAGTGCTTCTTCTCGGGGCGAGCCTAAGCACCCATCCAAGGCCTGTAGATTTTCGTCATCTATGGTGGCGAAGTCTTACAGAGCGGCGGGACAGGCGGCTACCTCTCTGCATGCTATGGCCACTCTGCAGGTCTACCAGGCCCAGATGCTCAGAAGCATGCACGAGGGCAGGGCAGACCCAGGGCTCTTCAATGAGCTGCGCGCCGCAACCGACCTCGCTCTCCGGGCGACGAAGGTAGCCGCGCGCTCCCTGGGTCTGGTGATGTCCACCGCGGTGGTCCAGGAGAGACACCTGTGGCTGAACCTGGCCGACATGCGGGATTCCGAGCGGACTCGTCTGCTCGATGCGCCCCTGTCCCAGGCCGGCCTCTTCGGCGGCGCAGTTGAAGATTTTGCCCAACAGTTTTCAACTGCACAGAAGCAGACTGAGGCCATTAAACACATTCTGCCCCGCCGACCCGCTGCTGCCTCGTCGTCGGTCGGGCAGACGCCTCAGCCTGCTTCCCGCCGAGGGCGCCCTCCTAAAGCTCCCGCCCCTCCCGCTAGGCCCAAGCAGCAGCCTCCACCCGGGCCGACGCGCGGAGGAAGCCGCAGGAAGGCGCCCCAGCCCTCTCCAGCCCCGCCCCCCGCCAAGCGCCGGGCCAAGCGGCGCTCCTGAGACGGGCTGCTCAGGGATGATGTTTGTTTCGCAGGAGATGGTAGCAGGGCCACTCCTTCCCCCGGTGGAGGGCCGGGGGAGAATCCTTTGTTCTCCACTCCCCGCTGCTCACCCACGGGTGGGCAGCACCCTAATGTGGTTAAAGACAGAAACAAACCTCTCACCCCTGAGCACACAGAGTTCTCGGACGACCCAGAGCGCCGCCCACCAGCCGTGCTCTCCTCGTCCCCCTCTGTCCCAGAGTCGGTTGACACGGCGTGCCGCCCACGGGCCGTTTCGTCCCTGTCCCACTCTGTCGCCAGACCCCTGGCAGAGCAGGCCCCCGTGGAACGCTGGTCCTTCCCTGGCCTCCTCTGTCAGGGCGCGGAGCTTAACTGCGCCCCCACACCGGATCGCTATGCCGTCCACGTCCGGGCCAGTTACTCCGCTTCGCTGCCCCTCCGGGGGGACGCCGGTGGTCCGCATGACCCCGCTGGTACAGTTCCTAGAAGCCTGGCTAGAGCTTCCCCAACTGTCCCGCTGGGTCGCCCGCACCGTCCGGTTCGGCTATGCGATTCAGTTCGCACGGTCTCCTCCCCGATACAGGGGAGTCCGCTCCACTTTGGTCGGTGGCAACGCCCCGATCATGCGAGCAGAGATTGCCACTCTGCTGGCGAAGGGTGCAATCGAGACTGTCCCTCCAGCTGAGATGAGGTCCGGCTTCTACAGCCCTTACTTCATTGTCCCCAAGAAAACCGGTGGGTTACGACCGATCCTGGACCTGCGAGTATTGAATCGCTCCCTTTACAGGATGACGTTCAAAATGCTCACCGCCAAACGCATTTTCGAGTGTGTGCGGCCCCAGGATTGGTTTGCAGCGATCGACCTGAAGGACGCCTACTTTCATGTCTCCATTCTCCCTCGTCACAGACCGTTCCTCCGGTTTGCTTTCGAGGGACAGGCATATCAGTACGCGGTTCTCCCGTTCGGGCTGGCCCTGTCCCCTCGCGTCTTCACGAAGGTCGTCGAGGCAGCCCTTGTTCCCCTTCGGGTTCACGGGGTTCGCATCCTGAACTATCTCGACGACTGGCTGATTATAGCTCACTCTCGAGACCAGGTTTGCGAACACAGGGACCTTGTGCTCCGGCACTTAGCCCGTCTGGGCCTTCGGGTCAACTGGGAGAAGAGCAAACTTTGCCCCGTGCAGAGGATCTCTTTTCTCGGTATGGACATCGACTCGGTCGCCATGTCGCGCAGCTTACGAGCGAGCGCGCGCAGTCACTGCTGACTTGTCTGAGACAAATACAGGGCAAGCAAGCGGTTCCACTGAAACATTTTCAGAGGCTCCTGGGGCATATGGCATCTGCAGCCGCGGTCACGCCGCTCGGATTGCTTCATATGAGACCGCTTCAGCTTTGGCTTCGCGACCGAGTCCCGAGGTGGGCATGGCAATAAGGCAAGCTCCGAGTTCCAGTGACTTCGAGCTGCCGTCAGACCTTCGCCCCGTGGTTGAACCTCAGTTTTCTCAGGGCTGGTGTCCCCCTGGAACGAGCGTCGAGGCATGTTGTTGTCTCAACAGATGCCTCCACCACGGGCTGGGGCGCCATGTGCAATGGTCATGCTGCCGCGGGCTCCTGGACAGGACCCCAGCGCCTATGGCATGTGAATTGCCTCGAGTTGCTGGCAGTACGCCTTGCTCTGCACCGCTTCCGAGCGCTGCTCATGGGTCAACACGTACTAGTCCGATCAGACAATACCGCCACAGTAGCGTACATCAACCATCAAGGTGGTCTACGCTCCCGCCGTATGTCGCAACTCGCCCTCCACCTCCTCCTAGTGAGTCAGAAGCATCTGAGGTCCCTTCGTGCTATTTACATTCCCGGAGCCCTGAACCGTGCTGCCGACGAGCTGTCACGGCTTCAGCCCCTCCCTGGAGAATGGCTACTCCATCCCCAGTCGGTCCAGCTGATTTGGGACCAGTTTGGTGACGCACAGATAGATCTGTTTGCCTCCCGCGACTCATCCCATTGCGCCCAGTTTTATTCTCTGACCGAGGGCACGCTCGGCACGGATGCACTGGCGCACAGCTGGCCGCGGGGCCGCAAGTATGCGTTTCCCCCAGTGAGCCTTCTTGCGCAGCTCCTGCGCAAGGTCAGGGAGGACGAGGAGCAAGTCCTTCTGGTTGCGCCGTACTGGCCCACCCGGACTTGGTTCTCCGAACTAGTGCTCCTCGCGACAGCCCCTCCTTGGCCAATTCCTCTGAGGAAGGACCTCCTTTCTCAGGGACGGGGCACTCTATGGCACCCTCGTCCCGATCTGTGGAACCTCCACGTGTGGCTCCTCGACGGGACGAGACAGGTTTGAGTACCCTACCACCTGCGGTGGTGGCTACCATCACTTCCGCTAGAGCCTCGTCCACGAGACATGCCTACGCGTTGAAGTGGAACCTATTCGTCAATTGGTGTTCTTCTTGCCGAGAAGACCCCCGGAGTTGTTCGATCAGTTTCGTGCTTTCCTTCCTTCAAGATGGGTTGGAGCGAAGGCTGTCTCCCTCCACCCTCAAAGTTTATGTTGCCGCTATCGCCGCTCACCACGACTTAGTGGAAGGTAAGTCCATAGGGAAGCACGACCTGATCGTCAGGTTCCTGAGGGGGGCGAGGAGACTGAATCCTCCTCGCTCTCCTCTCGTTCCCTCTTGGGACCTCTCAGTGGTTCTAAGTGCCCTGCGGAGTGCTCCCTTTGAGCCTTTGCAATCAGTGGAGCTTAAGTTCCTGTCAATGAAGACAGCGCTCCTGATTGCATTGGCCTCTCTCAAGAGGGTCGGGGACCTGCACGCATTCTCCGTTGACGAAGCGTGCCTAGAGTTCGGGCCGGCCGGTTCTCACGTGATCCTGAGACCCCGGCCTGGATATGTGCCCAAGGTTCCTACCACTCCCTTCCGGGACCAGGTGGTGAACCTGCAAGCGCTGCCCTCGGAGGAGGCAGACCCAGCTTGGCACTGCTCTGTCCAGTACGCGCTCTCCGCGCTTATGTAGACAGGACGCAGTGTTTCAGGACCTCAGACCAGCTCTTTGTCTGTTATGGTGGGAAGCTGAAGGGAAAGGCTCTCTCAAAGCAGAGGTTGTCTCACTGGATCGTGGACACCATTGCTTTGGCTTACCAGCAGCAAGGTCGACCGTGCCCCCTTGGTGTGACCGCCCACTCCACCCGGAGTGTGGCATCCTCCTGGGCGCTGGCGCATGGCGCCTCGCTGGCAGACATCTGCAGAGCTGCAGGCTGGGCGACACCTAACACATTCGCCAGATTCTATAATCTCCGAGTGGAGCCAGTGTCCTCTCGTGTTCTCGCTTCAAACAGCTAGTTCCGGACCCGCTCAGGTGTCTTCGCTTGCTCGCCATTCCACTCCGCGGACTGGATACGTGCGATATTCTGCTCAGGTGAGCTTCTCCGAAAGCCCTGAGTTCCTCCAGCACCCCTGATGCTAGCGCCAGTGTCTATTGCCTGGGCGTCGGCTAGGTGCCTCCGTGTGCATGGTCCCTCCCATGAGCTACCCCCACACGTGTATTTCCACTGTAAGCCTCTTTGAGCATGTGTCTTTCCCTCGGCAAGCCACCTTGCCACCCCTGAGGTTGAAATATTCCACCTGCGGCTGGACACCTCAGAGTTTCTCCATATGTTACTATCAGGTCATATGTGTATTTTCAAATGCCCCCCCCACTGGGTTGGTGATAATTGCATATTTCCCCTTAAAAGCTTGGGATATGCTTCCCAGTGTACCTTGTTATTCCTGTGTTAAATAGGAGTCCTTCGTCCTAATATCTCGAGGACTCAGATTTTTCGCAGGGCGCTGGAAGACAGCTGTGAAGGTGGCGTGATTTGACTGGTAACCCCATTCGTCGTCATCCGACGTAACTCGGAGTGACAACGAAAGGGAACGTCTCGGTTACGTATGTAACCCTCGTTCCCTGAGTAGGGAACGGAGACGTTACGTCTTCCTGCCACTTCCGCTGTTCGCGGGGATCGCCCGAGTTCAGTCTTGGCTCCTCAGCGATAAAACATAACTGCATGTTGCCAGCGTCCTCCTTTTATACCCACGAGGTGGGGCGGAGTTACGTTATGCAAATTCCGCAGACCCATGGCATTTCTTTGCCATTGGCTCGTTTTGTAATACTCGAAGCTGATAGGCTTTCTAAGCGAAACCCCATTCGTCGTCATCCAACGTAACGTCTCCGTTCCCTACTCAGGGAACGAGGGTTACATACGTAACCGAGACGATCTGAGAGTCCTTACAGGTTTAGAAACTGTAAGCATTTTTAAAAGATAGTCTGGAGCAAGTCCATGCAACGCCTTATAAACTAATAAAAGATTTTTAAAATCAACACGAAAACTAACAGGTAACCAATGTAGTGATTTTAGTATAGGTGTAATGTGTTCTCTCTTCTTGTTCTTTGTCAATACTCGAGCAGCAGCGTTTTGTATTAATTGTAGTTGATTAATTGTAGTCTTTGGTAGACCAGAGAGGAGGGCATTACAATAGTCAAGCCTGCTAGTTATAAATGTATGCATTAATTTTTCTGTATTGCACAGTGAGAGAAATGGTCTTATTTTTGCAATGTTCTTTAAATGATAAAAAACTATTTTAGTAACATTACATACATGCGCTTTAAAATTAAAATCAGAGTCAAAGACCACACCTAAATTCTTTGCCACTTTACTTGGGTTTAATCCCAGGATAATTAGTTTAGGGATTATTTTTTCTCTCTGTTTTTTTGATCCAATTATCAAAACTTCTGTTTTATCTTGATTGAGTTTTAAGAAATTTTGCGACATCCAATCATTTATGTCTTGGATGCAATATGCAAGTGAATCAATTTGCCTTGCAGTGTCATCCGGAGATACGGCTACATATAACTATGTATCATCAGCATAACTATGAAAAGAGATACTATGTCTCCTGATGATTTGGACTTTGTTTTCCTTTTTGAATATTTTTTTTATGATTTCTGGATTCAGTAAAATATATTTTTTGGAAATATTTCTATGCCCCTCATTCCTTGACTGCTAGGCCCCTTACAAGTGGTGGCAGCGGTGTGATCAGCCAGTAGGGGGCGTAGTTTCCCAAAATATATATCCCCCCCCTCTCTCTTCCTTGAGATTGAGATTCTCTATATGCCATAAGCCTGCTCTAGCAGAGCAAAGTGAGGAAGTATTTCAGGAGCTGCTGGAGGATGGAGCAACGCAGGAAGTAAGAGAGGTGGAGGAGCTGGAGCCGGGGAGCAGAGAACCCACACTGGCAGACTTGACAAGCCTGTTCCGAGCACACATGGCAAAGATGGATGCTCAAGAAATCACAGGCATCAAGAGTATGTCCAGCAGGAGCGTCGCTTTAGAGGTCTTCAACACCAGTTTAGTCTGTTACAGCTGGAGGTGCAGGCTCGCACAACTCCAACTCCTAATCCTCTGCGGACTGTTGGGGACCCCTTGGAAGTTCCTCATAACGAGGAAGCTGTCTCGGGTCGTCCATTGTCTCAGTCCACTACCTGTCGGAAGGATCTCTCAGAAAACCGTGATGTAGGTCAGTTTAAAGAGCCAAGACATGAGAAGTTATCTGAATCTGATGACATTGAACACTTCCTAATGACTTTTGAGAGAATTGCAGCTGTTTGCCGGTGGCCGAAGGAGGATTGGGCCTTCCGTTTTATTCCTCTTTTGACGGGTAAGGCCAGAGCTGCTTACGTGCATATAGATGTTGAGGATTCTCTTGAGTATGAGGAGGTTAAATCGGCCATCTTGAGGAAATATGATATGAACCAAGAAACGTACAGACAACAGTTTCGTTCTTTGGATGTTGAACCCAAAAAGAGCCCGATAGAGTTATATGTGCGGGTAAAGGAACTTTATGGGAAGTGGATCCAGCCAAAGGGTAGATCAATGGAGGAAGTTGTTGAAATATTGATTCTTGAACAATATCTGAGGATGCTTTCTCCTGTGCTCCAGGTTTGGATCCGGAAACATGATCCTGAGACCGCTGCACATGCAGCAACACTGGCCGATGTGTTTGTGGCTGCACGGAAGAGTCAGTCGTGGGCCTGGAAAGCCAGCAGGGATGATCGCCGACTATACCTTACCCTGCAAAGCCAGATAAATGTTCCCAGGGCTGGTCAGTCTCTTGGAGGAGGATATACTACTCACTTATGTTATGTGCCCAGGGGTCGTCCAGTTTCACAAGTAAGAGTTGAGTGGGCACCACAGATGGTAACAGTGGAGGTGAATGGAAGGGAATTGCAGGCTCTGGTGGACACTGGGAGTGATCAGACGCTAGTGCATAGCAAGTATGTCCCACCTGCCCTACTTAACTTCAGTGAAAAGAAATCCATTCGCTGTGTTCATGTTGATGAAAAGCTCCAATGTATATATCAAGGTGAAAGGACAAACGTACCTTCTGGACGTGGGCGTAGCAGAAAATTTACCGTTTCCTGTGGTCTTGGGCCATGACCTGCCAGTGCTCTGGGACTTGTTGCAGCCGGTACCTTTGTGTAATATGGTTGTCACCCGAGCTAAAGCGAGCAAAGGGGAAGAAGAACAGTTACTTAGGGCCCTCCCTTTCTTTGACCATGCGGTAGACACCATTGACTCTGCAAAACCTAGGAAATCTCGTCGACAGAGACGGTTGGAAAAAATTCAATATAATGCCTCTAAGATGTCAGATGACTCTTTCTCTGATTTTTCCCCAGACTTTCAATTGCCTACTAACATTGCTCAGTTACAACAGGAGGATGCCAGTCTTGTTCCTTATCTGGAGCGGGCAGAGCAAGAGGATGTAGAGAATATTAAAGGTGACCTCACAAGGGAAAGCTATTATCTTCAACAGGGAATACTCTATCGTCGGCTTGGGATGGCGATACAGCTGGTGGTGCCACAGAGTGTCCGTAAAGTTATTCTGATCCTGGGCCATTCGATTCCCTGGGCTGGCCACCTGGGGAAAGGTAAGACTCTTGCTCGGATTAGAAGACACTTTTACTGGCCCGGCCTGAAAACAGAGGTGACACAATATTGCAGAAGTTGTCCCGAATGTCAAAAGGTCTCTGCCCATGGCCCATGTCGGGTGCCTCTTCAACCGCTTCCCACTATAGGCACTCAATTTGAAAGACTGGGAATGGATGTGGTCGGACCTGTTGAAAGAAGTCGCTCAGGTAACCGATTTATGCTCGTTGTAACTGACTACGCGACCCGATATCCAGAAGTGTTCCCCTTGAGGTCCATCAAAGCCAAGTATGTGGCAACCTGTCTTGTGCAATTGTTCTCTAGAGTTGGGTTTCCTTGTGAGATCTTGACTGAACAAGGAACTAACTTTATGTCTAACCTCTTGAAACAGGTATACACACTACTGGGCATCAAGAGTTTAAGAACAACCCCTTACCATCCTCAGACAGATGGGCTAACAGAAAGATTCAACCAGACCCTTAAACAGATGCTTCGCAAGTTTGTCTAGGATTCAGGTCAAGATTGGGACCAATGGCTCCCCCACCTTCTGTTTGTTTATAGAGAGGTACCACAATCGTCTACTGGCTTTGCCCCATTTGAACTCCTATATGGACATGAGGTGAGAGGTCCTCTTGCTCTGCTTCGAGAAATATGGGAGGGAGATCAGAGAAGGGATGAGCCGATGAATGTTGTGTCTTCTGTGGTGCAGATGCGAGAGCGGTTGGCAAGGATGACCGAATTGGCCCAATCTCACCTGGTTGAGGCGCAGACACACCAGAAAACCTGGTACGATATGTCTCCGCGTGAGCAAAGTTTTGACCCGGGTCAGAAGGTACTGGTTATGCTGCCCAGTTCTGAAAGTAAACTGTTGGCGAGATGGCAAGGCCCGTTTGACGTCAGAAGGAAACTTGGGCCGACCACATATGAAATCTCCATGTCAGGCCAAGACGGTCCGGCAAGAATTCTGCACATTAACCTCCTTAAGCAATGGGTTTCTCATCCTGTTCAGACCGCACAGAGCCTGATGATTAGGCAGGTGGAGGAAGAAGAGGAACTGGATGACCAACACTTACCCCAGCCATTTCTAGGAGATCTTAGTTTGGATCACTTGTCACCCCAACGGCAACTTGAGGTTAGGGCCCTTTGCTTACCTGAGGTTTTCTCAGAATATCCTGGGTTCACAACTGAACTTGAACATATCATCGAGTTGAAGCCTGATACTGTTGTGAGGAGAATGAGCTATAGGGTCCCAGAGCGTCTCCAAGAATCACTAAAGAAGGAAGTGGATTTGATCGTAGAGCCATCCAAAAGTGAGTGGTGCCATCAGGTGGTCCTTGTTCCAAAAAAAGATGGCACAATAAGATTTTGCATAGACTTCCGTTACCTCAATTCTGTGACAAAATTTGATGCCTACCCCACTCCACGTATAGGTGACCTTACAGATCGCCTGGGTAACTCCGAATTTCTGATGACCATCGACCTTTCAAAGGGTTACTGGCAGATTCCATTGACTCGCCGGTCCAGAGAGCTCATCGCGGTCTAGTCCCCATTCGGTTTATTTCATTTTAAGGTCCTTCCTTTCAGATTGCACGGGGCACCTGCCAGTTTCAAAAGACTCATGGACCAGGTATTACGGGGGTTAACCTTTACAGCTGCTTATCTGGATGACATTGTTATTTACAGTGACACATGGGAACAACATCTGCAACACATCCAGGAGGTTATGCATCGTCTTCAGAGAGCTGGTTTGACAGTTAACCCACATAAATGTGCTGTTGCAAAGACCGAGACTGAATACCTAGGATTTGTCATTGGTGGTGGGGTAATCAGGCCTCAGGTGGAAAAAGTCCGGGCCATTGAAATGTGTCCTCAGCCACAGACTCGCAAGGAGTTGAGATCATTCCTGGGCATGGCTGGCTTCTATAACAAATTTATCACCAATTTCTCTAGCAGAGCTGCAGCTTTGACTGGTATGGTCGGTTCAAAATGTCCAAATCAGGTCAGATGGACGCAAGAAGCGGAAGCAGCATTTCAGGACATCCGAACTGCCTTGAGCAGGATTTCGTCCTTGCATAATCCTGACTTTAATCAACCTTTCATTCTCCAGACGGACGCTTTGGATAGAGGCCTGGGTGCTGTATTATTGCAGGGGGCTCCTGATGCTCGGCGGCCTATTGCGTTCCTCAGTCGCAAACTCTTCCCCAGGGAAGTCCGTTATTCCATCGTGTAGAAGGAATGTTTGGCTGTGAAATGGGCGTTGGACTCCCTGAAATATTACCTCTTGGGAAGGGAATTTGTCCTAGAGACGGACCACAAGGCTCTACAGTGGCTTCAACAAATGAAGGACACCAACAGTCGAATAACCCGTTGGTACCTGGCCATGCAGCCCTTCCGCTTCTCTATTCAACATGTCCCTGGCAGAGAGAACCCGACGACGGAATACCTTTCCTGCTGTGCCAGTGACATTTGTGAAGGGGAGGAGTATGTGATGGCCCCTATGCAGCCACACATTAGTGAGCGGTAATGTCGCGGACGCACATACATACAAACACCCATTTTATATTATATAACTTTTTTTTATATATTTAATGTTACTATTTTATATATATATATATATATATATATATATATATATATATACTTGTATTATTTAATGTTACTATTTTTTTTTTTTTCTGATTTGACTTTACATTATGTAAGATACTATTTCATTTGTTGAACTCTGCTCCCTGCTGGTTACTTTACATAGTGTGACCAGGTGTTTGTTATTTAGATTGATGAACTGCTACTTAAAATGCACCTGTGACTTTGTTAGTTACACACACCCTGACAAAGGCAATAGCCGCAAGGCGTAGGTGTATCTGTCACCAGTTTTAAAGATAAAAGCCATGATTCAATAAAGGCTTTTTAATTTTTGTATACACAATTCGAGTGCCTTGGAGTATTACTTTGATTTTTGAGACAAACACCCATTACTTAGATTTTCTTGGAATTTATCCTGTACATTCTTTCGTTTCATTCGTTCTTTCAGTGGTTTCTGTTCTTATAGTTATTTGGCAATAAGATTCAGACATTGTTTATTTCTCATTAAGATATTTATTTGAGTTGCAGTTAGGGGTTTAACAGTTCACAAAATTCACGGTTCGGTTCAATACGATACACTTGTGTCATGGTTCGGTTCGGTATGGTTCGGTACGTTTTCGATAAAGAAAAAAGAAAGAAATGCCAGATAAATTTCCTTGATTTAATTTTTTTTATTATATTTTTATTAAAACTAACATCATAAAGTATGATTTTTTGTTTTTTACTTTGAGCAATGATGGAGCTATACTTGACTTTTCTTAGGAGCATAGAAAACAAAACAGCTCCTTGGACAAAATAAAATGTAATATGGTAGTAGTTATAAACAAAGGTTTCTTTTAGTTCAGATTAACATTTGAGGGCAGCATTTGTATTCATAATGTCAAAATAAAACCGACGTAATGTTACTCAAAAGCATTATAGCCTAACTTACTATTCCTGCCAAACTTCCATGGTTACAGAGAGTGTTACTACAGTAAACCCATGGTTACAGTGAGGGTTACTACAGTAAAACCATGGTTACAGTGAGTGTTACTACAGTAAACCCATGGTGACAGTTAATGTTACTACAGTAAACCCATGGTGACAGTTAGTGTTACTACAGTAAACCCATGGTGAATGTTGCTGATCTGTGGACACTGGATAGTTCATTCATGGCACAATGTTTCTTCCTGGTTTCCACGTCAGCGTGTTGTATAAATATGTTGTATAATGTTGTATAAATGTGTCCCTGATGTTTAACTTGTAGATCAGTTTAATTTTGTTCTCACACGTATTCAGTTGTTTGAGTTTAGTTTGTTTTGTTGATCTCTTTTATAGGCCTAAACCTTTGACTTGATTATTTGGACTTTGTTTTCCTTTTTGAATATTTTTGTTTATGATTTCTGGATTCAGTCAAATATATTTTTTTGGAAATATTTCTATGGCCCTCATTCCTTGACTGCTTGGTCCCTCACAACCACTTTTAACAATGTAGATTGTTCCAAAGCTTCTTTACAGTGATAATAGGAAATTAAAGTAACAAAGATTTTTTTGGCTTTATGGCAGCTCTAGAATAAAGTTATTTTCCAGCTAAAAATAGTTTTTATTGATTCACTTCCGTCGCAACGATCATTGGTTATTAACTTAGGGGCCGCTAACACAACACAGTTTTAACAGAAAACTCTTAAGTTCTCTCTACGCAAACTTTAAAAACGCGAACCTGCTAGAACGCTGATGGCGTGCACATGCATAGTAAGAGTTCATTCTATAGGTATGACCATTTGAATATATGTGCGCAGGCATGTAGTCCTTCCCAAAAAACCAACCCTTAACAAACTACATGTCTGGAGCAATGATGGAGCTATACTTGACTTTTCTTAGGAGCTGTAGCAATAATCAGATGATCAGCGCAATCATGTGGTTTTAATCAACTAAGTCTCCAATTAAGTAAACACTCCTGTTTCTTTCACAATCTGAAGAATGGAGATGTCATGAGACTTTTTAAGTTACTGATTCACACACAAGCAAATGGCGATGAGACTTAATTAAATGACCGATGCCAGAAGTGCCCCCGCGGCGTTTTTCGCTGATAAGTAATCACAGGGTCCTCTGTCTTACCACATGTGACCCAACAGGAGCGCCTCTCTGGCCGGAGATCCCGTGGTGTCCCCTCTTCAGGACACCTCACAAACACAGACAACCTTGTGTGATGAACCACACTGGTCATTGTAACCAGACTTAAAACTCATCAATTCAAAGAATACGCACACACATATCATTGCCCGGGAGGGGGGTGAGCAAAAGTTCACCACATCTTCACCAACGAATGACCCAGCCACGTTCACAGTACACACACACACACACACACACAAGGACTTTTTCTCCAATCTCCTCAATTGAGAGACTTGTACTATGATATATTCGATATGTTTTTATGTTTGCCCATGTTCCATTGGGGTTAGATGTGATCGTATTATAATTCTAAATGAACAGAGGTGCTTTTAGATGCATTTTTAATGTAACTGTGTTTTCCTATAATGTTTGTATGTCGTTCTTCACACCTTTAGAATCCTCTTGATCTGACCAAACCATATATATATAGGTGCAAACCGTAAAATGTATGTTACTATGTTTTATCATCTCTGGAGTAAAATTGAACGCATTTTTACATCATGGTCATGAAACATGCAAAGTCGATCTCGAGGGAACAAAGGAACACTTATCCGCACACTTTCCTCCCAGCTGATTGGTGCATTCACGCCAGAGGAGGCGTAAACAGAAGTGTCTTTAAAGAAGACCACCAAGCACCTCATCTTTAGTTTTTGGGGATCTTTGAGGAGTAGTGAGAAGTAAGGAGGGGGGAGAAAGAACTGCATCTTTGGGGGAACTCCCTTCTTCGAGGGAACTTCGACTTTTGACTGGACTCTTCCCTCTCCTTCGATCCGATGTAACCATCATACTCGTGATCCCCGCCCTGGGGGATCTTTCCTCTTCTTTTCTTTTGTTTAAGTTTGTTTTTCCTTTGTTCATTTCACCAGAAATGAACTTAGTCTGAATTATTTATTTGGTAATTTACGTCAAAGACCTTTAAGCCTTCTTTGAAACTGCGCGCTCCAGACCGCAGCAAACCACGTGACGCTCCAACGGAACACACAAAGACCAGCAGCTCACACACGCCGCAGGGCTCAGACACATGAGAACTATATGCAAGTATATTTGAGTTACCAAGATTTTAGAGCATTAAGACTGTTTTTCCGTGTTGTCTCTTAAAGGTTTAAATGTCCAGGTGAATTTTGCCAAGCTGTGATCCTACGGATCTCTCTCTCTCTTCCCAACTCTCTCTCCCTCTCATTTTTATCTTTCTCTCTCATCCTATTTTAATTCGTGTTTGTAATGTTTTTCGTTTTGTTTGTTTCGGGTGTATATACATATATTCTGTGTGAATTGTAGTTCGATGTATTATTAGTCCAACTATTAAAACCATTATATTCTTGATTGCCTTCTGTCTAAAATGCTCATTTTACAAAGTCAATGAAATCTCGATCATAGCTACAAAGCTTTCATTATTGACTACGTTGCGTAGTCTAATTTTATAAACACAGGAAAATTAATGTTCACGGCCAGAAAATTGATATTTCTTGGAGTTTATAAGAAGGGATAACTTTGTTGAGAAGTTGATAAGTTAATCTAACGAAAATGGACCATTGACATATGAATGAGAAATTATAATTCGTTGTGATTGATCATTCGTGTGTACAATCAATCTATTTTCAACTTCGATAATTTAACTGTAATATGCAATATATTAATCATATTCATGATTATTTATTAAAATTCCCTATATATAATTTGAGCTAATTTAATGTAAAACTAAATGTTGTTACAGAGCATAGAAAACAAAACAGCTCCTTGGACAAAATAAAATGTAATATGGTAGTAGTTATAAACAAAGGTTTCTTTTAGTTCAGATTAACATTTGAGGGCAGCATTTGTATTCATAATGTCAAAATAGAACCGACGTAATGTTACTTAAAAGCATTATAGCCTAACTTACTATTCCTGCCAAACTTCCATGGTTACAGAGAGTGTTACTACAGTAAACCCATGGTTACAGTGAGGGTTACTACAGTAAAACCATGGTTACAGTGAGTGTTACTACAGTAAACCCATGGTGACAGTTAATGTTACTACAGTAAACCCATGGTGACAGTTAGTGTTACTACAGTAAACCCATGGTGAATGTTGCTGATCTGTGGACACTGGATAGTTCATTCATGGCACAATGTTTCTTCCTGGTTTCCACGTCAGCGTGTTGTATAAATATGTTGTATAATGTTGTATAAATGTGTCCCTGATGTTTAACTTGTAGATCAGTTTAATTTTGTTCTCACACGTATTCAGTTGTTTGAGTTTAGTTTGTTTTGTTGATCTCTTTTATAGGCCTAAACCTTTGACTTGATTATTTGGACTTTGTTTTCCTTTTTGAATATTTTTGTTTATGATTTCTGGATTCAGTCAAATATATTTTTTTGGAAATATTTCTATGGCCCTCATTCCTTGACTGCTTGGTCCCTCACAACCACTTTTAACAATGTAGATTGTTCCAAAGCTTCTTTACAGTGATAATAGGAAATTAAAGTAACAAAGATTTTTTTGGCTTTATGGCAGCTCTAGAATAAAGTTATTTTCCAGCTAAAAATAGTTTTTATTGATTCACTTCCGTCGCAACGATCATTAGTTATTAACTTAGGGGCCGCTAACACAACACAGTTTTAACAGAAAACTCTTAAGTTCTCTCTACGCAAACTTTAAAAACGCGAACCTGCTAGAACGCTGATGGCGTGCACATGCATAGTAAGAGTTCATTCTATAGGTATGACCATTTGAATATATGTGCGCAGGCATGTAGTCCTTCCCAAAAAACCAACCCTTAACAAACTACATGTCTGGCCTTAAAATTTATAATACAGAATTTTATCGCTTCGGCATAGCCACGCGAACCGTAATTATCCCGACAACGATTATCTGTAAAGACGTAAAGGGAAGAAGTCCTTCACAGGGGAGGGACTAGTTGATACTTCAGGACTGCGTTGTCGTCGCGTCTAGGCACAGGTCCTTCATCAGATCTAGATACGGCCTGGATCCGGATCGGACTGTGGTAAACCTCGAGATAAACAGAGAAACTAATATTATATTAACATATATACAGGTCCTTCTCAAAAAAATAGCATATTGTGATAAAGTTCATTATTTTCCATCATGTAATGATAAAAATTCAACTTTCATATATTTTAAATTCGTTGCACACCAACTGAAATATTTCAGGTCTTTTATTGTTTTAATACTGATGATTTTGGCATAGTGAAAACCCAAAATTCCTGTCTCAAAAAATTTGCATATTTCATCCGACCAATAAAAGAAGTGTTTTTAATACAAAAAAAAGTCAACCTTCAAATAATTATGTTCAGTTATGCACTCAATACTTGGTCGGAAATCCTTTTGCAGAAATGACTGCTTCAATGCGGGTTGGCATGGAGGCAATCAGCCTGTGGCACTGCTGAGGTGTTATGGAGGCCCAGGATGCTTCGATAGCGGCCTTAAGCTCATCCAGAGTGTTGGGTCTTGCGTCTCTCAACTTTCTCTTCACAATATCCCACAGATTCTCTATGGGGTTCAGGTCAGGAGAGTTGGCAGGCCAATTAAGCACAGTAATACCATGGTCAGTAAACCATTTACCAGTGGTTTTGGCTCTGTGAGCAAGTGCCAGGTCGTGCTGAAAAATGAAACCTTCATCTCCATTAAGCTTTTCAGCAGGTGGAAGCATGAAGTGCTCCAAAATCTCCTGATAGCTAGCTGCATTGACCCTGCCCTTGATAAAACACGGTGGACCAACACCAGCAGCTGACATGGCACCCCAGACCATCACTGACTGTGGGTACTTGACATTGGACTTCAGGCATTTTGGCATTTCCTTCTCCCCAGTCTTCCTCCAGACTCTGGCACCTTGATTTACGAATGACATGCAAAATTTGCTTCCGAAAAAAGTACTTTGGACCACTGAGCAACAGTCCAGTGCTGCTTCTCTGTAGCCCAGGTCAGGCACTTCTGCCGATGTTTCTGGTTCAAAATTGGCTTGACCTGGGGAATGCGGCACCTGTAGCCCATTTCCTGCACATGCCTGTGCACGGTGGCTCTGGATGTTTCTACTCCAGACTCAGTCCACTGCTTCCGCAGGTCCCCCAAGGTCTGGAATCGGTCCTTCTCCACAATCTTCCTCAGGGTCTCGGTCACCTCTTCTCGTTGTGCAGCGTTTTTTGCCACACTTTTTCCTTCCCACAGACTTCCCACTGAGGTGCCTTGATACAGCACTCTGGGAACAGCCTATTTGTTCAGAAATTTCTTTCTGTGTCTTACCCTCTTGCTTGAGGGTGTCAATGATGGCCTTCTGGACAGCAGTCAGGTCGGCAGTCTTACCCATGATTGCGGTTTTGAGTAATGAAACAGGCTGGGAGTTTTTAAAAGCCTCAGGAATCTTTTGCAGGTGTTTAGAGTTAATTAGTTGATTCAGATGATTAGGTTAATAGCTTGTTTAGAGAACCTTTTCATGATATGCTAATTTTTTGAGACAGGAATTTGGGGTTTTCATGAGCTGTATGCCAAAATCATCAGTATTAAAACAATAAAAGACCTGAAATATCGTTGGTGTGCAATGAATCTAAAATATATGAAAGTTTAATTTTTATCATTACATGATGGAAAATAATGAACTTTATCACAATATGCTAATTTTTTTAGAAGGACCTGTATATACTGTATATATATATATATATATATATATATATATATATATATATATATATACACTCACCTAAAGGATTATTAGGAACACCATACTAATACTGTGTTTGACCCCCTTTCGCCTTCAGAACTGCCTTAATTCTACGTGGCATTGATTCAACAAGGTGCTGAAAGCATTCTTTAGAAATGTTGGCCCATATTGATAGGATAGCATCTTGATGGAGATTTGTGGGATGCATATCCAGGGCACGAAGCTCCCGTTCCACCACATCCCAAAGATGCTCTATGGGTTGAGATCTGGTGACTGTGGGGCCATTTTAGTACAGTGAACTCATTGTCATGTTCAAGAAACCAATTTGAAATGATTCGAGCTTTGTGACATGGTTCATTATCCTGCTGGGAAGTAGCCATCCGAGGATGGGTACATGGTGGCCATAAAGGGATGGATATGGTCAGAAGCAATGCTCAGGTAGGCCGTGGCATTTAAACGATGCCCAATTGGCACTAAGGGGCCTAAAGTGTGCCAAGAAAACATCCCCCCATACCATTACACCACCACCACCAGCCTGCACAGTGGTAACAAGGCATGATGGATCCATGTTCTCATTCTGTTTACGCCAAATTCTGACTCTACCATCTGAATGTCTCAACAGAAATCGAGACTCATCAGACCAGGCAACATTTTCCCAGGCTTCAACTGTCCAATTTTGGTGAGCTCTTGCTAATTTTAGCCTCTTTTTCCTATTTGTAGTGGAGATAAGTGGTACCCGGTAGGGTCTTCTGATGTTGTTGCCCATCCGCCTCAGGGTTGTGCATGTTGTGGCTTCACAAATCCTTTGCTGCATACCTCGGTTGTAACGAGTGGTTATTTCAGTCAAAGTTGCTCTTCTATCAGCTTGAATCAGTCGACCCATTCTCCTCTGACCTCTAGCATCAACAAGACATTTTCGCCCACAGGACTGCCGCATACAGGATGTTTTTCCCTTTTCACACGATTCTTTGTAAACCCTAGAAATGGTTGTGCGTGAAAATCCCAGTAACTGAGCAGATTGTGAAATACTCAGACTGGCCCGTCTGGCACCAACAACCATACCACGCTCAAAATTGCTTAAATCACCTTTCTTTCCCATTCTGACATTCAGTTTGGAGAACAGGAGATTGTCTTGACCAGGACCACACCCCTAAATGCATTGAAGCAACTGCCATGTGATTGGTTGATTAGATAATTGTATTAATGAAAAATTGAACAGGTGCTCCAAATAATAATAATCCTTTAGGTTAGTGTATATATACTAGTATTAATTCTGAAAATGTTACTATAAATTACAGCAACACCTCCCCCTTTGCGTTTCAGACAAGGTTCATGTTTATAACAGTAATCTTGGGGGGTGGACTCAATTAAAGTAATGTAATCGTTTGGTTTTAGCCAGGTTTCTGTCAAACACAGCACATCTAGGTTATAGTCTGTAATCATATCATTAACAATAAGTGCTTTTGAAGTAAGGGATCGAATATTCAGAAACCCAAGCTTTATTGTTTGTTCATTTGTATTAAATCGGTCTTTTATTTGTTGAACATCAATTAAATTTTTAACCTTAGATGGGTTTGGAATTTTTTTGCATTTCCTTATCCGGGGAACAGACACAGTCTCTATATGATGATATCTAGGTGAAAGAGGCTCTATGTGATGGGATTAATCTGACCTTGGTGACGTGAGACAGCTGGCAGCTGTCGGTTTAGCCAGTCTGTCTGCTTTCTGACCTGAGCCCCAGATTGTCATGTTTCAGCTCTAAGACTTTTTGCCATATTACTAGAGAGAAGAGCAGCCCCATCCCAGGAGGGATGAATACCATCTCTTTTCAACTGGTCAGGTCTGCCCCAAAAACTGTTCCAATAGTCTATGAATTCTATATTAGAATTTGCAGACAACACTTAGACAACCAGCCATTGAGTGAGGACAGTCTACTAACTATATCATCACTCCTGCGAACAGGAAGTGGGCCAGAGCAAATTACAGTGCCTGACATCGTACTTGCGAGTTCACAAACCTCTTTAACGTTAATTTTAGTGATCTCCGACTGGTGAAGTCGAACATCATTTGTGCCGACGTGAATAATAATCTTAGAGAATTTACGATTAGCATTAGACAACACTTTTAAATTTGCTTTGATATCAGGCGCTGACTCCCGGCAAACATATGACTATGGTGGCTCTTCTCTCTATTTTCACGTTCTGTGTAATAGAATCGCCAATAACTATGGAACATTCAACAGGATTCTCAGTGGGTGTTTCACTGAGTGGGGAAAACCTGTTTAATGTTGTAATCGGAACGGAAGAGCGGTGTTTTGTCCCACGACTACAGCGTCGTACCGTCACCCAATTGCCCTGCTGAACGGGCTCTACTTCAGCCGGAACCGAACAATGTACAGTGTTCACTAAGCTTGGCGCATCCAAAACAGTATCTAAGGCACTTGCACTCTTACAATTAACCTCAATTAAAGTTTGGATGCATGTGTAGTGGGACGTACTGCTGCGTCCAATTAACCTAATGCATTCGGGCGTGAGTTCATAGTCCATATAAAAAGGGTTTCGAGTCACTGTTTACATGTGGGTGTCGTCTGCATGGTGCGTCATTGCCCGGGCACCGCCCCTCCTGGTTCCTCATCCATTCTCGCTTGGAGGTATGTGTTTGGCTGACTAGTTAAAGAGAGATGCGTGATTTCATGTAAGCAACTATTCCATTTTAGCTTTGAGGATAAATTGCGGCTGTTGGCAGCTGCTACTCCCCTCTGGCGTTCCTCTTGCGCGGTGCCGCGTCTGGTGATGCGTTGAGCTTGAGGATAAATCGCAACTGTGGGCAGTTGTTACTCTCCTTTGGCCTTCCTCATGGTGTGGTCTTGTGTGCGCTTGACGTGGACGCGCGACTGTTATGAAATGAAGGTACGTAAAACTTTCACTATTGAGTGGCGCTCCCTTTTTAGACTGCAAGTATATGTGTTATGTTTATATTTTAGGAGGAATAGACTGGTCAGTGACACCTGCGGGGCAACGCTGTTTGACGCTGCTGCTTTATACACTCGGATTCCTGCTATTTTGTACGTCCGGACTTTCCCGGCAAAAACACTTCGCACCAACACGTGCGCTCGATTTATGCGTCTTGTGTGACGCCTGCTCTACAGCACTCGTCCTTGTGATCGCTGGGTTGTTTCTCCAACTAGTCTTTTAAATTGTGTGATTTGCTGTTTATATATATATAGTTTCTGTACATTTATTTATGAATGTCTGTTTTGCTTCTGAAAGTATTGTTAGAAGAACAGTTTTGTACTACATACACCCAGTGTTGGTACCAAATCTTGAACAACATCATTTGTGTTCTGGTTTGTTGATTTAAATGTTTATTATTTGTGTGTTTTCTTTTGTAGTTAAGTGTCTGTGGCAGGGGGGGCGTGGTTCCGCGAAGTCCGTGACGCGGGAGAGGATCGGGAGACAGGTGCGGCGTGAGTGGGTTAAGTGTGAATGACAAACACCTGTGTCTTGTTTCAGTAACTGGCGTGGGGAGACGGATAAAAGCCACGAGGAAAGAGAAGGAAAGGAGATGAGAGACGGACAAGTGTGTGCGAGGAGAGCGAGAGAGAGTGCGAGTGTGAGAGCGAGAGCGAGCCCTTTGGTTTTTGTATCGGTGAACCGAGCGCGTGTGGCGCATCCTTTGTTCGGTATTGTTTGATTGTTTTACTTGTTTGTGGGACGAATAAAAACCCCCTTTTTTCTTTAAAGCCGACCCTGTCCTCTTCCTTCCACGTCTACGAGAACATTGACTGTTACACTGGTGCCGAAAACCCGGGAAGGAAGACGGAAGCCGCCGCCAGCATGCAGACACCGCCACCATCGCCACTTGCGGATGTGGTTGCTTCCCTCGCGGCCCTCCACCAAGATCAACATCGGGCCCTGGTCGAGATGAGGACCGATCTGGAAGGCCGGTTCCAGTTCCTCGTCCAAGGCCAACAGGAGGACCGCGAGAGGTTCCGGAGCTGGATGGACCGGGAGGTTCGGCCGGGTCCAACGCCGCCGCCGGTCGAGCACCCCCACCTGCCTCTTAATAAGATGGGCCCACAGGACGACCCGGAGGCGTTCCTCGACCTCTTCGAGAGGTCAGCGGAGGCAGGTGGGTGGCCAAAGGAGCAATGGCCGGTGCGCCTCATCCCTTTGCTGACCGGGGAGGCGCAGGTTGCGGCCCAACAGCTACCCGTCCAGAACCTCCTGGTTTTTGATGACCTGAAACGAGCCATCCTACAGCGGGTCGGCCGGAGCCCAGAGCAACATCGCCAGCGGTTCCGGTCCCTGGGCCTGGGCGAGAGCGGTCGACCCTTCGTGTTGGCTCAACAGCTCCGGGACTCCTGCCGCAAGTGGCTGAGGGAAGCGACGTCCACGAGATCATCGACCGGGTGGTGCTGGAGCAGTTCATCGGCCGTCTGCCGAGGAAAACGGCCGAGTGGGTCCAGTGCCACCGACCGGCGTCGCTGGACTTGGCCATTCAGTTGGCGGAGGACCAGCTGGTGGCGTGCTCCAGGGTCGGCGAGAACCTCCCCAACATGTCGCTCTCTTCCTCCTTTGTTTCTCCCTCCCCCTCTTCTACCTCGTCTCCTCTTCCCAGGTCCCGTCCTCCCGGACCGTTCCGTGCCCCTCCCCGGGGGGGGGGGGGATCTTCACTGGATCCGGCAGGAGGCCTGAGACCCCAGCCCAGGGGCTCGGGGTTCACTACCGGGGGGGCGGACCCGGCTTCCTTTCCCTCCCTCTCCTCACGCCAGTCACCTACCCCACTTCCTGCCTCTAGAGCGGGGGGGAGGCCTGGGCCGGCCTGCTGGCGTTGCGGGGACCCGGACCATTTTATAGACAGGTGTCCGTTGATGGAGGTGGGGACAATGATCCGGGTCCCGGATGCCCCGCAGGCTGCCCACGATCAGGCTGGCCGGTACCAGATACCCGTGAGTATAAAGGGGGGTACCTATCAGGCTCTGGTGGACTCAGGATGTAACCAAACCTCGATCCACCAAAGCCTGATTCAACCTGAGACATTGGATACGAGCCGCATGGTTCGGGTAAGGTGTGTGCACGGGGATGTGGTGAAGTATCCGCTCATGTCGGCTTTGATTAAATTTAGGGGGCAAAAGCATAGGGTGGAGGTGGCAGTTAACCCGCACCTCAGGCATCCGCTGATTTTGGGAACTAATTGGCCAGCCTTTACAGAATTATTGGGGTTATTGTGCGCGGATGTCTCTTGTGGGAATAAAAAGCAGGAGAGCGGGGCGGTCGTGCGGTTGGGTGAGGCTGAACTGGGACCTCCGGGACTGGATCCAGGGGATCTGAACGTAATTGGGAGACAGATTCTCCCAGAGCGTGATGATTTTCCCCTGGAACAGTCTCAGGATGAGTCGTTAAAACATGCGTTTGAACAGGTCCGTACCATCGACGGTCAGCCTCTCCAGCCTGCTCGACCGCTCACTTATCCATATTTTGCAATCTTAAAAGACCGGTTGTATAGGGTGATACAAGACACTCAGACAAAAGAGACTACAACCCAGTTGTTAGTACCGAAAAGCCGTCGGGAAATGCTTTTCCAGGCGGCTCATTCAAATCCCATGGCGGGACATTTAGGACAAATAACGACACTTAACCGTCTCATGGCCCGTTTTTTTTGGCCGGGCATTCACGAGAACGTGCGCAGGTGGTGCGCGGCTTGTCGTGAATGTCAGCTGGTAAATCCGCCGGCCGCCCCAAAAGCGCCTTTGCGCCCCCTTCCTCTAATCGAGGTCCCCTTCCAGCGAATTGCGATGGACCTCGTCGGGCCATTAGAACGGTCAGCACGGGGACATCGCTTTGCCCTAGTCATAGTGGACTATGCAACGCGATATCCTGAGGCAGTGGCACTCCGCAACATCTCCGCGAAAAGTGTGGCGGATGCCCTGTTTCGTCTAATCTCCCGAGTGGGGATCCCGAAAGAGATCCTCACTGACCAAGGCACGGCGTTTATGTCACGTACGTTACGCGAACTTTACGAGTTATTGGGCATTAAATCGATTCGCACCAGCGTCTTTCACCCACAAACGGACGGCTTGGTGGAACGATTTAATCGCACATTAAAGACAATGATCCGTAAGTTCGTTCACGAAGACGCCAAAAATTGGGATAAATGGTTAGAACCCTTGTTGTTCGCTGTGCGCGAGGTCCCGCAAGCCTCCACGGGGTTTTCCCCCTTCGAGCTCCTTTATGGTCGTCAACCCCGCGGGGTGCTGGACGTGCTGAAGGAGACTTGGGAGGAGGGACCCTCGGAGAGTCGAAATGAAATTCAGTATGTCCTGGACCTGAGAACAAAACTCCACACTTTGGGGCGGCTCTCAATGGAAAATTTGTTACAGGCTCAGGACAAACAGACCCAGTTGTACAATAGGGGAACAAAACTGAGAAAATTTTCACCGGGAGATAAAGTCCTTCTATTGCTTCCCACGTCAAGTTCCAAATTACTCGCTAAGTGGCAAGGACCCTTTGAGGTCACCCAGCGAGTCGGGGATCTCAATTATGAGGTTCTTCGAACGGATAGGAACGGGGCGCGTCAGATTTACCATCTCAATCTCCTGAAAAAGTGGAGCGAGGCGGAGTCAGGGATGCTGGCGACGGTGATCGGAGTGGAAGAAGATCTCGGGCCAGAGGCGAATGTCAAATCACCATCGCTCGCTCTGGCTCCGGGCGGAGATCATCTTTCACCGTGCCAGCTTACTGACGTTGCCAAGTTGCAAGCGGAGTTTACTGACGTGTTCTCGTTCCTACCCGGTCGAACCAATCTCATTCGGCACCACATTGAGACCGAGCCGGGCGTGGTAGTGCGCAGCCGGCCATATCGTTTACCTGAACACAAGAAAAAAGTCGTTCAGTCGGAATTAGAGGCGATGCTTGAAATGGTGGTAATAGAAGAATCCCACAGTAACTGGGCGAGCCCGATAGTTTTAGTACCTAAACCCGACGGCTCGGTTCGTTTTTGTGTGGATTACCGCAGGGTGAATGCTGTATCGAAATTCGATGCTTATCCAATGCCCCGGATTGACGAACTGCTTGATCGGCTCGGCACTGCTCGTTTTTTTTCGACACTGGATTTAACTAAAGGATATTGGCAGATCCCCTTATCTCCTATGTCTAAAGAAAAAACAGCCTTCACGACGCCGTTCGGATTACACCAATTCGTTACTCTTCCGTTTGGGTTGTTCGGGGCTCCGGCCACCTTCCAGCGTCTCATGGACCGGGTACTCCGGCCACATGCTGCTTATGCCGCTGCTTATCTAGATGATATCATTATTTATAGTAATGACTGGCAGCGCCATATGGAGCATGTGCGCGCGGTCCTGAGAGCGCTGAGACGGGCCGGCCTAACGGCCAACCCAAAGAAGTGCGCGGTTGGGCGCGTAGAGGTCAGGTATCTGGGATTCCACTTGGGTCACGGGCAGGTGCGTCCCCAAATTGATAAGACAGCAGCTGTTGCAACGTGCCCGAGACCCAAGACCAAAAAGGAGGTGAGACAGTTCCTGGGGCTGGCGGGATACTATAGAAGGTTTGTGCCTAATTATTCGGACCTTGCCAGCCCGCTGACTGATCTCACTAAAAAGGAGTCGCCAGATCCGGTTCAGTGGACGGAGCAGTGTCAGCAGGCTTTCACCCAGGTAAAAGCTGCTCTATGTGGAGGGCCGCTACTACAGGCTCCTGATTTTTCTCTCCCTTTTTTATTACAGACCGACGCGTCGGACAGGGGGCTGGGTGCAGTCCTGTCCCAGGAGGTGGAGGGCGAGGAACGGCCGGTGCTGTACATTAGTCGCAAGCTCTCAAAGAGAGAGACTAAGTACAGCACCATCGAGAAGGAATGCTTGGCCATCAGGTGGGCCGTCCTCACCCTCCGATATTATCTCTTGGGACGGGAATTCACCCTCTGTTCGGACCACGCGCCCCTCCAATGGCTCCACCGCATGAAGGATACCAACGCGCGGATCACCCGTTGGTATCTAGCCTTACAACCTTTTAAGTTCCAGGTGGTCCACAGGCCGGGTGCACAGATGGCTGTCGCTGACTTCCTCTCCAGGAGGGGGGGGGGGGGCGGCTGCTGGCCGGACGGCTCCCCGGCCTGAGACGGGCGGTGGGGGTATGTGGCAGGGGGGGCGTGGTTCCGCGAAGTCCGTGACACGGGAGAGGATCGGGAGACAGGTGCGGCGTGAGTGGGTTAAGTGTGAATGACAAACACCTGTGTCTTGTTTCAGTAACTGGCGTGGGGAGACGGATAAAAGCCACGAGGAAAGAGAAGGAAAGGAGATGAGAGACGGACAAGTGTGTGCGAGGAGAGCGAGAGAGAGTGCGAGTGTGAGAGCGAGAGCGAGCCCTTTGGTTTTTGTATCGGTGAACCGAGCGCGTGTGGCGCATCCTTTGTTCGGTATTGTTTGATTGTTTTACTTGTTTGTGGGACGAATAAAAACCCCCTTTTTTCTTTAAAGCCGACCCTGTCCTCTTCCTTCCACGTCTACGAGAACATTGACTGTTACAGTGTCCTTGTTGTATGTTGAGACCAGTGCGGTAATTTCTGCTCTCATTACAGGAGCCGAGGCTTCAAGGCAGGCCGCTATAGGCCCTCACATGCTGTGGTGGAGGTTTTGTCACTGAGTGCTGTACGTTCATGCTTGACCGTATTGGAGTGTGTGTGTGATACCTGTGCACAGGGTGGTAAGAGTGATTATAGGGGCCTTGTCCTTACTAAAGTAGTGTACCTGCCATTGTTAAGCCTCGGCTTCCTCCTTGACTTCTTGAGTGTTGAGAGTGTTGCATGATGACCCGGTCTTTTCATGTTGTCTTAAGATTGTTGTTGACTATAATAAAATCTTTTGTATATTGTATCCACATCTCTGGCCCTTCCTCGATAATAACGTTCCTGTGTGTCCTTTTTGTGGGTTATTAAATTCATGAGTATTAATATTTCCCTGTTAAGCAGGGTGGCGTAGTCGTGCATATGTAGAGGTAGTCATAGAGCCCCTCTTCCTAAGCGCCCCCCCACTACACATGCATCTAGTTTTGAAATCCTCTCCGTCAGCCTTACTGTCTCCCTGCATTTATCACATGTAAATCCTATGCTAACAGAAAAGGCTATGCAATACATGTTACATGAAGTGCAACTCACAATAAGAGGAGAAGATGACATGACTCACCGTGTTTGTTGACTGATTCTATTTACCACAGCCTTGATGGATTTGTAAAAGGCGCGAGCTAAATAAATAAACAGGCTAGCTAATCAGTAGCTTGTTGTGCTAGCAATGATTTAGATTGAAGCTAGCGATGTCAGGTTAATATGTGATGTTGATATATAGAAGTATATTATATAATATAAATAAGTTACATTTAGCAGTATAAAACAACAGGGAATGATAGTGAATAATGATTCAAAACAGAAAGATATACGAAGCTACAGACCCTATACAGACCCAAACCAACAGCAAGGCAGCAAGGCAGACAGGAGCAGTCGATCAAGGCTTGATGTATGTGTATGTGTACACATACTTGATGTCGATGTATGTGTACTTACAGTCTACTTACCTAAGAAACTATTATTATTATATAACATGGGTTAAGGTTAGGTTTAGGTTCACGGTTAGTACCTAGTTATTACCCAGTTATTGTAATTCCTATAATAAGTACATATGTGCATGGGGAACAGGACTGTAAAATAAAGTTCTACCGACTTTTAATTTCTTGGCAGACACACTCCAGGAGAGTGAAAAATTACAGCCATCTTTTGACATCTGTTATGAGAGGAAATCTCCATGGGATTTTCAAAATATTATGCAGTGAAATCAGGATTCATTTTTTAAAATGTAACCACTCAAGCTACTTAAAGGTGAAGTCTGTAATAATTGTTATGGTAAAATACATTCCCTTAACCCAGTTTGTTCACTACTATTAGTATGCCAGTCATGGGTTTATGTCCCCCAAAACTCTAAACATTGAGCCTCCCAGACTCAATTAAAACATTGAGACCGGTGTAGAGAAATATTCAGCTCCTGTGAGAAACAATGTTACGGTGGGTGGAGTATGTATGAATTTTCATGATATTTCCCGTTCACAAACAAAAGGAACCGAAAATATTATTGGGTTGTGAGTTGATGAAAAGCTTTATAAATAAATAAATAAAACAAAATAAAATACGAAGGTGTGTTGTTAATTAGTTGAAATATTAACTTGATCTCAGGAGGATACCTTTATTTATATAGCTCTTTATACAATACAGATTGTTTCAAAGCAGCTTTACAGTGATAACAGGAAAATATTGTTGTTCAGCTGAAGTCAGTTCAGTGTTGTACATTGTAAAGATTATCAATTATTAATTTAGATAATTTCATCTATAAAGCTGATCTGGAAAAAATGATGTCATCCTCCAGCTCAGTTCAGTTCTCATACTACAGCGTCAGTACAGCCAGATCAATAATATTGTTGAATATTAAGTGTCCTCAACTAAGCAAGCCAGAGGCGACAGTGGCAAATAACGTCTCAGGTTAAGCATGAGAAGGGGAAAGAGACGCTGGGTCCCATAGCTAATGGGGAATGTCTCCGGCATGATCAGTGTCTGAAGCATGAGTCTAAACATGACAATGAACTTGATATTGGCAGGCGGCTGCCTGTTGTGACCTTTAGTATAAAAAGGGCACCTGTGCAATACGTCATCCACTTCTTGTCTGAAGGAGACGTGCTGAGGAAGGCAAAGGGATGCAGTGTCTTGTTCCCCTTCTCAGGGAACCATGGTTACATTTATAACATGAGGCGTTCCCTTTAGAAAGCTACCTTCCCTAGGGGGTGCTATGGGAAACGGAATACCAATGCCATAATGAAGGGATGAGTCAAGTCAAGTCAAGTGTATTTATGTAGCGCTTTTCACAATGTAAATTGCATCAAAGCAGCTTCACAGTATCAGTCAAATAACATAACAATGTTTGTTTCTTAGTGGAAAAAACATCCACGTTTGGTAGGGCTGATCAATGGTATTAATGCTTGGTTAATTAATTTGAATATCCCCAACTGAGCAAGCCAAAGGCAACAGTGGCAAGGAATGGAAAAACTCCATCAAGTGACCTACTGGTGTCCTAAAACTCCATCAGGTGACTTAATGGAGAGAAAAAAAACCTTGGGAGAAGCTCAGTCGGGGGCCAGTTCTCCTGTGGCGTTTATGAACTAGAGGCCGGATTTATAGTAGCTGTAATTTGATACAGAATTTTATTTTATTTTATCACTTCGGCGTGGGTACGCGAACCGGAATCACAACGTTTTATCTGTAGAGTGAGAAAGGGATCCTCCATAGGGAGAGGCTAGTTGGCACTTCAGCACTGCGTTGTCATCGGGTCCAGGCAAAGCTCCTAGTCAGATCTGGATACGGCCTGGATCCGGTAGCCTACGGGGGTGGATATGCTCGCTCTAGATTCCGGGAGATTTTAACTAATTTGCGCCATAACTAGTCAATCACAAGTGGCTCAACAGGTAGATCTGTAGATAAACTCATCTTTCAGGCATTTGATCGACCGTGTTGACACTTCAGCATGTGAAACCAATCAAATGCGTGTGTCTCACGGCCAATGCGTGAGAGTTGGCAGCTCTGGGTCTGCACGGGCTTTAAACAGAAGCCCGAACCCCGCCCGTGCCCAAAATCATTTAACCCGACCATTACGCTTATATTTTAAGCCCGAAACCGAGGTCCGTTTTTCACAGAAATAGCCTAACTTTTTTTCCAAGTATCCAAGTACTATGATTTTTTTTATGGCCATAATGTCCTATTATAATTTCTCACAAGACTCTTGCTTAAAGGAGCCGTAAGTAGGATTGTGGCCAAAACTGGTACTGCAATCACTTTAAAAATACTGTAGAGCGGTGTATCCCCTCCCCCTACCCCCTGACTCGAGGTTGCCAGATAAGCTGCAGGATTCAGCAGAAACGTAGGCTGCTTTAATGAGCTTCCAATGGCAAGTGACCAAGTGGCAAGTTTTTTTTCTGTTAATTATGTTTATCCTTCATTAGAGATATTTTGATAAGTAATTGTGTATTTTAAAAATGTACTAATTGTCATTAGTTAAATATAATCGCAAAGATTTAAGCTCATATAAGACAGTATAATCGTAAAGATGTATGCTCGTATGTGACAGACAGAACGGTAGCTGTTAGTCTAACTTGTAACGTTATTTATCTGTCATTAATGTACGGTAAGCAAGTTTTTGTCATAAGTAGGCTAACAAATAACCAAAACATTTGCCACAGCAATTATAACGTGGGACAAATTCAATATCACCAATGGCTATCACAGGGTTGTTTTCAGTCCCATCATAAAATATTGTTAGAGTAACTACATTTCAGAGCTGCCAACTCTCATGCATTGGCCGTGAGACACACGCATTTGAGTGGTTTCACACGCTCACACGCCACACCCCCGATTTCTCACGCTGAAATGTCAACCCGGTTGGTCAAATGCCTGAAAGATGAGTTTATCTATAGATTTACCTGTTGAGCCACTCGTGATCGACTAGTTATGCCACAAATGAGTTAAAATGACCGGGAATCTAGAGCGAGCACACATGAGACAGAGAATCCGCGCGGCGCGCGTGCACACGGCAGAGATGGAAAGCGAGCGAGAGCCCCTGTTGGAGAATGCCATCGTCCACGATATACGCAAAGAACGAATGACGAATCATTTTTTCTGAGGTAAAGTTAGGCTTCTGTCTCAATTACGTTTCAAATTGCCATAATGGGCGTGCTAATGTTGTTTTCCTCTGCGTCTCAGCATAAGGACAGAGAAACGGGCTCCTATAATACATTGCTAATGTTAGCATACGTCCATGTGAGCTAACGTTACGTTACTTTGCTCGAACATGCATAACTTTGTTCGACTGTCATGAATATATGAAATGTCCATTGACATCAAGTACAAGTTAGCCAAGCATAGATGAATCTTACCTGTCCAGGAGAAAATTAGCAACGTTGGCGTCTGTGTTCAAATTCTTCTCCGTTTTCAGCTGTCTCCATCTTTCAAAAGCATCTCCAATACAAATTCTGGTTTTATTTCGGACTTTGTCACGACAAATTTCTGAATTATAACAAGGTCTTTTTGATTTAGTAATGTTAGACATTTTATCTGACTAGAGTTAGGGTAGATTAGAGCAAAGCTGGCAACCCGGATCCCAAAATACTACTGACTTCGTGATTGGTAGATAGGTGGAGGGTGGCGCATCACACCAAAACACAACATGACAACATCAACATCAGTTGAGGGCTGCAAGTCCACTTTTTAAATGACAATATCCTAGCCATACTACTGTTGTCAGTGATATAAGTATTTGAAATGAACATGATTTCTTAATGTCTAGTGACACATCAGGGCCTTTTTATGATTAATTGAAATAGATTTCTTACATACAGCTCCTTTAACTCAGTCTACATGAAGACTAATGTCACTCTTGGCACACCAATCTATTAATAAAATGACATTAATTAGTCAGATGTATATATATATATATATATATATATATATATATTTTTTTTTTTTAATTGAATACATTTTTTGTGTGTTTCATTTTAGAGGGAAGGGGACTGTTCCCATAAGGTAAAATACATTTACAGTATTTACTGTATATATTTTTCTCGAGTGTCTATGGTCATAATTATTAACATCCTAATGTTGATACATTCACATAAACCTGCACAACGCCATTAAATATATATATATATATATATATATATATATATATATATATATATATATATATATATATACACGCACACACATATGCGCACACACATACATAGACTATATATAAATATATTCTATGTTATGGGAGCAGCCAATTTCCCTCCAAAATTAAACACAAAAACTTAATGCAGTGTTTCTGCTACTCCCTAGAAAAAAAATGCTATTATATGCAAGTCATTTTAGTGTCAACATAATAAGCGATGCACTGTTGAAGAAATCAACTTGCTAGTCACAACTGTTTCCCGAATCCGAATTGTCGCAAATTGGTTGTTCAACCACGTTGGTTAATGATGTCACACATGTGGTGGAGTAAAAACTACTTTTAATGAATCTGTTTGCGATCGAATTAATGCTAGATGTTTTGCTATAAATTACGGACATGTCATCTGAGCAGGGGCGTAGGAGCCATTATACGTGGGGGGACATGTCCCCCCACATTTCAAAATCTAAGTTTTGTCCCCCCCACTATTTCCCAATGTAAGATTTTGTTTTGCATTGCCTACCTATCTCTGCCGATTTCGGAGTCTCCAAATGAATCCATTCTGTAACTTTTAAATAGGCCTAGGCCCAATTCAAAGTCACGTTGCTCGCGGTACTAGACAGATCTGCAGACTGTACGCTCCACAAAGTTGCGTTCAGACGTTCAGCTGTTTTCTTCAGCAGTCTGTTAAAGTTGCAGCTGACAGCCTGTTCTGCATCTAAAGGTAAAACCTCCCAGACCTGTCTGTCTGGAGTAAAGTCTTCAAGAAAATCTTCTTGACTGACAGATCGCGTTCCTTCATCGTTTTGTCGCTATGGTTACACACACACACACACACACACACACACACACACCGTTGGCGGTGCGCTCAAAGTCATCTGTCAGTCGTGCAGTTACCCAAAATCTCATGAATGAAGTTAGAACCTTCATGTCACTGGATGAAATAAAATCGACTAGCAAAAATACAGGAGGCCGCCTTACAAACGAGTTTGTGTGGAGGATATTGTCATTTCGCCGTAAGGTTTTGATAGCGTCATTTATTTATAAGGAGGGCAACACTCCAGTCCAGTAGGTGGCACTAATGCACCTACAAACGGTTTATTTATGTATGCTTCGGCAGCTGGTGTTTTTATTTCTTGTATGTAAATCTAGTATGATGTAAATGTGAGGTAAGTTAACGTAGGAAAGGAAACGTCGAAGTAAAAATAAATAAATACATATTTTGGGCGGTTTTGTTTGCATTTTGGCGGTTTTTGAACAGTCTTTGGGCTAATTCAGCCGATGAAATGGCAGATTGCTGGTTTTCAGTTTGATCATCAGTTTTGTTGTATTTTGAAACTGTCAAATATAGCCTTAGAAGCAAACTATCTAATTTTATGTTGTGTAAAACAGGCAAATGTTAGATAATTAGTTAACTAGCTATATGCTATCAAAGCTGATGAACAGCCAAGAGTGTGTGAATGTGCCATTGATATGTGTCCATAAACTATGTAGAAGTAACATTAGTCACAAATTGTTCACACAGAGATGAGCATCCTACAGTACTTTAAGAGGAAGAGGACAGAGGAGAATGGGCTTATAAGTTTAATGGATAGCTACATACAGTATATTCTAAAATTCACATAGTAAAATCACTTTAGATCAAATTAGGCCAACAGCATGTCATCAGAATTTGCATTGAAACCAGTTCTTTGTCCTCAAACATTTGTTACTTTCCTAGACAGGAGATGAAGAGACCACAGAACAGGGAGAGTTAGGGCCAAGTGAGACACGGGTAATGGGAATATGACAGAATGCTCATTTGTGTAGGATAACAGAATACATTGGTACTGTGTCCAGCTAATTTAACTAGTTGTTCTTATGATTAATATACAGGTGCTGGTCATATAATTAGAATATCGTCAAAAAGTTGATTTATTTCAGTAATTCCATTCAAAAAGTGAAACTTGGATATTATATTCATTCATTACACACAGACTGATATATTTCAAATGTTTATTTCATTTAATTGTGAGGATTAAAACTGACAACTAATGAAAATACCAAATTCAGTATCTCCGAAAATTAGAATATTACTTAAGACCAATACAAAAAAATAGATTTTTAGAAATGTTGGCCAACTAAAAAGTATGAACATGTAAAGTATGAGCATGTACAGCACTCAAAACTTAGTTGGGGCTCCTTTTGCCTGAATTACTGCAGCAATGCGGCGTGGCATGGAGTCGATCAGTCTGTGGCACTGCTCAGGTGTTATGAGAGCCCAGGTTGCTCTGATAGAGGCCTTCAGCTCTTCTGCATTGTTGGGTCTGGCATATTACATCTTCCTCTGGACAATACCCATAGATTTTCTATTGGGTTAAGGTCAGGCGAGTTTGCTGGCCAATTAAGAACAGGGATACCATGGTCCTTAAACCAGGTACTGGTAGCTTTGGCACTGTGTGCAGGTTCCAGGCACTGTGTGCAGGTTCCAAGTCCTGTTGGAAAATGAAATCTGCATCTCCATAACGTTGGTCAGCAGCAGGAAGCATGAAGTGCTCTAAAACTTCCTGGTAAACTTCAAAAAACACAGTGGACCAACACCAGCAGATGACATGGCACCCCAAACCATCACTGATTGTGGAAACTTTACACTGGACTTCAAGCAACGTGGATTCTGTGCCTCTCCTCTCTATTTTGGGGGGATTTTGATTTCATGGGTTTCATAAGCTGTAAGCCATAATCATCAAAATTATAACAAATAAAGGCTTGAAATATCTCACTTTGCATGTAATGAGTCTATATAATATATTAGTTTCACCTGTTAAGTTGAATTCTTGAAATAAATCAACTTTTTGTTGATTTGTATCTACAGGATTCCAAAACTGGAAAAAAGCAATAGAAAAATTTAAATCACATGAAATGTCTCAAGCACACAAAGTGGCCATAACAACACACACACATCAGGCAAAATCAATAGACACACAGTTATCATCAGCAAAGGCTCTTCAGCAACAGCAGGCAAGGTCTCGTCTGCTAAAAATTGTTGGCTCATTCCAATTTCTTGCTAGACAAGGTACTGCTATTCGCGGTCATGAAAACAGTGCCCTCAATTTCAGGCAGCTCCTTCGTCTCAGGTCAGAGGATATTGAGGGACTGGAGAGTTGGACAGAGAGGAGGTCAAATTTTCTCAGCCCTCAAATTCAAAATGAGATTTTGCAGATCCTGTCTTTAAACATTGTGCGGGAGATAGCATCTGCTGTGCGGAACTTGCCTACACTCCAATGCTCCATCATCATGGATGGCACCCAAGATGTTGCAGGGGTAGAGCAGGAGTCAATCTGCATCCGGTATGTAGACCATGATCTAATACCTCATGAAGAGTTTGTCGGTTTTTATGAAGTGTCTTCGTCCAGAGGAAAATCTGGCTAGGGTTGCCATTGATGTCCTTCATAGAATGAATTTGCCGCTACCTGGTCTCCGTGGGCAAACGTACGATGGAGCTGCAAACATGTCTGGCAAGACTGGTGGAGTGCAGACCAAAATCAAGGAGATTCAGCCTCTTGCCCTCTATGTCCATTGTGGACCACATTGTGTCAATCTTGTAACACAGGCTGCCTGCAGTTCATCCTGTGTGGTTATGGATGCACTGTCATTGGTCCACAAACTTGGAACCCTCTTCAACCAGTCAGGCAAGTTTAAAACGGTCTTTAAAGAGATTGCCAAATGAGAACATGGGAACATCAAAACACTGAAGCCCTTATGCACTACCAGATGGGTTGTCAGGATGAAGGCTATTCGAGCTGTTCTTGGGCAGTATGAGGCAGTGCTGCTCAGTCTAGAGGAGATGGCTTCATCTGGTTACTCTGAAACAACAATCACAGCTAGGGGCTTTTGGAGCGATTCCAAAAGGGGACCACGGTGCTTGGGCTTCTTCTTGCTTGTGAAGTGATTGGAGAACTAGAGTGTCTGAATTACTCCCTACAGACGTCAACGGGAACTGTCATGGGCATGACGCCAGCTGTGGACTGCGTGAAGTCAACTCTGAAGGCAAAGAGGTCAGAAGAAATGTTTCACCGCATATGCACAAGGGCCACTGAGCTAGTCACCAGCACAGGTATTGAACCTATCCAGATGCCGCATGTCAGAAAGCCACCCAAGCACTTCACAGGAAATGCAACAGCATTTGTCCCAGCAACCACTGAAGAGCATTACCGCATTGACTTCTTCAAAATGCTGGATACTGTGGACATGCAACTAACCAAGCGCTTTGAACAGAGTAGCCTGCAGCTCCTGGATGAATTAGAGAGAGTGCTCCTGACTGGAAAGATGCAAGATGTTGTCAGCCAATATCCAGAGCTAGATCGGCGTTCACTGGAGGTACAGCTGCCAATGTTCAAGCTTCATTTCGACTATAGTACCACTCTTGAGGCTACAAACATACTAAAAAATCTGCTGCCAGAGGTCCGCAGTCTCTTCAGCCAAGTAGAGACATTGGTGAGGCTGCTTTTGGTTGTTCCTTCTTCCTCTGCAGAAGCAGAAAGAAGTTTCAGTTCCCTAAGAAGACTGAAGACCTGGCCAAAGAGCACAATGTCACAGACCCGTCTAAACAGCACTGCAATCTGTTACATCCATCAGAACAAGTTGGATCGTCTAGATAGAGCAAGAATTTGCGAGCAGTTAATCTCGACAAACGATCAAAGAAGGCATGTTTTTGGGACCTTCAATTAAGTCAACATGCACTTTCTGTCCATCACCTGGCTCTGCCTCAGTCTATCTCCATCACTGCCTCAACCTCCATCCATCCCCAGGCTCTGCCTCAGTCTCTCTCCATCAGTCTGCCTCAGCCTCTCTCCATCAGTCTGCCTCAGCCTCTCTCCATCAGTCTGCCTCAGTCTCTCTTCATCAGTCTGCCTCAGCCTCTCTCCATCAGTCTGCCTCAGTCTCCATCCATCAGTCTGCCTCGGCCTCTCTCCATCAGTCTCCCTCAGTCTCTCTCCATCAGTCTGCCTCAGTCTCTCTCCAGCAGTCTGCCTCAGTCTCTCTCCATCAGTCTGCCTCAGTCTCTCTCCATCAGTCTGCCTCAGTCTCCATCCATCAGTCTGCCTCAGTCTCTCTCCATCAGTCTGCCTCAGTCTCCATCCATCAGTCTACCCAAGTCTCTCTCAATCAGTCTGCCTCAGTCTCTCTCCATCAGTCTGCCTCAGTCTCCATCCATCAGTCTGCCTCAGTCTCTCTCCATCAGTCTGCCTCAGTCTCCATCCATCAGTCTGCCTCAGTCTCTCTCCATCAGTCTGCCTCAGTCTCCATCCATCAGTCTCTCTCCATCAGTCTGCCTCAGTCTCTCTCCATCAGTCTGCCTCAGTCTCTCTCCATCAGTCTGCCTCAGCCTCTCTCCATCAGTCTGCCTCAGTCTCTCTCCATCAGTTTGCCTCAGTCTGCATCCATCAGTCTGCCTCAGCCTCTCTCCATCAGTCTGCCTCGGTCTCCATCCATCAGTCTGCCTCGGTCTCATCCATCAGTCTGCCTCGGTCTCCATCCATCAGTCTGCCTCGGCCTCTCTCCATCAGTCTGCCTCAGTCTCTCTCCCATCAGTCTGCCTCAGTCTCCATCCATCAGTCTGCCTCAGTCTCCATCCATCAGTCTGCCTCAGTCTCTCTCCATCAGTCTACCCAAGTCTCCATCCATCAGTCTGCCTCAGTCTCCATCCATCAGTCTGCCTCAGCCTCTCTCCATCAGTCTGCCTCGGTCTCCATCCATCAGTCTGCCTCGGTCTCATCCATCAGTCTGCCTCGGTCTCCATCCATCAGTCTGCCTCGGCCTCTCTCCATCAGTCTGCCTCAGTCTCTCTCCATCAGTCTGCCTCAGTCTCCATCCATCAGTCTGCCTCAGTCTGCATCCATCAGTCTGCCTCAGCCTCTCTCCATCAGTCTACCCAAGTCTCCATCCATCAGTCTGCCTCAGTCTCCATCCATCAGTCTGCCTCAGTCTCTCTCCATCAGTCTGCCTCAGTCTCCATCCATCAGTCTGCCTCAGTCTCCATCCATCAGTCTGCCTCAGTCTCTCTCCATCAGTCTGCCTCAGTCTCCATACATCAGTCTGCCTCAGTCTCTCTCCATAAGTCTGCCTCAGTCTCCATCCATTAGTCTGCCTCAGTCTCCATCCATCAGTCTGCCTCAGTCTCTCTCCATCAGTCTGCCTCAGTCTCCATCCATCAGTCTGCCGCGGCCTCTCTTCATCAGTCTGCCTCAGCCTCTCTCCATCAGTCTGCCTCAGCCTCTCTCCATCAGTCTGCCTCAGTCTCTCTCCATCAGTCTGCCTCAGTCTCCATCCATCAGTCTGCCTCAGTCTCCATCCATCAGTCTGCCTCAGTCTCCATCCATCAATCTGCCTCGGCCTCTCTCCATCAGTCTGCCTCAGTCTCTCTCCATCAGTCTGCCTCAGTCTCTCTCCATCAGTCTGCCTCAGTCTCCATCCATCAGTCTGCCTCAGTCTCTCTCCATCAGTCTGCCTCAGACTCCATCCATCAGTCTGCCTCAGTCTCCATCCATCAGTCTGCCCAAGTCTCTCTCCATCAGTCTGCCTCAGTCTCTATCCATCAGTCTGCCTCAGTCTCCATACATCAGTCTCTCTCCATCAGTCTGCCTCAGTCTCTCTCCATCAGTCTGCCTCAGTCTCTCTCCATCAGTCTGCCTCAGTCTCTCTCCATCTGTCTGCCTCAGCCTCTCTCCATCAGTCTGCCTCAGTCTCTCTCCATCAGTTTGCCTCAGTCTCCATCCATCAGTCTGCCTCAGCCTCTCTCCATCAGTCTGCCTCAGCCTCTCTCCATCAGTCTGCCTCAGTCTCCATCCATCAGTCTGCCTCAGTCTCATCCATCAGTCTGCCTCGGTCTCCATCCATCAGTCTCCCTCGGCCTCTCTCCATCAGTCTGTCTCAGTCTCTCTCCATCAGTCTGCCTCAGTCTCCATCCATCAGTCTGCCTCAGTCTCCATCCATCAGTCTGCCTCAGTCTCTCTCCATCAGTCTGCCTCAGTCTCCATCCATCAGTCTGCCTCAGCCCTCTCTCCATCAGTCTACCCAAGTCTACATCCATCAGTCTGCCTCAGTCTCCATCCATCAGTCTGCCTCAGTCTCCATCCAGCAGTCTGCCTCAGTCTCCATCCATCAGTCTGCCTCAGTCTCCATCCATCAGTCTGCCTCAGTCTCTCTCCATCAGTCTGCCTCAGTCTCCATCCATCAGTCTGCCTCAGTCTCTCTCCATCAGTCTGCCTCAGTCTCTCTCCATCAGTCTGCCTCAGCCTCTCTCTAACAGTCTGCCTCAGCCTCTCTCCATCAGTTTGCCTCAGTCTCCATCCATCAGTCTGTCTCAGCCTCTCTCCATCAGTCTGCCTCAGTCTGCCTCAGCCTCTCTCCATCGGTCTGCCTCTGCCTCTCTCCATCAGTCTGCCTCAGCCTCTATCCATCAGTCTGCCTCAGCCTCCATCCCTGTCTCCATCAGTCTGCCTCAGCCTCTCTCCATCAGTCTGCCTCAGTCTCCATCCATCAGTCGGCCTCAGTCTGCCTCAGCCTCTCTCCATCGGTCTGCCTCAGCCTCTCTCCATCAGTCTGCCTCAGCCTCTCTCCATCAGTCTGCCTCAGCCTCCATCCCTGTCTCCATCAGTCTGCCTCAGCCTCTCTCCATCAGTCTGCCTCAGCCTCCATCCCTGTCTCCGTCAGTCTGCCTCAGCCTCTCTCCATCAGTCTGCCTCAGTCTCTCTCCATCAATCTGCCTCAGTCTCTCTCCATCAGTCTGCCTCAGCCTCTCTTCATCAGTTTGCCTCAGTCTCCATCCATCAGTCTGCCTCAGCCTCTCTCCATCAGTCTGCCTCAGCCTCTCTCCATCAGTCTGCCTCAGTCTCATCCATCAGTCTGCCTCAGTCTCCATCCATCAGTCTGCCTCAGTCTCATCCATCAGTCTGCCTCAGTCTCCATCCATCAGTCTGCCTCAGTCTCCACCCATCAGTCTGCCTCAGTCTCCATCCATCCGTCTGCCTCAGTCTCTCTCCATCAGTCTACCCAAGTCTCCATCCATCAGTCTGCCTCAGTCTCCATCCATCAGTCTGCCTCAGTCTCTCTCCATCAGTCTGCCTCAGTCTCTCTCCATCAGTCTGCCTCAGCCTCTCTCTAACAGTCTGCCTCAGCCTCTCTCCATCAGTTTGCCTCAGTCTCCATCCATCAGTCTGTCTCAGCCTCTCTCCATCAGTCTGCCTCAGTCTGCCTCAGCCTCTCTCCATCGGTCTGCCTCTGCCTCTCTCCATCAGTCTGCCTCAGCCTCTATCCATCAGTCTGCCTCAGCCTCCATCCCTGTCTCCATCAGTCTGCCTCAGCCTCTCTCCATCAGTCTGCCTCAGTCTCCATCCATCAGTCTGCCTCAGTCTGCCGCAGCCTCTCTCCATCGGTCTGCCTCAGCCTCTCTCCATCAGTCTGCCTCAGCCTCTCTCCATCAGTCTGCCTCAGCCTCCATCCCTGTCTCCATCAGTCTGCCTCAGCCTCTCTCCATCAGTCTGCCTCAGTCTCCATCCATCAGTCTGCCTCAGTCTGCCTCAGCCTCTCTCCATCGGTCTGCCTCAGCCTCTCTCCATCAGTCCGCCTCAGCCTCTCTCCATCAGTCTACCCAAGTCTCCATCCATCAGTCTGCCTTAGTCTCCATCCATCAGTCTGCCTCAGTCTCCATCCATCAGTCTGCCTCAGTCTCCATCCATCAGTCTGCCTCAGTCTCCATCCATCAGTCTGCCTCAGTCTCTCTCCATCAGTCTGCCTCAGTCTCCATCCATCAGTCTGCCTCAGTCTCCATCCATCAGTCTGCCTCAGTCTCTCTCCATCAGTCTGCCTCAGTCTCCATCCATCAGTCTGCCTCAGTCTCTCTCCATCAGTCTGCCTCAGTCTCTCTCCATCAGTCTGCCTCAGCCTCTCTTCATCAGTTTGCCTCAGTCTCCATCCATCAGTCTGCCTCAGCCTCTCTCCATCAGTCTGCCTCAGCCTCTCTCCATCAGTCTGCCTCAGTCTCATCCATCAGTCTGCCCCAGTCTCATCCATCAGTCTGCCTCAGTCTCCATCCATCAGTCTGCCTCAGTCTCCACCCATCAGTCTGCCTCAGTCTCCATCCATCAGTCTGCCTCAGTCTCCATGCATCAGTCTGCCTCAGTCTCTCTTCATCAGTCTGCCTCAGCCTCTCTCCATCAGTTTGCCTCAGTCTCCATCCATCAGTCTGCCTCAGCCTCTCTCCATCAGTCTGCCTCAGCCTCTCTCCATCAGTCTGCCTCAGTCTCATCCATCAGTCTGCCTCAGTCTCCATCCATCAGTCTGCCTCAGTCTCATCCATCAGTCTGCCTCAGTCTCCATCCATCAGTCTGCCTCAGTCTCATCCATCAGTCTGCCTCAGTCTCCATCCATCAGTCTGCCTCAGTCTCCACCCATCAGTCTGCCTCAGTCTCCATCCATCAGTCTGCCTCAGTCTCCATCCATCAGTCTGCCTCAGCCTCTCTCCATCAGTCTACCCAAGTCTCCATCCATCAGTCTGCCTCAGTCTCCATCCATCAGTCTGCCTCAGTCTCCATCCATCAGTCTGCCTCAGCCTCTCTCCATCAGTCTGCCTCAGCCTCTCTCCATCAGTCTGCCTCAGTCTCATCCATCAGTCTGCCTCAGTCTCCATCCATCAGTCTGCCTCAGCCTCTCTCCATCAGTCTGCCTCAGCCTCTCTCCATCAGTCTGCCTCAGCCTCCATCCCTGTCTCCATCAGTCTGCCTCAGCCTCTCTCTATCAGTCTGCCTCAGCCTCTCTCCATCAGTCTGCCGCAGCCTCTCTCCATCAGTCTGCCTCAGCCTCTCTCCATCAGTCTGCCTCAGCCTCTCTCCATCAGTCTGCCTCAGTCTCTCTTCATCAGTCTGCCTCAGCCTCTCTCCATCAGTTTGCCTCACTCTCCATCCATCAGTCGGCCTCATTCTCTCTCCATCAGTCTGCCTCAGCCTCTCTCCATCAGTCTGCCTCAGTCTCATCCATCAGTCTGCCTCAGTCTCCATCCATCAGTCTGCCTCAGTCTCATCCATCAGTCTGCCTCAGTCTCCATCCATCAGTCTGCCTCAGTCTCTCTCCATCAGTCTGCCTCAGCCTCTCTCCATCAGTCTGCCTCAGCCTCTCTCCATCAGTTTGCCTCAGTCTCCATCCATCAGTCTGCCTCAGCCTCTCTCCATCAGTCTGCCTCAGCCTCTCTCCATCAGTCTGCCTCAGCCTCTCTCCATCAGTCTGCCTCAGTCTCATCCATCAGTCTGCCTCAGTCTCCATCCATCAGTCTGCCTCAGTCTCCATCCATCAGTCTGCCTCAGTCTCCATCCATCCGTCTGCCTCAGTCTCCATCCATCCGTCTGCCTCAGTCTCTCTCCATCAGTCTACCCAAGTCTCCATCCATCAGTCTGCCTCAGTCTCCATCCATCAGTCTGCCTCAGTCTCCATCCAGCAGTCTGCCTCAGTCTCCATCCATCAGTCTGCCTCAGTCTCCATCCATCAGTCTGCCTCAGTCTCTCTCCATCAGTCTGCCTCAGTCTCCATCCATCAGTCTGCCTCAGTCTCCATCCATCAGTCTGCCTCAGTCTCTCTCCATCAGTCTGCCTCAGTCTCTCTCCATCGGTCTGCCTCAGCCTCTCTCCATCAGTCTGCCTCAGCCTCTCTCCATCAGTTTGCCTCAGTCTCCATCCATCAGTCTGTCTCAGCCTCTCTCCATCAGTCTGCCTCAGCCTCTCTCCATCAGTCTGCCTCAGCCTCTCTCCATCAGTCTGCCTCAGTCTCATCCATCAGTTTGCCTCAGTCTCCATCCATCAGTCTGCCTCAGTCTCATCCATCATTCTGCCTCAGTCTCCATCCATCAGTCTGCTTCAGTCTCCATCCATCAGTCTGCCTCAGTCTCTCTCCATCAGTCTACCTCAGTCTCCATCCATCAGTCTGCCTCAGTCTCCATCCATCAGTCTGCCTCAGTCTCCATCCATCAGTCTGCCTCAGTCTGCCGCAGCCTCTCTCCATCGGTCTGCCTCAGCCTCTCTCCATCAGTCTGCCTCAGCCTCTCTCCATCAGTCTGCCTCAGCCTCTCTCCATCAGTCTGCCTCAGCCTCCATCCCTGTCTCCATCAGTCTGCCTCAGCCTCTCTCCATCAGTCTGCCTCAGCCTCCATCCCTGTCTCCATCAGTCTGCCTCAGCCTCTCTCGATCAGTCCGCCTCAGCCTCTCTCCATCAGTCTACCCAAGTCTCCATCCATCAGTCTGCCTCAGTCTCCATCCATCAGTCTGCCTCAGTCTCCATCCATCAGTCTGCCTCAGTCTCCATCCATCAGTCTGCCTCAGTCTCCATCCATCAGTCTGCCTCAGTCTCTCTCCATCAGTCTGCCTCAGTCTCTCTCCATCAGTCTGCCTCAGTCTCCATCCATCAGTCTGCCTCAGCCTCTCTCCATCAGTCTGCCTCAGTCTCAGTCCATCAGTCTGCCTCAGTCTCTCTCCATCAGTCTGCCTCAGTCTCTCTCCATCAGTCTGCCTCAGTCTCATCCATCAGTTTACCTCAGTCTCCATCCATCAGTCTGCCTCAGTCTCCATCCATCAGTCTGCTTCAGTCTCCATCCATCAGTCTGCCTCAGTCTCTCTCCATCAGTCTACCTCAGTCTCCATCCATCAGTCTGCCTCAGTCTCCATCCATCAGTCTGCCTCAGTCTCCATCCATCAGTCTGCCTCAGTCTGCCGCAGCCTCTCTCCATCGGTCTGCCTCAGCCTCTCTCCATCAGTCTGCCTCAGCCTCTCTCCATCAGTCTGCCTCAGCCTCTCTCCATCAGTCTGCCTCAGCCTCTCTCCATCAGTCTGCCTCAGCCTCCATCCCTGTCTCCATCAGTCTGCCTCAGCCTCTCTCCATCAGTCCGCCTCAGCCTCTCTCCATCAGTCTACCCAAGTCTCCATCCATCAGTCTGCCTCAGTCTCCATCCATCAGTCTGCCTCAGTCTCCATCCATCAGTCTGCCTCAGTCTCCATCCATCAGTCTGCCTCAGTCTCCATCCATCAGTCTGCCTCAGTCTCTCTCCATCAGTCTGCCTCAGTCTCCATCCATCAGTCTGCCTCAGTCTCCATCCATCAGTCTGCCTCAGTCTCATCCATCAGTCTGCCTCAGTCTCCATCCATCAGTCTGCCTCAGTCTCCACCCATCAGTCTGCCTCAGTCTCCATCCATCATTCTGCCTCAGTCTCCATGCATCAGTCTGCCTCAGTCTCTCTACATCAGTCTACCCAAGTCTCCATCCATCAGTCTGCCTCAGTCTCCATCCATCAGTCTGCCTCAGTCTCTCTCCATCAGTCTGCCTCAGTCTCTCTCCATCAGTCTGCCTCAGCCTCTCTCTAACAGTCTGCCTCAGCCTCTCTCCATCAGTTTGCCTCAGTCTCCATCCATCAGTCTGTCTCAGCCTCCATCCATCAGTCTGTCTCAGCCTCTCTCCATCAGTCTGCCTCAGTCTGCCTCAGCCTCTCTCCATCGGTCTGCCTCTGCCTCTCTCCATCAGTCTGCCTCAGCCTCTATCCATCAGTCTGCCTCAGCCTCCATCCCTGTCTCCATCAGTCTGCCTCAGCCTCTCTCCATCAGTCTGCCTCAGTCTCCATCCATCAGTCTGCCTCAGTCTGCCTCAGCCTCTCTCCATCGGTCTGCCTCAGCCTCTCTCCATCAGTCTGCCTCAGCCTCTCTCCATCAGTCTGCCTCAGCCTCTCTCCATCAGTCTGCCTCAGCCTCCATCCCTGTCTCCATCAGTCTGCCTCAGCCTCTCTCCATCAGTCTGCCTCAGTCTCCATCCATCAGTCTGCCTCAGTCTGCCTCAGCCTCTCTCCATCGGTCTGCCTCAGCCTCTCTCCATCAGTCCGCCTCAGCCTCTCTCCATCAGTCTGCCTCAGTCTCTCTCCATCAGTCTGCCTCAGTCTCCATCCATCAGTCTGCCTCAGTCTCTCTCCATCAGTCTGCCTCAGTCTCTCTCCATCAGTCTGCCTCAGTCTCCATCCATCAGTCTGCCTCAGCCTCTCTCCATCAGTCTGCCTCAGCCTCTCTCCTTCAGTCTGCCTCAGTCTCATCCATCAGTCTGCCTCAGTCTCCATCCATCAGTCTGCCTCAGTCTCATCCATCAGTCTGCCTCAGCCTCTCTCCATCAGTCTGCCTCAGCCTCTCTCCTTCAGTCTGCCTCAGTCTCATCCATCAGTCTGCCTCAGTCTCCATCCATCAGTCTGCCTCAGTCTCATCCATCAGTCTGCCTCAGTCTCCATCCATCAGTCTGCCTCAGTCTCCACCCATCAGTCTGCCTCAGTCTCTCTCCATCAGTCTGCCTCAGTCTCCATCCATCAGTCTGCCTCAGTCTCCATCCATCAGTCTGCCTCAGTCTCTCTCCATCAGTCTGCCTCAGTCTCCATCCATCAGTCTGCCTCAGTCTCTCTCCATCAGTGTGCCTCAGTCTCTCTCCATCAGTCTGCCTCAGTCTCCATCCATCAGTCTGCCTCAGCCTCTCTCCATCAGTCTGCCTCAGCCTCTCTCCATCAGTCTGCCTCAGTCTCATCCATCAGTCTGCCTCAGTCTCCATCCATCAGTCTGCCTCAGTCTCATCCATCAGTCTGCCTCAGTCTCCATCCATCAGTCTGCCTCAGTCTCCACCCATCAGTCTGCCTCAGTCTCCATCCATCAGTCTGCCTCAGTCTCCATGCATCAGTCTGCCTCAGTCTCTCTTCATCAGTCTGCCTCAGCCTCTCTCCATCAGTTTGCCTCAGTCTCCATCCATCAGTCTGCCTCAGCCTCTCTCCATCAGTCTGCCTCAGCCTCTCTCCATCAGTCTGCCTCAGTCTCATCCATCAGTCTGCCTCAGTCTCCATCCATCAGTCTGCCTCAGTCTCATCCATCAGTCTGCCTCAGCCTCTCTCCATCAGTCTGCCTCAGTCTCATCCATCAGTCTGCCTCAGTCTCCATCCATCAGTCTGCCTCAGTCTCCATCCATCAGTCTGCCTCAGTCTCCATCCATCCGTCTGCCTCAGTCTCCATCCATCCGTCTGCCTCAGTCTCTCTCCATCAGTCTACCCAAGTCTCCATCCATCAGTCTGCCTCAGTCTCCATCCATCAGTCTGCCTCAGTCTCCATCCAGCAGTGTGCCTCAGTCTCCATCCATCAGTCTGCCTCAGTCTCCATCCATCAGTCTGCCTCAGTCTCTCTCCATCAGTCTGCCTCAGTCTCCATCCATCAGTCTGCCTCAGTCTCCATCCATCAGTCTGCCTCAGTCTCTCTCCATCAGTCTGCCTCAGTCTCTCTCCATCAGTCTGCCTCAGCCTCTCTCCATCAGTCTGCCTCAGCCTCTCTCCATCAGTTTGCCTCAGTCTCCATCCATCAGTCTGTCTCAGCCTCTCTCCATCAGTCTGCCTCAGCCTCTCTCCATCAGTCTGCCTCAGCCTCTCTCCATCAGTCTGCCTCAGCCTCATCCATCAGTTTGCCTCAGTCTCCATCCATCAGTCTGCCTCAGTCTCATCCATCATTCTGCCTCAGTCTCCATCCATCAGTCTGCTTCAGTCTCCATCCATCAGTCTGCCTCAGTCTCTCTCCATCAGTCTACCTCAGTCTCCATCCATCAGTCTGCCTCAGTCTCCATCCATCAGTCTGCCTCAGTCTCCATCCATCAGTCTGCCTCAGTCTGCCGCAGCCTCTCTCCATCGGTCTGCCTCAGCCTCTCTCCATCAGTCTGCCTCAGCCTCTCTCCATCAGTCTGCCTCAGCCTCTCTCCATCAGTCTGCCTCAGCCTCCATCCCTGTCTCCATCAGTCTGCCTCAGCCTCTCTCCATCAGTCTGCCTCAGCCTCCATCCCTGTCTCCATCAGTCTGCCTCAGCCTCTCTCGATCAGTCCGCCTCAGCCTCTCTCCATCAGTCTACCCAAGTCTCCATCCATCAGTCTGCCTCAGTCTCCATCCATCAGTCTGCCTCAGTCTCCATCCATCAGTCTGCCTCAGTCTCCATCCATCAGTCTGCCTCAGTCTCCATCCATCAGTCTGCCTCAGTCTCTCTCCATCAGTCTGCCTCAGTCTCTCTCCATCAGTCTGCCTCAGTCTCCATCCATCAGTCTGCCTCAGTCTCTCTCCATCAGTCTGCCTCAGTCTCCATCCATCAGTCTGCCTCAGTCTCTCTCCATCAGTATGCCTCAGTCTCTCTCCATCAGTCTGCCTCAGTCTCATCCATCAGTTTGCCTCAGTCTCCATCCATCAGTCTGCCTCAGTCTCTCTCCATCAGTCTACCTCAGTCTCCATCCATCAGTCTGCCTCAGTCTCCATCCATCAGTCTGCCTCAGTCTCCATCCATCAGTCTGCCTCAGTCTGCCGCAGCCTCTCTCCATCGGTCTGCCTCAGCCTCTCTCCATCAGTCTGCCTCAGCCTCTCTCCATCAGTCTGCCTCAGCCTCTCTCCATCAGTCTGCCTCAGCCTCTCTCCATCAGTCTGCCTCAGCCTCCATCCCTGTCTCCATCAGTCTGCCTCAGCCTCTCTCCATCAGTCTGCCTCAGCCTCCATCCCTGTCTCCATCAGTCTGCCTCAGCCTCTCTCCATCAGTCCGCCTCAGCCTCTCTCCATGAGTCTACCCAAGTCTCCATCCATCAGTCTGCCTCAGTCTCCATCCATCAGTCTGCCTCAGTCTCCATCCATCAGTCTGCCTCAGTCTCCATCCATCAGTCTGCCTCAGTCTCCATCCATCAGTCTGCCTCAGTCTCTCTCCATCAGTCTGCCTCAGTCTCCATCCATCAGTCTGCCTCAGTCTCCATCCATCAGTCTGCCTCAGTCTCTCTCCATCAGTCTGCCTCAGTCTCCATCCATCAGTCTGCCTCAGTCTCTCTCCATCAGTCTGCCTCAGTCTCTCTCCATCAGTCTGCCTCAGCCTCTCTTCATCAGTTTGCCTCAGTCTCCATCCATCAGTCTGCCTCAGCCTCTCTCCATCAGTCTGCCTCAGCCTCTCTCCATCAGTCTGCCTCAGTCTCATCCATCAGTCTGCCTCAGTCTCCATCCATCAGTCTGCCTCAGTCTCATCCATCAGTCTGCCTCAGTCTCCATCCATCAGTCTGCCTCAGTCTCCACCCATCAGTCTGCCTCAGTCTCCATCCATCAGTCTGCCTCAGTCTCCATGCATCAGTCTGCCTCAGTCTCTCTCCATCAGTCTGCCGAAGTCTCCATCCATCAGTCTGCCTCAGTCTCCATCCATCAGTCTGCCTCAGTCTCCATCCATCAGTCTGCCTCAGTCTCTCTCCATCAGTCTGCCTCAGTCTCCATCCATCAGTCTGCCTCAGTCTCCATCCATCAGTCTGCCTCAGTCTCTCTCCATCAGTCTGTCTCAGTCTCTCTCCATCAGTCTGCCTCAGTCTCCCTCCATCAGTCTGCCTCAGCCTCTCTCCATCAGTCTGCCTCAGCCTCTCTCCATCAGTTTGCCTCATTCTCCATCCATCAGTCTGCCTCAGCCTCTCTCCATCAGTCTGCCTCAGCCTCTCTCCATCAGTCTGCCTCAGTCTCATCCATCAGTCTGCCTAAGTCTCCATCCATCAGTCTGCCTCAGTCTCATCCATCAGTCTGCCTCAGTCTCCATCCATCAGTCTGCCTCAGTCTCCATCCATCAGTCTGCCTCAGTCTCCATCCATCAGTCTGCCTCAGTCTCCATCCATCAGTCTGCCTCAGGCTCTCTCCATCAGTCTGCCTCAGCCTCTCTCCATCAGTCTGCCTCAGCCTCCATCCCTGTCTCCATCAGTCTGCCTCAGCCTCTCTCTATCAGTCTGCCTCAGCCTCTCTCCATCAGTCTGCCTCAGCCTCTCTCCATCAGTCTGCCTCAGCCTCTCTCCATCAGTCTGCCTCAGCCTCTCTCCATCAGTCTGCCTCAGCCTCTCTCCATCAGTCTGCCTCAGTCTCTCTTCATCAGTCTGCCTCAGCCTCTCTCCATCAGTTTGCCTCAGTCTCCATCCATCAGTCTGCCTCAGCCTCTCTCCATCAGTCTGCCTCAGCCTCTCTCCATCAGTCTGCCTCAGTCTCATCCATCAGTCTGCCTCAGTTCAGTCTCCATCCATCAGTCTGCCTCAGTCTCATCCATCAGTCTGCCTCAGTCTCCATCCATCAGTCTGCCTCAGTCTCATCCATCAGTCTGCCTCAGTCTCCATCCATCAGTCTGCCTCAGTCTCCACCCATCAGTCTGCCTCAGTCTCCATCCATCAGTCTGCCTCAGTCTCCATCCATCAGTCTGCCTCAGTCTCTCTCCATCAGTCTACCCAAGTCTCCATCCATCAGTCTGCCTCAGTCTCCATCCATCAGTCTGCCTCAGTCTCCATCCATCAGTCTGCCTCAGTCTCCATCCATCAGTCTGCCTCAGTCTCCACCCATCAGTCTGCCTCAGTCTCCATCCATCAGTCTGCCTCAGTCTCCATCCATCAGTCTGCCTCAGTCTCTCTCCATCAGTCTACCCAAGTCTCCATCCATCAGTCTGCCTCAGTCTCCATCCATCAGTCTGCCTCAGACTCCATCCATCAGTCTGCCTCAGACTCTCTCCATCAGTCTGCCTCAGACTCACTCCATCAGTCTGCCTCAGTCTCATCCATCAGTCTGCCTCAGTCTCCATCCATCAGTCTGCCTCAGCCTCTCTCCATCAGTCTGCCTCAGCCTCTCTCCATCAGTCTGCCTCAGCCTCCATCCCTGTCTCCATCAGTCTGCCTCAGTCTCCATCCATCAGTCTGCCTCAGCCTCTCTCCATCAGTCTGCCTCAGCCTCTCTCCATCAGTCTGCCTCAGCCTCTCTCCATCAGTCTGCCTCAGTCTCTCTTCATCAGTCTGCCTCAGCCTCTCTCCATCAGTTTGCCTCAGTCTCCATCCATCAGTCTGCCTCAGCCTCTCTCCATCAGTCTGCCTCAGCCTCTCTCCATCAGTCTGCCTCAGTCTCATCCATCAGTCTGCCTCAGTCTCCATCCATCAGTCTGCCTCAGTCTCATCCATCAGTCTGCCTCAGTCTCCATCCATCAGTCTGCCTCAGTCTCATCCATCAGTCTGCCTCAGTCTCCATCCATCAGTCTGCCTCAGTCTCCACCCATCAGTCTGCATCAGTCTCCATCCATCAGTCTGCCTCAGTCTCCATCCATCAGTCTGCCTCAGTCTCTCTCCATCAGTCTACCCAAGTCTCCATCCATCAGTCTGCCTCAGTCTCCATCCATCAGTCTGCCTCAGTCTCCATCCATCAGTCTGCCTCAGTCTCCATCCATCAGTCTGCCTCAGTCTCCATCCATCAGTCTGCCTCAGTCTCCCTCCATCAGTCTGCCTCAGTCTCCATCCATCAGTCTGCCTCAGTCTCCATCCATCAGTCTGCCTCAGTCTCTCTCCATCAGTCTGCCTCAGTCTCTCTCCATCAGTCTGCCTCAGCCTCTCTCCATCAGTCTGCCTCAGCCTCTCTCCATCAGTTTGCCTCAGTCTCCATCCATCAGTCTGCCTCAGCCTCTCTCCATCAGTCTGCCTCAGCCTCTCTCCATCAGTCTGCCTCAGCCTCTGTCCATCAGTCTGCCTCAGTCTCATCCATCAGTCTGCCTCAGTCTCCATCCATCAGTCTGCCTCAGTCTCCATCCATCAGTCTGCCTCAGTCTCCATCCATCCATCTGCCTCAGTCTCCATCCATCCGTCTGCCTCAGTCTCTCTCCATCAGTCTACCCAAGTCTCCATCCATCAGTCTGCCTCAGTCTCCATCCATCAGTCTGCCTCAGTCTCCATCCAGCAGTCTGCCTCAGTCTCCATCCATCAGTCTGCCTCAGTCTCCATCCATCAGTCTGCCTCAGTCTCTCTCCATCAGTCTGCCTCAGTCTCCATCCATCAGTCTGCCTCAGTCTCCATCCATCAGTCTGCCTCAGTCTCTCTCCATCAGTCTGCCTCAGTCTCTCTCCATCAGTCTGCCTCAGCCTCTCTCCATCAGTCTGCCTCAGCCTCTCTCCATCAGTTTGCCTCAGTCTCCATCCATCAGTCTGTCTCAGCCTCTCTCCATCAGTCTGCCTCAGCCTCTCTCCATCAGTCTGCCTCAGCCTCTCTCCATCAGTCTGCCTCAGTCTCATCCATCAGTTTGCCTCAGTCTCCATCCATCAGTCTGCCTCAGTCTCATCCATCAGTCTGCTTCAGTCTCCATCCATCAGTCTGCCTCAGTCTCTCTCCATCAGTCTACCTCAGTCTCCATCAATCAGTCTGCCTCAGTCTCCATCCATCAGTCTGCCTCAGTCTCCATCCATCAGTCTGCCTCAGTCTGCCGCAGCCTCTCTCCGTCGGTCTGCCTCAGCCTCTCTCCATCAGTCTGCCTCAGCCTCTCTCCATCAGTCTGCCTCAGCCTCTCTCCATCAGTCTGCCTCAGCCTCCATCCCTGTCTCCATCAGTCTGCCTCAGCCTCTCTCCATCAGTCTGCCTCAGCCTCCATCCCTGTCTCCATCAGTCTGCCTCAGCCTCTCTCCATCAGTCCGCCTCAGCCTCTCTCCATCAGTCTACCCAAGTCTCCATCCATCAGTCTGCCTTAGTCTCCATCCATCAGTCTGCCTCAGTCTCCATCCATCAGTCTGCCTCAGTCTCCATCCATCAGTCTGCCTCAGTCTCCATCCATCAGTCTGCCTCAGTCTCTCTCCATCAGTCTGCCTCAGTCTCCATCCATCAGTCTGCCTCAGTCTCCATCCATCAGTCTGCCTCAGTCTCTCTCCATCAGTCTGCCTCAGTCTCCATCCATCAGTCTGCCTCAGTCTCTCTCCATCAGTCTGCCTCAGTCTCTCTCCATCAGTCTGCCTCAGCCTCTCTTCATCAGTTTGCCTCAGTCTCCATCCATCAGTCTGCCTCAGCCTCTCTCCATCAGTCTGCCTCAGCCTCTCTCCATCAGTCTGCCTCAGTCTCATCCATCAGTCTGCCTCAGTCTCCATCCATCAGTCTGCCTCAGTCTCATCCTTCAGTCTGCCTCAGTCTCCATCCATCAGTCTGCCTCAGTCTCCACCCATCAGTCTGCCTCAGTCTCCATCCATCATTCTGCCTCAGTCTCCATGCATCAGTCTGCCTCAGTCTCTCTCCATCAGTCTACCCAAGTCTCCATCCATCAGTCTGCCTCAGTCTCCATCCATCAGTCTGCCTCAGTCTCCATCCATCAGTCTGCCTCAGTCTCTCTCCATCAGTCTGCCTCAGTCTCCATCCATCAGTCTGCCTCAGTCTCCATCCATCAGTCTGCCTCAGTCTCTCTCCATCAGTCTGTCTCAGTCTCTCTCCATCAGTCTGCCTCAGTCTCCCTCCATCAGTCTGCCTCAGCCTCTCTCCATCAGTCTGCCTCAGCCTCTCTCCATCAGTTTGCCTCATTCTCCATCCATCAGTCTGCCTCAGCCTCTCGCCATCAGTCTGCCTCAGCCTCTCTCCATCAGTCTGCCTCAGCCTCTCTCCATCAGTCTGCCTCAGTCTCATCCATCAGTCTGCCTAAGTCTCCATCCATCAGTCTGCCTCAGTCTCATCCATCAGTCTGCCTCAGTCTCCATCCATCAGTCTGCCTCAGTCTCCATCCATCAGTCTGCCTCAGTCTCCATCCATCAGTCTGCCTCAGTCTCCATCCATCAGTCTGCCTCAGTCTCCATCCATCAGTCTGCCTCAGCCTCTCTCCATCAGTCTGCCTCAGCCTCTCTCCATCAGTCTGCCTCAGCCTCCATCCCTGTCTCCATCAGTCTGCCTCAGCCTCTCTCTATCAGTCTGCCTCAGCCTCTCTCCATCAGTCTGCCTCAGCCTCTCTCCATCAGTCTGCCTCAGCCTCTCTCCATCAGTCTGCCTCAGCCTCTCTCCATCAGTCTGCCTCAGTCTCTCTTCATCAGTCTGCCTCAGCCTCTCTCCATCAGTTTGCCTCAGTCTCCATCCATCAGTCTGCCTCAGCCTCTCTCCATCAGTCTGCCTCAGCCTCTCTCCATCAGTCTGCCTCAGTCTCATCCATCAGTCTGCCTCAGTCTCCATCCATCAGTCTACCTCAGTCTCATCCATCAGTCTGCCTCAGTCTCATCCATCAGTCTGCCTCAGTCTCCATCCATCAGTCTGCCTCAGTCTCCACCCATCAGTCTGCCTCAGTCTCCATCCATCAGTCTGCCTCAGTCTCCATCCATCAGTCTGCCTCAGTCTCTCTCCATCAGTCTACCCAAGTCTCCATCCATCAGTCTGCCTCAGTCTCCATCCATCAGTCTGCCTCAGTCTCCATCCATCAGTCTGCCTCAGTCTCCATCCATCAGTCTGCCTCAGTCTCCATCCATCAGTCTGCCTCAGTCTCCAGCCATCAGTCTGCCTCAGTCTCCATCCATCAGTCTGCCTCAGCCTCTCTCCATCAGTCTGCCTCAGCCTCTCTCCATCAGTCTGCCTCAGCCTCCATCCCTGTCTCCATCAGTCTGCCTCAGCCTCTCTCTATCAGTCTGCATCAGCCTCTCTCCATCAGTCTGCCTCAGCCTCTCTCCATCAGTCTGCCTCAGCCTCTCTCCATCAGTCTGCCTCAGCCTCTCTCCATCAGTCTGCCTCAGTCTCTCTTCATCAGTCTGCCTCAGCCTCTCTCCATCAGTTTGCCTCAGTCTCCATCCATCAGTCTGCCTCAGCCTCTCTCCATCAGTCTGCCTCAGCCTCTCTCCATCAGTCTGCCTCAGTCTCATCCATCAGTCTGCCTCAGTCTCCATCCATCAGTCTACCTCAGTCTCATCCATCAGTCTGCCTCAGTCTCCATCCATCAGTCTGCCTCAGTCTCATCCATCAAATAAAAAACAGATATAATACAGATGAGCAAATGATAAAGCTTGGGTTGCTGAATATTCGATCCCTTACTTCAAAATCGCTTATAGTTAATGATATGATTTCAGATTATAATCTAGATGTGCTGTGTTTGACAGAAACCTGGCTAAAACCAAACGATTACATTACTTTAAATGAGTCCACCCCACAAGATTACTGTTATAAACATGAACCTCGTCTAAAACGCAAAGGGGGAGGTGTTGCTATAATTTATAGTAATAATTTCAAAACCACTAAGAAATCTATTTTTAAATATACTTCTTTTGAAGTGTTGGTGCTTAATGTAAAAATATATAGTGTAAACGATAAATCACGTTTGAGATTTCTGCTGGCTACTGTATAAAGGCCACCAGGGCACCATAAAGATTTTATCAAAGAATTTGCGTACTTTCTATCAGAATTAGTATTGGCTAACGATAAAGCACTAATTGTTGGTGATTTTAATATACATGTAGATAATGAAAAAGATGCATTGGGATTGGCACTTAAAGACATTGTAAACTCAATTGGAGTTAGACAACACGTTTCAGGACCCACTCAGTGTCGTAATCATACTCTAGATCTAATATTATCACATGGAATAGATGTTGATGCCGTTGAAATTCTGCTGCTTGATAATATCAGGGACAAAATTACAACTATGCAACTGTCTATTACAGTATCGCATCAGGGAGTGCATTGTAGTCTCCATGAGGAAAAAATTTATTCATTTGTTGCTATAGGAGAGGAAGAATTCTGCAAACTCGTTAATTCATCTAAATCGACAACTTGTATGTTAGACCCTATACCGACTAAGCTGCTGAAAGAGATGCTTCCAGAGATCATAGATCCTCTTCTTAATATCATTTTTTCGTATTTGTCTCTAGGATACGTTCCAAAAACCTTTAAGCTGGCTATGATAAAACCGCTTGTTAAAAAAACACAACTTGATCCTTCAGAATTAGTCAATTACATTAGTCCATCCATCAGTCTGCCTCAGTCTCCATCCATCAGTCTGCCTCAGCCTCTCTCCATCAGTCTGCCTCAGCCTCTCTCCATCAGTCTGCCTCAGCCTCCATCCCTGTCTCCATCAGTCTGCCTCAGCCTCTCTCCATCAGTCTGCCTCAGTCTCTCTTCATCAGTCTGCCTCAGCCTCTCTCCATCAGTTTGCCTCAGTCTCCATCCATCAGTCTGCCTCAGCCTCTCTCCATCAGTCTGCCTCAGGCTCTCTCCATCAGTCTGCCTCAGTCTCATCCATCAGTCTGCCTCAGTCTCCATCCATCAGTCTACCTCAGTCTCATCCATCAGTCTGCCTCAGTCTCCATCCATCAGTCTGCCTCAGTCTCATCCATCAGTCTGCCTCAGTCTCCATCCATCAGTCTGCCTCAGTCTCCACCCATCAGTCTGCCTCAGTCTCCATCCATCAGTCTGCCTCAGTCTCCATCCATCAGTCTGCCTCAGTCTCTCTCCATCAGTCTACCCAAGTCTCCATCCATCAGTCTGCCTCAGTCTCCATCCATCAGTCTGCCTCAGTCTCCATCCATCAGTCTGCCTCAGTCTCCATCCATCAGTCTGCCTCAGTCTCCATCCATCAGTCTGCCTCAGTCTCCACCCATCAGTCTGCCTCAGTCTCTCTCCATCAGTCTGCCTCAGTCTCTCTCCATCAGTCTGCCTCAGCCTCCCTCCATCAGTCTGCCTCAGCCTCTCTCCATCAGTTTGCCTCAGTCTCCACCCATCAGTCTGCCTCAGCCTCTCTCCATCAGTCTGCCTCAGCCTCTCTCCATCAGTCTGCCTCAGCCTCTCTCCATCAGTCTGCCTCAGTCTCCATCCATCAGTCTGCCTCAGTCTCATCCATCAGTCTGCCTCAGTGTCCATCCATCAGTCTGCCTCAGTCTCCATCCATCAGTCTGCCTCAGTCTCCATCCATCAGTCTGCCTCAGTCTCCATCCATCAGTCTGCCTCAGTCTGCCTCAGCCTCTCTCCATCAGTCTGCCTCAGCCTCTCTCCATCAGTCTGCCTCAGCCTCTCTCCATCAGTCTGCCTCAGCCTCCATCCCTGTCTCCATCAGTCTGCCTCAGCCTCTCTCCATCAGTCTGCCTCAGCCTCTCTCCATCAGCCTGCCTCAGCCTCTCTCCATCAGTCTGCCTCAGCCTCTCTCCATCAGTCTGCCTCAGCCTCTCTCCATCAGTCTGCCTCAGCCTCTCTCCATCAGTCTGCCTCAGTCTCTCTCCATCAGTCTGCCTCAATCTCCATCCATCAGTCTGCCTCAGTCTCCATCCACCAGTCTTTCTCAGTCTCTCCATCAGTTTGCCTCAGTCTCCATCCTCAGTCTACCTCAGTCTCCATCCATCAGTCTGCCTCACCCTCTCTCCATCAGTCTGACTCAGCCTCTCTCCATCAGTCTGCCTCAGTCTCCATCCATCAGTCTGCCTCAGTCCCTCTCCATCTGTCTGCCTCAGCCTCTCTCTATCACTGCCTCAGTCTCCATCCATCACCAGGCTCTGCCTCAGCCTCTCTCCATCACTGCCTCAGTCTCCATCCATCACCAGGCTCTGCCCCAACCTCTTTATCACCAGGCTCTGCCCCTACCTCTTTATCACAAGGCTCTGTCCCAGCCCGATCATCTTCTAAATGGTGTATTTTCATTTTTGTGTTCTTTATTAAATTAAGTATGTTTTTGTACAGTTCATGGTATGTAGTCATTTGGTTGTAGTTATATTAGATTGCTTCTCTCTGTTTTTATAATCTACCCAGTCTGTCACTGCATATACCCTCTTACAACCAAATTAAGTCGTAGAGTTTGTTCCGAAAGGTCATTAGAAATGAGCATTTAAGTGCTTTATATATATTAAAAATATTTTAAAAAGCGGGGAATTTCCCCCGAACGCCCTAGCATTTCCTGTTCGATTGCTCCTGTCTGCCTTCCTGCCTGCTGTGAGTTTGTTTGCGTCGAGGCTGTAAGCTCTACGCCTCGTATTAGCTTCGTATTTCTTTCTGTTTTGAACCATCATTTACTATCATTTCTAGTTGTTTATATTACTAAATACAGTTTACCCACCATCTCAGATTAACCTTACATCGCTAGCTTCCGTTATTGTTAGCACAGCACGCCAGTGTTTACGCGCCACCCGCGCTCATTTATTTATTATTTATTTTCTCTCGCACGCCCGCGCCTTTGAGTTCATAAAAGCCCAGGTAAGTAAGAATCAGTCAACACAAACGGTGAGTAATGTCTTGTCCTGTTATTGTCACCTGTGTCACATGTCATATGTTTAGTATAGCCTTCTCCGATGGCAATATAGGATTTATTTGTGATAAATGCAAGGAGACAGTCAGGCTGACGGGAGGATTTCAGAGCTAGAGACACGCATCCAAACTTTAATTGAGGATAGTAAGGATAGTACTAGAGCTTTAGATACTATTTTGGATGCGCCTAGCATAGTGAACTCTCTACATGATTCGGTTCCGGCTGAAGTAGAGCCCACGCAGCAGGGCAGATGGGTGACCGTGAGAGATAGCTCTAGCCGCGGATTAAAAAACCACTCTTCCGTTCCGATTACCATAACAAATCGATTTGCCCCACTCAGTGAAACACCCACTGAGAATTCTGTTGATTGTGCCCTGGTAATTGGTGATTCGATCACACGGAACGTGAAAATAGAGACACCAGCCACCATAGTCACATGTTTGCCGGGAGCCAGAGCGCCTGACATCAAAGCAAATTTAAAAGTGCTGGCTAATGCTAATCGTAAATTATCTAAGATCATTATTCATGTCGGCACTAATGATGTTCGACTCCGCCAGTCGGAGATCACCAAAATTAATATTAAAGAGGTGTGTAAACTCGCAAGTACGATGTCAGGCACTGCAATTTGCTCTGGCCCCCTTCCTGTTCGCAGGAGTGATGAGATAGTTAGCAGATTGGCCTCACTCAATGGTTGGTTGTCTAAGTGGTGTCCGTTGAATAATATAGAATTCATAGACAATTGGAAAAGTTTTTGGGGCAAGCCTGACCTGTTGAAAAGAGATGGTGTTCATCCCTCCTGGGATGGTGCTGCTCTTCTCTCTAGTAATATGGCACACAGTCTTAGAGCTAAAACATGACAATCTGGGGCTCAGGTCAGGAAGCAGACAGACTGGCTTAACCGAACGTCTGCTAGCGGCCTCGCGTCACCAAGGTCAGATAAATCCCATCACATAGAGCCTCTTTCACCTAGATATCATCATATAGAGACTGTGTCTGTTCCCCGAATTTGGAAATCCAAAAAACGTCAGGTAAAAAAAAAATTTAATTGATGTTCAACAAATAAAAAACAGATATAATACAGATGAGCAAATGATAAAGCTTGGGTTGCTGAATATTCGATCCCTTACTTCAAAATCGCTCATAGTTAATGATATGATTTCAGATTATAATCTAGATGTGCTGTGTTTGACAGAAACCTGGCTAAAACCAAACGATTACATTACTTTAAATGAGTCCACCCCACAAGATTACTGTTATAAACATGAACCTCGTCTAAAACGCAAAGGGGGAGGTGTTGCTATAATTTATAGTAATAATTTCAAAACCACTAAGAAATCTATTTTTAAATATACTTCTTTTGAAGTGTTGGTGCTTAATGTAAAAATATATAGTGTAAACGATAAATCACGTTTGAGATTTCTGCTGGCTACTGTATACAGGCCACCAGGGCACCATAAAGATTTTATCAAAGAATTTGCGTACTTTCTATCAGAATTAGTATTGGCTAACGATAAAGCACTAATTGTTGGTGATTTTAATATACATGTAGATAATGAAAAAGATGCATTGGGATTGGCACTTAAAGACATTGTAAACTCAATTGGAGTTAGACAACACGTGTCAGGACCCACTCAGTGTCGTAATCATACTCTAGATCTAATATTATCACATGGAATAGATGTTGATGCCGTTGAAATTCTGCTGCTTGATAATATCAGGGACAAAATTACAACTATGCAACTGTCTATTACAGTATCGCATCAGGGAGTGCATTGTAGTCTCCATGAGGAAAAAATTTATTCATTTGTTGCTATAGGAGAGGAAGAATTCTGCAAACTCGTTAATTCATCTAAATCGACAACTTGTATGTTAGACCCTATACCGACTAAGCTACTGAAAGAGATGCTTCCAGAGATCATAGATCCTCTTCTTAATATCATTTTTTCGTATTTGTCTCTAGGATACGTTCCAAAAACCTTTAAGCTGGCTATGATAAAACCGCTTGTTAAAAAAACACAACTTGATCCTTCAGAATTAGTCAATTACAGGCCGATATCAAATCTGCCTTTTCTGTCAAAGATATTAGAAAAAGCAGTATCCTCACAACTTTGTCCCTTTCTTGAAAGAAATTATATCTGTGAGGATTTTCAGTCAGGATTTAGACTGCACCATAGTACTCAGACAGCTCTCATTAGAGTTACAAATGATTTACTTTTATCATCCGATCGTGGTTGCAGCTCTCTATTAGTGTTACTTGATCTTAGTGCTGCACTTGACACAATTCACCACAAAATTCTTTTAAATAGACTAGAAAACTATGTTGGCATTAGTGGAATTGCACTAGCATGGTTTAAATCATACTTATCTGACCGTTATCAGTTTGTAGCAGTAAATGAAGAGATGTCTTATCGATCACAAGTTCAGTATGGCGTACCACAAGGCTCAGTACTAGGACAGCTGCTGTTCACTCTGTACATGCTACCATTAGGAGATATCATTAGGAAACATGGAATTAGCTTTCACTGTTATGCTGATGATACTCAGCTGTATATTTCTTCAAAACCTAACGAAACTTACCAATTCACAAAATTAACGGAATGCATAGCTGATATAAAAAATTGGATGACTAGTAATTTCCTACTACTAAACTCCGAAAAAACAGAGATTCTAATTATTGGACAAAAAACTTCCACACGTAATAACCGAGAATACTGTCTAACACTTGATGGCTGCTCTATTAAGTCTTCGTCGTCGGTTAGGAACCTGGGTGTGCTCTTTGATAGCGATCTTTCATTTGAAAGTCAAAATTTTTCCATCTTAAAAATATATCTAAATTACGACATATGATCTCATTAACAAATGTGGAACAATTAGTTCATGCTTTCATGACATCAAGACTAGATTATTGTAATGCTCTACTGGGTGGTTGCCCTGCACGCAAAATAAATAAACTACAGCTGGTCCAAAACGCTGCAGCTCGAGTTCTTACTAGAACCAGGAAATATGACCATATTAGCCCGGTTCTCTCAACACTGCATTGGCTGCCTATTAAACATCGTATGAATTTTAAAATATTGTTGATTACTTACAAAGCACTAAATGGTTTAGCTCCGCAGTACTTGAGCGAGCTCTTTACTGTCCTACGCATTATAGTCCTTCACGTCTATTGCGATCTCAAAATTCGGGCCAGTTGATAATACCTAGAATATCAAAATCGACTGCTGGCGGTAGATCCTTTTCCTATTTATCACCAAAACTTTGGAACAGTCTTCCTACCATTGTCCGGGAAGCAGACACACTCTGTCAGTTCAAAGCTAGACTAAAGACAAATCTCTTTGACCTAGCATACACATAATATATTATAGACTTCTATAATTCAATGTTAGGCTGCATAGATTAGGTCAGCCAGAACTGGGAACATTCCCCTAAATCCTGATGTACTCGTTACATCATAAGAAGAATGGCATCTACGCTAATCTTAGTGTCTTTGTTAATCCCGAGGTTTTCCCGCAGCCTACCGGATCCAGGCCGTATCCAGATCTGACTAGGAGATTTGCCTGGACCCAATGACAACGCAGTGCTGAAGTACCAACTAGCCTCTCCCTATGGAGGATCCCTTTCCCACTCTACAGATAAAACGTTGTGATTCCGGTTCGCGTACCCACCCCGAAGTGATAAAACAAAACAAAATTCTGTTTCAAATTACAGTTACTGTAAATCCGGCCTCTACTTCATAAACGCCAGAGGAGAACTGGCCCCCGACTGAGCCTGGGTTCTCCCAAGTTTTTTTTTTCTCTCCATTAAGTCACCTGATGGAGTTTTAGGACACCAGTAGGTCACTTGGAGTTTTTCGGTTCCTTCCCACTGTTGCCTTTGGGTTGCTCAGTTGGGGATATTCAAATTAATATACCAAGCATTAATACCATTGATCAGCCCTACCAAACGTGGATGTTTTTTCCACTAAGAAACAAACATTGTTATGTTATTTGATTGATACTGTGAAGCTGCTTTGATGCAATTTATATTTTGAAAAGCGCTATATAAATACACTTGACTTGACTATTGACAAACTAAAAGACATAAAGGACATTTGTATGTCTTCTAAATAAAAGATACTGATTGTACTGAATGTCATCTTTCTTATTTTGCTCTAGATAATAATTTATTAAGTCCACATGTTATAACAACAAGAAACTCTGCTTCTAACCACAGGTCGAGAGCTGTCGTTCCAACCACACACCTCTGCGATGCTGTTTGCGAATGTTCGTTGGAACGATGGTTTCGGGAAACACCGACTCGTTGAACTATGATGATAACAACGGAACTTGCGATTATAGTTGGCTAACGATGCTTTTGGGAAACGCACCCCTGGTTCGCACTTAGTAGATGCCGCCAAGGAAAGTTCAAAACAAAGCGCACGCGCTGTAGGCCTACTGTGATTGGTGGCTCGTTTGACCAGTTACGTTTTTCTCCACTCATAAATAAAAAGGAACGACTGATTTTGAAAATGTAGTAGAGTAAAAAGTAAGATATTTGACTTAACTGTGGAGTTAAAGTTAAAGTCTCCCCAAATTTAAATACTTCAGTAAAGTACAGATACGCAAAAAAAACGACATAAGTACAGTAACTAATTACATTTACTTCGTTACTGTCCACCACTGCTTGCAACGATAATTAAACACATATACATGTACAAACACCGTTTCACCAAGGCACAGCGGCCCCCTCAGCAGTCAGCACACAAGAAAAAAAGAGAAAAAGCACAACTTACTAATTACGAAACTTTGATCTGGTTGAACAGGTGAAACAGTCACAAATTCCTCTGGAACTCAAACATTAAACTTCAAAACTATTTACATAAATATATCCTTCTCAGTACGAGTTATGAAGGAAGAGAACAACATCGACAGTTGGTTTCAGCGTGTCCTCCTCTGATTGCGGTGTTGTAACTAAAATAGTGCACGTGGGCGCACGTGCAAAACAGTTTTATAAAATTGTATTTGATAAAATAAAAATGATTCATATATCATTTTACAAAACGGTTTAACGCATGTGCTTCCGCTGAAACTGCGCACTTTACTGCTCATATTTACGATCACAACCCGGCAAGCACGCGGCACGTAAACTATATTATATAGCCTATATAAATTACGAATCCGAGGCTATTAATTAAACATTAACCCGAACCCGACCCGTGAGTTTTTCGGGGCCCGTCGGCGTCGGGTAGCAGACCTCTAGTCTGTACCCATCATACACTATGTGATTTCCTTGATTTCTGTCTTGCTTTCATCTTATAGGGACATTAAACTCAGTAGGGATGCCTAACTACGTAAGATGCTAGGGTTGCAGGATCAATGCTAAATTGAAGCCCAGGAAGTGGAAAGGTTCTGAGATTACAATTTTGTAATATCATCATTGTGTCCCTTAGCTATAGGAATTTATTACCACGTGGCTCTATGTAATCTATATTTCCATCACTTCTGTATTGTTCTTTTCCTTTTATATGATCTGGAGATTAAGGTTGTGCAGGCTTCCATGATTTTATGCCTAGACTGCAAAAACACAAAGACTCAGCTCTCTTTTGTGTCATGTGAACATTTGTGAGTATAGATTTCCATAGGAAAACCTTTATGTAACCTCATCAACAGTGGTACACCTCAAAGGGACAAAGACTGAGCCAATCTCAATCTCACATGGATCTTACAGAATTACAGAGTCTTCTATTGTAAGGAGTCAGTGTGAAAGGATTAAGGTCAACTGAGGATCTAATGCATGAATTACTGATAAATTACTGCTATTGTGGTGAAATGAGTGACTCGTTGCCACGTCATCCTTATTTACGATGGCCAATGGGGCACCGCCCTTAGCGTATATAGACTCGTTGTTAATGCCTCCTGGGATGCGTCACGATCAAAAGAGCCAACTTTCTTCATTCCAAGAGATCGCAGAGGTATGTGTTTCAGATGTGCAGCTGGTTGTTTGGATTTTAGTATTAAGCGATGTTGCATTATTTCTTTATTTGTTTAGTGTGACACTAGGCCAGAGGCTGTGCGTGTCTTTGGGGTGTCACCCATATTTAGGTAAGTTTTAATGTGGTACCGTTGTAACCTTTCGGGAAGTTTCTGTTTGGGTGATCTGCGATACGTTTTAGTGTGGCGTGCCTTCGGGGCTTCCATCGGGGTGGCACCTCCTAGTAGCCGCATTGGAGTACCAGCTGTTGTAATTGACTTACGAAAGGATCCCTCGTATGACTTCTGTGTGCCTGTGATTAAGTGTGTTTGCGCCGATACTAAATCAGGGTGAGTACATTGTATATCGTTTTTCTTTGTAATTTGTAATTGTTTTTAATTAGATTGTTAATAAATATTTGTGTTTAGGAGTTCTCTTTGCTCGTGTTAAAACAAGTCTGAGCAGCTATCTTATCTTGCTGTCAGCAACCCTCGCTCTTTGAGCCACGTCTGCTACTTCGGGAAATTAGAACTTTCTAATTACTGCTGTGATTCCATCTCGTTCGCTGTTCAGGCGATCGGGTTTAGGCTCGAGTGGGTCTAAAAGGTTATTGTTACGGTTTTATGATTTGGTTTCTGTTTATGTGTTTTTGTATGGATTTGGTTGGTTCTGTCACCAGTCCTTAGTGGCCTAATCGTCACTGTTATTTTATGACTGATTTAGTGCATGGATTGGTCGCCGCCAAATGGTCCCGGTCATCTGTGTAGTTTTATGACCGATTGTGTGACTTTTGTGATGTGACCACTTTGTCTTGAAGGTATAATTTCTTTGGTATAAATCGTTCTCTTTTGTCTTGGTTCCAATTGATGATCGTTTTGATTCTGTCTTTATTGTTTGGCTTATTTATTTTTTTCCTTTTTGTATTCCGCAGGAGCTGAGTGTCCCTGGAAGCGGGCTGGTGGTTGTAGCTGCATGGGCTTCACTTTAATTGGGGATTATTAGTGTTGTGTTATTTTTAATCACTATTAGTGGAGTGTGGTTTTCAAATCGTGTTTTCTTTGCCATTTGTAGCTATATCTAGTCTGTCTTTCGGGGGAGGATCAGACCCTGCGGTGATCTAAATTTTTTCTCTTTTTTTTGTTTGTTTTCTTTTATTGGCGAATAAAGACAATTTATTGTGAGTTATTATTTTTGTTTAATTGTTTCCTTCAATAAAAATTGCTTGTTTAAACTTGAACTCACGCCTCCTGATTGATTCACTTGATGCTGTGCCATTATCAGACGCTACAGTAACACTCTGGTGTGATGATAGTCTGAAGCCCATATATGCTGGCAGCATTGCCCACTGAGGCATCATGTCACTGAAGCCTCTGAAGGGGTCGTTCAACATGCCATGTCTAAATATGCGTGGAAAACGCCGGCCGCACCACTTTCTCCTTTTCAAAGCGCTCGCTCGTGAGCTTGCACTCCCCGTGATGTCTGCAAATGCTAAGCAACCATGAGCTGCGCTCTCCAAGGAAGTTTTAGCAAAGAATAAATGGATTTCCATCACCAAAATTTGACAAATTGTACAGCTCTGGGTATCCTCAGGTTCTTGCCACATGACTTGCGGTGCACTTTCTGCATTCTGAAAAGTTGGGATTTTTCATCTCGCTATGGCATAGCCTGGAAAAAACTAACGTAACGCATGAGCATCGCAGCGGCATCACTCTGTTGTGAGCACACTTGTTGTGTGTCTACATTTAAAATAACGAACCTGAGGATGCAAAAGACGTAACATGTGAATGGCCCCTAAGTCTGCACCCACGCCATCACAGCTCAGACTTCAGGAAGACAATTTATCTCCCTGTGTATTGGTAGTGACAGGGATATCTGAAGGTCAGAGTAATGGGCCTGCTGAAAGGAGGCATGCTGAAAGGTGAATTGCTACAAGAGAAACTAACCCCTAACCCTACCCCACACCCTGACAGACAGCTTTTGTGACCAATGATAAAGACTTTCTCCATGCTCCTACCTTTCAGCGTGCCCCAACCTTTCGTCACACCAATTGATTCCATCCCGATTTCCTCTCTCACCTTCACCACAGAGCTCAGTCAGTCCTCCAGCCCCACTTCAGCTGTCCGCCTAAGTCCTCGGGCACTCGGGCTCCATCCCCACACCCTCGCCTTGGTCTCCAGAGCCAGTGGTGTCACTCAAGCCCATCAGCTCTCTATCATAATTTAAACCATGCAAGTGCAATTCCACTAACGTCAACATAGTTTTCTAGTATATTTAAAAGAATATTGTGGTCAGTGGTGTCAGATGCAGCACTAAGATCCAGTAACACTAATAGAGAGATACAACCACGATTGGAAGATAAGATCAAATCATTTGTAACTCTAATGAGAGCTGTCTCAGTACTGTAGCGACAATTACTTGTTTTGGGGAAATTATTAGCTTAAATGGGGAATAATATTCATCAGATGATGAATATGCATCTCGACTACACAAATTAAACTATCCCAAATAGGGAATAGGCTAAACCTCACCATATATGATTAATTAACACGATTGCTCGTAGTAATTATTAATATAGGTCGGCAAAATCATATCAATTATCAGGGTAAATTTTCATGTGATTCCAATTTAATTATCACGCACCGGCCTGTAAACAGCGACAATAACCTTCCTGTGGCCACAAGGAATGATATTTTCGTGTAAGGCACTTTAGATATTTCAATAGTTAAACCAAGTAGAGCTTTGTAACTTAAATCGACATTTTCAGGGACTTCAAGTTTATGGAACAATGAGACAGATTCAATTCAAAGGATCATAGAATTTAATAGAACAAAACTAAGGATTACATAAACGACTTAAATAACGCAGGAGTAAAATATGTATAGCACAGACAAACAATTAACAAAAATGATTGCAATACGAAATATTGGAGAGAGAAAGTGAGAAAGAGAGAAGATGAGAGAGAGAGAGAGGATGAGAGAGAGAGAGAGAGAGAGAGAGAGAGAGAGAGAGAGAGAGAGAGAGAGAGAGAGAGAGAGAGAGAGAGAGAGAGAGAGAGAGAGAGAGAGAAATCTTCTCAGGACAGAACAGTTCAAACAGTTATTTCACAATGAGACCCCAAAGGCTTTTTAGGAAGTTCTAGACAACCTTAAAACAGCATTTATTTTTAGATTATACTTGCTTTGATATGGCGCCGTTTGTGCGGCTGGTTTGAAAAGAAGCGTAGGCTGAGTGTCCAGAGTTGCTTTCGGACGGAGGAAGATGTTGCGATCTCTCAGCTCGTATGAAAGATGGTTAATCTTAAATTTGTTTTGTTCGTGAATACACTGTTTTAATCTAAGCTTTTCTTTCTGTTGATCTACCTCAGTTGATAGTTTTCCTTCGTTCAAAGTTAAAAAGCAAACGAAGAACTCCGGTGCTCAGAACAGAAGTGGCGCTCCGGGTTTTGAAAGAAGCAGCGGCACGCCTTTCTTACGTGCCTGATCCAATCATTTAGAAGGAGGCATGGCGGCACACTTTTTTCCGAGCAATGTACAGAGGAGACAGAACTGAGTCATAAAACACTGATAGACTAGTATTAATAAAAGAATGCATCTGGTTGCACTTTAGGTTAAGGATTCAGTACCATTGTATTTCTATGATCACAACAATACCACCCACGGTACTTCTGTGAGCTAGTAAGTAAAAGATACATGGTTCTTCGTGTTTACACGCATATCAAGTTTGATTACATACCATAAAGTGATGGTTATAGCAATTTATCACATGGGGATCGTGAAACACAACAAGAAAACATTTTATATATTTAAAAGGTACTTTGACGCACGTGGTCATGAATGAGTGTTTCTGTGTGTGCGTATTGTGGACGTGGCCGGGTCATTCAGCATTGAAGATGTGGTGAACTTTTGAACTTTTGAAAAAGTTGCTTCTTTCAAAAGAAAGAAATTCAAGTCGAGCTACATGTTCAATTTGCAATGCCGATTTGTCTCATGGTGGCAAGGACCCTAAACAGTACACAACATTGCCGCTGTTAAAATGTTACAAATTTTTTACAGTTAAAATTAAATTAAATTAAAAATCCACATTGTTGACTTCATTAATGTGTTTACTGTGTTAATGGACTGAGGATGAGAGTAAGATTCGGTATTCGGTTTCGGATCTTAACCAGTGGATTCGGTATCCGGCCGAACCCCACAAATCTGGATTCGGTGCATCCCTAACTTGAAGGAGTGCATGAAAACAAGTACGCGATTTTGGACATTCAGTGCACTGGAAGGGCTGCCGCTTTTGCATCATTTGTGCTTGGTGTAAACATTTGAAACTTTGAAACTGGCAGCTCCAGTAGTAATGAATTATTTTATCTTGTACTCTTTCATGGCAACTAGCATGTATAAACCTTGATTAAACAATTTATAAATCAATTAAAAAGGAATGTATACCTGTATGATATTAAGATGTACCCACATTGGACCTGCAGTTTGGAAAATGGAGGGATGATTCAGCTGCGGGCGCCATCTTCTGACCAGAAGTGGGAATTAATTTGGCGCCACCCTCACAGTGCATTATGTATTCCAGCTGTTGAGTGTTCAACGGTTGTAGACTCATTATTGCTGTGCATTATGGGATTGAATGAGTGCACTTGACTAGATAATGTCCACAATGGTTTCAGACACCATTACAAATGGCTATCCTCTCAAATAGAGCACTATTTAAGGTAGGGTGACCATATTTTAGTTTTCAGAAAAGAGGACGGGGTTGATGGGTGGGGGCGTGGTTTGGGAGGCGTGGTTAGGGGGTGGAGGCGTGGTCAGGGGGTGAATGCATCAAAAAATACTTGACAAATGCATTCACAACCTTGCAACTATTGTTCTTTAATACATAAATTGATGCATCCTTTCCATTCAACGTTTTGCACACAAAAACAGAATAATATATAAATTTTTAAATAGTTTAGCTTTTAAGACCTTTTACATGACACTATTTCTTTTCGTGGCCATAGTGTCAGGGTTCTGTCACTTCTGTCTTGTCTGTTTCTTGGTTTTGTGACAGAGCCCTGACACTCCTTTTTTTGGCATGTCTGTGTGCCTTGTTTCATGTGCTTTCATGTCATGTTTTGTCTGGTACTGTATAGCACACAGCTTGTGTTTTACACTGGCTGTGTGCTTTCATGTTGAAACATGAAATGGTGTTTCAGGATTTTTTTAATTTTTTTTTTACATTTGTCACGTTAGTCTATCTTCTTTTAGGCTACACACGTTCTTAGGCTACACATGACCTGCCTAGCTGCCTGCTGTGAGTTTGTTTGCTTCAAGGCTGTAAGCTCCGTCTAAGCCTCGTATTAGCTTCGTTTTTCTTTCTGTTTTGAACCATCATTTACTATCATTTCTAGTTGTTTATACTACTAAATACAGCTTACCCAACATCTCAGATTAACCTTACATCGCTAGCTTCCGTTATTGTTAGCACAACACGCTAGTAACTCGCTAGCCTGTTAACGCGCCACCTGTGCTCTGTTATTCATTTATTTTTCGCCCGTGCCTTTGAGTATAAAAAGCCCAGGTGAGTAAGAATCAGTCAACAAACACGGTGAGTAATGTCTTGTCCTGTTATTGTCACCTGCACTTCATGTCACGTTTAACATAGCCTTCTCCGTTGGCAATATAGGATTTATATGTGATTAAATGCAAGGAGACAGTCAGGCTTACGGAGATTTCAGAACTAGAGACACGCATCCAAACTCTAATTGAGGATAGAAAGAGTTCTAGAGCTTTAGATACCATTTTGGATGAGCCTAACATAGTGAACTCTTTACATGATTCGGTTCCGCCTGAAGTAGGGCCCATGCAGCAGGGCAATTGCGTGACAGTGAGGGATCGCTCTATTCGCGGATCAAAAAAACACTCTTCCGTTCCGATTACCATAACAAATCGATTTGCCCCGCTCAGTGAAACACCCACTGAGAATTCTGTTGATTGTGTCCTGGTAATTGGTGATTTGATCACACGGAACGTGAAAATAGAGACACCACCCACCATAGCCACATGTTTGCCGGGAGCCAGAGCGCCTGACATCTAAGCAAATTTAAAAGTGCTGGCTAATGCTGATCGTAAATTCTCTAAGATCATTATTCATGTCGGCACTAATGATGTTCGAGAGAGGAAGAGAGGGTACTGCACAAAAAAAAATGAACAAACTGGAAATTGCATTAATGTGCAACATGTGGAATGCCATTCTATAACATTTCCAGGGCGTGAGCACGGCACTGCAACAAGCAGTGGAGTTGGACTTGTGCAATGCTTTGAATCTGTGCGGTCATTGCAATTTGACAGCTTGGAGATGGCTGCAAAGAACATGTCCCCCACCGTATCAGATGAGTACAAAGCAGACACTCAACGGAAGAGAAAAAGAAAGAGACAGGCTGACGAGTCATCTGAACCTAAGTGCGAGATGTCAGGCCGCAGACACTTCTGTACAGCTGTGTATATCTGTGTGATTAACCGGCTAGTGTCAGAGCTAGACCGAAGATACCAGTCATATATTAACGTGTGAAAACTTCAGATTTTTAAACAGATTGAACTCTATTTCCCCCCCAAGACCTCCGCTCAGAAGCGGAGAGCCTGCAAAAGAAATACCACTGTGATTTGGAAGCGGACTTAGTGAAGAAAGCGTTGCAGTTTAGGGAGTCTGTATAGAATGACAAGTTGGGCAGCACATCGGCAGTGGCGTCACAGAAAGTATTAAGAAGTAGAAAACTATATACAGTGTTTCCCAACACAGATATAGATCTACGGCTATTCCTGACCATGCGTCCAACGTGAGCGGAGAGCGTTCCTTCTCTAAACTGGCATTGGTGAAAAATAGACTGTGATCAAGCATGCAACAAGACAGAGTCAGCAACAGGACAAAGGACAAAACAAAAGAACATGAACTCAGAACAAAGAAACTCAGAACAGGAACATGGAACAGCTACAATCAACAACGACCGACGGCCAACAACTGTAGCACAGAGGTTTAAATACACAGACAAACAAGCTAAACAAGATAACAAGGGGGCGGGGCTAATTAGAAACACCTGGAGAGACTAATCAACATAACGGGGAACTGCTAATATGGGGGCCAGGGGAACACAGGGGAACACATGACAGACAAGAACAAGACACAAAACCCACACCGTGACATAGCCCCCCCCCCCCCCCCCCCTTTAAGAGCGGCTTCCAGACGCTCAAAAAAAAACAAGAGTTTAGGAGGGTGGCGAAGCGGAGGTGGTCTTGGGGGAGGGATGGAGGGCCAGGTCCATGCAGGGGAACGGGACCAGGGCATGCAATGGCCCCCTCGTGGAGCGTGGGCGGAGCCGGCTGTGCAGGCGACCAGGGCAGAGCCGGCTGTGCAGGCGACCAGGGCAGAGCCGGCTGTGCAGGCGACCAGGGCAGAGCCGGCTGTGCAGGCGACCAGGGCAGAGCCGGCTGTGAAGGCGACCAGGGCAGAGCCGGCTGTGCAGGCGACCAGGGCAGAGCCGGCTGTGCAGGCGACCAGGGGGGAGCAGGAATTAGGAAATACAAAAAACTTCCAAACCCATCTAAGCTTAAAAATGTAATTGATGTTCAACAAATAAGAAACAGATTTAATACAAATGAACAAATGATAAAGCTTGGGCTGCTGAATATTCAATCCCTTACCTCAAAAGCACTTATTGTTAATGATATGATTTCAGATTATAACCTAGATGTGCTGTGTCTGACAGAAACCTGGCTAAAACCAAACGATTACATTAAATGAGTCAACCCCACAAGATTACTGTTATAAACATGAACCTTGTCTAAAAGACAAAGGGGGAGGTGTTGCTGTAATTTATTAAGATTAAAATTATTAAGTAGTCTAGTTTCAAATATAATTTTTTTTAAGTGTTGGTGCTTAATGTAACAATATATAGTGTAAATGATAAATCACGTTTGAGATTTGTGACGGCTGCTGTATACAGGCCACCAGGGTACCATACAGACTTTATCAAAGAATTTGCTGGCTTTCTATCAGAGTTAGTACCGGCTGCAGATAAAGTCCTAATTGTTGATGATTTTAATATATATGTAGATAATGAAAAAGATGCATTGGGATTGATATTTAAAGACATTCTTAACTCATTTGGAGTTAGACAACACGTGTCAGGGCCGACTCATTGTCGTAGTCTTACTCTAGATCTAATATTATCACATGGAATAGATGTTGATGCCGTTGGACTTCTGCAGCAGAGCGATGACATCTCAGATCATTATCTAGTCTCATGTAAATTACATTTAGCCAAGGCTGCAAAGCCGACTCCGTGTTACAAATATGTTAGACCTATAACTTCTGCCACTAAAGATTGCTTTATTAATAATCTTCCTGATCAGTTTCATCATCTCAGCATCCCAGATAGCTTAGAAGAACTCGATACTGCGACAGAACTTTTAACTCTCTTTTCCAGCACTTTAATTAGTTGCTCCGTTGCGCTTAAAGATCAAAGAAAATAGTCCAACGCCGTGGTACAACGAGCACACTCAGGCCCTTAAGAGAGCAGCCAGAAAAATGGAGCGCAACTGGAAGAAAACAAAACTAGAGTTATTTTGCATTTCATGGAAGGAGAGCTCGATTGCTTACAGAGAAGCTTTAAAAGCTGCTAGAGCTGCTTATTTTTCAACCCTATTAGAAGAAAATAAACAAACCCGAGGTATTTATTTGAAATAGTGGCTAAACTAACGAAAAATAAAGCTTCAAGCCCAGAAGTTTCCAAGCAGCACAACAGTAATGACTTTATGACCTTCTTTACTTGTCAAGTCCTACTCCTGTTCAACTTCTAAAGGACACAAGGACAACTCATTTCCGACTCAATCACTTTTATTATGGCTTTGTCAGGTGATTGTTCTGCTTAGCAAATTAGGTTGTAAACCTTCAAAGACAGAAGAAAAATTTACAATTTTATTTAACCATTTTAATTCAACATTAATGCATTTTAAATGAAGTAACCATTTAAGCCTTTTTCATGGAATAAAGAAAAATGTAGTTTCATGAATCTTCCAAAATTTGTAAAGTTACCATTTTTAACTTTATACCATCCTTTTGCATCTTATACTGATCATTTTTACAAACTCAAAATCTAATATTACTTTAGCAGAAACACAAAATAAATGAAGGCAAATGCTAAGGATGGCTGGCGCGAAACAGACGTTCCGAAGCTTTGCGAGATCCCGAAGCAAAGATGATTCGAAACACTGATCCGAAGCGTGATTCAAAACACCCACGTCACGTGACAACAGCTAAATGAAGCCTCTAAGTGTTTCATCAGGTGGAGTGCTCCGCCGAATCAGGGTTTCATTGATTGGTCGGTTCGGGAACAAATCACACAATCACACAATATAAAAGTTTTGTCAACGCATTTTCATATCGTGGGTTTTTGTGAGAGGAGTTTGGTTTTGAGATAGCGGATTTTTGGTGATATAGTGACATTTATAGTGCGATTTGTCTAGTTATATTTAGGATTTAATTTACATTTACACATTGACTTAGAGACACACAGAGTACATATAGTGACACATTAAAAGATGCATTGATAGAAATATATATATATTTATACTTTCACGGTAGGCTACTATTTTTCCAATATATTTGTCTGAAAGTATGTTTTATCTTCTCTTTTAAAAGGCAGACAGAGGGAATTGGATGAGGCTCTTCTGAACATGGTGGTGAAGGATCTGCAGCCCTTCACCATCGTGGAGGATGAGGGTTTCAGGGCCTTTGGAAACAAGCTTGATCCAAGCTATGTCCTCCCATCCCGGAAGGTGCTTAAAACAATGGTCAGCGAAAGGTACAACACAACCAAGGAGAAGACAATGGAGGACCTACAAAAGGCGGAATTTGTTAGCCTTACGGCTGACATGTGGTCTTCCATTAATATGGATGGATATCTTGGTGTAACATGCCATTACATAACACCAGAGGCAACAATGGCAACTGTTTTACTGGGTGTAAGGAGGTTTTACCAAACCCACACAGCCCAGCATCTCATGGAGGCTAAAGCCTTGCTAATGGCTGAGTGGGGAATAACCTCCAAAGTTCACTGCATGGTGACTGACAATGCATCCAACATGATCCTAAGTGCCCAGCTACTAAACCTTCGCCATGTCCCCTGTTTTGCTCATAATTTGAATTTGATAGTGAAAAAGGCCCTGGATCAAACCCCAGTCATCAATGAAATTCGCCAGAAAGCCAGAAAGATAGTGGGGTTGTTCAGATCCAGCTGCAAAGCAAAGGACAAGCTTGTGGAGATGCAGAGCTTGATGGCCAGACCAAGTCTGAAAATGATACAGGAGGTTGAAACGAGATGGAACAGCACATTCGACATGCTACAACGCTTGTATGAGCAACGTGAGCCAGTGGGTGCTGCACTTGCCAATTTAAACTGTGATACTGTTCCCCTGACAAGTCTTGAGTATGACATTATTCAACAGTCATTGACACTTCTTCAACCATTCAAACTAGCAACAACAGAGATGTCAGAGGAACAGAGAGTGTCTGCTTCAAAGCTCATACCATTGTACAGGATGTTGCAGCACAAGCTTGCACAGAAAAAAGGAAATGCAACGCAGGAATCAACTGTACAATTAGGTAGGACACTATGACCATACGTGTAATTGGCCATAACTCTCATATTGTTGTCATTATTTTAATTAATATGGTTTTCTGGCTCATAGGCTCACATCTACAAGAAGGTCTGCACTCCAGATGTGGAGGGTACGAGACTTTTAGAGCCTTGGCACTGGCTACACTGCTGGACCCAAGGTTTAAAAATGTGGCTTTTGGAAATCCTGCCAAAGCCCTGGATGCTGAAAAGCACATCACACTGGAGTGTGCTTCACTGATGCGTTCAAACACAACTCCTGGTGAGTTTCAGTCTATGTTATCTTATGTAATGTGATTCATGAAACTTGTACTTCATATGTGTTGTCAGTTTATGATTTGTTACTAATTGCCGTTTTCTTTTAATTCAGAACCACAAATGTCAACATCAGGCCCATCATTATCAACACCAGTTGAAACACAAGACAGTTTATGGGAACATTTTGACAATCGTATCCGTGAGACCCAGATAATACACAATCCTACAGCTGATGCCACGGTGGAAGTGAAAAATACCCCAGCGACGCGTTTTTGCCCAGAACTCATGATCCTCTAACTTACTGGAAAGAGAGAGCAGTAATCTTTCCTCATTTGTATGTCTTAGCTAAAAAATATTTTTGTATGCCAGCAACAAGTGTCCCTTGTGAGAATTTTTTCAAAGGCTGGAGAAATTATCTGTAAAAAAAGAAGTAGGCCGAGTCCTTCAAGAGCAGAGAAATTAATATTTTTGAATAAAAATCTATAAGAAAGGGAGACATTGCGGCTTGATTTATTTTTATTAATATTCATTTTTCATGACCAAAATCACATTATTCAATGTGAAGAGACTACAGGTTACAAGCTTCATATATTACAAAAATACAATAATTAAAAAAAAAAACCAACACATTTTTTTATTAGCTCTTTGTAAAGGTTGTTTCAGATCAACACCTGCAAGTGACCACTAGGTGTCACCGTGGAGACGGGTTTCGGATTAATTCGAAGCCTCGAAACAAAATGGCACATTTGCTTCGACTATTTCATTGCTTCACGAAGCCTCGATCTGCCCATCACTAGCAAATGCTGCAACGTGTTACTTAAACATCTACACAGCAGTTAAACATAGCTCGAACATATTAAGCAGCATTTTAAACACCATGAAAGTAAATAAAACATATTACAGACCATTGACGTCTTTGGACTGAATCTATGAGTGACTTGAGCCTCTTCTCCCTGAAGTTTGTTTTTTGACTGACTGAGAACCTCCATGCTTTTTTCAGGTGGTCCAAATCAGTGACAATAACAATCAGGTGACAAGCAGCCGGTTTGCTGCTGCTGGTGGTGCACTCTGGGAAGCGTAGTTTTTTGATTATCACTCCTGAGATTCAGCTCAACATTACTTATAAGATTGATAATATCAGGGAGAAAATTATAATGCAACCGTCTACTACAGATTTGCATCAGGGAGTGCATTGTAGTATCCCTAAGGAAAAATTGCAATAGGAGAGGAAGAGTTTTCGAAACTCGTTAAATCATCCAAATCGACAACATGTATGTTAGACCTGATACCGACTAAGCTACTGAAAGAGATGCTTACAGAGATCATAGATCCTCTTCTCAATATCATTAATTCATCTTTGTCACTAGGATACATACCAAAAACTTTTAAGCTGGCTATGATCAAACCACTTGTTAAAAAAACGCAACTTTATCGTACAGAATTAGTCAATTACAGGCAGATCTCGAATCTACCTTTTATGTCAAAGATACTAGAAAAGGCAGTATCCTCACAACTATTTTCCTTTTTAGAAAGAAATGATATCTGCGAGGATTTTCAGTCAGGATTTAGACCGTACCATAGTACTGAGACTGCTCTCATTAGAGTTACAAATGATTTGCTCTTATCATCCGATCGCGGTTGTGTCTCGCTATTGGTGTTACTCGATCTTAGTGCTGCATTTGACACCATTGACCACAACATTCTTTTAAATAGACTCGAAAATTATGTTGGCATTAGTGGAATTGCGCTAGCATGGTTTAAATCATACTTATCAGACCGTTATCAGTTTGTAGCAGTAAATGAAGAGATGTCTTATCGATCACAAGTTCAGTATGGCGTACCACAAGGCTCAGTACTAGGACCGTTGCTGTTCACTCTGTACATGCTACCCTTGGGAGATATCATTAGGAAGCATGGCATTAGTTTTCACTGTTATGCCGATGATTCTCAGCTGTATATTTCTTCAAAACCTAACGAAACTTACCAATTCACAAAAAGAACGGAATGCAGAGCTGATATAAAAAACTGGATGACTAGTAATTTCCTACAACTCAATTCTGAAAAAACAGAGATTCTAATTACTGGACAAAAAACGTCCTCACGCACTAACCTAGAATACTGTCTAACACTTGATGGTTGCTCTGTTAAGTCTTCGTCGTCGGTTAGGAACCTGGGTGTGCTCTTTGATACCAATCTTTCATTTGAAAGTCATGTGTCTAGTATCTGTAAAATCGCATTTTTCCATCTTAAAAATATATTTAAATTACATCATATGCTCTCATTGACAAATGCGGAACAATTAGTTCATGCGTTCATGACATCAAGGCAAGATTATTGTAATGCTCTACTGGGTGGTTGCCCTGCACGCTTAATAAACAAATTATAGTTAGTTCAAAATGCAGCAGCTCGAGTTCTTACCAGAACCAGGAAGTTTAACCATATTAGCCCGGTTCTGTCAACACTGCATTGGCTGCCTATTTAACATTGTATACATTTTAAAATATTGCTGATTACTTTCAAAGCACTAAATGGTTTAGCTCCACATAACTTGAGCGAGCTCTTAACACATTATAGTCCTTCACGTCTACTGCGTGTCACGATTCATGAATTCGCTGTTTCCTTCATGTCTCGTGTTATTGTTGTTCTGTGAGTATGAGCGCGTGTGAGTGGGTGTTACCACTCGTTCAGCTGATCAGTACACCGGCTGATCTCATTATCAGCGCCAGCTGCTGCCAATTCACCTCACTATAAAGACTCATCCCAATCTTCTCTATTTGTCAGATCGTTGGTTTGGTGTCCTCTGCGTCGTGCGTCGTGCGTCGTGCGTCGTGCGTCGTGCGTCGTGCGTCGTGCGTCGTGCGTCGTGCGTCGTGCGTCGTGCGTCGTGCGTCGTGCGTCGTGCGTCGTGCGTCGTGCGTCGTGCGTCGTGCGTCGTGCGTCGTGCGTCGTGCGTCGTGCGTCGTGCGTCGTGTTCCTGTTGCAGTCGGTTCCAGTTTGAGTTCCTGTTCGGTGTCTTCGTGTCCTGTCTCGTCTGGAGTTTCACCTGCACTGGTTTCACCATCACCTGCACTGGATTCACCCTCACCTGCACGCTGACCACTGAGTCCCTGCGCCACCATCTGCTGTGATTCCTCGAGATTGTCTTTGTGTCTTCTGATCATAAAGAGTTAACTTGCACTTGCTTCCACCCTGTGATTGTGACACTGCGATCTCAAAATTCTGGCCAGTTGATAATACCTAGAATTTCAAAATCGACTGCTGGCGGTAGATCCTTTTCCTATATAGCACCAAAACTTTGGAACAGTCTTCCTACCATTGTCCGGGAAGCAGACACTCTGTCAGTTCAAAGCTAAATTAAAGGGTCACTTCACCCATTTGCATTAAGGTTTGTATTGTTAGAAACCCAGTCATATATTATAATGATGGTGGAATTTTGCTTGTTTTTTTTCTGAGATGGGAGAAAAAAAGGATTTAAGTGTTTTACTTCCGTCCTATCGTGACGTAAATATCGTCATTTTTGCGTCCCGATAGGACGGAAGATAGATTTCATCTCATATTAAGAAAACTACAGCCTTTAGCTCATTATTATTCAAGGGCGTGGGACCCACTCACCCCACCGGCCTATTACAGATCAGTGGGTGGGACTAAACCTGAAGAAACTAAACTATTAATCTGCCATCTTGCTTGGAAGACAACAAGCTAAGCTAACAAGCGCTCAAGGAGTTAGATTTACCATAATGCCTGAATTTACAACACACGATATGGAAGACGAGGATTTAGAAAATCTTTTGCTCGAAACTCATGTTCGTGGCTATTTATACGAGCCACAATATAGCGAAGAGCAGCTGAGGCTGATGGAGGAACAAGAGGCGGCGGCGTCGGCTGCGGGCTTGCTCGCGTTGTAGCGAATTGGTGGTGCTCGTGCTGTAACTGTGCACCTATGGACATCGAGCTAGAGTCTGTCTGCTGCAAAGAATCTCTAAAATGCCAATTCCTTCTAGAAAAAATGTCAGAGGCAGACACGGACATGAAGTGTTGTGTGCAGCCTTTAGCTCATTATTTTATACATTTATACATTATTTTGGTTCCTTGCCACTGTCCTCTTGGCTTTTGACTTGCTTAGTTGGGGACATTTAAATATTCAACAATATTATTGATTTGCCTTAAGGTGGATGATGATGCAATTTTCTTCTAGAAACAAACTTTGATGTATTATTTTCTTGTTATTACTGTGAAGCTGCTTTGATACAATCTGTATTGTAAAAAGCGCTATATAAATAAAGGTGACTTGACTTGACTGATGAGGAGAGAAAAATAATCAGTTGTCCACTGACATGGTTTTAAAGCCGTTGTTATCCCATTATTTTGGCCTTCAAAACATCTTAAAATGCACATATGTAGATCAGAGAAATCAAAATTTTCTCTGTTAAACCCCAAACCCCCCTAAATGACCTACCTCACAGTAATTATAAAACCCTGCCATTGCATGGTAATGAAACTAGTTAATAGTGAGCATTAGACCCTAAACTAAAGTGTTATCTTTTTTTTTTTTTTTTTTTTTTTTTAAATCATACGCTCATTCGGGGCTTAGCCCCCCTAAAATGAAAATCCTAGAATTGCCCCTGGGTACGCGTCAGGGAGGATGGATGGGAGGAAGAGGCCAAGAGGGGCTGACAAAGCCAGGTTGAAAAAAAAAAGGCATTGGAGGAGGATGCTGCCAAATGTGCCAAGCTTACAGATTTATTTTCAGGAGGACATATACAAGTGGCAACTGGTAAAGAGAGACAGGCCTAGTAATTATTCTAATTATTTGGCTGATACCATTGTAGCGTTGTCACCCTATTCACAAGCAAAATATTACATTTAATTAAAATATTAGCCTTTATGTATTACCCAATAAATGGCGATTCATAGACTTTGCAAATACTATGCAAATTTTGATAACAAAACTCAAGCTTGATCTTACATTATTTGTTGAACCATGGTATTAATAAAAACTACACAATAGTAAGAGCTGAACTGTTGCTTCATTTATCTAATCTCCACCACCATGGAAAAAGTGGGCCGGTCTTGAGCCTGAAACTCCTGGACTGAAAAGTGGCCTCCCTATTTATTCTCCTTTTGTTTTCAGTCCTTTGCTGGTTTGTCATCGTATGTATACTATGCTTCCCTGCTGTGTGCTTCAGCCAAGTTAAGCCAAGTCAAGTCTAGTTATTCAAGTCTGTCTTGTTTTCCCCCTCGGGGTAGTTTTTGTTGTATTCTGTTTCATTTTTATTATTATTTAAAGACCCGTCAACTGAGCACCTGAGTCCTCGCTCCTTTCAACCCACATCCTGACAGAAGGTTAAAATAAAATAAAAAATCTACTACACTATTTCAGTAAAAAAAAACATTTCAATCCTGATGTTCTCTTGTAGCCTATACTTTCCTTATGTGGGCTTCTAGATAGCACCTTTACTCCGCCTTTTCTTTTACTGTCATTGCCATCTGCACAGAGCCCTGCTCCCTCCATGGTATCAGGAGGTTAAGGTGGTATATTTGCCGTGCATCTCCTCTGTCCAGTCTTACAACTTCATGGTCAATAAAAAATTTTGCATCATGGTGAAGAAACTTTCTAATCATATTCTTTAGGGTCTGATTACACCGCGTCACCAGCCTTTCTGTTTGTAGGCCTACACCTATTTGATCCATAATGATAGGGGATTATCATGCTTCCGGGTTTCATGGCCGGGATTTGTCAACTTCCGGCGCAGTTCAACAATGGCTGAAACGAAGGCTAGATGTCACTGCTCTATTCCACTTTGTAAATCGAACAAACAATGCCAAACCTACTTAAGTTTTCATGGATTCCTGAATGAATTGAGTCTAAGGAATGAAGGGCCAAACGGGGTCGCATCAAGCGTCTGAAAATCGGGTCTGTGCCCTCCCGTTTACAGTGGAACAACTGGGGACTTCCAAGAAGGGAGTCCGCTAATAAAAGAGCATCAACTCGCTTAGGCCATGACGTTTGCCCAGCCCTTCCTCTGGAGCAGCCCCTGCCATGTGAGGAAGAGGAAATGGAGGAGGTTGCAGCTTCGGTGGTGATGACAGAACATGATTATGGTTCTGCTCCTAAACCAGGTATGCCAGTGTTTGCCAGTGTTCTGAAATGTTGGCCAACTTCCTCATGATGATCTACCAGTACCCCATTACTGTGCTTAACCCTCAGGTGCTCTTAATAATAAATCATAATAAAAATTAATAATAATAATAATATAAATAATAATAAGCTGTTATAATAATAAAGCATTACTGTTTATATTTAATTTTTTATTGAATTGTAATGTTACCTGTAACAAAATGCTTTCTCTGTATTCAGATTTGACTGTGGTAATAATGCAAAAACGTGTACACTTCACATATTTTGTAATTTTTTTATAAACCTTTTTTTAAGTATTATTTGAGAATTTCAAAAAAATACATTTAAATCCACATCTTATGATGTCCCAGCATTTGACCAATAGCACAATGTGACAAGTACAAACGTTGCATTTTATATCTTACTTAATTAAACGTAAAGGTGAATATTGAGCTATTAAAAAGCTATGTCATGTAGCTTTAGAGGTCCAAACTACTTCCAATATGCAAGTCACAGACAAAATCAGAGGGATCCTGAAACATAAAATTAAAAACAGTACATGTTAAATTATTCATACATCTCTTGCAGCTTGTTTTGGTTTTCAATTTTGATTCTCTTTCTGGAGAATTACTCACTGCAGTGTTATATTTGCTACATAATCTATGTGTATAAAAGTGGCAAGATAGAATTATGTAGTAAACGGCAGCCAACAGTATGGTATTAGTAACAGTAGTAACATTTCCTGTGTCTGCTTGATAGAGTGTTGATTTGCATACACTCCTGGCGGATGGCTTTGGTCTCCTAACAACCAAGTCCTGAACCGGCTCTGCATGGATCCCTTGAGAATGATATTAACAAGTAGCCATGATTGTAATAGTATCTTGCTTGTAATGGTGTAAACACACTGCTCGCGGTGCACTGGTTTGAATAGACTTCCAGTCTATTCAATGTGGCGCAGCTCCGCGCGACTACAATGTTACCTTTGTCCTTGGTCGATGCCATGTTTGCAGAGAGCTTGTGCAGGCCACAGGTGGCACAGCTCTCACCTGCAGAACAAGAGATAGAAGAGCAAACCGGGATTGAGGATGTGCTTGTTAACATTCAAAGGTAGACCTCTAGAACAAGTGTCACTCCAATCAACCTGCCCATGTAAACATCATCCCAGACCACAGCCCTCACCTGCAACATGCTGTAATGGGCACTCTGGAACAACAAGGCCACTAGATGGTTGCACAGAACCTTGCCTGCTGTACAGCTGCATGAGGTTTCTTGAAGTTCGGCTGCATCAGCTTGAAAAACAATCTACATTACAAACACAACACTTGAGAAATCTAATCCCATCCGTATTTAAATGACTGTGATTGCCCATCCTTGTATTATACTAACACTTTTCCTCATGTGTTTTTTGACCTGAGCTACGGTTTGCAAACTGATCTTTCACATGCTTTCAAAAAACAACTGCGAATGCTTTAACGAGAAATTAAAGTTCCATCAATACGTAATTCATTAATTAACATGTTATACATGATGCACTCATGCAGCAGAAGACCTTCTATAATGCCCACGTCTAGAAAACACACAATCCCACCTCTGTAAAAAACACAGAGATGTTAGTCCCGCCTGAATTGGTACATGAAATCCATGCATATACTAGAACAAGTATTTTTTTTAAGAACAATGACTCACCTACACACCTTTTGTAAACATAACTTGAAACAGGTTTTGTTGAATTTTGAGAAATGAAACAACATAACTTGTATGTGCAATACTATAAGCCTAACTTCAAGAGATCAGCTACTGTATTACACAAATAGGTGCATTTCATATAGAACACACATCTGCTGTCTTAAAAGGCACATTGGACCTACAGTACATTTAAGACAGGAGGTTAAATTTCAGTCTTTGTTTTAATTTCTTTCAAACAAAACACTATAGAAAACACTTAGAGTAGCCTATAAGAAATTATACAATAATTATGAAACACATGTATTATGACGTATGCTTTTTTAAAGAATATATACTCCATAGATAATACTAACCATGAAACTCCCGATATCCAAACATTTTAGTGGCCACAGAACCAGTTTTAAAATGTCAGCCTAAAAGGTATCAAAATAATTTTGGAAGGAAATGCAATAGGCTAATCAGCATACATGCAATTCTTAAAAACATGCAGGATGTCAAAATGGCATGCATGCATGGAATATTATACAAAGGTGAAAAAAATGTGCAAATCTCTTTATAAACAAAACAATAACAACAAAATAAAAAAATACAATATTTTCTTCTCAGCTCTCTTATTATCAGAGTTATATAAGTACATAGAATAGCACTTTATTGTATATGTGTATGTGTAACCTGTCTGAAAACAGTGGTGTCTCTTGTAATATGTTATTTGAATATTAAGGTGTCCTTTAAACTGTGTAGCATCATACTTAAATTTAAATGTTAGCCTTGTTATTTGAATTGTGATGACCTGACAGGGGACTGCAGATGTAAAGTAGCCCTGGGGCTAATTCTGGCATATTTACATTGCTGAAAAGCTAAGATGTTCATTAATATGCATTGTCCCTTATAAATAAATAAATAAATAAGTATTGTTGTTGCTATGCAAGTCTTACAACTACTATGCTAAAGCTATAACCTGTCATTAGTTTGTCCATAAATATAGATTAAAAGCAGATGAGAAGCTGTCAACTTGAACCCACAGTAATTTGAATTTGTTAAGGAGTCAAGAGGAATGGACAGAGCGTCTGCCTTGCACACCCAAACAGAATTTAGGCACAGATATCTGTTTCTACGATTTGTGAATTGATTAAAAACACTCTGAGATGGGCTGGGGGCAAATAGAGGTCTGTGCAGACGGTAATAGGAGTTACCAGATCAGGGGGCGAGGCCATAAACAGAGGGGCGTTTTCAACCCCGTTACCTGATTTGCCCATGTCACAGCGTGGGTAGTTCTTAGGGGTGGGGTCGGGAGAAGGGCATCATTTTCATTGCATGATTTATAAACACCCACCAGTGTGAAAACACCCACTAATTTAGAAACACCCACTTTTGTTCCCCAGAGACCTCCTACTCGCTGGGGGGACTTTTTTTTTTTTTTTTTTTTTTTTTTAGCTGAAAGTAACAGAGCGTGCGCTTCAGTCTGTTTAGCGGAAAACAGAGGCTGACACGAGCGATAACGCGCAGAAATATTTGCGTGCTATCAAGATGCGAATTACGGTGAGTTTAATGTATCACCATCTTCATAAATATGTAGGCTACCAATATGTTCATTGACATACTTGTTTGTTTAATAAAAGTATAAGTGTCATTCATTCATTTTTATTAAATCCTTAAGATTTACCATTCATTTATTTAGGCATATTTATTATTTAAATATGATAGAAATTTATTCTAGAAATGTATAATACATTAATAAGAAAATGTGAAATTGCAACAAAGTTAAATGTTGTGAATGTGATGAAAGAGAGGGAGGACTGACTTGCGTATAGTGGGTGGATCTTGGCCAACTTCCTTTTGTCATGGTGTGTTGAAGAGTTCCATCAGAGCTCTACATTAGCTGTGCGACGGCGCACGTGGACCGCAAACTCTCCCGGCGACTTCACTCCGAAACGCACCTTTTCTCTTCATTAAGGATTCTGCAAGGACGAGTTTGAACTCGCACTAAATTAATTAATTTGAAGAATGTGGGCGCTGTTTATATAATTTTCTTTTAAAGTCACTCCACCTAACTTGAGTTCATTCATTATGGTGGACAAGGGTCCCCTTTTGACTTCAGCTATCATTTTCTATTTGTCCATTGGGGCAGCAATATTCCAACTCATCGAAGAACCGAACTGGGAGATTGCAGTGAATAAGTATAAAGCAGAAAAGGAGAAAATATTGAAACAGTTCCCATGTCTTACAAAGGCTGACCTGGACTACATTCTAGAGGTAGGAGTACCAGTTTGAGTTACGTTAATTCTAACAAATGTGCAAAATTATAGGCTACTTGTTACTCGTCTTTGCGTTGGAACGTTGGAAACAGAAAGCTAAATGCATTCCAGTTGTATGAATACATTTAACTCTAGTTGTAGCCCTCTGTGAGAAATCTGTAATGCATGAGGTATAGTAGTATGGGGGAAGACATGAATGAGTAAAGTGTACACATATGGATAAGTGTGCATTGGGTAGTGCTATGCTCTACAGTTTATTGCACCTGTTCTTTTAACCAATTATATATATATATATATATATATATATATATATATATATATATATATATATATATATATATATAATGCCTCCTAAAAATATTTTATCCACTTAATGTGAAAACTAAATATTTTGTATTTTTAATATAACTGTGGAAGTTCTCATGGGCTTTTGAGAAACATTTGAAACATCAATGTACAAGCAGTAGGCTACTGTTTAGGGAACAGAACCATCCTTAAAATGTTTGTGATGTTAATGTTTGATGTTTATGGTAATAAAATAATTAGACTAGTGGCACTAAGAACTGATTTTAAATGTCAACCTGAATTAAAATATTTTAGGACTGGACAAAATTTACAGGAGCGTAAGGAGTCTCTCATTAGCTTGAATAAATAAAAAAGAGACAAGTAGAAACAAGTTAAATGTTTTCCTGACCCATCCCCCAAAGGAACTGACATTTGAGTGGATTGGGTATATGTTGCACCCAGTGGGAATGACCCTCTCCAAACTGTGGTCACATTAACTTTCAGTTCTCTTTGTCCTCTTTTGTTTTAACGCATGAGGGACAGAGTATGGGTGAAAGACTTTCAGTGAGAGGAGCATTCACTGTCTTGTAGGACATTCTGGGCTGTCTGTCAGCTGAGGTAGCTGTCTGTCAAATGACTCTAAAACACAACAGTGTTTTTAAAGCAGCAGCACCTTCTTAATGTATAATTCACAACAATGAATATTAAATAAGCCACATAGTTGTAGTAGTCGAAGTACCAAACATGATTATAGGCTTACTGGATTCCTACATTAGCCTGTTTCATATTTCGGTTTTCATAGTAGTTGTTAGTGGTTTTATAATTTAAGCAACAAGCCTCATGTTTGAACCATTATTGAAAGAAGTAGACAATTGGGGGACATATTGCAGCATTTGAGTAGGATGAGTATAACTTGTGATGTTTGCTGAGTCGTAATGGTTTGACAATTTTTAACATAACAAAGAACCATAATGGAAACTTTCTCTGGTTTTATGGCTTGTTAAATGAAGATCAAAGTCTAAATAAGTCCAGGGAAGCAAGTGAGGGATTTATAATTGACACTAATATGAAATGTTGGCAAAGAAAAAGGTCATGGTTTGGCTTTTTTTTTTTTAAATTTAAAATTCTTTATAGGTTATGTTGTTAATGAGTTGTGCTTTTAAATTCACATTTTATATAAAGTGTATAGTCTCAGCCATTACCATAGAACTGTGTAATAATTCACAACACTGAAAGTGTCCATCTGTAAAATACCTGTTTGCTAAATAATTAACTTTCATCTGCCCTAGGGGTTAACAGCATTCTTGACTGTACTGTCATCCTTTTATGAATCTGTAAGCCAAGTGTGCAATGAAAATGCAGCGTTGCAGAAGTGAGAATGTTATTTGATTACGGTCACCTCTGGAAAAGCCTATTCATATATGCAGAAAGATCCATCCATTTGAAGCTGTGAACATTCCCTCCTCAATCATTACAGAATGTTCAGGTTGATAAAGATGTTGGCATGATGAATGAATGTATATTCGTTTTATAGATGTAATTCACATTGCTGTGTAGGTGTGAATCAGCCTGTTGTCTTGAGTCTTTTCCTAGACATTTAATTGGAAAGAGAAGAAAGTAATTGGTAAAAGGTTAGCTTGATAACCTGTTTAAGGATATTTAGAGCATAACTGTGTTGATTTGCTAATTTGCTAAAGGAAAAGTTCAAGAGGGGGAATTGATCTTGTCTTAAAGTCGTTTATTAATCTTGCATGCTTGAGTGTTCTATATTAGACCATTTTACTGAAGCTCTATACGACTAGGAGTGTATCATTTACAACATAAGCTGATAAATGCTTTCACAAGCTGATGACTTAGCAAAACTATTTATTGTTTTCATTATCATTTCCTGAAACACAACAATTTTCCAAAGCAGAATTAAGTTTTGAATTTTGAAATTGATGGTGAAATTTTTATTTTGAAAATGATAAATGCTACAGAACAATCTGTAAACAAGCAGAGGTGTTGGAGTCTGTGCTACTCTTTTTAGTTAGTAATTGAAGAGGGCTGTGTTGATTACATGAGTATTTGTATGTTCTTTGCTTATAATGTGGTTCAATCCCACATATATTTACTTAAGTTTCTATAAGCACTAAAATGTATTGACGGCATACCGGTAAAACATTTCATTTACATACAACTTTACCAAAATGTTTACAAATTTATTCTTATTTAAGCTATGAATATTTAATACGTCAAATTGATTGATTGATTCTTCTATATTTATGATCAGTCAGGTTGTTTTCATTTACTCAAAACTTTCACTTCACAAAAGATCCACATTTCTAACTTACATTCGTGGAGAAAACATGGACAATGTGCCATGGTTTAGTGGAAAATTGCTACCATCTACTGGAAAACTATTTTAAAATAACATGAAATTTCAACTACAGCCACTACATGGCTGTAGATTGGCATGTGATGGTATCAAATCTTCATGTTGTTATAATTGCTGAAGCTTTTATTACCCCTATTATTGCAATATTGAATAAGTTGCAAAAAAAGTATTGTGATACTACAACAGGATTAATAACTGTTTTCTTATAACAAAAATACCTGAACATTTAAAAACAATACAATAATAGGCTACACAAATTTATAAAGTAAAAAAAGGTTTCACTTTCAGAATAATAGGTATTACTTTACAATATGGTCTCTTTAGTTATCGTTAATGCATCAACATTAACAAAGAGAAATATCTACATTTGTTACAGACATTATTATTCTTTGTTAAAAATACAACTGATCGTTAGTTTGTGTTAGCTCAGATTTTGATTTTAATAATATATTATTAAATGTTGAAACTAACATTAACTAAGATTAATAAATGCATTCAAATTATTTTTATTGTTAGTTAATGTTAAGCAATGGAGTCTTAGAGTAAAGTGTTACAGAACAATAATAAAAATCAGAAAATTTTCAAGTAAAAATGTAAGATGTAAAAATGTTTAATTTTTTAAAATAAAAGCCTAGTAAGTCTAAGTATTTAAGAGTTTAGTGCTGTGATCCCTAGTTAAAAAAGTATACTTTATTGTATTTGAAATATTCAATAATACATTGCAAAAGTTGTACTATCTTTAAATATATTTAAGTATAAGTCGCCTTTAAGTATATTAGCATCATGCTTTTACCTATTTTCACAATACAACTTTCAACACACTTTAAAATAATTGTACTTTAGTATATTTTCTAAATATATATATATATTTTTAAAATATACTTGAAGTGAAAATTCTGTTTATTTATTAAAAGTGTATTTATTTGCACTTTATTAAAAATATATTTTTTAGGTTTATTTTAACTGTGTGCTGGAAATAATCATTGTAACAATGTATTGAAAGTATACTATAGTATAGGCTACAATAGTATTTCGTACAAAGTATAGCTACTATAAGTTTTATCTAATAATATACATTTGTTATTTAAGACAAAGTATGTAATTTGTAGTATTTAGAATAAGCCAAAGGTATTGATGAGCCTATAGTTTTTACTCAAATATATCACACCACGATAGTCTTGTGGGCAAGTGCGTCGACATGTTCTTCGGGAGACGCAAGTTCGAGTCCCGGCTCGTGGACCTTTCCTAGTCCAATCTCTCTCTCTCTCTCTCTCTCTCTCTCTCTCTCTCTCTCTCTCTCTCTCTCTCTCCCACCTCACGTCCAGTCTAGCTACTGTCCTATCCTAATAAAAGGTGAAAACGAAAATAAATATATATAAATACACTTATGGTATATTGCTTGTGTGTTTCGAAGACACTCATAATGAATCTGTAATGTACTTGTAACACAAAGTACACTTTAATATCACTAATCAAGCATGTAATTAGTCCCTCCACAGGCATATACTTAAAGTATACTATTCCAATTTAGGACACAAAAGTACACTAAATACACAAAGTTATGCTTTACTACAATTTAATCACTGATAAAATATACTATACAAAATTAGTTGTTTCAAAATAACACACTTCAAGTTAACTAATCATATTAACATACTTAAAGAATACTGATAATTAGTCTGGCTGCTAGCATACTTTTATTTTTTTACCAGGGATGAACACCATTGTGAATACAAAAATCTGAATAACTGTTTAAAACAGGGACACCAGGGTAGCGGCTGCATTTCTGCTGTTTCATCAGAGCCTTCCGCTGTCAGAGAGTGAAAGTGTATTTTCTTTGAGCGCATCTTTTTCACTTTTTCTGCTACAGTATGTCATCATTCCAATTTATTAATTTATTTTTCAGTTCATACTAGACTTAATGGTCTAAATGAATACAATTTCTTTAACTGTTTAACCTTTACTTATAAAAAATGTTTATTTTGTTTGTTGTGGGACATGGCAGATTTCTGAAAAAAAGACGTACACAAAATACTTGGGGCTTGTTTTGAGAACACCATTTCCCACCCAAAGCACAATTACTGTGATCGCTTTATTTATTAGGTTGTATTTTTGTAGTATCTGGCAGCCCTTCACCTGGAGCTTCACCAGTTACTGTTAGCAATTGGTCGGACTCAGAATTTTAATATAGTTTGAATTAGATGCACTGTGTTATTATTTTACTCTACCCTCTTGAGACTGAGATACTGCCGCAACCACTGAGCTGACCTTTTAAAATGTATTATACCTCTGATCGATCGTTTGGAGCATTCCTAGAAACTTTTAATGAAAAGGTTTTTGTTTTTTTTTTTGCATCCATTTTTAAGAACAAAACATAAGTTCCCACCCCTTGCCAAATCTGATGCCTCTCTAAATCTGTTGCGGACCCCTGGTTGGGAACTACCAATATAAAGGATTCGAAAATATTTTAGTTCTATAGCTGTAAATACGTAAAAATGCTTAGGTTTTATAATCAGTCAGTACATCCATATTGTATATAATTCATGATGATGTTGTATGGCATTGACGCATCCATTGTAGCATGAGGCATCGCAGTGCCACTTTGGCAAGTTAATGACCTGTTAAATTGTTGAAGGTCTAAATGCAGTGGATTTTGGCTTGAACTTTTGTAAACGAAGCTGTCTTTTTTCATGTAACGCATCAGTCATGGTTAAACACAGACTAAACTGTAGACACCCTCCCCTCTGGCTCCACCTGCTAGAGTAGCTACATGCTATTGGTTGAGCAGGAAAAAGATTGACCGATCTAAACAAACAGCTCACAATGTTTGATGGTGCCTGGAAGGCTCAATGTTTAGACTTTTGTGTGAGATAAACACATGAATGGCGTACTAAGAGGAAATGAACAATATGGGTTAAGAGTCAAGGCAATATTTTTTGCATAGATAAGTCTTATATCACCTTCAAGAGACAAAGGAAATTAGAAAATGGAATATCTTCCACAATACAAAAACTTAGAACCATATAATACACATTAAACATCACAAAAATATCAGTTTATTTCTTGAAAACAATGGCCAATAAGACATGTTTAAATTAGAATCCACTCACAGCTCAGAGCGCCAGGGTTTTTGTCCTCTTATGTTAACTTATAACAAACAAAGTGTAGAAATTATGTAGGGTATGTATGATTCATTGTGCAGTCAGCTTCATTGATTATAACGGAACATTGAGAACGCGATGAATTGAGGTGACAGCTTTTTATTGATTATAAAGTGAGCGGTCTTTGTGCACTTTCTAGGTGATATATATACTATATTGCAAAAAGTTTTGGGACGTCTGTCTTTACGTGCACATGATCTTTAATGACATCCCATTCTTAATCCATAGGGTTTAATATGGAGTTGGCCCACCCTTTGCAGCTATAACAGCTTCAACTCTTCTGGGAAGGCTTTCCACAAGGTTTAGGAGTGCGTTTATGGGAATTTGACCAGAAGCGCATTTGTGAGGTCAGGCACTGATGTTGGACGAGAAGGCCTGACTTGCAGTGTCCGCCCTAATTCACCCCAAAGGTGTTCTATCGGGCCGAGGTCAGGACTCTGTGCAGGCCAGTCAAGTTCCTCCATACCAAACTCACTTATCCATGTCTTTATGGACCTTGCTTTGTGCACTAGTGCGCAGTCATGTTGGAACAGGAAGGGGCCATCCCCAAACTGTCCCCACAAATTTGGGAGCATGAAATTGTCCAAATTGTCTTGGTATGCTGAAGCATTAAGAGTTCCTTCCACTGGAACTAAGGGGCCAAGCCCAACCTCTGAAAAACAACCCCACACCATAATCCCCCCTCCGCCAAACTTTACACTTGGCACAATGCAGTCAAGTCAAGTATATTTATATAGCGCTTTTCACAACATAAATTGTATCAAAGCAGCTTCACAGTATCAATCAAATAACATAATGTTTGTTTCTTAGTGGAAAAAAAACCATCCACGATTGGTACGGCTGATCAATGGTATTAATGCTTGGTTAATTAATTTGAATATCCCCAACTGAGCAAGCCAAAGGCAACAGTGGCAAGGAACCGAAAAACTCCAAGTGACCTACTGGTGTCCAAAACTCCATCAGGTGACTTAATGGAGAGAAAAAAAAACCTTGGGAGAACCCAGGGTCAGTCGGGGGCCAGTTCTCCTCTGGCGTTTATGAACTAGAGGCCGGATTTACAGTAACTGTAATTTGATACAGAATTTTGTTTTATTTTATCACTTCGGGTTGGCTATGCGAACCGTAATCACAACGTTTTATCTGTAGAGTGGGAAAGGGATCATCCATAGAAAGAGGCTAGTTGGCACTTCATTGTCATCGGGTCCAGGCAAAGCTCCTAGTCAGATCTAGATACGACCTGGATCCGGCAGGCTGCGGGAAAACCTCGGGATAAACAAAGACACTATAATTAGCGTAGATGCCATTCTTCTTATGATGTAACGAGTACATCAGGATTTAAGGGAGTTCCCAGTTCCGGCTGACCTAATCTATGCAGCCTAACATTGAATTATAGAAGTCTATAATGTATTATGTGTATGCTAGGTCAAAGAGATGTGTTTTTAGTCTAGCTGTGAACTGACAGAGTGTCTGCTTCCCGGACATTGGTAGGAAGACTGTTCCAAAGTTTTGGTGCTAAATAGGAAAAGGATCTAGTCGATTTTGATATTCTAAGTATTATCAACTGGCCCGAATTTTGAGATCGCAATAGACGTGAAGGACTATAATGCGTTAAGAGCTCGCTCAAGTACTGAGCTAAACCATTTAGTGCTTTGTAAGTAATCAACAATGTTTTTAAAATTTATACGATGGTTAATAGGCAGCCAATAGAGATGCGAGGTTGGTGGTTATAGCCGCGGACTCCGCGGATAAACCGTGGATGACGTGACGAAAAAAAATATTCTAATTAAATTCGGGCGGGGTGGCGGGCGGTTGAACCAATCAAATGAAAAATATATGTATACATTGTTAAATATTGTTGTGCGGTGGAATTTCATCAAATTTCGGAATGAATAGAGTCTGCGTTTCTGTAATATCGAGGCTCTATAGTTTATTATGATTGTTAGGCCTGTTGATGGTATAAAATGAATTCTTCTATGCCTAAAAAAGACGCGCTCTCCGCTCTCTTCCTGTGCATTCAAAATTAACGGGAGTCTTCAGAACAGGTAAACAGATAAAATTAGCAAGTTACTTATTTTATTCGAGCTTTCTATCTATTTACTAAAAAATAAAGTGAAATAAGCATTCATTAGTAGTAGGCTAAATAAATTAAAATAGGCTAAAAATATTTAACTAATATGCAAATTCAATTTTCCCCCGAAGCATTTAGATTCAGCATTTAGATTCAGCATTTAGATTCAGCATTTAGATTCAGCATTTAGATTCAGCATTTAGATTCAGCATTTAGATTCAGCATTTAGATTCAGCATTTAGATTCAGCATTTAGATTCAGCATTTAGATTCAGCATTTAGATTCAGCATTTAGATTCAGCATTTAGATTCAGCATTTAGATTCAGCATTTAGATTCAGCATTTAGATTCAGCATTTAGATTCAGCATTTAGATTCAGCATTTAGATTCAGCATTTGGATTTAGATTTAACTTTTAACGTTTAGGTGTAACATTTAATATTTAGATTCAACTATTTAAAATATCTCTAAGTTGACAAATATTGTTGTAAATGTGCTAAAAAGTGACAGTCAAAAATTCATACCATTTTTTAAACATTGTTTGAAGCTAAATGTGACACAATGTTGCTGTTATTTTCAGCGTGAGTCGCTTTACAAACGGCGCCCCATACAATAGCAGCATGTTGAAATTATGTACCAAAATATGTTTTCTATTAGGCTACAAAGAAAATATTGTACAGTAGCCTACCAGATAAGGTTTGCCGAAGTGCGTTTAATTTAGGCTATTTATTTATTTTTGTCCCTGCACGCCGATCGGAGACGGAGTTCACTGCTGATATTCTGAGAGCTTTCTAGTCTCGCGGCTGTCATCAGCGCTTCAGCAGTGCCTTGTATCGCCCAATCAGCATATGGCGGGCGGGTGTGGTTTTGATAATTGGCCAAAAACATTTGGTGCGGATGGATGATGAGTTTTGTGATGCGGTTGCGGATGAAATAATAGCCCATCCGCGCATCTCTAGCAGCCAATGCAGTGTTGACAGAACCGGGCTAATATGGTCATATTTCCTGGTTCTAGTAAGAACTCGAGCTGCTGCGTTTTGAACTAGCTGTAGTTTATTTATTAAGCGGGCAGGGCAACCACCCAGTAGAGCATTACAATAATCTAGTCTTGATGTCATGAAAGCATGAACTAATTGTTCCGGATTTGTTAATGAGAGCATATGTCGTAATTTAGATATATTTTTAAGATAGGAAAATGCGGTTTTAAAGATACTAGACACGTGACTTTCAAATGAAAGATTGCTATCAAAGAGCACACCCAGGTTCCTAACCGACGACGAAGACTTAACAGAGCAGCCATCAAGTGTTAGACAGTATTGTAGGTTATTACGTGTGTAGGTTATTACGTGTGGAAGTTTTTTGTCCAAAAATTAGAATCTCTGTTTTTTCAGAGTTTAGTAGTAGGAAATTACTAGTCATCCAATTTTTTATATCAGCTATGCATTCCGTTAATTTTGTGAATTGGTAAGTTTCGTTAGGTTTTGAAGAAATCTAGAGCTAAGTATCATCGGCATAACAGTGAAAGCTAATTCCATGTTTCCTAATGATATCTCCTAATGGTAGCATGTACAGAGTGAACAGCAACGGTCCTAGTACTGAGCCTTGTGGTACGCCATACTGAACTTGTGATCGATAAGACATCTCTTCATTTACTGCTACAAACTGATAACGGTCTGATAAGTATGATTTAAACCATGCTAGTGCAAATCCACTAATGCCAACATAGTTTTCTAGTCTATTTAAAAGAATGTTGTGGTCAATTGTCAAATGCAGCACTAAGATCAAGTAACACGAATAGAGAGATACAACCACAATCGGATTATAAGAGCAAATCATTTGTAACTCTGAGAGCTGTCTCAGTACTATGGTACGGTCTAAATCCTGACTGAAAATCCTCGCAGATATCATTTCTTTCAAGAAAGGACAAAGTTGTGAGGATACTGCTTTTTCTAATTTCTTTGACAGAAAAGGCATATTTGAGATCGGCCTGTAATTGACTAATTCTGAAGGATCAAGTTGCGTTTTTTTTTAACAAGCGGTTTTATCATAGCCAACTTAAAGGTTTTTGGTACGTATCCTAGAGACAAAGACGAATTAAAGATATTAAGAAGAGGATCTAAGATCTCTGGAAGCATTTCTTTCAGTAGCTTAGACGGTCTAACATACAAGTTGTCGATTTAGGTGAATTAACGAGTTTGCAGAATTCTTCCTCTCCTATAGGAACAAATGAATAACATTTTTCCTCAGGGAGACTACAATGCACTCCCTGATGCGATACTGTAGTAGATGGTTGCATAGTTATAATTTTGTCCCTGATATTATCAATCTTATAAGTGAAGTTCATGAAGTCATTACTGTTGTGCTTCTTGGAAACTTCTGTGCTTTAAGCTTTCTTTTTTGTTAGTTTAGTCACTGTTTCAAATAAGTATCTTGGATTATGTTTATTTTCTTCTAATAGGGTCGAAAAATAAGCAGATCTAGCAGCTTTTAAGGCCTCTCTGTAAGCAATCAAGCTCTCTTTTCATGAAATCCGAAATACCTCTAGTTTTGTTTTCTTCCAGTTGCGCTCCATTTTTCTGGCTGCTCTCTTAAGGGCTTGAGTGTGCTCATTGTACCACGGCGTTGGACTATTTTCTTTAATCTTCTATAAGCGCAACGGAGCAACTGATTAAAGTGCTGGAAAAGAGAGAGTTAATAGTTTCTGTTGCAATATCAAGTTCTTCTAAGCTATCCTGGATGCTGAGATGATGAAACTGATTGGGAAGATTATTGATAAAGCAATCTTTAGTGGCAGAAGTTATAGGTCTAACATATTTATAACACAAAGTCGGCTTTGCAGCCTTGGCTAAATGTAATTTACATGAGATTAGATACTAGTCTGAGATGTCATCGCTCTGCTGCAGAATTTCAACAGCATCAACATTTATTCCATGTGATAGTATTAGATCTAGAGTATGATTACGACAATGAGTAGGTCCTGACACGTGTTGTCTAACTCCCATTGAGTTTACAATGTCTTTAAGTGCCAATCCCAATGCATCTTTTTCATTATCTACATGCATATTAAAATCACCAACAATTAGTACTTTATCGGCAGCCAATACTAATTCTGATAGAAAGTCCGCAAATTCTTTGATAAAATCTTTATGGTGCCCTGGTGGCCTGTATACAGTATACAGTAGCCAGCAAAATTCTCAAACGTGATTTATCGTTTACACTGTATATTTTTACATTAAGCACCAACACTTCAAAAGAAGTATATTTAAAAATAGATTTCTTAGGGGTTTTGAAAATATTACTATAAATTACAGCAACACCTCCCCCTTTGCCTTTTAGACGAGGTTCATGTTTATAACAGTAATCTTGTGGGGTTGACTCATTTGAAGTAATGTAATCGTTTGGTTTAAGCCAGGTTTCTGTCAAACACAGCACATCTAGATTATAATCTGAAATCATATCATGAGCATATATGCAATCATATATGAGCGATTTTGAAGTAAGGGATCGAATATTCAGCAACCCAAGCATTATCATTTGCTCATCTGTATTATATCTGTTTTTTATTTGTTGAACATCAATAAAAAAAAATTTACCTGACGTTTTTTGGATTTCCAAATTCAGGGAACAGACACAGTCTCTATATGATGATATCTAGGTGAAAGAGGCTCTATGTGATGGGATTTATCTGACCTTGGTGACGTGGGGCCGCAAGCAGACGGTTCGTTTAGCCAGTCTGTCAGCTTCCTGACCTGGGCCCCAGATTGTCATGTTTTAGCTCTAAGACTATGAGCCAAATTACTAGAGAGAAGAGCAGCCACATCCCAGGAGGGATGAATACCATCTCTTTTCAACAGATCAGGCTTGCCCCAAAAACTTTTCCAATTGTCTATGAATTCTATATTATTCAACGGACACCACTTAGACAACCAACCATTGAGTGAGGCCAATCTGCTAACTATCTCATCACTCCTGCGAACAGGAAGGGGGCCAGAGCAAATTACAGTGCCTGACATCGTACTTGCGAGTTCACACATCTCTTTAATATTCATTTTGGTGATCTCCGACTGGCGGAGTCGAACATCATTGGTGCCGACATGAATAATGATCTTAGAGAATTTACGATTAGCATTAGCCAGCACTTTTAAATTTGCTTTGATGTCAGGCGCTCTGGCTCCCGGCAAACATGTGACTATGGTGGCTGGTGTCTCTATTTTCACGTTCCGTGTGATCGAATCACCAATTACCAGGGCACAATCAACAGAATTCTCAGTGGGTGTTTCACTGAGTGGGGCAAATCGATTTGTTATGGTAATCGGAACCGGAGAGTGGTTTTTTTAATCCGCGGCTAGAGCTTTCTCTCACGGTCACCCATCTGCCCTGCTGCGTGGGCTCTACTTCAGCCGGAACCGAATCATGTACAGAGTTCACTATGCTAGGCGCATCCAAAATAGTATCTAAAGCTCTAGTACTATCCTTACTATCCTCAATTAAAGTTTGGATGCGTGTCTCTAGCTCTGAAATCCTCCCGTCAGCCTGATTGTCTCCTTGCATTTATCACAAATAAATCCTATATTGCCATCGGAGAAGGCTATACTAAACATATGACATGTGACACAGGTGACAATAACAGGACAAGACATTACTCACCGTTTGTGTTGACTGATTCTTTCTTACCTGGGCTTTTATGAAGTGATTGGGCTTTTATGACTTACCTGGTGGCGTGCCGCCAGCTTTGGCCCTTCATTGCTGCTCGCAGCTATATTTATATAAACAAGCCGCAACCCCGGTGCCTTTAGGGTTATTGTGAACGACGTGCAAAAATGTAACCCCGCTTTGACTGTTGAAAAGAAGTGTGCTGTAGAGCTTGCATCAGTGTGGGCTCTGCAAAAGTGCGCATCCAAGGCACATATCAACCACAAAGTATACGTGAGCACCATTCTGAAACCTAAAATGAAAAATGAGACAGCCTACGGTCTCATGGATTTAACGGACACATAAAATAAGTATACGAGACCGAAAATTCATATGAAGTGTGCCATTTGGGACAGGGCCTATGATCGTGACCCACAATAGTCACATACAGGTCCTTTTAAAAAAATTTGCATATTGTGATAAAGTTCATTATTTTCCATAGTATAATGATAAAAATTAAACTTTCATATGTTTTAGATTCATTGCACACCAACTGAAATATTTCAGGAGATTTATTGTTTTAATACTGATGATTTTGGCATACAGCTCATGAAAACCCCAAATTCCTGTCTCAAAAAATTAGCATATCATGAAAAGGTTCTCTAAACAAGCTATTAACCTAATCATCTGAATCAACTAATTAACTCTAAACACCTGCAAAAGATTCCTGAGGCTTTTAAAAACTCCCAGCCTGTTTCATTACTCAAAACCGCAATCATGGGTAAGACTGCCGACCTGACTGCTGTCCAGAAGGCCATCATTGACACCCTCAAGCAAGAGGGTAAGACACAGAAAGAAATTTCTGAACAAATAGGCTGTTCCCAGAGTGCTGTATCAAGGCACCTCAGTGGGAAGTCTGTGGGAAGGAAAAAGTGTGGCAAAAAACGCTGCACAACGAGAAGAGGTGACCGGACCCTGAGGAAGATTGTGGAGAAGGACCGATTCCAGACCTTGGGGGACCTGCGGACTGAGTCTGGAGTAGAAACATCCAGAGCCACCGTGCACAGGCGTGTGCAGGAAATGGGCTACAGGTGCCGCATTCCCCAGGTCAAGCCACTTTTGAACCAGAAACAGCGGCAGAAGCGCCTGACCTGGGCTACAGAGAAGCAGCACTGGACTGTTGCTCAGTGGTTGCATGTCATTCGGAAATCAAGGTGCCAGAGTCTGGAGGAAGACTGGGGAGAAGGAAATGCCAAAATTTCTGAAGTCCAGTGTCAAGTACCCACAGTCACTGATGGTCTGGGGTGCCATGTCAGCTGCTGGTGTTGGTCCACTGTGTTTTATCAAGGGCAGGGTCAATGCAGCTAGCTATCAGGAGATTTTGGAGCACTTCATGCTTCCATCTGCTGAAAAGCTTTATGGAGATAAAGATTTCATTTTTCAGCATGACCTGGCACCTGCTCTCAGTGCCAAAACCACTGGTAAATGGTTTACTGACCATGGTATTACTGTGCTCAATTGGCCTGCCAACTCTCCTGACCTGAACTCCATAGAGAATCTGTGGGATATTGTGAAGACAAAGTTGAGAGACGCAAGACCCAACTCTCTGGATGAGCTTAAGGCCGCTATCGAAGCATCCTGGGCCTCCATAACACCTCAGCAGTGCCACAGGCTGATTGCCTCCATGCCACGCCACATTGAAGCAGTCATTTCTGCAAAAGGATTCCCGAGCAAGTATTGAGTGCATAACTGAACATAATTATTTGAAGGTTGACTCTTTTTTTTTTTTTTTTGTATTAAAAACACTTCTTTTATTGGTCGGATAAAATATGCTAATTTATTGAGACAGGAATTTTGGGTTTTCATGAGCTGTATGCCAAAATCATCAGTATTAAAACAATAAAAGACCTGAAATATATCAGTTGGTGTGCAATGAATCTAAAATATATGAAAGTTTAATTTTTATTACATTATGGAAAATAATGAACTTTATCTCAATATGCTAATTTTTTGAGAAGGACCTGTATATGAGATCATTTAAATTTAGAATAATTTTTAGGTCAATATGTTTTGCAGCACTTAAATGTGTAAATCCAGAAGCCCAGTATTTATCTGGAGGTTTTTGTCCTTTGCCTGTCAACCTGGTTTGTCTCTGATTTTTCTGTTCTGCCCTGTATGCCATTGTTCACCCTGCCTGTCTTGACCATTCTTAATAAAAAGTCAAGTCAAGTCAAGTCAAGTGTATTTATATAGCGCTTTTCACAATATAAATTGCATCAAAGCAGCTTCACAGTATCAATCAAATAACAAAACAATGTTTGTTTCTTAGTGGAAAAAAATCCACGTTTGGTAGGGCTGATCAATGGTGTTAATGCTTGGATAATTAATTTGAATATCCCCAACTGAGCAAGCCAAAGGCAAATGGCTGCAAATGGATTCCCCTGGCCTGACCCTGCCTCGATACAACACATATGCTGCATCTGCTCGCTATCTGCCGAACGGCTCTGGTAGTTCCGCTTCAGCACTGATGATGTTGTAGGAATAGTGCGCTCTGGTTGGTCTGGATTATTCAGAAATTTTTATTTTATTCAGAAATAAGTCATTTATAATTCAGATGATATATATATATATATATATATGACATATAGAATGTTACTTGCCTTACCTGATTAGAAAAATGAAAAAATAAATAAAAATATAACTAGGGAATCACTAAACCGAGAGAATTATTCTGATTTGATGATACACTCAAAATATTACACAAGCAATCCTTTAAATTTAATGAGATTCAGAACAGAACAAGAGTTTTAAAAAACTATAAACAAGAAGTAACCGAAATAATGTAAAGCGAAAGTGAAAGTAAGTGGTGTTGGGCTCACGTAACTCTCTCATTAGAATCAAACTGTTTCAACATTTGCGATGTATTTGGATGCTTAACTATTCTTTATTATAGGCTTTGTACTTCACTCGGCTGTGTGGCTGTGTGTGTGTGTGTGTGTGTGAGAGAGAGAGAGAGAGAGAGAGAGAGAGAGAGACGTGGGCGCGGTCGAACTGTGTGTGTATGTGCGTGTGTGGGAGAGAGAGAGGCGCGGGCGCGATCGAACTGTGTGTGTGCGTAAAACGTAATAAATAAATAAAAGTGCGTTTACAATTTTGGACACAAGAGGGCAGTATGGCCCTATGTATGAATTTGTGTTTAAACTATCACGCCCTCCTCACACAGACACACAAACATACAGAATGGCTGGGTGCATTCTCTCTGTTAGAGAGAGAGAGGGAGAGAAAATTCTCAGAATCCACATTCAAGCCACAATATCTGATATATATCTCTTTCTGTTGGTCGGAGCTAATGACTGTAAATTAGAAAGTTGTTCGGCTTGATGAGTACAATATATACGCCAAGTTTTGTAACTGTAGGTAAAATTATCTTATAACACACTTTATGTGTCTTTTTTAGTCATAAATTAATTTCCTCGCCACGGCCAAACCGTTCGAGATATCAATAATCCGTCCGCAATTTAGCAAACTCAATGTCTTGACTTCATGCTGACCGAGTTTCGTGGCATTTGGATTAATTCTCTAGGAGAAGTATATCAAAAATAAAAGCATGCATTTTCCAAACAACCCATAATAGCTGACTTCCTGTTGAGCTGTCGTTAAACTTAGAGCACGAAAGTTGTCTGGCACGATGAGATCTATATGTGTACCGAGTTTCATATTATTACATGCAAGCATGTTTGATTTATGGACCAATTTTTCAGACCAAGTTTATGGACCAAGTTAATTTAATTAATAAACTAATTATATAAAACTATTGTCAATGCACTACAATTAAACTGGTTATATGCCTTAACTTTATTTAAAAATATATATATATTTAAAAAATACAAGGCTTAAGACATTTATTTTCTTTTTTAATGCAGGCCAAACCACACAGCAGTGAAATGGTTAATCTAGCCCCCCTCCCCCAAACAAACTCACAGCAGGCAAGAAGTCAGGCAAGTACCGTTCTCCTGGCAATCACCAAACCCAGACTCGTCCATTGGATTGCCAGACAGAGAAGCGTGATTCGTCACTCCAGAGAACAAGTCTCCACTGCTCTAGAGTCCAGTGGCGGTGTGCTTTACACCACTGCATCCGATGCTTTGCATTGCACTTGGTGATTTAAGGCTTGGATGCAGCTGCTCGGCCCTGGAAACTCCAGTTCTCTACGCACTGTTCTTGAGCTAATCTGAAGGCCACACAAAGTTTGGAGGTCTGTAGCTATTGACTAGTCACCATTGATGAGAGGTCATGCTCTGTGGTTTTACGTGGCCTACCACTTTGTGGCTGAGTTGCGGTTGTTCTCAATTGCTTCCACTTTGTTATAATACCACTAACAGTTGACCATGGAATATTTAGTAGCAAGTAAATTTCACGAATGGACTTGAAATATCACGGTACCACGCTTGAATTCACTGAGCTCCTCAGAGTGAACCATTATTTCACAAATGTTTGTAGAAGCAGTCTGCATGCCTAGGTGCTTTATTTTATACAACTGTGGCCATGGAAGTGATTGGAACACTTGAATTTAATGATTTGGAGGGGTGTCCCAATACTTTTGGCAATATAATGTATAATCCATTCAGAATTTGAATAAAATTTTGTTACTTCTGCCATACTAAATTATGCATAGTGCTTTTCTGTTCAAATTATAGTGGTTTGCAAACATAGCTGCTTTAACACATAATTTATCTGGAGTGCTTATGCTGGGACATGTAGGTTGTTGCTAGACGACATGTAACTTAAACTATTTCATGACTTTCTATTTAAATGCATTTTTAAGGAGGAAGTGCATCTATTCTTACTCTGAAGTTGGTTCACCCTCCGCCTTAGCAAGGAACAACAAATGTCTTGAGCTCCAAGACATATTGCTCGCATGAAGCAAGAAGCATTTTAAAAATTATATACTGTATATACACTCACCTAAAGGATTATTAGGAACCCCTGTTCAATTTCTCATTAATGCAATTATCTAATCAACCAATCACATGGCAGTTGCTTCAATGCATTTAGGGGTGTGGTCCTGGTCAAGACAACCTCCTGAACTCCAGACTGAATGTCAGAATGGGAAAGAAAGGTGATTTAAGCTATTTTGAGCGTGGCATGGTTGTTGGTGCCAGACGGGCCGGTCTGAGTATTTCACAATCTGCTCAGTTACTGGGATTTTCACGCACAACCATTACAAAGAATGGTGTGAAAAGGGAAAAACATCCAGTATGCGGCAGTCCTGTGGGCGAAAATGTCTTGTTGATGCTAGAGGTCAGAGGAGAATGGGCCGACTGATTCAAGCTGATAGAAGAGCAACTTTGACTGAAATAACCACTCGTTACAACCGAGGTATGCAGCAAAGCATTTGTGAAGCCACAACACACACAACCTTGAGGCGGATGGGCTACAACAGCAGAAGACCCCACCGGGTACCACTCATATCCACTATAAATAAGAAAAAGAGGCTACAATTTGCAAGAGCTCACCAAAATCAGACAGTTGAAGACTGGAAAAATGTTGCCTGGTCTGATGAGCCTCGATTTCTGTTGAGACATTCAGATGGTAGAGTCAGAATTTGGCGTAAACAGAATGAGAACACGGATCCATCATGCCTCGTTACAACTATGCAGGCTGGTGGTGGTGGTGTAATGGTATGGGGGATGTTTTCTTGGCACACTTTAGGCCCCTTAGTGCTAATTGGGCATCGTTTAAATGCCACGGCCTACTTGAGCATTGTTTCTGACCATGTCCATCCCTTTATGGCCACCATGTACCCATCCTCTGATGGTTACTTCCAGCAGAATAATGCACCATGTCACAAAGCTCGAATCATTTCAAATTGGTTTCTTGAACATGACAATGAGTTCACTGTACTAAAATGGCCCCCACAGTCACCAGATCTCAACCCAATAGATCATCTTTGGGATGTGGTGGAACGGGAGCTTCGTGCCCTGGATGTGCATCCCACAAATCTCCATCAAGATGCTATCCTATCAATATGGGCCAACATTTCTAAAGAATGCTTTCAGCACCTTGTTGAATCAATGCCATGTAGAGTTAAGGCAGTTCTGAAGGTGAAAGGGGGTCAAACACAGTATTAGTATGGTGTTCCTAATAATCCTTTTGGTGAGTGTGTATTTATATAATTTAGCAGACTCTTTTATCCAAAGAGGAGAACAATAGAGGCAATCAAACCAACAAAAGGGCAACAATATGCAAGTGCTGTGTCCCAGTTAGTCTAGCACTGTACACATAGGTGTTTTTTTTTTCTTTTTTTTAATGTATATATAGAATAGCAGTGTTAGTACTAAAGGGTCAAGTGTTGATTAAAAAAAGATGAGTCTTCAGCTGTTTCTTGAAAATGACTCAGCAGCTGGGTTAAGTTAGGCAGGTCATTCCACCAGTATGGAACAGTCAAGGTAAATGCACCGTTCACTTGCAGAATACAAGCTCTGGGGGTCACATAAATCTGAAGTAGTGAGTTTAGGTGTAGGGGTGCAGAGCCAATGGTTGTTCTTTAGGCAAACATCAGTCCCTTGAATTTGATGCGAGCAGCAATTGGCAACCAGTGCTAGTTTATGAAGAAAGTTGTGCACTCTTCGGTTGGGTTGGGTAGCGTTCACATTTTTACCGGTACCTGAAATACCTTTTTTTTCTGTAATTTAGGCATGTTTACCCCAATAACTGTAAAGAAACTACGTCATTTGTAGAAGTGTTATTGACATTATGCCAGAGCTGCCTTAGTCGCTGTCTGCCATTTTCTTTGATGCTTGAATATTAATAAAAACAACCATTTTAGTAATAAAAAAAATTAGAATTTCTATGAAATGTTTTTTTTCCCACAAATTCTGTTGTGAATTTTCTAGTAATCAAATGAAGACATAAAACTTTAATTTAATTGATCTTTTATATTAAATTAAATATTATTTTTGTCAAACAACATGCGGCATAACTGAGCTTTATACTGTTAAAATTACAACATAGAAGAAAAAGTGTGATTATTTCTTAAATAGATTTTTGATAATTTATTAGTATTATTATTAAATTGAGATCTAAATTCTACTGTACAAAAGTCATATATTATCAAGTTAAATTGAACTTTTATTTTGATGGATTGTGTTGAAGACCTTTGAGTTTCCGTGTGTTAGGCTATAACGATAGTTTTTCTTAAATGAAACTATAAAATACTGATGAACTTCAGTGACTCTCAGAGCAGCTCTGGAAATGCATTCATGTTCTAATATAGTTAGACTGCAGAGGCTGACAAACTGTGTGTGTGAGAGAGAGATAGCGTCTGCGCCACTCATTCACACAGAGACATGCAGGATTCATATTTAAATAGTCTTACTCCCGCGCCCAGATGCGTTCTATGAGTTGTGTGTCAAACACGATTCTGTGATCCTAATGATGACATGTGGAGAAGAGAAGTGGTCCAAGCACTGATCCGTAAGGTAGGGCTGTGCAATTAATTGAATTTCGATTTTGGCTCCCAACGATCACCAAAATAGTACAATCGAGTAAAAACTATTATTTTGCCATGTTCTGTTTTGCAAGAACTCTCTTATTTTGTCTTGTGTTCTGAATGACATGCGCACATCCGTCCCTCCTGAAGCCATAAACTCTCTCACCTTGAATAATTAAACTAATAAGACTTAAAAAGAAGGGAAAATGATCAACTTTAGTTATGATGCAATGCTGGCCCGACTGTGCAAGTGACAATTGTCATGTCCCGACTCCTAAACGCGAGAATGTAGTTTCGACGCTTGCATTTTGAGATGCAATTTTAAATTATTACGACGCTTGCATTTTAAATTATTTGATTTTATAATCTGTGTGGATTAATGTAGGCTTCTCATACAATCTAAATGCTAAAGTGAATCAATTATTATCTGCTATATTATTTATTTTAATAAAGTACAATAAATGTTCAAATTTCGATTTTTTTTAAAGAATTGTTGACAGGTGTCTTTTTAATAAATGCAGCACGTTCCCAAAGTCATGTGAAATAATCGTGTTACATAATCGTGATTTCAATACTGACCAAAATAATCGTGATTATGATTTTTTTCCATAATCGAGCAGCCCTACCCTGAGGTGCCCTAGTAGCTAAATGTTGGACTTGAAGGACCAATATATGTATTTCCACCGTCCTTCGGATGAGACATTAAACCGAGGTCATGACTCTCTGTAGTCCAGCAGGTCCTTCGAAAAAGAGTAGGGGTGTAACCCCGGCATCCTGGCCAAATTTGCCCCTTGGCCTCTATCCATCCTAATCATCCCCATGTACTGATTGGCTTCATCACAGTCTCCTCTCCACCAGTAAGATGGTGTGTGGTGGGCATTCTGGCGCAATATGGCTGCTGTCGTTTCATCCAAGTGGATGCTGCACATTTGTGGTGGTTGAGGAGATTCTCCTTTCCATGTAAAGCGCTTTGAGTACCTAGAAAAGTGCTATATAAATGTAACTTATTAGGGGCCAAGCACCGAAGGTGCGTAGGCACCTATTGTATCTCGTCGTCTTCTTCGTCGTCTTCTTCGTCGTCTTCTTCGTCGTCTTCTTCGTCGTCGTCGTCTTCTTCGTCGTCTTCTTCGTCGTCTTCTTCGTCGTCTTCTTCGTCGTCTTCGTCGTCGTCGTCTTCGTCGTCGTCTTCTTCGTCTTCTTCCTGGGCGTCTATGCCAGCCCATAGATGCATTTGCGGGAAAGTTATTTTGGTTTTACATTCTGATAGAGGACAGTCCCAACATCAAATACACCAATTTTGGTGTCTCTAACTCATTGCCTCTAGCGCCACCACCTGTCCAAAGTTTGTCATATTATGCTAATAACTTTTGAACCGTAAGGCCTATTAACAAAATTCTTTTTTTCATCTGATTCCTGAGCTCATGACGATTCGATTGCACCATATGACGTCATTTTCCGGCATAAATTCGCCATTTTTAATTGTCCAAAAAAACTACTTTTGCGAACTCGTCCTACACGGTTGCTCTGATTTTCACCAAAATTGCACCAAATCATCTTCAGAGCATGGTGACAAAGTTATTAAAAGCTTTTTGATAATCCCAACCGTTATTGAATAACATGCAAACTAATTTTACGTAGTGCTTGCAAGAACAGACTTAAGGCTGTGTCTCTGTAAAGCTTTATAGTATTCAGACCAAACTTGGTACATGTCATCACAAGCATAACCTGAGGCTGGCTACATGCTGCGTTTCGGCGCAGCGCCATCTACTGGTCCGGAGATACGAAAAATGGCTCTTTTTGCTTAACTTCTAAACGGTTTGTCCAAAAATCATAAAAATAGTCTCGTTAGATTCAGGGCGTCATGCCGATGCGCCATTTTGAATTATGTGCTAAAATGCTGTATTTTTTGAATGCATCAAAAAATTGTTACGAAACTCGGTATGGGTCATCAGGACGACGCCCTAAAGGAGCCTGAGAAGTTTCGAAACAGTGCCACCTAGTGGTAAAATAAAAATTTCAAATGCTTATAACTCTGGCAGTGGTTGACTTATTTTCATGCAAGCCATATCGTTATACTCCTGAATCCTACTCCTGAGTCCAACGATACCAGACTTGCCAGGTTTCGGCATATGGTTCGTTCAGCGTTGTAATTTAGTGCTTAAAAAACATTTGCAGATCTTCGAAACCGCTAGTACGATAAGACAAAACCACCTTCAGAAGTTTGAAAACATAGGTCTGGTGAAAATCTAATGCCCAAATGCAAAAAAAATTGATAGTAAGGGGTAGTAAAATTCAATCAAAGTTACGTGTCAGTCATTTTTGACGTGTTTTTTTTTACAAAAATGTCTATAACTCCAAGGCAAGTTGAGATATTTTCACCAAAATTGACACACATATGTATGGGCTCACTCTGAGGACACATAAAAAAATGGTGGGACTGAGCCTCTTGGTGGCGCTATAATAGAACAAAACATGAAATTCCCATTGACTTCAATACAGTTTTGTGTTGTAAAATGGTATACTAAATGAATGCATTGCTGTAACATTACGAAACTCAGAATGTGCCATCAGCACCATGCCCTGAAGGTACTCAAAAGATTTCCAGACAGCGCCACCTTTTGGTCATAAGTTAGAATTATATTTTCAAAAATGCTAATAACTTTTAAATAAATCTGCCTATTGTAATGACACTGGTCTTAATAGTTTCCTTGGGTCGTGCGGAGAACACAGATACCAAGTATGCAATATTTGGCCGAACTTCCTTTCCGCCATCTTGATTTTCAGTCAATACCTACTTTTTCGAACTCCTCCTAAACCGTTTGTCCAATTTTCACCAAAATCGAATTGTATCATTGGCAGGCCATGCCGACTAATAGTTATGGATTTCGTGACGATAGACGAAACCGTTTTCGTATAGTGCAGCATCAAATTTGAGGCATGCGGCCAAAATGACTATTCGGGCTTTATCTCTGCAATTTATCTCTGTCTTGACATTTTTACACCAAACTGTGTGTGTGTCATTGTCACCTCACTCTGACCACACCACATACATTTTGTAACTGTGCCACCTATTGGTCGAAAGTGGTAATCCATTAAATCATATTTTTAGTTAATGTATGTGATTTTTCAGCCATTTTGCTAAAAATTCTCTTTAAATGTTTTTAATTGCTCCTTGCTGCATTTGGTCTTACACTCCCAGCCATGTTGGCATGTCTTATGCTCGCAGCTATATTTATTATTATTATTATTATTAAAATGTATGTCTGTATGCATGATATATATATATATATATATATATATATATATATATATATATATATATATATATATATATATATATATATATATATATATATATATATATATATATATATATATATATAAATATATAATGTGTGTGTGTATGTAAGCAATAGCTGCGAGAGGCTTTGCTATATGATGAATAAGTCATGTACTGTTTTGTAAAAGCAAAACAATCAAGGCTGAAGGGTGTTGTTAACCCCTGCAACTAACAACATCTTTCAGCCGTGACTGATGCTGCGTTCCAGGCAACCTGTAACCCGTGTTTTTCCAACCTTATACCCGTGAAAGTGCACTGGAACGGCAGTCAAACCCGTGACTTCCCACCCATGAACTCGTACTAGATTGATGTACTCCCAGTTACGAGCTCTGACGTCACTTAGCCCGCGAAACCATACATAATGGCAGCCCCTACGGATGCAGTGTTTCTGCAGGCGGTGCACGGTGAGAATACACTTTAGGACAATATAACGTTGCATGGATAAATTTATACCAAATACATAAATAAAGTAAAATAATGGGTAAAACAGCTTATCTTGCCTTATGCGCCGTTTTTCCTCCTCCGTTTCCCTCAAATAAAGGAGTAAGCACCTTTGGCGACAGAAATGATTACAAATGCGCATAAGCCCCATAAGGTCCGCCATGCTGGTTTGTTTACATCTAGCTACCACAATTCCTTGCGCTCAGGTAGTTTGGCGTGACTGGCCTGGAACGCTACAAAGTCGTGAGTCGTGATTTACGTGCTCAAAAACCTGCCTGGAACGCAGCCTTGAGTACCTTATTGCTTTTACAAAACAGTTACCACACAATACAAGTATTAAAGCCAAAAATGTGCATCAATGCTACTTTCATGAAGTAAAATCACTAAATGCTTTACTTCTGCTGGAAAAAATAGTCTCTGACTGTGAACCGCAACAGAATGTTCCTAGGTGTAATATGGGTCATCTCATTGAGCTCAAATAAAAACAGACTAGGCACTGTTCTCATACGCTGTAAATATTTTTTTAAAGTTAATGTTATATTTCCTCTCAAATTCAGCAAATTTTCTCTCAGCATAAATTTTTCATTTAGTTTAGGCTCAGCAGTGTTTTATTTTGCAGCAAGACTACTCCATTTCTTTCTTTGATTTAAGTTTGGCCTCCAGTAGCTCTGTACTGAGCTTTCACACTTGTCCACTCACAATCTCGATATGAAAGGTAAAATTAACCTCCTTGTTTCAGTCTCTTTCTGTCCCTTTTCTCTTTGCTGCCATCTAATGGTGGTGTAATGTAATTTTCACTGAAGTCACCATCACTATACAAACCCTTTCTCAGGGCCATATGCGGTAAAAGTATATAAAACCATGGATAGAAAATAAACACGTTTATGTTGCTGAGGGTAATAGCTAAGGGTGTTGCGCAGTGATGCACAGAACCGTTTGGTGAAGCAATCATGGTCGTGCTTAATCATGAATAAAACACAGCTATTGACCAATAAGAATCAAGGACTGGACTGGCTTTACCATGCAGTCAGTCATTGCCCTGCATCATGTTTGTAACTAAACTGCATGCACTGTAAGAACTGTTGGCAGCTATAGGTGTGGGCTGGGGTGGGGTGAGTTAGAGCAGTGTTTAGTAGTGGGAAGTTCAGATCATTTTACTGACTCGGATCTTTGAATCTCGTTCATCAAAATTAACAAACCTTTTTCGACTCATTTCGTTCATTTCAGCAGAATGTATTTAAAATATTACATGTTAGCCAAATTCCATTGCAATGCAAGGAAAAGGCCAAATTATGAGAAACAGAAACGATTCATTAATCTATCTTGGTCTTCAGGCTATGCAGTCTGATAGTTTACCTCACCTCCTGATCTGAGCTGTTCGTTCATCCCGTGATATCCTCATAAACAGATCGGGAGGTGAGGTAATCTACTGCATAGCTCAAAGCTGTTCGTTCATCGCATGACATCCTTATAAACTGAGCTATGCAGTCTGTAGTACCGGATACAGAATTGATTAGTTCACGTTTTGAGCCTATCGACTTCGGGTTCGAGTCAATCGTTCATTACCGTGACAGCCCCATATAGGCTGAGCTATACAGTCGGTACTGGATAGAGAATTGATTAGTTCATCTTTCGAGTCTTCGGGTCGAGTCATTCGTTCATCACATGACAAAAGAACGAAACTCTCAGAAGAATCAGACACGAAGACTCAAGAGGTGAACTAATCACTTCTTTTTCCATTACAGACAGCATAGCCTCTTTGGGACTGACAGGAAGAAAGTAAAACTCGGACCCAAACCCGAAAACTCGAGAGATTAACTAATTATTTATCTTTCTGGTACTGACCGCTTAGCCTCTATGGGACTGACAGGAAGAACGAAAGACTCTGACCCGAACCTGAAGAAACTGGAAACAGAAATGATTAGTTAATCTCTCGGGTTAGGTAATCTATCTATTTTGAGTTCTATGAATGTATCTCTGAAGGGAACTGAGACTGACTGCCTTGCAAAAAAAAAAAGGTTTTGATGGCATTTAAAAAAAAAAAAAAATGTGTTCCCTCCGTGTGTTTAAGCACAGCGCTGCTTTGTTTACAGAGGTTACTTACCAGGGAAACGGCTCTATTTCTGCTGTTCCATAAGCGCCACATACTGACAGAGTGGATCACAATTTCATTCAGCCTGTCTTCGGTTTTTGTTTGTGAAACTCAGACCACATTTTTTTATGCGCTGTTGATGGAGTTAATAGAAAATAAGCTAATGCGTATTCTAAAAATCTAAATAATTCAGATATTAAGGTGTCTAGAATTATTAATTGAACTGATAAAATATAATCATGTTTACTCATCCTGTTTTTTAAAAATGGTTTAAAGGCTGGAATATTAGGTTTATCATTTTAAAAAACATTTTGGTCAATACTTTATTTGAATATGTAATACATGTTTGCAGATAACATTGTTTTAAGTCAAATCCGGTCGTAGTTGTTAATGCTATTATTTTAGTGTTTCTGTTGTTGAATTGAATAAAAACGTAAGAGTTTTTGTCTTTGGGGGTCGTTAAGGATTTTGAAAGTGAAAATGGGGGTCTCCTGGAAAAAAGTTTGGGAACCACTGCATTAGAGTGTTAATACGTTTAACACCTTGCATGATGTAAAAGCCAAAGATCCACATATTATTTACCTTCATGTTATTTAATGCAGGTTTAAATGAAGGATTATCATTTACTTTCAAATGACCTGAATGTTTAGCTAGGGGCTTGTGTGAACTCCCTTCCTAATTTAAATAAATTTTTCAGCACATTAGAATAGCATTTCATGTTTTATACTCAGGCTAGCTCGTAACATGTTCATAACAGTCATCTGTTCAAAATGAAGGACAACACAACTGTGATAGGCCCACATGGAATCTATGCATTGTTTTGTGTTGGTTTTGGAAAAAAATCTGCTGAATTGAATGAAATATATGCAACGGGTACAACTTTGTGAATGAAGGGCAGAAATTCTGCTGAGCTTTCTGTGGAATTATGTGGGCTTGAATTGAATTTGAAGTGAACATCTTCCGGGCCAGCTAATGTTCCACATGAACTCAAAATTCTGGCCATGGATTTTACAGTGTCACTGAGCATGCTTCACCTTTGAAAACTGTTATGGTCTAGGTCAAGGTGTAACATAAATGACAAAACAATTACAAAAAATGTGTTTTCATTGTGATATTTTTTTTTATTTTAACGAAACAATTTCTTGTATAAAAAAAAAATAAAAAACGGCAACAGAAGCAAAATCTTCAGGGGTGAGCTAATGCCAAAACAATAAACAAACAGAAACTGACTTTCCCACAAAAAAAAACATCGCTACAAATCAAATAAAAGAAACAAAACATACAATGGCATACCCCATCTCATTATCTAATCAATAATTTAAAAAAAAAGGCACTCACCCCTCTACGGCTTCTCAAATAATTAAGAAAGTATACAGATAGGATCAACTAGACACTGATGTTTTCACATAAAGAGCAAACTGTATCAAAAGTGGCTTCCAGTGATCACAGGAATCAGCATCTAACACACAGTACAACAACCCTCAGTCAAGAGCAATCAAAGAGGCAGAGTGCTCTCTCCAGAAGAATTAAAGGGGTCTCTTCTCTGGTCCAACCACCAACAGCCCCCCGCATTACGTTCAGGACTAATCCTAAAGGGGGAAAAGGAGACCGCTTTCTAATTTAAAAGTTATTGTAAAATGTGGAGCTGAAAGAACTGGGGCACTACACAGCAATGTTTTAACTGCATCAAAAGCTGACTGACTGAAGTCCATTCAAAAGATGTATTGACTCAAGTTTGTGAGTGGGGACTCAACTTCAGCAAAGTTCTTGCAAAAAACACAGTAATATCCTGTCCTCTCTAAGAAATGACACAACTTCCGTTTTGTTTTTGGAGTTGGAAAATCAACAATGCACTCAATCTTTGCATCGACAGGGCGCACTTGTCCTTGACCCACACATTTCCCAAGATATGTCACGACAGCTTTACCGCTCACACTTGGCAAGCTTCAATGTAAGAGATTCATCGCTTAGGCGTTTAAACGCTGAATACAGACTTGTTAGATGCTGTTCCCAGTAAGATGCATTAAAAAAAAGTAATCCAGGTATGCCTCACAGTTTTCTAAGCCAGCCAGCACTGCTATCCTCATTAGGCGTTGGAAGGTGGCGGGCCCTGCCATCAAAGGTACCTGCCAGTAACCTTTTAACAGGTCCAGCTTAGTCACAAACTTTGCAGCACCAGCCCTATCAATACAGTCATCCATCCTTGGTAAAAGATAGGAATCAGGTTTCGTTATGGAATTCACCTTGTGGTAATCTGTGCAGAATCGAATTTTCCCACCTGATTTAGGCACCAATAGACAGGGTGAGCTCCATGAACTGGAGAACTGGAACACTACACATGTAGTGTGTAACATAGCTCTAAGTGAATGAAAGCATCCTACAGTATCGCATCAGGGAGTGCATTGTCTCTCTGAGAAAATTTTTTATTAATTTGTTGCTATAGGAGAGGAAGAATTTTGCAAACTCGTTAATTCATCTAAATCGACAACTTATATGTTAGACCCTATACCGACTAAGCTACTGAAAGAGATGCTTCCAGATGTCATAGATCCTCTTCTTAATATCATTAATTTGTCTTTGTCTCTAGGATACGTACTAAAAACCTTTAAGATGGCTATGATTAAACCACTTGTTAAAAAAAACGCAACTTGATCATACAAAATTAGTCAATTACAGGCCGATCTCAAATCTGCCTTTTCTGTCAAAGATATTAGAAAAAGCAGTAACCTCACAACTGTGTTCCTTTCTTAAAAGAAATGATATCTGCAAGGATTTTCAGTCCGTATTTAGACCGTACCATAGCACTGAGACCGCTCTCATTAGAGTTACAAATGACTTGCTCTTATCATCCGATCGTGGTTGTATCTCTCTATTAGTGTTACTCGATCTTAGTGGTGCATTTGACACCATTGACCACAACATTCTTTTACATAGACTAGAAAACGTCTCAGTTACATATAGTAACCCTCGTTCCCTGAGGGAGGGAACGGAGACGTAGGTCATGACTGACCAATAGGAATATCGCTAGAGAGGCCAATCTACTTCGAGTGACACTAAAACAAGCCAATGCACATTGGCATGCAATCATTTGCATCAGCTGTGCAGCCTCGCAGCACGGGTATTTAACGAGCAGCTGTTGCGATTGCACACTAGTTTTTTGCTGAGGAGCCAAGCCTGAAAAGCTGGCCGCCCGGCGGGCGGCAGCAGATGTGGCGACGGCACCGACGTCTCCGTTCCCTCCCTCAGGGAACAAGGGTTACCATATGTAACCGGGACGTTCCCTATCGGTCAGTCACTACAACGTAGGTCATGACTGACCAATAGGAATCCCTACCAAAGCGCCCCATGCAAGCCACTAAAACTTCTTGCCTGGAAGGACGATAGGAGGAGGCTTACACAGAGTGTATCTGTCACTGTTGTTCCGTAATAACCCATACAGTGAGATTATTGGATAACACTGGAAAAGCGTGCCCTTTCTATTTAGGAAGGAGAGCGCTGCCGAAGCCACTTCTTCAAAGGGTTATGTGGAAATACATATGGACTAACCCGAAGGTTGTACTGCATATGAACAATGGGTGACTTAGCCCAAGGGAAAGACACAGGCTTCCGTCTTATGAGCAGCCGTGGAGAATATACACATATGGGATCCCCGTAGGGTCACACATATGAAACCCAGCCCAGATCCAGCTCTCAAGGATTCAGCGGATAAAGGCCTGGCACCGGACGCTCCGCCATGTCCGGGCTGAGGGGTTTTGGAGGACTCGACAGGTTTCTCACTCTGGAGCAATAAGGGTGCACAGTAGGATGCAGCAAGCTGACAGAGCCGGGCCTCTCTGTGCTTCTACCCGTTTAGGGTGAGAACACGGAAGGAGACCGGCTCTACACGTAGGCTATAATATCTAGCGAGCATGTTAGGTGTCGCCCAGCCCGCAGCTCTACAGATATCTGTTAGCGAGGAGCAACGTGCCAGCGCCCAGGAGGATGCAACGCCTCTCGTGGAGTGTGCATGCAACCTGAGCCGGCCAGGGCACGCCTTGTGCTTGTTAAGTCAAGGCGATGGCATCCACTTTCCCTTCTGCTGGCCTCCGTAACAGACAGAGCTGGTCCGAGGTCCTGATGCTTTGAGTTCTGTCCACATACATGCGCAGAGCGCGAACGGGACATTGCATCAAAAAAAGCGTCTCTGCGTGAGCATTTTGAACGGTAGCTTGTGGAGGCTCCAATTCAAAACTCACAGATCCAAGATCGGTCGTAACCCACCACCTTTCTTGGGTACAATGGCCAGTAAGACGGGCGAACTGAATCGCATAGATGAGCCTGATGGTCCGAATGAGCCAGCGAGACGCACTGGGGAGCGCTAACCAGGCGCTCAGAGACCGTGCAAGCGGGACCAAAGGGACCGCAGGTGTACCCAGAGTGGGGCAGCGAGGTGGAACACAGGGACGCGGCTCGGAAGGCTCTCTCTGGTAGGCGGCCCGTGGCGGGGGTCTGTGTGTGCTGTGAAGCACTTACCTGGTTCCACGGTGCAGGAGGCGGCTCAGTGGCGTTCTCGAACTGCACACTGCTGCTCGCTGGCGACAGAGGCGGCGGATGGGAGTGGTGAGGATTCTGTCCCCCCCACTGCTCTCCGGGTCCTCTTCGGACCCAGAGATGATAGAAACTGCTCTTTTATTGAAAATGTGGGTACCGCTGGTTTTAAGGTCAGCGGCGGAACACAAACAAAATGAAGCAAAGGATTTTCCACCCGGCCCTCTTCCAGGGGAGGGAGCGATGCGGTCATCGTCTCCTGGAGAGCAGTCCCTTCCATCTCTGGGTTGCCCGTCCTAGGGCTGCTTACCCCTGGCTTTGGCGCCCTTCTTGGCGGGGGCCTGGACGGGTTGGGCGCCCTGCCTGCGACTGGCTCCACGGCGCCGCTTAGGTGGAGGCTGCTGCTGCTGCTACGCAGGAACAGAGGCAGACGCAGGAGGACGCCCTCTGCGATGAGCAGACTGAGGGGCCGCAGACGGTGGGGTGGAGGCAGCAGCTGGCCACCGCGGCAAGATATGTCTAATGGCCTCAGTCTGCTTTTGTACAGCTGAGAACTGCTGGGCGAAGTTCTCGACCGCGTCGCTGAAGAGGCCGGTTCTGGGACACGGGAGTTGAGGAACCGGAGCTTGTCGGACTCCATGTCGGCCAGACACAGCCAGAGATGGCGTTCCTGGACCACCAAGGTGGACATCGCACGACCCACCGACCGTGCGGTCACCTTCGTCGCACGAAGCGTGAGGTCCGTCGCGATGCGAAGTTCCTGAAGAACTTGGGGATCGTGACCACCCTCGTGCAGGTCCTTCAGTGCCTTGGCCTGGACCTGCAGCAACGCCATAGCGTGCATGGCAGAGGCAGTTTCCCCACAGGCCTTGTAAGCCTTGCCGGTTAAATCCGACGAGTACTTACAGGCCCGGGAAGGGAGACACGGTAATCCACGCCAAGTGGAGTTAGGGCACAGTTGCATAGCAACGGCCTGTTCCACTGGCGGGATACGCGTGTATCTCTTAGCCGCCATCAAGGGTGGTGAGGGAGGTGGAGCCATCGGGACGGTTTTCTGGCAGTAAATGGTGCCGTCCACGTCCCCGTAAGCTCCTCATGCACTTCCGGGAAGAAAGGCACTGGGGTGGGTTGCTGAGAACCAGCCAAGGTTGCGCCACCCCGAGATACCAATCGTCCAACCTCGAGGGTTCGGGACACGGTGGAGGATTCCACACAAGCCCGACCCCGTTGGCGGCGCGGGAAAGCATGGCCATTCTCCGGGTCCGACTCAGGGTCGTCGAGTCGTCGTCCGCAGAGAGGTTTGACCCATTCTATACTTGTGCGTTTGAATATATATGCCCAGGTTTGTAATTCCCTACAAACCATGCCTAAACAAACTACTTGTCTTGCCTACAAATTGATACAGAATTTTATTTTATCTCTTCGGTGTAGGTACGTGAACCGAATTTCCCCACAACACTTTATCTGTAGAGTGGTAAAGGGATCCTCCATAGGGAGAGGCTAGTTGGCACTTTAGCACTGCATTGTCATCGGGTCCAAGCGAAGGTCCTAGTCAGATCTGGATACAGCCTGGATCCGGCAGGCTGCTGGAAAACCTCGGGATAAAAAAAGACACTAAAATTTGCGTAGATGCCATTATAGAAGTCGATAAGGTATTATGTGAATGCTAGGTCAAAGAGATGTGTCTTTAATCTAGCTTTGAACTGACAGACTGTGTCTGCTTCCCGGACAATGGTAGGAAGACTGTTCCAAAGTTTTGGTGCTAAATACGAAAAGGATCTACCGCCAGCAGTCGATTTTGATATTCTAGGTATTATCAACTGGCCGGAATTTTGAGATCGCAGTAGACGTGAAGGACTAAAATGCGTTAAGAGCTCGCTCAAGTACTGTGGGAGCTAAACCATTTAGTGCTTTGTAAGTAATCAGCAATATTTTAAAATGTATACGATGTTTAAAGGCAGCCAATGCAGTGTTGACAGAACCGGGCTAATATGGTCATATTTCCTGGTTCTAGTAAGAACTCGAGCTGCTGCGTTTTGGACCAGCTGTCATTTTTTTTAAGCGTGCAGGGCAACCACCAAGTAGAGCATTACAATAATCTAGTCTTGATGTCATGAAAGCATGAACTAATTTGTTCCGCATTTGTTTGTGAGAGCATATGTCGTAATTTAGATCTATTTTTAAGATGGAAAAATGCAGTTTTACAGATACTAGACACGTGACTTTCAAATGAAAGACTGCTATCAAAGAGCACACCCAGGTTCCTAACTGACGACGAAGACTTAACAGAGCAGCCATCAAGTGTTAGACAGTATTCTAGGTTATTATGTGTGGAAGTTTTTTGGTCAATAATTAGAATCCCTGTTCTTATAACAGTGAAAGCTAATTCCATGTTTCAATGATATCTCCTAATGGTAGCATGTACAGAGTGAACAGCAGCGGTCCTAGTACTGAGCCTTGTGGTACGCCATACTGAACTTGTGATCGATAAGACATCTCTTTATTTACTGCTACAAACTGATAACGGTCAGATAAGTATGATTTAAACCATGCTAGTGCAATTCCACTAATGCCAACATAGTTTTCTAGTCTATTTAAAAGAATGTTGTGGTCAATTGTGTCAAATGCAGCACTAAGATCAAGTAACACTAATAGAGAGATACAACCACGATCGGATGATAGAAGTAAATCATTTGTAACTCTAATGAGAGCTGTCTCAGTATTATGGTGCAGTCTAAATCCTGACTGTAAATCCTCGCAGATATCATTTCTTTCAAGAAAGGAACACAGTTGTGAGCATACCGCTTTTTATATTATCTTTGACAGAAACGGCATATTTGAGATCGGCCTGTAATTGACTAATTCTGAAGGATCAAGTTGCGTTTTTTTAACAAGCGGTTTTATCATAGCCAGCTTAAAGGTTTTTGGTACGTATCCTAGAGACAAAGATGAATTAATGAAATTAAGAAGAGGATCTATGATCTCTGGAAGCATCTCTTTCAGTAGCTTAGTCGCCATAGGGTCTAACATACAAGTTGTCGATTTAGATGAATTAACGAGTTTGCAGAATTCTTCCTCTCCTATAGGAACAAATGAATAAAAATTTTCCTCAGGGAGACTACAATGCACTCCCTGATGCGATACTGTAGTAGACGGTTTAATAGTTATAATTTTGTCCCTGATATTATCAATCTTATAAGTGAAGAAGTTCATAACGTCATTACTGTGTTGCCCAGAAACTTCTGTGCTTGAAGCTTTCTTTTTCGTTAGTTTAGCCACTTTTTCAAATAATTATCTAGGATTATGTTTATTTTCTTCTAATAGGGTTGAAAAATAAGCAGATCTAGCAGCTTTTAAAGCCTCTCTGTAAGCAATCGAGCTCTCTTTCCATGAAATCCGAAATACCTCTAGTTTTGTTTTCTTTCAGTTGCGCTCCATTTTTCTGGCTGCTCTCTTAAGGGCCTGAGTGTGCTTGTTGTACCACGGCGTTGGACTATTATCTTTAATCTTCTTTAAGCGCAACGGAGCAACTGCATCTAAAGTGCTGGAAAAGAGAGAGTTAAAAGTTTCTGTTGCAATATCAAGTTCTTCTAAGCTATCCTGGATGCTGAGATGATGACAACTGATTAACAAGATTATTGATAAAGCAATCTTTAGTGGCAGAAGTTATAGGTCTAACTTATTTATAACACGGAGTCGGCTTTGCAGCCTTGTGCATTGTTCAGGTGACTACCGCAGGACTATGTGCGAGAGCTCCCCCTAAGATGAAGTGTTGCTTAAGCCAAATAGAAGTGGAACCTATGAGGAGATCCTGAAGGCGTTCGGTCATTTCAGTGCTCGCTTTCCTGCAAGATGGGTTGAATTAGAGCTGTGTCCTCCACCCTCAAAATGATGTTGCCTCTATTTTTTCTTTGACGCACATCGTGATGCAGTAGCATGGGAAGCACGTCCTGATTGTCAGGTTCCTGAGGGAGCAAGGGAATCTGCCTTGCGCCCCTCTTTATCCTCTTGGGCCTTATCTCTGGTGCTACTGCACTGCAGAGACCTCCCCTGAGCCACTGCAAGCAGTGAGAATGTTTTTAAAACATAAAAATTCTGTTTTTAAAGAAACAGTTCTCCTGCTTAGATCATGCATTTGAAACAGGGTAGGGACTATGAAGGCAGATTTGGTGCAATACAACTGAACACCTGTGACAGTGAAATGTGTAGTTGTAGAGAATAGCCACACATGTGTATCAGTAAATTTGTAGTCACAGAGGGAAATGTTTTAAGAGTTGCAAACTTGTAGACTTTTTTTTCTCTTCCACAAATACAACACAAGTTACACCTCAAATTCTTCATTGCAGGAGCACAAATCCTACTCTACAAATCACAAATCAAGAAACTCGTATGCTCACATTTTTGCTACAGTTGCTGCTGTGAATATGGTGCAAAATGCATTTACATACCTTCCTCCAAAATGTGAAGTCACAGAGAAATGTTGCTCATCTGCAAATCAGTATGTGAATTCATCCAATAAGAGTTGCACACTTGTAGAATATTTTCTCACAAATGTCTAATATATTTTTCTAGCACAAATACAAGTACATAACTACAACTGCTTGAATCTGCTGCGACGAATCTCAAACACTGTTTTTCGCTTTCAAGTGACAAGTTTCACGCGCTCTCCCTTTTGCACCAAGTGCACCGTGAAATGTGGGGCAAAAGTGAGTTGTGCATCTGTAGAGGCAGTGGGCGGAGCCTATATGATTATTCATGAGTTTCCCGGGCATGCACGTGGAACTGCTCATCCTAGTTCACGGGATTGTTTCCCAGCAGGTTTAATGGATTATTTAAAAAAAGGTAAATATAGTTTCAGCACGAACTTAAACTACAATTGTGCATCATTTCATAAAGTTATTAGTTTGCACGTTTTGTGCATTCGTTAATGACTAGGCTAAATGATTGCTGGCATTCACATTGTGTAGGCCGGACAGCAAACTTCAACTCGTCGCATAAATTGCTTTAAAACTGTTTTAATTTCACAATTTGACGCAGGTCTGTAAATGCGTTTTGCACCATATTCACTGCAGCATGCCAGCAACTGTAGCAAAAATGTGAGCGTACGAGTTTCTTAATTTGTGATTTGTAGAGTAGGATTTGTGCTCCTGCAATGAAAATTTTGAGAAGGTGTAACAGTGTTGTATTTGTGGAAGAGAAAAAAAAGTCTACAAGTTTGCAACTCTTAAAACATTTCTCTCTGTGACTTCAAATTTACTGATGCACATGTGTGGCTATTCTCTACAACTACACATTTCAGAGTCACAGGCGTTCAGTTGTATTGCACCAAATACAGGGCTCCAAACAAAAAAAACAATAAAGGAGCCATTGGCTCCTATAGGGGGAAAAAACAGGCGCAAAATATTTTTTTTAATAGCCACATAACAATGCACTTACTTTTATTCACCCTGTTGTATGCATGTTTCTCCTCTTCTTACAGTTTCAGCATTTTCATCTTGTGAATGTTCTGGGAACTGAAGCTTATTTGGGAACTGAAGCTTATTTGGGAACTGAATGTCACTTCCAACTTATGAACTATATACAGTCAAATTAAATTTTTTGCGCAGAATCTGAGCCAGTGTCACTGCCACTGACCATGATTATGTCCATAGCCACTGAGTGTAGTTTGGCCGTCTCCTCTTCTTTTTTGCAGAAAGCCAGCGTTTGACACATGGTTCAGGATCAAACTGTTCAAGTGATGGGCCTTCAGTACTGATCCTGATCAAATCTTCCAAGGTTGACACATGGAGTGAAATGCGTACTTTAGATTTTATCCTGTTTTGAGCTGAAAAGCCACGTTCACACTGAGCAGCCGAAATTGGTAGGACAAGCATTATCTCAACTAGATGCAAAACATTCTGGAAATCTGTGCAGTAGGGCTCTTTTGTTAGTAGGACTTCCCACAAGCCGCAATAGGATTTATCTGAAAACTGTCCTTTAACAAGGGTTTTCAACAATCTCCATTCTGCCTGTACAGCAGTGATGTCACATCCATTTTTCAGCAAGATGTCTTGATACCATTTCAGCAGTGTGTCAATTTCATTTACCCCAAAAGTGTAGATGTCGTTTGGCTGAGAATCATGACAAAAGATTGAGAAGCATTGAATGATCTCTGTCCCTTGTATGTTTTTGTGCTGTGTGTTGTCTCTCATTATTTCAAACCTCCTTTCAAGCTCCTTAACTGTAATGTCTACAGTTTCATCAATGAGGTGGTTTAGTTCTTCACTGAAACCTTGGAGATCACAGCCTTTCAGCTGTATGTTTTGAAAGGAAATGCCCACGTAGTCAGATGAGGCTGCTTTTTTCTGCCTTCTGGTCTGTTTTTCTCTTTGGGCTTTGTCCTGCTGCACCACATTTTCATGCTGAGAAACTGAATTTAAGTTTGTGTGACTGAGAAATTCCTTCAACTTTCCATTTCTCACTGGTTTGTCCTTCATTCCCTTGATTGTACAAACACAGAAATCAATAGCTGCTTTAACCTGAGGTAGAATAAGCGAGTTCTTCTGAAGCACAAGACTCAACTTTGAGATTTCTCCAAACAGGTCATGGAGAAAGTGACAAAACCCCACAAAAGGCAACTTTTCCATTTGTTGTGAGATGTGTTTTGCTCTTCCTGCTATTTCAGTGTTTTTGGATGAGGCAGCAAGGTGTTGCATGTGGAAGTGCACAGCTGTATATTGGCCCTGGCCTGTAGTCTGATCAGATGCAAGAAAAACAGAAAGGGCTCTGTAAATGTGAGGCAGCCAGCGCTGGGTCTTCACAGCAGAAGGTGTTCGTATGGCACAGCCTAACTCCATGCCAATGGCTTTCAACTCACGCTTGCTTTTGGGGCTAAAATGGTATGTTTTCCATATTAGCTGTAACAAGTCATAGACATTTTGAATCATTGGAACAGACTTCTGAATATCCAGCATGGCTAATTCCAGTCTGTGTGGCATACAATGAAAGGAAAGAATGTGCTGTCCTATTTCTTCTCTAAAGAGAGCACCTACTCCTCGAGCACCCATGTTAACAGCAGCCCCATCTGCTCCAAATGCAGTAATCTTCTTCTGCCACCAATCACGATCAGTTTGTTTAGCATCACTAAACAAGCATTTTATTTTATCTAATACTCCATGTGCATGGCAGTGTTCAAGCTCAGTTAAACCAATAAACCTGTTCACTGCCACACCTGCAGAAATGTGCCTGCAGTATGCAATAACGTTGTCTTTCCCAGAAACGTCTGTGCCACAGTCAGTGATCATGAAGATGTAATTAGCTGTCTGAGCATCTGTTAGTGCTTGTTCTTTGAGCTCATCCGCAATGCATCCTACAAACTCAGCACAAGATCTGTCGTTATCATTTAAGTTAAGTATTGCTCACATCAAGTCCGTTTTTTCTCATTAATAATATCTGTGAACTAAATTTATTGAACGGCAGCTCTTCCCGTGCGATCATATAGGCTGTGTTAAATTTAATTTGTAACTCCTTCCATTCCTTTTCGTCCAGCAACTCGCATGCACGAGAAACTGCACGTGCTAACAGTGTAGTCTGTGGAGCATTCTTCGCGATTATGTGATCACGTGCATTTTTATGCTTGTTACTGTCCCCGTGTTTTCTCACAGTCTCTTTTTTGAAATGGTTAGTTCCTATAATGAACTCCGTTTTCCCCGCTATTTCTTTGCCCGCTCTTGAACAAAAGTCACAAAACATTTTTTGTGTCTCGTGATCATACCTCAGCCAAGAAAACTCCTGAATCCAGGACGTTTTGAAATGTCGTTCGGCAAGGTGTTCATTGACTGATGCGGAAAGATGAATCCCTGTGTCTGTGTCCCTGGCGTTCTCTTGCGCGCTCGTGCTGGCACAGCTGCTGTAGCCTGCTTTTTTGTTAGCAGGTTTGTCATCCGCGCTGGTGATTGACAGAGATGAGGATTGCTTGAAGAAGTCAGATATTTTTCGCTTTGACATTTTTTTCTGGCGCGGAAAGGTGACATTCGCTTTACCCGTTCATATTTTGGCGCTTTCACTCAGTGACGTTCACACAAAGCATCTAATTTCATGACGTTAACAAAACAAATGAAGCGATAGGCTACTGGTTATAAAACATGCACATAGGATGCAAATTTTACAATCAAAGGGAGTAAATTTGTATTGTCGCCAATAGCGACCTTGACAGAAATTTCACTCGCAAATTTATATATTTGGTCGCAAATGCGACCATTTTAGTCACAGTTTGGAGCCCTGAAATATACCTTCATAAGGGACTTGCTCGCTTTCGGTCAACGAGTTGTGCCTGGAATTCGGGGCGGCTAACTCTCACGAGCTGAGACCCCGGCCTGGATATGTGCCCAGGGTTCCTACCTCTCCCTAAAGGTGGGACCAGGTGGTGAGCCTGGAAGCGCTTCCCTGGAGGCAGACCCAGTCCTGGCTTTCTCTGTCTGTCCGCTTCATTGCGGTTATTCATGCACAGGATGCAAGCCTTAGGACCTCAGACCAGCTCTTGTCTGTTAAGGAAATCAGCAGAAAGGGAAGGCTGTTTCCAAGCGAGGTCCCTCTTAAACCAAACCCTGTTGAGTTCCTCCACACCCTCCGGAGACAGACGTGACAGTGCATCCGAAGCCAGGCCTACCACTCGTTTGCACTGGTGGAACTTGTGCTAGGCTGGGTCCATATGTTGCGATCCCCACGGTGCCCTTCTCTGACTTAAATATGCGGGGGGATCAGGAGGCTTCTGTCTAGGCACTGGAAGGTGGCAGCACTTGTGGCATTTTCAATAGATCCCCATTCAGTCGACGTCGACTACATCTGACATTCTCGACTGAAAGGGATCGTCCTGGTTGTGCATGCAACGGAGGATGTAGTCCCCTCGCCACTATTGCTGGACCACCGCTGACTCCGGGGGCCGCTCGGCTCCTCAGTGAAAAAGCAACTGATGCGTGCGTCCACTTCCGTGTTTTTACCCGTGCTGCGGAGCGTGTAATCATGCACACCAATGTTTTATTGGCTTGATTAAATAGTAGTACGAAGAAAACAGTCTCCCTAGGCGTGATCCCCAATTCAGTTAACATCGACTACGTCCTCCGTTCCCTCCTTCCCTCCTTTTTATTATTATTATTATTATACAATGTTGTCGTCACCCCCCGTAAATAACAGTATTTCTGTCATAACAACTCTCGGGAGATTGGCATGGTAATGGATATGGCAACGTTAATGTATTTGATCTTGGGGGAATAGATGATATGCTGCTGCTGCAGATCGAGTTCCGAGACTTGCTACTGCGAATACCTTTACAGACATTGCTGTGAATATGTAAGACATGATGCTGCTGCTGCACATGTAGCATACATTAATTAACCCCGTAGCAGATCTATACAGGTGGAGCTGGAAAAGGTGGATGGTTTCTGAAAGCATAGTAAGACTGTAATTAGACTGTAACACCAAACAATGCAAAGTATTTGAATGCTTGAGCAGCAAGCTCATTGGCCGCTGATAAGACGGCAACCAATCAGCTGTGCTATTTTGATAACGACATGATTGCTACCAATAAGTTAAAGACCTATCAGCCAGCACCATTCAGAGTTTCATGCCAGAACTATGTAATGTTTGTGAACATAACCATATTAAGGCGAGACAAAAACAGTTTTTTTTTCACTGGTCAATTTTGAGGTTTTTAAAATGTCGTCTTTCAGACTTGTGGTGAAAAAAAAAAGTCAGAAATACACAATAATTTTACTATACTTTGTCTGTTTGCATCTGTAGATTTCTCCTAAATTCAAAAGTTGGCGTTCTAAATCATCCTGCTGCCTGCACCCTGTCATCACATACACCGTTAGAAAGCTCTCTCTCTCTCCTGTACAATGCTGTCGGATCCAAATATTTCCTTTTTATCAGCAGCCAATCGTGAAAGTAAAAGTGGGGATTTAACTCTAAGTCTATGTTTACACAGAAACGATTTGAAGAGAAAACGCGAAAGTGGCGTTGCGTTATCACTTTTTATTCTGCGTTTAGACGAGCGTTATGGGGGGGGGGGATCCGCGTGCATATGGTGACGCAAAAGCGTGTGAAATTCGATGTAGTATGCACTCCAGGCGGCTAGGTGGCAATGTGAAGCAGTGACACACAATAACACCAATATCTGAGAATATTTTGTACAACAGCTGAAAAGACTCGTTCATTTATCAGAGCTGCTAAGGCAACTTGAAGATCCGACGTATGGAAATAATCCGACATGTTGGTTGTTATTTTCCTGTTCTGGCACATGCCTGTGACGTAAACGCGCACGCGACGAGAGCCACCGTGAGCAGATTTGCGTTTTTATCGTTTAGACGGGAATGCGACGGTGGAGCGTTTTTAAGATTTCCACTCTGGAGGGTGGTTTCACTTTTTTTAGTTTTTAAGCCCCCAAAACGCCGTCGCCGTGTAAACGAAAGGCACATCCGATAAAATATTTTTACGTTTTCAACCGGAATCGTTCTCGTGTAAACAGGGCCTAAATGCGCAATCTCATTTTACAATATGAATCTTTAAAGCCTGTTTTCCCAAAATGACTTTTCTCTCATACTCCAAGTCCGAAATATCCACTTCAGTAGCACCAAACTTAACACCAAACTTTCCAGTCTTGTACCTAGTTATTTTATGAAGACATTTACTGAGGGATTTGTAAATAGATTTTAAGGCTAAACAAAAGGAAGCTGGAGCGCTGCTGGTGTCCCTTGTATATGGTGCTCTTGAAAGGGTTAAATGTTCATAAAAAATGGAAAAAAGATCCAAGAAACACCCCGATGAAGGCCAGTGGGCAATACGCGTTGCTGTTTTTTAACCCTCTACTCAATAATAAAGGCTTTTTTACTTTTGTAACCTACTGAGTGCCTGGACTTGGATCTTTTTTTTTCTTCTTTTTTTATGATAATTTTAAGGCTATTGACAATATTCTGATTTACAGGTAGATATCAACAAAAGTAGATATCCATAAATCTCTGTAATGTATTTCCCATCTAATATGTGAACAAAATGAAAAGAATTTTGAACATGGCTTTATCCAATATTCAGATTTTAGATTTAAACATTAAATTACAGAGAACTTCAAATATATTTTCTTTCTCATCTTAATGTAGGTAATCAACTGGGAAAGTTTCATGGTGATATCTGCTAGTTAAAAATGTTAACCTATTCGTGTCTCGGCTTAAGGACTTGGATACAGGACTGCATTCTGTTTCTGTGTGAATTTGGCCTTATTTCAAAGGTCCTCACAGCCTACAACAGGACAATAATCTAAACCCACAAAGACTCTGACCAGTCAAATAATAAATAAATAAAGTTTTACCTTTTTATTATCTATTGAAATCTATCTATCACACTCTCTTTCTCCCATTCTCCCATACAAATGCACACACATACAATGTCAATTACATTTTTCAGTAGAAACAAAGTATACTTTTGTTTTCCATTTCATATTTACCCTTCATGATTTAAGTGTTGATATTTGGTTTCTGTTGGCTGGTGAGGCGAGTTGGGTGTGGAGCCAGAGACATTGTCCTTGCGCAGTGGCTTTTGGTGTGTACTTGCTGATAACATTGGAGAATGTGCTTGTTTGACAGGGAAGGTGATAGGCCATGAAAATATTTGATCTACCTATCACATGATCAAGGCTGCCATGGTCTTTTTGAAAGCGCAGCATTTTGTCAATTAGTTGATTGAATGTGGCCTTGTAATGGAAATTTGCTAGTTCTTTCATTTCTCTGGAGTGACCCTGGTGATCTCTCACCCGGCTTTAAAAACATACATGATCTGTGCAACAACTGGTAGCTTGACGTGTTTTGAATGCTTTGTTAGTCATAAACTGCATGCTTGCCTGCATAAAGAGTGAGGAGTTGAAGGCATTGCTTTTAGGATTAGAGATTGCCGCTACATCTACTCCTGAGGTAAGAATGTCAGAAGTCTGTGTATCTGTATCTGTGAATATTCTATCAGATAATGAGGGGGAAAAAACAATGACAGTTTCTGGCTTTAGGAATATTGCTGTGGGCAACATTGAGATATTTATGAAATACTGGATGTTGTAAAATTTTATGTGTATGGAATGCACTCTGTACCAAGTACAAGTGGTAATCCACCTGGTGGTTTTAAAGGGTGTGGTGGAAAAGGAGCAGGAGTTTATCTGCAACAAAGTATGTAATGAAAAGAGTGGCATGGACGTAGCATTGTCAGATGAGACAGCATCTCTACATGACATTGATTCGTGTTCACAGGGAGATTCTCTGTCTAGTGTTGATATGAACTTGAGCTCTCACAAAATGATCCCTCACTGTAAATGTTGGAAGAGATTAATGCTTTTCTAGACACATTTGGGAAGCAAGTTAATGTGCCCCCCTTGATTGCATGCAGTTTTTAGATTTTTAAAGCTACATCGAGCATGGCAGCTTGAGGCTATCTGTACTGGAAAAAAAGCTAACTTTTAAAAAAGCATTTGTTCAGTAGCAAACAGGGCTTCAGTTTACTGTCTACAGTTCATCCAGTGTAGACAAAATCTCTAGTTATAATGGGTTCTATTGGCTTTTGATGCATCATGTAGCACCACTTACATCCAGTGTAAGATAGAACATTCTACAGAGATATCCAAATGAGGACTGAGGTACTACTAGAAATGTCACCCACATTTAAAAATACAGCAGGGTTGTTCAAAAATATTGTGAATAAGAGTTTTTCTGACACATTCCTTTAGAGGATCTTATCTATCTGTGTGGCAGCAGAAGCTTGTCTTGTTATTGCTAAGAACAAACAAGGATATGCAACGAGCAAACCTACTAAGTTGTCAGATCAAAGCTGTATAAATGTTTATTCTCTAATTTTACATGAAAGGTCTCAGAGGAGAGAGAGAGAACTCTTGTTTAAGTGAGCATTTTTCTGTATAATAATTGCACTCAGATTATTTATCTGTGATGTAAGGGATTTATTAAGCCTCGTTCACTATATATACTATATTCACTGGATCTTTGCATGATCTGCAGATCCATCATCGAGAAACTTATATTTGAGGTATGGCCCACTCATGTCCTAGAGATGGGCTCCACCAGGGGGCTGCTGATAATATCATTTGCATGAGAGGATGTAAGCTCTGGTCTCAGACACAACATATCCACATGCTTGTCTAGAAAATAACCTCTCTTGATGTCATACTGTGTTCAAATTGAATGTGTGGCTGTTTTCATCTTTTTTTTTTTTTAATTTTAAATAGGTGGTGTCTGATGCTGCAGGACAAGGCGTCTCCATCACAGGGGACAAAGCCTTCAACAACTGGAACTGGCCAAATGCCGTCATCTTTGCAGCTACAGTTATCACAACTATAGGTAAGGATCTGGTCCATTTAAGCAGTATCTTGGAGAAGTAATCAAAGGAAACATTGCTTTTTATTTTTAAACAAAAAATGTGGGTGAATTTATTTATGCTACCGTCATTAAAACACAAAAATAATTTATAAGTTATTATTATTATTTCCCATAATTCAGAGCTATTCAGGCATATCCCTCTATCCTTACAAACAAGGGCATAGTAGAGTGTTTGTGTTTGTTTGCTTAATACTCAGAGAAATACTCTGAGATAGCCAAAGATAGAACATGTTCAGACTGTAAATTGAACATCAAAAAATGAGATGAATGGCATTTACTATAAACTGCAATTCATTTTCACCAAAACAATTTTTATTTCTACAGGTTATGGAAATATTGCGCCAAAAAACACCTCCAGGGAGGATTTTCTGTATATTTTATGGTCTTTTTGGAGTGCCGCTGTGTTTCACCTGGATCAGTGAACTTGGAAAGTTTTTTGGTGGAAGAGCTAAACATCTCGGGCAATATCTTACGAAGAAAGGAGTAACATTGGTAAGGAGCAAACACACACAGGCATTGTATTATAAAAATTATTATCACTATAACAAAAATTGCTATGAGAACTTCTAACTGCATTTGGAAAATGTATTTTTGTGTTATAAGGTTGTTGTTTTTTTGTTTTGTTTTTTGGCTTCTCAAAGCGGAAAACACAATTCACCTGCACAGCTGTCTTTCTGTTATGGGGTGTGCTGGTCCATTTGCTGATTCCTCCATTTGTATTCATGTCTCAAGAAGGCTGGACCTATATCGAGGGCTTGTATTTTTCTTTTGTCACTTTGACAACTATTGGTTTCGGTGATCTCGTAGCAGGTGGGTGTCTTAGTTGTTAAAACTGCTTGTTATCATAGATCACTTGAGAAAATGAATTCCATCCATCCATCCATCCATCCGTCCATCCATCCATCCATCCACCCACATCCATCCATCCATCCATCCACCCACATCCATCCATCCATCGTAGGCTATTTAAAATTACATTAATCTCATAAAATTATGCAATTTTTGTGTAAATACATTTCTCACCTTTGAGCAAGTCAGTATGCATATGCAGCTTCTGTGCCACCTTGGCAATGTAGAGATGGCTTTTGTTGTTGATCAAAATTGAATAGGTAAAAGACTATAGTATTCTGATTGATTGGATTAATTCATTAAATTTAAATGTTTGACAAAAACAACATGGATACAAGGTAGTTATAAAAATTGCCCTTAGAGAGGTTAAAAAAATGAATACGGTGACCAGGAAGGGACATGTTCGGTTCACCTAGATTTGTTGTGGCCACGACACACAGTAGTAACTCTTGATAACGTGTTAAGTCATGGCCACAAGATGATTTTGTTGCGGTAACGACTTCCTTAGCCTGTGTCAACCTGTGACCATAGCAACCTGGGATTATCAGAAATTGATATTAAGAAAGGAATAGATTATTTTGAATTTAGAATGACAAAGTACACAGTTAAGATATATTACCATATTGTTCCGAATATAAGACAATGTTTTTTTTTTTGTAAAATACATCTGAAAAAATGGGGTCGTCTTATATAATATATCTTTAATAAATCTTAAAATGAATTGGCTAAATATTAATAAGGCATTCACATTCATGCATTAAAGGTATTGTAGGTACGATTTTTATAAAAAAAACTTTTTTCCAAATTTGTTTAAACTTTCCATATATATCGATGCATAATTAAAATGCAAGTACTCTGATAAAAAGAGTATAAAAATTGAGTGACTCTTGACCGTTTAATCTGCACTAAACACAGCTCATTATTTCCATTCGGGACGAAAGAAAGGATTGGCTTAGGCGACTGTCACTCTCTCACAACCATGGCAACACCCCGCTGCTACATGCGCTGCCCACATGCGCGCACTCTTTGACTCAAGGAGGGTAAGAGACTAGTAAGAGACACAATTACATGCAAAACATGGCGTATATGTTATGAATCAAACTCAATATATTTTAAACTTTACCAGTATCGATATGCTAGCTTGATAGTGAGTACTAAGAGCCATGTTAGTTGTTTATATTCATAATGATTAAGTTAGGTATTTTATTACATGTAAGTCTGACATGATGTCACTACATGCACTGCGCTCCTCTCCGCTCAGCGCTGGTAAGCGCGTCCTCCAGCTGTGAGCGGTCGGCATTGCGCGTTCATGTGTTTTGGGGGGCGTGGGTTTGGAAGGAGCCCAGAATGGAGGGGGAGGAAGTGAATGGAGATAAGTAGCTGTGTTTATTGCAGCCCTGAGACTACAGACACTCGATTTTTATACTCTCTTTTCCAGAGTAGGCCTACTTACATTTTAATTATGTATTGATATATATAGAAAGTTTAAACAAATTTGGAAAAAAGTTTTTTAAGTATGTACAAAATAATTTAAAGGCTAATATAACTTGTCTCTAAGTTACAAATTAAGGAAGAAATAGATTGAAAAGAAAAAGGAAATGGTTTACTAAAGAATAAAACTCAAGTGTATACACTGATATTTTGTACCAAAAAAATGTGACTTTATTTTCAGTGGGACACAAAAGGAAATGGGCGGTAGAACATTAAGAGACTGATAGTCTTGGTCACCATTAACTATCATTGCCTCTTTTTATATTAAATAAATTAATGATGATTGAGATTGAATGCTCTCTCTCCTTTTGTGTTCCACAACAACAAAAAAGTATGTGTTTTTAACTATACCTCTCACAGTAGACACTTTATAAAAAAAATCTTACCTTTCAACATAAATGACAGAGAAATATAGCAGATAAATAGCTTTTCTTTATGAAGTATTTTGCAGAATATTGCAAGAGCAAATATCTTAATGTCCCTTTGTTATATTTGCATACATCCAATTCGCATATGTAAAATATGGAGGTGTTATTGGACCAAAACAACTGAGCATCTGTGACTGGTCAATTTGTAGTTGTAGAGAACAGCCACACGTGTATCAGTAAATTTGAAGTAACACAGAAAATGTTCTTGTAGTTGTATTCGACCCCCAGCGATGGACATATGGAGCCGCGATTTGAATATGAAGTTGTTTGTGGAAAAGACGTGCATGTTTCAGGTGCTGATGAAAGTTTGTCACGTATATCTTGCTGCGTGTGCTGGAAGAGAAGACAACGTAGGAGACGAGGCAGATGTGCTGGAGTCTTAGTGAAACCTTAAGAATTTGAGGAACCTGTCCAGTGGAGTAAGATCAGCGACGAAGTCATGGCTTTCCTATCCGATACCCATTTTCCCGGTCACCATTGTCTCAGACAATGTTGAGAGGGACAAAACGTGAAGGAGTGGTTCACTCAAATCTCTGTTCTGTGAGACGATTTGGGCCAATACAGCTAAGTGTCATTTCTTCTAATCAGCTTGAGTCGACTACAGTGCATATGGCCTTGATAAATGCACGTTCAGTTGTTAACAAAACATTTATTTAAAATTGCTTTTATGTAACACATGGATTGGACTTTTCTTTTTATTTCTGAGACTTGGTGCTGATATGAGCCCTCTTGCTAAACTCCCTAGATGTAATTCTTTAAGTACCTTGAGGACTACTCGTCGAGGTGGAGGTTTGGCTGAAATTTTTAATAATGTGATTAAGTGTAAGTTGTTGCATGTTGAAAGTTTTGAACTTTAATTAATGAAGATTGATCTGCCCTAGGCCTCCCAGATACAACTAAATTTATTTTTGGAGTTATCTGTGGTTATTCCATCTGCAGATAGGATTTTGATTCTGGGTGATTTTAATATCCATGTTTATTGTCCTTGTAAACCTATGACCCAATAATTTTTTGAATTTGGTTGATTCTTTTCATTTATCTAATTTATCTTAATTTACGGTATCTCTGCGTCTTTGGACCAACTAGGTTCAATTAGACTTTAAGAAATGCATTTCCAACCCGATCTCATGGCAATTTGTATGTATTATCAGGTCACCTGATGGAGTTTTAGGACACCAGTAGGTCACTTGATGGAGTTTTTCGGTTCCTTGCCACTGTCGCCTTTGGCTTGCTCAGTTGGGGATATTCAAATTAATTAACCAAGCATTAATACCATTGATCAGCCCTACCAAACGTGGATGTTTTTTCCACTAAGAAACAAACATTGTTATGTTATTTGATTGATACTGTGAAGCTGCTTTGATGCAATTTATATTGTGAAAAGCGCTATATAAATACACTTGACTATTTTACGTGGTGGCTAATTTGTACGAATTCATACGAACTCACTCGTACGAATTTGTATTATTTTTGCTAAATCGTACATATTTTACGAGTTGCCCAATTCGTATGAATCTGCACGAATGACCTACCCCTGACCCCGCCCCTAAACCTACCCATCAGGGTTTAGACAAATCGTATGAATTTGAATTTGTAAAATGTCAAAGCTGGTAGATTTTCATATTTCATATTTGCAAATTATACCACAAAATGTAAATAACCCATTGTTTGCAAATTGCAACCAAGGTACTTAATCTATCTAGTAACATTTTCGCTTCCCTGTCCAAGGATTTGTGAGTCTTTAAAAGTTTTTCATTTACAAGGTTGATCTTATAAGGTTGAATATTTCTCCAGTAGGGAACGTTGTTGAAGCAATGAATCCTTCACATTGCTTGAGTAAATTTGAATTAATTTCCTTAGCTCTGTTGAAAGATATATTGCTTTTAAAGCCGAATACCTCACTCTATGTAGTTCTTTGTTCATGACTACTTAAGGGAATCGTTGACATTATTAGTCCTAGTATTTTATCGAATATTAATAGCCTTTTATTTTATGGCACTGTGCCATCATATGGGAAGCATGCCATTGTTGAACCAGTTTACAGAAGACGATCCTGGATCCATAGGATTTTAAAAACTTCAAGCCTATTTCAAAACTTCCTTTTATGAATAAAATCTTCAAGACGTTCATAAACAACGTTCAAGTTTTTTTTTTTTTTTTTTTTTTTTTTTTATACTGGAAATAATGTTTTTCAGTCTGGATTAAGGACTAAACATAGCACAGAGTTCGCTTTATTGAAGGTTGCTTATGATATTTTGCATTGACTCCGGGAAAGGTGTTGCTTTAATGTTGTTAGATTTGAGCGCAGCCTGTGATACCTGCCATAGATCATTCATTGCATAAATGTACATACTGATTTGGGGATGCGCAAAAAATGTCAAATACTTAACATTTTTGATATGGGTATGTGAATGTTTTGCATCATATTCAATGCAGTTGGTTTTCATAATTTGTGATTCACAAAATAGAATTTGTGCACTTGCAATTAAGAATTTAATTGGAGTAACTATTGTGTTGTATTTGTGGGAGAGAGAAAGCGAGAAAAAATTATGTTTGTGTAACTCCTAAAAAAATTATCTGTGACTTCAAATTTACTGATACACGTGGTATTCTCTACAACTACAAATTCCACTGTCTCAGGTGCTCAGTTGTTTTGTTCCAGTAATACCTTAAAATAACATGATAGTAGTCAGCAAAAGCAGAGAGGTTGGTGTGTTGTAGGACTGGAATAGACGCCTGTCCAGGCTGACATGTTTAGGCCACAGCTGTCAACCCTCCCGTTTTTTCCGGGTTTCTCACGTATTTTAGCTCTTTTCCCGCTGTCTTCCCGCTTTAGTATTTTCCCGTAAAATATCCTGTATTTTTACGCTCTGATTGTGTTACGAACACGCAACTATCTGTGTCTGTGAAGTGGCTTGCACTTGGGTTGCTAGACCTCCAGTAAGTATATAGACAGTAGCTTAGTCTACTATCGAAGAAGAAGACAGTTGCAGCGGCGGGCGTGAGGAAGAGGGAAAAACTAACGGGAAGTCTGAACTTCAAGGAGAGTAGAGCAGATGAGTGTGATGTGCGATGATGGATCAGGAAGATTTAACCACCAACTAAAACCCAGGACATTATGCCGATATTTGAGTAAATGGGAGACCACCTTCCACTACCTGACAAGCAGCCACGTAGGTCCAAATTATGCCTACTGCAAAGTTTGTCGTTGTAATTTCGGTGTTGGTCATGGAGGGGAAAACGACTTTCGCAGCACGACAAATCACTGAAACACAAGCGCACGAGTGAAGCAATGTTTACTTTGTTCATAAATAAAGCACTTTAAAATATCCATTGGTCTGTCATTCTTTAACATATATTGTGTAGTTATAAACTCTTTAGACTGTTAATGATTAGTGCTTTTTTTTTAAAGTTTGTGGGTAAGAATCGTGTAAAAAAAAATCCCTTATTTTGGGATGGATTCCAGGAAATCTCCCTTATTTTCAATGTGCAATGTTGACAGCTATGGTTTAGGCCAACAGCTGGTCTTGATGCCTTCAACTGGGGCTTCCAGAAAACCTGCAATAAAAATAGTACAATTCAATAACAGTCGGACCCATTTCAAAGTATCACATCTGGTATAACAGTGTCATTCCGTTCAATTTAAGTTAAGCTCAATCCACTACATTTGTGGAATAATATTGGCACACAATTTTTTTGACTTAACATGGCATTTTGTCAAAGTCCAATGACTTTGTCATGTTTTGATTTTACATGTAATTCCTAAAATATTTATGATGGAAAACCTAAAACATCCATGTACTTACAAACCCCATCTGGTTAGATACAAAGGTAGAAAACATTAATCACTTTTACATACAGGAAAATCCCTTACCATTCAGTGCTCTGTGATGCGTGTCTGTTGAGGAGTTCCCTTTCAGTCAACGTCAGAGAACGTCAGACGTAGTCGACGTCGACTGAAATGGGGATCACGCTAGGGAGCCAATCGTCTTCGATTACTATTGAACGAGCCAATGGAATTGGCGTACGTGACTCGCATCACACACTCCGCCCCCACAGCGCGGGTATAAATACGGAAGTGGATGCATGCACCAGTTGTCTTTCGCTTCGATCGTTTGATGTCTCTGAAGATTGCTGTTGTTTACAACGAGCGAGTGTGTCGGTGTTCTTCTGGAAGACTCTCCCAGTGCTGGTGGTATCTACACCACGAGTGCAGCGGTGATCGCGAGCTTTTGAGCTATCAACTGCTGTTTTAATAGCAACAAATTTCTGTTTGTTTGTGTTTGTTAACAGCTGTTTAGAGGGCTTAAAAGTGAGTGCTTCACTGTTTCAGTTCTCTGTTCAGTGTTGCTGCGGTCATTCCCCTGTGTGCTCCGGCACTGGTGATGGGTCCTATTTCCTGAAAGAGCAACACGGGTGCATTTGCGTCTTTTTCAAGATGTCATTCCACCCGTGCATTTCTGGATGCGGTCGTTCCCGGTTCCTCTATGACGGTCAAAATTGTCACGTGTTTGGGCTTACAGCACGCTGAAGCAGTTTTTGTGGATGGTTTATGTTCCCATTGCAGGAATATGACTGTCGCGGTGTTGAGATCGAGACTCGCCTTCGTCCGCGAAGCGTGAGTCCCCATTACCGTGCCCCGCCCTATGGGTGCCGTGTGGGACGGGTGATAGGAGGATAGTGTTGGATGTCTCGCCCGGTAACCATTCCCTGTGGGCTCCTCACTCCTCCCTTCCACCGCAGCCGTTGGAGTCCCCCGTGGAGCGTGCTGGTCCATCGGTAATGGGTGGGCCAGTCGTTTCACCCGGGGCTCCCCCAGAGGACAGGAAGCCGATTGCAGCATCGGAGGGTGAGCTGGCGTTATCTTCCTCTGGGAGCATAACGTTGTCCAAGCTCGATCCAGACTTGTCAGCTATGCTGAAACGGGCCGCCAAGGCTGCCAGGCTCGAGTGGAACTCTCCACCTTGTCCTGTTCAGTCTAAGTTGGATGATTGGTATCTCGGGGCGGGTCGTGCTGGTTCTCAGCCCTTCTTTTCCAAAATGCATGGAGAGCTTACTAGGTCATGGAAGGCACCTTTTACTGCCAAAAACTGACTGAGTGGTTGGAAACTGAGGACCTTGAGGACTGAGGACCTTGAGGACCGTTTTCGGTCCTTGACTGAGGACCGAAAACCCTTGACTGAGGAGCGGTGAAGGGTTATGAGGCTATCCCTCCAGTGGGGCGGTCTGTCGCGACACAGGTGCACCTGTGTCCGGCGTCAGCTACTATTGGGGGGGATCCTCATCTTCCACCTAGGGCCTGTGAGTTTTCGTCCGATGGGCAGGACTTACAAAGCCTGTGGACAAGCCGCCTCCTCTTCGTGTGCCATGAAGTTGCTACAGGTCTATCAGGCCAGGGAACTCATGGACATGCACGAGGGTAGACCAGGCCGTGCGCTCATAGGTGAGCACCGCACTGTATCCGACCTCGCCCTCCGGGGCATGAGTGTTGTGGCGTGTGCGATCGGTCTGCCGTTGTCCACAAGTGGTTCAGGAGCACCATTGTTGGCTCAGCCTGGTTGATTTGGTGGTTACAAGGTTTGGTTCCTGGTCTCCCCAATTTGCCAGGTTGGCCTGGTCGGTGACGCAACAGTGACCTGCACCCAACAGTTCTCTGCCGCCCAAGCGCAGACAGAGGCCATCCGGCACATCATGCACCGGCGGCCCGCTGCTGCCTTCACCCCGCCACCGGTGGCAGTTCCTCCGCCTGCTCGTCGCCGACGGTGTTCCCCTGTTGCCGCTCTCGCTGGACCTCCGCAGCAGCCTCCACCTAGGCCTCAGCGTGGAGCCGGCCGCGGTAGGGACGCCCAGCCCGCTCCAGGTGCTGCCAACTAGGTGGCAAGCGACAGCGTAAGCATTCCTGAGCGAGCCGCTCAGGGATGGAGGAGGGTGCTCTTGGAGTTGGTCACTCCCTTCCCCCGGGTGAGGGGCCGGGTGGAGTCTTTAGGCTTGTTCGATTAGAAGCGGCGCTGCACAGACCGATCAGTGAATGACATCAAAGTACCGCGAGAGCGAATAGAGATCAAACGGCTCCTTATGCTTTTGAATTACTCTCGCGGTACTTTGATGGCATAAACCAATCGGTCTGTGCAGCGCCAGTTCAAGTCGAACAAGCCTTCCGTTGGTGTGTCTGCCTGGTGTGTCTGTCTGTTCCACCGCGTGTACCGAGATGGATGGATTCGGAGATGGATTCGGCCACCGCATCTCTAAGACGAGTGTGTGGATGGTTTGTGCTCTTCAGAGGCTCCTGGGGCATATGGTAGTCACAGCCACTCGGCTTCCTCCATATGAATACCGCTTCAGCACTAACTTTCGGCCGAGTCCCAAGGTGACCGTGGCAGAGCGGCTTGCTCCGTGTGAAAGCACCCTGGCCTGCTGCCAAACCCTCAGTCCGTAACAGACCTGTTGTTTCTCCAGACCAAGGGTCCTTAGAACGAGTGTCCATCAAATACTGGCCGAGGGGCCAAGTACAAAGAGCATGCAGTAACAGAGGTCTGGGCGGCCCTCCTACTGCATTGGCATCCATTGTCTACATTGCGACCATTGTGCTACACTTCCCTCGCATGTTATAAGCCCATCACCTCCTCCTTGGAGTCAGAAGCTTCTGAGGTCGCTTCATTCCATTATTTCTTCCGGCCTGCTCAATCGTGCCGCCTACAAGCCTCACGACAGTCTATGGCCAGGGAGAGTGGAGACTCCATCCCCAGGCGGTCCAGCTGGTCAGGGACCACTTCGGGGACGCACAGTTACATCTGTTTGCCTTTCCGGATTCGTTCCTCTGCCAGTTGTATTTTTCTGTCCGAGCGGACATCCCTTGGACAGACACTGGCTCTCAGCTGACCCCGGGCCCCCCAGAAATGCGTTCCCCAGTGAGTCTTCTAAAGCGGCTATGCGATTCATTGTCGCTTGGCGCCCTCTCAAGTCAGTGATTTTTATCGCACGCAGGTGTTGAGCAGAAATGCTCCTGAAGCTGGACCCCTTTTGGATTTCAGGCCGGTCCTAAATTTGGACGTGGAGGTTCAGGTCCAGGCAGTGAGTTAAAAATTCTGTTTTAAGAAACCGTTCTCCTGCTAGCCTGGTTTCTACTAGAGGGTAGGGACTTGCTCGCTTTCGGTCAACGAGTTGTGCCTGGAATTCGGGCTGGCTAACTCTCACAAGCTGAGACCCTGGCCTGGATATGTGACCAAGGTTCCTACCTCTCCTTAAAGGTGGGACCTGGTAGTGAGCCTGCAAGCGCTGCCCCGGAGGAGGCAGACCCAGCCCTGGCTTCTCTGTCCGTCCGCTTCATTGCGCTTATACGTGCACAGAACGTAAGCCTTAGGACCTCAGACCAGCTTTTGTTTGTTAAGGAAATCAGCGGAAAAGGGAAGGCTGTTTCCAAGTGAGGTTGGTCTACTAAATTAGTGGTTGCCTTCATCTTGGTGTAAATTCCAAGATGCACGTGTCCACTTAGGTGGTGAGCTCTGACGTGAGTGTGTACTCCCGCCAAGGCGTCGACACTAGGGCTGCACGAAATATCGAAAAATTATCGGAATCGCGATAATAGTATATGCGATATCCGTATCGCAGAGAGGTGCGATAAATTACTTTATTTTCAGACATCCCAAGTCTCCCGGAAGTTCCGGGAGTCTCCCGGAAAATTTGTTAAAATCTCCCGGAATCTAGAGTGAGCGAGCAAGAGCGCACATGCGAGACAGAACATATACTGTGCTGCTCCAACCGTGTAGCGTGCGCACGGTAGAGAGGGAGAGAGCGAGAGACCTTGCGTGTGTGTGCGTGTGTGCTTCATGAAGCGCTTATAAGACAGAGAACATCCTGATTGGCCTGTACGTCTGAAATATGGCAATATTTTGGCTTCAATAGAAAGTGTCACAAATGCAGGTACTGTGTAAGGGGCTGTTCACACATCACATCTAAAAACGCCTGGAAAGTGCGGCCGCACTGCTATCTCCTCCTTTCCACAAGCGTCTGACGTTTCTATGCAACCGTGAACTGCGCATGGATGGGCTTTCCACGATGACGATTAAGTATCAGCTTTACTTCTAGATATATTTATGGAGATGAGAAATAAAAACCCGCCCTGTACAGCTATGATCAGCTGTTCGGGCCGAGCTTTCGATGTTGTTACGGAAAGGCCGAAGCTGATTGTTGTTTTTTTGTTTCATGACCTGCGGTGAGCTTGCGTCATTCTGAAAAGTTGAGATGTTCTCATCTCATCACGGCATAGGTGGGCCTGGAAAAATGTGCTTCCATTTTGAGCGTGCTTGCCGCTTGCCTGCATTTGAAATAACGAATTTGCACGCACAAAAAAAATGCGATATGTGAACAAGTGACGGTGTCACTAAGTCGTGCGGAAAAATTGTGGCCACGTCGAGAGGAAACTAATCTCCATAGTCGTCTGAAACGCAACCTCATGGAGCTATATGAAGACTTCAAAAAGTGTAAGCCCACATCTACCAAAACTGCTAATGAAATGCCAAGTAACTCACAGACAACATTAATCAAAGTTTTGCAAGTGTAACTCCTTCTGAAAAAAAAACCCTGAGATATTCTTCTGAAGGTTAGAAGAATATATTTTAGCCTACCTGTTTATTTTAGTATGATCATTACATAGCCAATAAATTATTTTTAAAAAAAAGCTTACTAAAAATAGCATTTCTCTCGGGAAATTTTATATCGCAAGAAATATCGTTATCGCAATACTCAACAACATCGCATATTTTCCCAGTATCGTGCAGCGCTAGTTGACACAGCGTGCTTCGCTGACAGATATTCTAGAGTTGGGGGTTGGGCGACACCTTTAGTCGAACCGCTGCTTCCCTTGGGCTCCCTTCTTATGAAGGCAGTTTCACCGTGAGCCCAGTTCGAAGTGTCGGCTTGCTGCGCCATTCCCCTCCTATGGACTGGATACGTGCACAATTCTTGCTCCAGTAGAGTTCTCCTTATTAGCTGAACCCTTTTGAGTTCCTCCATACCCTTCGGCTACGGACGTGGCGGAACGTCCAAGGCCAGGCCTATCATATGCACTGGTGGAACCTGTGTTAGGCTGGGTCCATATGCTGTGATCCCTTCGGCGATCCCATATGTGTATTCATCCACGGTACGGCTCCCTACGGTGAGCCCGTGTTTTTCCGTGCTCTGCCGTAACTGTCTGGTTGAGTCTCCCCCGTCATAGGCCGGAGCCACCACAATGACATTCCATGTGTTGTACTGCCTGGTCATCCACCCAGTTCATATGTGTATTTCCACGTTACCTCCTGTGGCAGGATGTGGCTTCCGCAGCATCCCTTCCTTGCATGTACAGGGAACGCTTTCCCAGTGATCCTAGTGGCGTTTTCAAATAGATCCCCATTTCAGTCAACGTTGACTATGTCTGACGTTCTCGACTGAAAGGGAACGTCCTGGTTGCGTATGAAGGAGGGAACGGAGGACGTAGTCCCCTCGCCACTACTGCTGGACCACCGCTGACTCCGGGGGCTTATCGGCTCCTCAGTGAAAAAGCAACTGGTGCGTGCATCCACTTCCATATTTATACCCGCGCTGCGGGGGTGGAGTGTGTGATGCGAGTCACGCACGCCAATTCCATTGGCTCGTTCAATAGTAATCGAAGACGATTGGCTCCCTAGCGTGATCCCCATTTCAGTAATTTCAGAAGGAGTCCCTCCTTCAGGGAACGGTGGGTTGCATACGCAACCAGGACGTTCCTCTCTAAATGTAAAAAGAAAATACATAAATTACGTAGTGAAACCATACTTGAAAGTGGGTAATTCTTGATATTATGATCATATTACTTTTTTAAAAGATCTCATTAATAACATTGCATATAAGCAAATACTAATATTAAGCAATCTCACAGCCTTGCATGTGAGCAAGAGCAAATGAGAAAGGCATGTATAACTGCTTTTTAGACTCATTTCCAGTCGAAATGACGTTATTTTCATACAGTTTTGAAAATATGTAAGTTATGAAGTTATAAGTTTGTTGAAGTTGACAATTTACAAAACTAAAACAGTTCCAACATACCTCATTGTTTATCTGCTGCGTCATGGACTGGTGCGCAAACATGACAATGTTACAAACTTATGAATCAGAAAAGTATTAAAAGCTTTAAAATCTAAAACGTCTTAACTCTAAAATTACATTTTACATTAAATGTGTAAAAATGACAATTTAAAGATAATTAAGCAATCAAATAAAAAAAATTACCTCAGTGTACAGTAACTGCTGACCATACGATTCAGATGATGTGCCTGAAGAGTCCGATATCTTCAACCAAGTTTCAACATAAACATAAAATTCAACATTGTAAATGTTAGAAAAAAAATTACCATGTGGCATGTTGAGCTAGAAACATGTTAGCAATGTCTTAAAACATGTTAGCAATGTCTTAAAACATGTTAGCAATTAAATCATGCAAACAGTGCTAGCAATGTGCTAAACATGCTAATGACCATATTAAATGTTAACAATGCCTAGCTAGCTGCGTGTTTTTTTTTTTTACTGCATCTATATAACCATCAAATTTTAAACTTTACTTTGAACTTTCAGAAAAGCGTTTGTCAAGCCAACATCAAAGTTTGTCCTGACAAACTCTAATTCTGTAGTTCTTGAGATATGCACAAATAGCCATATTATGCAGTGTATCCAAGGGTACCATTTTTTTTTTCATAAAAGGAAGCATAAATGTTTGTTTGTTTGTTTGTTAGTATATATATATATATATACACACACACACACATACACAGTAGTCAACATTTGAAGTGGATCAAAAAAGTTAATCAAAGTTGTCCTAAGACAAGGACAGGTATTGTTCAACTTTGATGAAAGGTTTTGATCCACTTCAAATGTTGACTACATATATAAATGTGTGTGTATGTGTGTATGCATGTCCATTGGTCACGCCTTCATGGTGCAATTTTTAGTATTGCATTCTTCTCATGAGCATTTAATTTTTTACTAATTTAATAATTGGGGGCCCATTTTACCTGTAAAAGAAAACATGCTTGATTATGTACACCTGAATAAAAGGTGTTTTTACACTTCTAGCCATCCTTTACAAGTATTTGTCACTTATAAATAGTTTGTGGGCTCAAAGCATTTGCCCACATATCAAAACTCCAACATTGAAACCTAAAGGAAATCACTTCAATGTTTTTGTGATTTGTGATATTATTTTGCAAACTTTTTTCTCTTTATCTGTATTTTGTTTAGGTGTTGATCCCAATGCTGACTACCCTACTCTCTATCGCTACTTTGTGGAGGTGTGGATATATCTTGGTCTGGCATGGCTCTCCCTTTTCTTCAATTGGAAGGTGCGCATGGTTGTGGAGGCACACAAAGCTCTAAAGAAGCGCCGTAAAAGGCGCAAACTTTCTCTGGATGAGTTACAGTGCATCAAGAAAAGTCACAAGACCCTACACCTGCCACCAACCCCTAATGAAGTCAACATCTTCAGCTTCCTGTCCAAGAAAAAAGAAGATTACAGTGACTTAATCAAGCAGATAGGTGTCGAGAAGGAAGCAGAAGATTGTGTCAGCTCCATCACTGGTAGCAAGAAAAAAACACCAAACCGCTCAAAGAGCTGCTATGACTCTCTTTCAGTAAAAGGAAATTCCATCCTCAGTCTAGACCGCTCCCCTCGACAGAAGCGTCGCTATAGCTTCAGTGACAGAGTTGCTGTAGCCTTCTCAAAATCGAAGGGTTATCTTCTAAACAAAGAGGAATGTCTTCTAATGAATGAAATGCATGGGGGAGGAGGGATAGACACTGACCTAGACTGTATGAGAATGTATGAGAATCAATTGGACAAGGAGGCAGGAGAGAACCAAGAAGGTCTTGAACCAGCAGGCTGCAGTAATGGCCGGATCACGTGGGACTCCAAAGTTAACCAGATCCTCATGTTTCCCAAAGCTAACATCACCTTTATTGATGAGGAGAATTTGCTAAACAACAACCTGGAGGATGATAATGACTTTATGCCTAAATTCTCAGCTTCAGATGAGACAGATTTAAGAGAGGAACAGGGCTCAGAATCTGAAACCTCTGTATTCACCACAGATGACCATGACCACTCCTATGAGCAGCTAGCGGATGAGTATTCCAAAGAGGACAATACTGAAATTTGATCATGTCTCATAGGATTTGGTCTTCTGTCTTAAACCTTAGTATTTTTTTTTTTCTTTCATGAACTTGAATTGGTGTAAACTATAAAAATTGAATTTATTACTCTCAACCCATTTCCATCTGTCTTCTAATGTGAGCAGACTGGTACAAGTTTAATTTGATTTTACAAATTATAATTTCTGTTGTTTAAGGATTTTGCAAGTGGAAGAGCAGACTTTAGTCTTACTTTGAATTGACATTAAAAACCAATTATATAAATGGACAAACATGGGCAGCTGTTGGCATTGAGACATATATAGATGTATAGCTGACTTTTGCATTGGCTCTAGACTTGATTAGGTTTTTATTTATTGTATAGCAAATAAATAAAATGAGACAATTTAGGTTTCTACCTAAATTGGCTGAACTGCAGGAGTCTCAGATTCATTGTGAACCAGTTCACTGACAATATAGATAATAGAAAGTAAAATAGTATAGATTAAGATGTTTGCATGTTTTTTTCACCATATTGGTGATTTATTTTTAAGATGGAAAGAAAAAAAAGCTTAATCCTTATTGGATGTTAAACCAAATATTTTATTGTCTTCCATTTTAGCCTGAAATATTGTTTTTGGGTAAGCCTGTTGTTTTAATTTGGGATTTATTTAAAATGGTATGTCATAATTTGACTTTTTTTTTTCTTTTTTTTTTTTTCAATTTCAATTTCAATTTTATTTCAAGTCTTTTGTTTATGCAGATATTGTTTTAATGTTCCTGAAATGTTTTAACTCCTATCCAAAGATCATCTCAATATTTATGGTTTTCTGAACTGTTAACAGTCAATACAATGAGATGATCCACACTAAAATACTCTATCGGCCTCCATCAATTTGTCACTGTCAAGTATGATAGTTGAATCCGTCAACATTAGAAATGAGAAACCAACATTGTTTGTTTTACTAACATAACCATTGTTGACATGCTAATTCTGTGTTGACATGAAACCAGCATACTGATAAAATAACCATTACAAGAAAGAAAGAAAGAAAGAAAGAAAGAAAGATCCAAGTTGTGGTTCCCTCTGCTGAGCTCTCTAGCCATGTGTTTGTTCTCACACTGTCCTCTTGCATCATGCTACTGAGTGCCCCTGGTGTGTAGAGCTGTATCCTGAGTCCATTTCCTTTTGGTTTTCTTTTAAAAGTTTTTTATTTTTTATTTTTTATGCATTGAAATATGTCTTCTAACATTCAGTGCTGTGTATGTCATGTAAGTACACAATTTGCGTTTTTTCTAATGAAGCCCTTCCATTGAGGCCCTTTAATGTTGTCTTTTATGGTGTTACTAACAAACTTTTGTTATAGGCCCCATCCATTTTCCCAGCTACACGAGATCTTTCGTTCTCAATGTGTAGTCTCTCATTTGAGAGAACAGTGTGTTTGCCATGTAAACATTGGAAAAGGGTCTATCAGTAACCATCACTGTTAGTCTCCTGTAGTCTCTCGGTTTAATTAGCTAAGATCTAAATGGCATGAATAGACAACCAGAATTTACATCACTGGCCAAGGTTAACTAACCTTAGGTTAACCAGTAAAGTCATGGTATTGGTTTTTGTTCATATTGCAAATGTTCGCCCCATTCTTTCACAGAAAAAGTACAAACATTCTACTTTCCAAGTGATGTAAATGTGCTTTTGATTCTTTCTTTTTTTTTGTTTTTTTGTTATGAATGTCCTGTACTTAATGTTATATTTCAATATTGTAATTGTTCCCTTGTGGTGCTACTTTACTCTGTTTAGATTATCCATGTATGGATTTGAATGTTGGACTAAATGAGAATTTTCCATTTGAAATAAACAAATAGATTTCTGCCTTGTTCTTTTTCTCTCTCATCTTTGAGCAGTGGTTTCAGGAAGACACCTGGACTTATTTGACTTCTCTTTTTGGCCCAAATTTAATGCACTGGGCTAAGCTAAGTGCTAACAGTTTTGTGGCAATACAGAGCGATATAGTGCATGCACTGAGACGAGAGAGGTATGTATCAACTCGTCTTATTTAAGGGAATAACATAGTTTAATATGAAAAACCGGTGGAGTATCCCTTTAAAGGAGAACTTCGGGCAATTTTTAAGTTAATCTTGATCGTTTTACCTTTGTGAGTACTGTCTATTGAAAAAAAAAAAGAACCAGATTGGTGCTTGCAACACGGAGCTGCTACAGCTAATGCCCAGAGCTCCCACTCAGCTAAAACGGCAGTTATGGGGGCATATACATAAAGAGTGTCTTTGTGCCTCTTAACAGACACAAAATGCAATTAAAATGTATGTCCAACATGAGCAGGGCCCTTACATGACAACAAGATGCATTTAGCAACTTAGCCATTGTTTAAATTCACCTAAATACTGTTTTAGAAGGCTGATAAATCACGTTTGAGATTTGTGGCCACCAGGGCACCATACAGACTTTATCAAAGAATTTGCTGGCTTTCTATCAGAGTTAGTACTGGCTGCAGATAAAGTACTAATTGTTGGTGATTTTAATATACATGTAGATAATGAAAAAGATGCATTGGGATTGGCATTCAAACACATTCTTAACTCTATTGGAGTTAGACAACACATGTCAGGACCTAATCATTGTCGTAATCATACTCTAGATCTAATATCATCACATGGAATCAATGTTGATGCTGTTGAAATTCTGCAGCAGAGGGATGACATCTCAGATCATTAGTCTCGTGTAAACTCACTTAGCCAAGGCAACAAAACCGGCTTGTTAGACCTATTACTTCTGCTACTAAAGAATGCTTTATTAATAATCTTCCTGATCAGTTTCATCATCTCAGCATCCCAGATAGCTTAGAAGAACTCAAATATTGCGAAAGAAACTTTTAACTCTCTCTTTTCCAGCACTTTAGACACAGTTGCTCCGTTGCGCTTAAAGAAGATTAAAGAAAATAGTCCAACGCCGTGGTACGAGCACACTCAGGCCCTTAAGAGAGCAGCCAGAAAAATGAAGAGCAACTGGAAGAAAACTAAACTAGATGTATTTCGCATTTCATGGAAGGAGAGCGCTATTGCATACAGAGAGGCCTTAAAAGCTGCTAGATCTGCTTATTTTTCAACCCTATTAGAAGAAAATAAACCTGAAGTATCTATTTGAAACAGTTACTAAACTAACGAAAAATAAAGCTTCAAGCCCAAAAGTTTCCAAGCAGCACAACAGTAATGACTTTATGACCCTATAATAATGATATTAGCCCGGTTCTCTCAACACTGCGTAATACGCTGCCTATTAAACATTGTATACATTTTAAAATATTGCTGATTACTTACAAAGCACTAAATGGTTTAGCTCTTAACGCATTATAGTCCTTCACGTCTATTGCGATCTCAAAATTCCGGCCAGTTAATAATAACTAGAATATCAAAATCGACTGCTGGTGGTAGATCCTTTTCATATTTAGCACAAAAACTTTGGAACAGTCTTCCTACCATTGTCCGGGAAGCAGACACACTGTCAGTTCAAAGCTAGATTAAAGACACATCTCTTTGACCTAGCATTCACGTAATACATTATCGACTTCTATAATTCAATGTTAGGCTGCATAGATTTGGTCAGCCGGAACTGGGAACACTTCCCTTAAATCCTGATGTACTCGTTACATCATTAGAAGAATGGCATCTATGCTAATTTTAGTGTCTTTGTTTATCCCAAGGTTTTCCCGCAGCCTGCCGGATCCAGGCCATATATCCAGATCTGACTAGGACCTTCGCCTGGATCCGATGACAATGCAGTTCTGAAGTGCCAACCAGCCTCTCTCTATGGAGGATCCCTTTACCACTCTACAGATAAAGCGTTGAGGGGAAATTCGGTTCGCGTACCTACCCTGAAGTGATAATATAAAATTCTGTATCAAAATTTATAGACAAGACAAGTAGTTTGTTTAGGCATGGTTTCTAGGGAATTACAAACCTGCGCACATATATTCAAGCGCACATAATCATAGAATCAATTCTTAATGCGCATGTGAATGCCATCAACGTTTATCACAGGTTCGCATTTAAAGTCTGTTTCGAGAGAACATCTTAGCGGCCCCTAATTTAAAAACAAATGATAATTTTGATGGAAGTGAATGAATCAAAACTAACTTTAGCTGGAAAATAACATTATTCAAGAACCGCTATAAAGGCAAATATATTTTGGCATTAGTGGAATTGCATTAGCATGGTTTAAATCATACTTATCTGACCGTTATCAGTTTGTAGCAGTAAATGAAGAGATATCTTATCGATCACAAGTTTAGTATGGCGTACCACAAGGCTCAGTACTAGGACCGTTGCTGTTAACTCTGTACATGCTACCCTTAGGAGATATCATTAGGAAGCATGGCATTAGTTTTCACTGTTATGCTGATGATACTCAGCTCTATATTTCCAAAGAGATGTGTTTTTAGTCTAGATTTGAACTGACAGAGTGTTTCTGCTTCCCGGAAAATGTTAGGAAGATTATTCCAAAGTTTTGGTGCTAAATAGGAAAAGGATCTACCGCCAGCAGTCGATTTTGATATTCTAGGTATTATCAACTGCCCGGAATTTTGAGATCGCAATAGATGTGAAGATGCGACTATAATGCGTTAAGAGCTTGCACAAGTACTGCGGAGCTAAACCATTTAGTGCTTTGTAAGCAATCAGCAATATTTTAACATTTATACGATGTTTAATAGGGAGCCAATGTAGTGTTGACAGAACCGGGCTAATATGGTCATACTTCCTGGTTCTAGTAAGAACTCTAGCTGCTGCATTTTGGAGCCGCTGTAGTTTGTTTATTAAGCGTGCAGGGCAACCACCCATTACAATAGCATTACAATAATCTAGCCTTGATGTTATGAACGCATGAACTAATTGTTCTGCATTTTTCATTGAGAGCATATGACGTAATTTAGATATATTTTTAAGATTAAAAAATGCGGTTTTACAGATACTAGACACATGACTTTCAAATGAAAGATTGGTATCAAAGCGCGCACCCAGGTTCCTAACCGACAACGAGGACTTGACAGAGCAGCCATCAAGTGTTAGACAGTATTCTAGGTTATTACGTGAGGAAGTTTTTTTTTTTTTTCACTGGTCAATTTTGAGATTTTGGGATATTTATCTTCAAAAACATGTATTCTTTCAGACTTGTGGTGAAAAAAAGAGAAAATTTTGATTTTTGTCTGTTTGCGTCTGTAGATTTCTCATAAATTCAACAAAAGTTTGGGCTCTAAATCATCCCGCTGCTCCGCGGTCGCTGCCTGCACCCTGTCATCACATACACTGTTAGAAAGCTATCTCTCTCCTGTACAACGCTGTCAGATCCAAATATGGTAATTTCCTTTTTATCAGCAACCAATCATGAAAGTAAAAGGGGGGATTTAACTCTATATGCGCAATCTCATTTTACAATATAAATCTTTAAAGCCCGTTTTCTCAAAATGACTTTCTCTCATACTCCAAGTCCGAAATCTCCACTTCAGTAGCACCTATATACACATAAACTTTCCAGTCTTGTACCTAGTTATATTATGAAGACATTTACAGAGGGATTTGTAAATATATTATTCCTTGCCTGATTAATATAACATTTTATTCCAAAAAACATGGTGAAAATATTTTAAAATATTTAAGGCTATTGATGGTATATTCTGATTTACAGAAAGTAGATATCCATAAATCCCTCATTAATTTTTCACCCATCTAATATGTGAACACAATGATAAAAGAATTTTGAACATGGCTTTATCCAATACTCAGATTTTGTTTTTTAAAATATATGGGTGATTATATAATTAGGGGTACATTTCAAGTCCATGGGTTGTATTTATAATTTTTACTGAATATTCACTTCAAGCAGTGATCACTTTTATTTTTTGGGCACATATCCCTTTATTTCATGCAGAGAAGTAAACCAGTTCCATAAGTTAATTAGGAGAAAATACATATTCTGTACTGGAAATTGCAGTTTTTGTACTGTCCGATTTGCTAAAAGTCAAGTTTTGCCTATCAAATTAAAACTACAATACATGTTTTTGTATATTATATTCATCATTATTTGTTAAAAAATAATCATTAAAACAAGGCAAATTTATTTTAAAAAAAAATAAGTAACTTGTTTAAATCTATTAAATTATTAACTTTATGTGTGTCCGAGAAATCTTTGTCAACTGTGTTACCCATTGACAAAACCCCTATAAATCAGCAATGGTTTGTTCCAAAGTCACATGTCCAACATCATGTGATGTCACGCCCTCCAGTGGCGGGAATTTGAAATACAGTGTGGTAAGTTTCTACTCCTCCTCTTCAATTTTTTAATCAGTATTATTGTCTACACATAGAGTATATGACTTTCTCATCAACTGTGTTATCAACATGGTCTTGTGTACTTACTTTAGATATTATATTTACAAAAATGTAGAGAAAATGTCTAAAAACACGAGTTGATGAAGGTAATGTAGGGACATGTTCAAGGTCTACAGTTAGCACAAGGCCCTAAAATGGAAGAAATGTCAACTGTGTTACTTGTCAACTGTGTTACCCATCAAGTGTAACACAGTTGACAGGGATTAACACGGTTGACAATGTTGGCTGGGTTTCTTGTCATAGTTTATGCCTATATTGAGTATTGTTGATAAAAACTTTCATTAAATATTGTTATTACACAGGAATGACATGGTAAAATATGAACAAGTGTAATTACATAGTAATAGTTATTTTATAAAAACGTGATTCACATTAAGGGATTAATTTAACTAATCTTAACACTATTATATTATCTATATATTACACTGATTAAATCATTACTAGACTTTACTACATATGATTAAAGGAGCATTCCATAGCTTTTCAGCAAAATCTATATTATATCCAGAAATATACATGTATCAACAAACAAGGATTTCATGAAGTATGGTTCATTTTTATATGATTTCATGGTTTGGAATGGTGGGTTTCTGCTTACATTTAATGTGATCCCTATCAAGCAAGGTTGAAAAACTATAAAGTGCTCTTAATCTTGTTTTAGGGAAATGAGGTTATCTGCTGCTGAGAAGCAGCGCCAGTACAGGGCTCGGCGTGATGCTGATCCTGAGAGAAGGGCTGCGTATTTACAAAAACATACAGAGACGTAGCATGAGGACAAAAAGCCAGGAAAGGTGAAGACAGTGAAAGATTTAAGTAAGAGGGAGAAGAGAAGGAAACAAGCATATTGGAGAAAAGCCCAACACCAGTCCAGAGAGAGAAAGCAAGTGATAGAGAACCAAGTTACTCTACCCCTGAGTTCTGAAGTTGATCCACAGCCTCAGATGTCAAGGTAGAAATTTTGTGAACGACATGCAGAAAATAGTTTTAACAATAGATTTGATTATGAAATTATGGTGAAAAGACTAGAGTAATTGCTGGTCATCCTTATTCTGTCCATTGATCATAAATGAAAACACATGATCAATGAAGTAATGCTTTGTGTATGATTTCAGACAGAGAATTGCTGGAAGGAAGAAAGTGCAGAGAAGGGAGTCAAAATTGTACAGGGAGATTCAGGCTTTGAGGGAATCACTCAAACAACAGAAAAGACAAACAGACAAATACAGAAAAAGATATGCAAGACTACAGAAAGATTCAGACTCACCCAGATCAAAAACCAAGCGCCTTTTAGGAAGGTTTCCTGTGCCTAGAGAAGTGCACAGAACGTTAGTTTTCCACCATGCCCTAGTGGACAACATCCGCAAAAAGTACGCCTCTACTAAACACAAGAAATCTAGACAGGTAATTGCAGCTGTAGTGTCAGGAAGAATTTTGAAAAAATATAAGTTAAAAAAAAGATTTCAGGAGACTCTAGCAATTTCGAGAAAACAGCAGAACCACTGTGAGATATCCATAATCTCCAACAAGATGAAGAACAGATCCCTATGTTTTAAACAGCATGACAAAGTTATGTCCTTCTGGACAAGGGATGACAACAGTCGCCTAACAGCTGGAAAATCGCAAACAGTAACAAGAGGAAAGATAAAGAAACAGAAACGGTTCCTAAATGACACAATGAAAAACCTGCATAGGAAATTCCTCCTTGAGAGCCCCAACAACAGTATTTGCCACAGTTTGTTCTGCCGAATGCGGCCCTTCTGGGTGGTCCAACCATCCATTGCAGACAGAGAGACCTGCCTCTGCAAGGTACATGAGAATCTGTTTTCTTGTAGAGAAGCTACATTCTCTCCGACTCATTGGAAGCACTGATTTGGAGAAAATGGCAGAGTCAATATGCTGTGACTCAAACTTGAAGGACTGCATGTACAGTCAATGTCCCAACTGCAAAGTTAGAGACTTTCCAGTTGCAACTGAAGGGGATTTGCAACTGCAAGCAAGTGTTTTTTTCACACAGTGGACAACAGAGAATGTTCTCAGAGAGAAAAAGAACACGGAAGGTGAAAAGGAGAAAGTGTCTGTCAAAACAACAGTGAAAAAGACGACAGAGACGACTTTGGAGAAACTGCTAGAGATCTTCCAGTGCCAACTTAAAAACTTCATAAGACACCTTTTTAATATAAAACGGCAATTCACCTACCACCAGGAATTAAGAAGAAGTATGAAAGATCATGAATGCTTAATTCATGTAGATTTCTCAGAAAACTATGCTTGTAAGTACTCCTCTGAAATACAAGCTGTACACTTCGCTTCGAACCAGCAGCAGGCAACACTTCACACTGGAGTTTTACATGTTGGTGGAGTGGAAGAACATGTGTGCTTTGGCACAACCAGCTCATCAAAAGAGAAAGGCCCAGCAGCCATATGGACCCATCTTTCCCCAATCCTCAATCTGGTAAAGGCTTCCTATCCTGTGGCGGTTCTACCAACCGCCAACACCTAAAGTGGCGGTAATGCATTTATTTTTCTTTGTAAATAAATCACAAACCCATTTTTTTTTAGATATTTTTATTCCTTTCATAATGATGCTGGTTCCCAATCTGAGTGCACGCATTTTGGTTAATAGTATTAATTTGAGAAAAATTGCTTAGGGATTTATACCTGTCTTTTGTTTCTCCACATGCGGCTGCCGAGTCATCTGCCAAAGGGGGGGCTGGACTTTGAGAGCACCTTGTATACTCCACCACAGGAAGTGGAAGGAACCAACTCCTGGCCGTGGGCAGAGGGACTCTGAACTACAAAGTTTTTAATAACACAGCAGCATGTGGATAATTTGTTTGTTAGGTTAATATTGGGTTTCAGTAGTGTTTGTTTGTACAGTATATTCTTATGGTTGGTGGTTGGGTTTATTTTGGGTCTTTTTAATTGTAGTCAATTAAGTTTTCCCCCTTTGTGTTTGTTGTAGGTTAGCCTGTGTGTATATATACCCCCATTTTGTGTCATTCAGGAGGTCAGATTTGTTACGTTCCGATTTATGTTGTGGTTTTGTTATGTTGACCTCAGTTTAGTTGAGACCCACTTTGATTAATTATGTTGTTACTTTCTTTTCCCTAACGATTTGAAACTTTGTTTGATTTGTAGGCTAAATAAAGCCAATTTTTTTTGCAAATCCTTGACCTTGTGACTTGCCTTTACTGCTTGGTCCGTGACATATCCCAATGTGACCGTGGTGCATTTCTTCAGCGATGGGCCATGCACACAATACAGGCAAAAAGGCCATTTCTATTTGTTTTGCACTAAGCTGTAGCAATATGGGTTCCAAGCAGGCACCTGGAACTTTTTTGAGGCGAGCCACGGCAAGGGTGCTCCAGATGGAGTTGGAGGCCTCCTCAAAAGGACTGCTGATCGACTTGTCAGCCATGGGAAAGACATCCCAAATGCTGAGCTCTTCTTCAATGCACTGGTGGATGCACAGACCTCAGTAAAACTGTTCTACATAAATGAGGATAATGTAGATGAAGCCACAAAGAATATGCCACATAGTCTCCCGGTGGTACCATCAACCATGCGCATTCACCAAGTGGTAACAGTTACCCCAAGAAAAATCAGTTACAGAGATGTGAGCTGCCTTTGCTCAACGAGACAGACCCTGGAGTGTCAATGTGATGACACCAAAACGTTTACCTTTGAGGTTCAGGCAACAGCACCCACACAGAAGAATAACAGTGAAGACCTGCCTAAAATTTCTTGGCAAAACTCAGACATCATTGGCAAGTGGTGTTCTCTCAAATATGATGATGATATTTATCCTGGCATTATTCAAGAGGTGACTGAAACGCATGTCGAAGTCAAATGTATGCACCGGATTGGAGTCAACCGTTATTTCTGGCCAACACGGGATGATGTCCTATGGTATTTGCATGATGACGTCATCAGGATGATTCCTCCTCCAACTTTTGTGACCTCATGTCGAGATCATGTGGAGATCGACAGAGACATATGGTCCAAGATCTCAGAAATGTGAACTGTCGGAAATCAAAAGAAACACGAAAGGACAAAATAAACTGGAATATGAAATAGACTATAAGTAGGATGAGTTGGAAAGGACTGTTTTGTGAATGAGACTAATGTAGTATTTACAGCATTCTTTAAAGTTTTTGTTTTTCTCCATTGTTTCAAGAGAGTTAATTAATTGTTGCTGACACTTGTCAAAATAAAAAGGTTTTATTTTAAAGAAAGTTTTCTCCTATTCCCTTAATGTATCCTGTCAACCGTGTTACTCCTGTCAACTGTGTTACTTTATCTGTCAACTGTGTTACGTGTGATTTTTGTGTCATAAATCTTTATTTGTAGGCTAAAAATTTATAAAAATTATAAAAAGGACATCTCTAGAGTAAACACTATTACATAACGACGTTGAATAACTCTAAATTCGGTGTAATGGAGAATTATGTTGAAAAAATATCCATCCTTGATGACAGTATACCAAAGAATATCCGTTATTCAGTTTAAAACTCATATTTTTTAAATCAGTTAGACATACAACCTCAAAACCCCTGGTGAATAGACTCAAGAACTTTCAAACAAATGTTTTATCATATGTGTAGTACTTCATTTATGTCTTCTATGACACCACTTTTGTCTGTAACACAGTTGACAAAACAATGTATTGAATATTTATTTTCATTTAAATATTTAATAAGTAATTTGAGCTTAAGCTTGGCAACTAATGAATTTAGAACAATATGGGGGTATATTATGGAAACAACTAGATTATTTTGCAGAAAAGCACACTGATTTCTTCACTTTTTTGTTGATCTGAAATGTACCCCTAATTATAGAATGACCCATATGCAAATTAGCGCATATTTAATTAGACAATGCATAATTTGCATATTTAAACATTACATTACAGAAAACTATCTTAATCTTATTTATCTTAATGTAGGTAATCAACTGGGAAAGTTTCGTGCTGATATCTGCTAGTTAAAAATTGTGCCCTATTCACCTGTAGTGTCTCGCCTTAAGTAGTAGGACATTTCTAGTCATCCAGTTTTTTATATCTGCTATGCATTCCGTTAATTTTGTGAATTGGTAAGTTTCATCAGGGAGTGAAGAGATATAGAGCTGAGTATTATTAGCATAACAGTGAAAACTAATGCCATGCTTCCTAATGGTAACATGTACACAGTGAACAGCAACGGTCCTAATACTGAGCCTTGTGGTACGCCATACTGAACTTTTGATCAATAAGACATCACTTAATTTACTACTACAAACCGATAACGGTCAGATAAGTATGATTTGCTAGTGCAATTCCACTAATGCCAACAAAATTTCGAGTCTATTTAAAAGAAAGTTGTGGTCGTTAGTGTCAAGTTGCCTTTTTTAAACAAGCGGTTTAATCATAGCCAGCTTAAAAGTTTTTGATACGTATCCTAATGACAAAGACAAATTAATGATATTAAGAAGAGGATCTATGACCTCTGGAAGCATCTCTTTCAGTAGCTTAGTCGGTATAGGGTCTAAAATACATGTTGTCAATTTAGAGGATTTAACAAGTTTAGAAAACTCTTCCTCTCCTATAGCAATGAATGAATCGAATTTTTCGTCAGAGAGACTACAATACACTGCCTGATGCAATACTGTAGTAGACGGTTGCATAGCTATAATTGTCCCCCTGATATTATCAATCTTGTAAGTAAAGAATTTCATAAAGTCATTACTGCTGTGCTGCTAGGAAACGTCTGGGCTAGAAGCTTTATTTTTCGTTAAAGCCACTGTTTCAAATAAATGCCTAGGGTTTTGTTTATTTTCTTCTAATAGGGTTGAAAAGTAAGCAGATCTAGCTGCTTTTAAGGCCTCTCTGTATGCAATTGTGCTCTCTTTCCATGAAATGTGAAATATCTCTAGTTTTGTTTTCTTCTAGTTCAATCAACCATTTCAAACCTACTACATTTTCTCACATTAAAACTGACAGTTATTCATTTTTGTAACTAGGCCTAATTGTCTAACAAATTGTAACTCTAAAAGCAGCCAACATTGGCATTGTATCACATATCACTTCCATCAGAAACATGCTAGCAGAATGGAAGAATAAAGTACAAACCATGCATAAAAAGTTTCTACTGAAAACAGTCTTGCTTCATAAAGACACTCCTCAGAAGTCATAAAGATTCACAAACAGGGTGATAAAAAATGGTTACTTCACATGGAATGATAAAAAGTATACCTGGAAGAAATGTAACAGTACAAGTAAATGATGGATTCTGATTGGCTGTCAATTTTTTTATCATTCATCAGCTGAAAAAAAAATAATTCTGAAAGTGATTCCATCTTTATCCTTGTGGTGTGGACTCTGCTATTATTTTATATTTAGAACTATTTTTAGAACTATATCTGCATATCATAGTTATGGTCCTCTATGTAATCGGGCCTTAACTATTTCAATTTCTCAGATATTCCTTAGAGATCCTGGGTTATTCCAGACTCGACTAAACTTCTAATCCCTCACAAAACATCCATCTAATTTAAGAAATTAGATCTTCTATTTTGTTATATACTGATGAATTAATATAAATATAGTTTCAACAACACTTTCACCAATTTTACAATCAAAATACCAAAATAATCAAAATGTCAAATATAAAAGTCTTTAAAAAATTAGCAAGAAAATCGAAAAAGCAGGAAGACTTTAAGATTTGTTTGAAGAATCTGGCCAAATGTAATGTCACTATTTAGGCCTATTGTAAGTTATTTATTTTATAGTTTGTATAATTTATTTGTAACCGGGTGAAATGGAAGAAATACACACCGGAAGCAAATTATGCTTTTTTAATTGGGGTTTTATTCTGACTGCTGTTGTAAATAAGTGGCAGCAGACGATGGGAGCACAATTAGACACATAAAAGTCTAATTGAGGAAAAAAGTTTAAGTTGTATAGAGATTTCACAACAAAAAAAATTTGATTTCACTAGTCAAACAAAAAACAAATTGCGGATACAGTTTACAGTAAATCTGAAGATGACATAATCAAATTTCACAAAACTAAATTTGAACCAGTGGATCAATGGCAGATCCACAAAATGCCTAACTCAATTCACACTGAAATACTGTGAAATCCACTGCTATAGATCAGATTTAAATATATTACTCAATACCAAACCAAAATAAAGTACCACAAATTTGAATATGTCAAAACAGACTGGAATACGTCTGTTTGGAGGCTGCTACTGCTGGAGATGATTCGGGAGAGGTCTGTACCGCTTACTGATCAGAGCGCACGCTGACATGGAGTTAGGCCGGAGACACACTGGCTGCGTGGCGTAAGCGTCTCAGCTGCGTGGCGTGTCCGTTCTTATTCCGGCTCCCATGTTAACAGGTTAGAACTTGCACACTGCCTGCGTGACACGCGCGTCTCAGGCGCGGCAAGAGCCGTGCGTAAAACGCGTGCATGCTGGAAATAGAACCGACGCCTATTTTTCACGCGACACGCAAGCGTGTTGGAAGCGTTTCCAGGCAAAATAGAATAGGAAAAGATGTTTTTATGTCATTTTGTACACGAATACATATTAATAAATTCCATTTTGATGTTTGAAAGTCTAGGTTTTTACATAAATTTAGATATAAATGTCCTTTAAAAAAATGAAATAATAAATCATTATCGATTTTCAATTATTGCCATTATTTTTGCCTATACATATAATTTCATGTCATTTTATTTTTTAAACAATCGAGTCCCGGTGTCCACTAGAGGTCATAGCATATAACTTGTATATTTTTTTCTAATTTGTTTCTTATGCTCTTAACAATGTGATTAGGCCTACATGAAAAAAAAATGGAAAAAAAACTTTCTGGGCCTCAGGAGGATATAAAGATAGGACAGAACGTAGTGTGTCTTCTGAGTGACGGTTAAACATCAGGTAGCCTAGGCTAAATATAGGCACTTTGCTACACAACATTTATAAATGTTATTGAAATAAAAAGACAGCCCACTTATTTTTCGGATTTTTGGAAGATGTGTGATAACAGTTGAAATTGTTGTCGTAAAGGCAAAAGCAACACACCGCTAATCCAAATGTAGACTGGTCTGTCGGCGCCAACCCTCTATGTCACCAGAAGCAGCAGCGCCGAGTCAGACCCGCTTCTGGTGTGCAAAACACAGAAAACGCGACGCAGCCGCCACGCAACATAAACGCCACGCTCACGCCACGCAGCCAGGGTGTCCCCGGCCTTAGGGTTAAGCTTTGTTTATACCATGATTTATACTCGACGCGTCCGCACGAGCGCGAAGGTGCGCGCGGCAAAAATGACTAGTTGGGTGCGCAAAACCGGCAAGACCCCATTTCGCTTTGCTGTGTGCGCGGCTTTTTTTGTAACAGCGCGCGCGGCGCCGCATCCGCATCACTAAAACGGGAAGATAGCGGGGAAAAGAGCTAAAATATGTGAGAAACCCGGAAAAAACGGGAGGGTTGACAGATATGATCCAGAAAGACGATAGTTTAAATCAGTAAACCAGACCGATGCGCGAGCAACAACATGGAGCTCTTCTGTACACTTAAAATGGCTTCTCTGGTCGCGCGCACGCATCTAAAAACCAGTGAATAGTATCGCGAGAAGAGAGAGATTTCTTAAAGGGGCCACGAACATTTTCAACACAAAATAGAAACAATGTATATTTATACTACTTGGCCACATTTTGTCCATATGTAATGTATTAAATACTATAGCCTATGTTCAGTGATGCTTTACTAGAGTAACGCGTTACTCTAATCTGAACACTTTTTTCAGTAAGGAGTAATCTAACGCGTTACTCAGGGTCGGCGCCACGAGGGGGCCCCAGGGGGCCTGGCCCGGCCACCTAGGTCACTGTGCCCCCTCACCTCTAGTCAGCGCACCACCCTGCCTCGGAACGCGATTTCAGCCGTTGAGACTCAACAGGGACGCTTCCACTGTGCCCTCTTATTCCTGACATATTATAATTAACTTAACTATATATATATATATATATATATATATATATATATATATATATATATATATATATATATATATATATATATATTTTTTTTTTTTTTTTTTTTTTTTTTTTTTACTATTTTATAAATTAATTTAGTTTTACCATGATTAAATCTGATTTGCAACTTTGCATTTGGACACAGGCGCTTTAATAAATTACGTCACTAGCAGATTGTATGTAATTGGTTGATTATGTCCTACTCATGTTAAGTATTTTTTTTCAGTCAACGAACTTCTTGTTTTCATAATCTGTATTGTCTAAAACACTTAACTTGCTTGCTTGCTTGATCATTCAAGCAATAGGCCTAATGGATTTAAGGAAATGGTTTACATCCACCTCGACAACAGTGAAAACTGTCATGGCTAGCACTAGCACCACCACCAGTGATGTCGACACGGCAGTGGCAGAGGTCCAGCCCAGCGACGACCCACGAGCTATTGCTTCTAGTCATGATGATACTTGCCCAGATGATTTGGGAGAAGATGGGCCTTTGCAAGTAAGATTAAGATATATGGTATTTTTTTTTCCTACTATGGAAGTCAATGGTTTCCAGTTAACTGTTTGATTACTGACATTCTTTAAAATATCTTCCCTTGTGTTCAGCAGAAGAAAGAAATTCATACAGGTTTGAAACAACTTGAGGTTGAGTAAAGGATTACAGAATTTTCATTTTAAAGTGAACTATCCTTTTAACATAGTGCCTATGGAGATGCTGGGGTCACAGACTTTTGCTTCAGTTTGAAAAACCCCGGAATGTTCTCCTTAACAGAGCGACTTGCATCCTGTGTCTTGTTTCCCTTTTCTGCGGTCGTTTCAGTTTTCGATTTCTCTAACCTACAATGTAAAACTCTGCGCTTAGCGTCTACGTCACGGCTCTCAGCCCGCCCTCTGAGTCGTGTATCCTGATTGAGTATCCTGTGCGCTTTCGTGATTGGCGGAGCAGTCGGTCAATCCCATGTTTCCCGTACGACTTGTGATTGGAATGTACGTCAGCAGACAACGAAGCATTGGCCAAGAGCAGAAGGCCCGCCCTCCAGGCTTTTTTTTTTTTTTTTAAGTTTCGAGGTTGCGATGCTTCATTTGCTCTCAGTCTGAATTTCAGAGTTTTAGAGCAGAGCTGCGTGACAACGCTGCCACAAATCACGTGAGTCGCAAGCTCGCAACTGTTAGGGCGTATCTCCGCGAAGTGAGTGTTGTGTAAACTCAACTCTGAAAAAATAGTCTGCAAATGAGTGCAAATGTAATGTAATGTAATGTAATAAGTTTCGCCCTGTCGACCCTCAGTTTTCAGAGTTTCAAAACTTTTTTCACCTATTTGCACACCAGTTTTCAGATCAACATTTACAAGGTTTCAAATCTGGAAAACAAACTAAATACAGTGGGAGAACACTGACAAATTTGAAACTCTGAAAAAATGAATGTGCAACACCGTAAAAAAAGAGTGTTGCACTTGTGAAGACGGAAAACTCAAAAATAAAATTATACTTTCAGAGATTTTATTTTTTTAACCAATTTTCAAGCCTGCAAAACTATGTTTTCAGAGTTACAAACCTGTTTTTCACTCATTCGCAGACCAGTTTTCAGATCACCATTTGCGAGGTTTCAACCCTGGAAAACTAACTAATACCGTGGGAGAACAGTGACAAAATTTGAAACTCTGAAAATGTGTTTGCGCAACATCGTAAATAAAATGTTGAAGTTCTGAAGTAGGAAATCTATAAAAAAAACAATGTTTGCAGATATTTTTATTTTTTTATATTTTGCAAGCTTGCAAATCTTATTTTTCGATCTTGCAAAACTTTTTTTTGTAAGATTTTGACGTTTTGAACATTTAGTTTCAACCTTTCAGAACTTTATTTTCAGTTTTGAATCATGGCAGGATTTTAATCCCATAGGAAATTACAGAACGACTGCTTGTGATGACCATCGCAAATTCGGGTGATGCACAAACCATCACAAACATGATACTTTCAGAACTGTCCAAGACAGGCTTGAATGCGTCTAAGATTCTGAGTCAAGTGTACGATGGAGCCGCGGTGATGTCGGGGAAATATGGTGGAGTGCAGCGACTTCTGCAGGAAAAAGTTGGCCGCGAGATACCTACACTGCCTAAATCACCAGCTGCACTAGTTGTCGTGCATGCGTTATCTGCTGAGCAAGCCATTCAAGATTTTTTTAGCATATGCAACGCGCTTTATAACTTTTGCCGTAAACCCACAGTTGCCCTGCAATATAGAGGTGACAGACTTAAACGTTTACTTGACCAGAGGTGGACAGGCCATCTGGCTACTGTTGCAGTCATTGTCAGTTCATTTGAGGACATTACATCGGTTCTTGAGCATGTCAGCTCTGCAAGGACTTATGGAGCTGAAGTTCGCATGGAGGCTGTTGGACTGTTAAGGGAAGTGACAGATGAAAGCTTCATTTTCATCTGCCATTTGATTCACATAGGCCTAAGACATTTATTTTGTGTGTGTGTGTAAATATATTTTAATTTATTTTATTTAATAACAAAATTCAAAAAGTCAACTCAAAATTATCTTTAAAAAAATGTAAAATAAAATTAGAATATATGCTATTTTGAATTTTCAATCATTTAATATTGATAAAACAATTCTCATTTCAATTTGATTGAATTTTAAATGCACAAATGGGCTAAATAATTTATTTTAATTTTTATGAATACGAATCCCATAAAATAAGGCCCATTCCCTTTTTGCTTAATATAAAATGCTTTATTAATCTCTATTATATTTAATTTTAATTTTAATTTAATTGTACTATTAATTGACATCTTGTATCTTGAAAAAAGGCTTTTAAAAGGCTGTTAAAAAGTTAGACTAAATATAGGCTATAGTCGTAATATGAATTCTGACGTGGGTTTAAATATAGCCTGATTTTATTTAGGCATATATTTTTTTTAATGTCAAAATGACAAACACCATTAATTTTGAGATATCATTCAATGTTCGGAAATTACGGAAACATTTAATTTCAGTTAACGCAACCTCTAATTAAATCGTCGCCCTACCCTAGGTTCTTTTGTTGCTCAATCCTGCCAACATCATTCTGCAAGGAGAGGATACAGACCTTTTAACTGGGATGAAACTTGTATCTTCAGCTGCCGAATGTGTCCGCAATCTCCGCAGCGAAGATGAATTCTGCATTCTCTGGGACACAGTTACAGCGAGCACGAAAGATACACCTGTCCCAGCAAAACGGAGTCGACAGGTAAACAAGAACCTGAGTGAATATGTAGTTGAAGAAACAACTGGAGCCAACATCAATGATAAAGTGGAGCTACGCAGGCTGTACTTCAGTGCTTTGGATCATATTCTTGGTGAAATTGAAGTGCGTTTCAGTGAACGTAATTCAAAATTTGCCGCAGCACTTGCCGCTCTTGACCCAGAAAATGAGGCCTTTTTGGATGTAAAGTCCATAAAGCCCATCATGGATTTAACTAATTCTACCATTGTGGAAACGGAGTGCATTGCTGCAAAGCAATATATCTCCAGAATCAAAACGGAGGAAAGCCAGCAGATGATGACTACTAGGAGACTTCTCTCTGAACACCACAAAGTACTTGAAGCTATGCCTAGTGTGTTGTCCGCATTTAAACTCGCTGTCACATTCGGGGCCTATACCGCTATGTGTGAGAACTCATTTTCTGTGCTCAAGAACATTTTCACGGACAACAGACGAGCAATGAACCACACCCGTAAGGGTCAGCTCGTGAAACTTGCATTTGAGCGGGACCTTACAAAGAAAATATGCAACGAATGGAAAGACCTCGTTCTGAGAAAGTTTCACACTTCCACTCGTCGACTGCAGCTTTTCTAAAGGTAGTTTGTGTTTTTGCTTTTTTGTCTTTGTTACTAGTATGATTGATTATATAGCCAGTGCTGATCCTTATTATTTATGAGAATGCTGTAGGCAGCGTTGCTCTGTATATCGTCCCGTCAGTTTAAAAAAAATAAAATAATTAAAAGTGGGTGTATGGTAGGCCCCCCCAGTGACACATCGAGGCCCCCTCGTTCCGTACGTCCTGGCGCCGACCCTGGCGTTACTATTTCCAAACCAGTAATCAGATTAAAGTTACTTATCCAAGTTACTGTGCGTTACTATTTTTGTCATTTTCTTTAGTAGAAATTATGGCTGATGTGCGATATGAAACTGAAATGTGTGTGAGAAGGCAGAATCACGACACACCCCTTCCAACTCCCAGAGTTAGCTATCCTTCCCGTCCAGATCCAATGCTACCACATCTTTAAATTACTATTCGTATTATTTTAAGTTAACATTATAAAATACGTAGACCTACACCGCAAAACTAGTTGAGGATCAATTCTTTAAAATTGGGCAATTCCAGTGTTATGGACGTGACATCTGAGGTAAAAACTTGAAATGTAAATTCTCAGAAAATGCATTTACTACTAATATATTGAAGCGTCTGTTTCATACTCCCTTAATAAAGGAGTCCAGACATTATAAAAAAAAATATCAGTCTACACATGCGTTTTATATTTAATATGAGGGAAACACACATCCGTACACGGACGTGACACAAAAAACTTTAACTTTTATTTGGCAAAAGTACAAAAAGTAATACTACCCCACCGGATGAAGAAGGGTTGGCTCTCCACATAACATAAAATATTCATTTTGTCTTATTTTTCGTGTACGCATTTATGAGGGAAAAACAATGTTACGTGGCAGTTCCCCGTTACGGACGTGAGCACTCTGAAAGCGGCACTGAAAGACTGCTTTAAAACTTTCACAGAGACATCAAACAGAAAGTCTTTCATTAAGGTGAATTTCGTTTTTGTATTAATTGTATCTTAATTTTAATAAATGTTTCATCAACCAATTGCCTGGATTTAATAAATAAAAAGTAAATATAGCAGACAATAGATAATCACGACACGGAGGCGCCGGCGCGTGATCTGGAGCTCGTCTCGAGTCATAAATGAACCGAAACACAGCGTATAAGGTAGGCCTATACTTGCCTCACACACCTGAGAAATATATCTATAGAAAGCTCGAAATGTGTTCTTTTAAACAGAACAATACAAAAAGAAAGAAAACAGACTGTTCTCTGCTTATGTAATCCGTATGAAATGTGCATTTCTCTCTGGCGCGTTCACTAGTGATCGCGAGTCAGGTCAAGAAAGACTGTCTTTTGTTTTGTTTTAGAAAAACAAGTATTTATGTTAAGTCAAGTAAAGAAAGACTATCTTAATTTAAATTTTTATTTAAAAAAAACAAGTAGGCCTATTTATGTTAAGTTAATACAAGAAAGACTGTCATTATTTTACATTTTTATAAAAACATATGTGAAGCCAAGAAAGACTGTCTATATTTTATTTTTTATTAAAAAAATGTGTTTTTTCAAGAAATAGTTTTTAAGTTCAACTTAAAATGTCAGGAGATACATTGTTGACGTTACTGTTAAAAAAGGATGTTTTCGGCAGCTGCTGAATGTAACTAAAAAAGTAACGTGTAAAGTAACTAAGTTACTTTTAAAATCAAGTAATCTGTAAAGTAAGTTACTTTTTAAATCAAGTAATCTGTAAAGTAACTAAGTTACTTTTTCAAAGTAACTGTGGCAACACTGCCTATATTGTAATTTCCCAATACAACTGTTGTGGGTATGTAGGCCTGCTTTGTCTTTCATTTGTGAAGATGTTCTATTTGCGCTCAGTTGCGTTATGATGTATCAAGTTCACTTTGCAAGCTGCTAAGATCAAGTGCTCAAAGTATTTCTCCCAAACAACAACATTTGTAATTCTATACACATATATTTATTTATACTTTCTTATTACTCTTTTATCTGTAATTATATATGATGTATTCTGTACTTTTATTTTGGGATTGCAAGTTAACAACTGATTTGATGATTGACCTCAAATGAAATCACACACAACACACTTTAGACAATAGAGGGTGACTGTAACTTCAGCAATTTTAACTCACTGATGTTTTGAGCTAGAGTGCTCAAACTTTTATACAAATCACACACATCTGTTTACTACAAAAGACACCAATTCAAACCTCTGCACGGATATACATGGTGTGCCTTTGTTACAATACCCCACTACCATTGAGGTAAAAAGCAAAAAGAGAGGTCACATTGTATGCTTAAAAATAGGTTAATTGAAACAATCCATAAGAACAATCCAAAACAATGCCTTTTTCTGTGATTGACCCTAACTTAAATCCACTTTCTATTTGACCCAGGATTGTGTGCGTTGTATGTATTAATTAAACTTCCATAATGGTATTTATGCTTAATGAACACTCAACTCCAGTGCATAGGCCTTGAACACTCAACTCCAGTGTATAGATCTAACACATATCACTGTCAATGTGTGTGAGTTTGTGTGTCTATGTGTGAATATTCTCAATTAGAGTCACAATAATTGACAAATGAATGTTGTTAACCCTGTAGTATGGCTTGGTGAAACTGCATAGGGCACATTTTACCAACACTTCTGGCTTTCAGTTAATGGCTCCATACAAAAATCTTCATTCAAACAGTTTCACTGTCTGAGGTCTCATAATCCTCACCACTGGCTTTCAACATTTTTTTTTCGCAACTGATCTGACTGTCCTGCCCATTGAATCCTCATGAGTTCCTTTTTGTAAACACACACACACCTCTGCTATTCTGTAAGAACTAAGAACAGTTTATTTTTTAAATTAATTTTCCAGAATGCCAAGACAGACAGAGGGTCTGTCTTGGCATTCTGTAATATTAATTAAAAAAAATAAACTGTTCTTAGTTGTATGTAAGGGGATGGTTGTAACACTTTTTAAAGATGTGTTACAACCCACCACAACCCTCTCAGCCATGTTTAGTAAGCTGTATTAGCATAATGGTTTGAAATTGGCAAGTTAAAAATAAATACATTCCTGAGAAACTAAATTTCATCTAATATAAGTTACATGATTGTATCTGCAAACGTTTAAGTACAAAACATAGTTTTGGTCAAAAAAGTTCTAATTCTTACCACAAAATCTTTTTATATATAAAACATATAAAAAAAACATGTACCTATTTTCTACCTTCACGTCCATTCATATGGGACCAAGTACGAAATGATCATAGGAGGACTCCTATGATGATGGTGTTACAACTCCTCCATGTTACCCATTCTCCCCCTACCTTTAACAATTTAATTTATAACAACATAAATAGTTTATACTTGACTGTGAACAGGAGCCAAAACATTTGTTTTAGTGAATTACATAATGGGTAAAATAATTATAATGTAACTCTTCTGATGATTTACACTCAGCACGGATAAGATCAGACTTGAATGCGCAGGCGAAGTTGATGATTTCCTTGGCAATTAGTGAGGCGATGGTGACCTCTACATGTGATCTAAAGTATGCTTAAAATGTATTTTAACATTGGCTTGGTACAAGGTTACCTCAAATATATAATAACGATCTAAGCTGACAAACCAACATTCAACATTTATGACAGCTTATTTAATGTGTTCTATTGCAATGTCTGAAATTGGCATATGTTGTTTATCTGTGTATCCTTCATAACTGATGGTCAGCAAGGATCACACTGATCTCTTTGAGTAAATTGTTTCTGCTCCAAAGCATTTCAGTTCTACCAGGTAGGGATCTCTGATGGACGAGGATGGCAAGTTATAAGTATAATATAATATAATTTTAGCATTTCTGTTAAAATATGCATTTATTAATTGTTCTTTATTGCAGGACTGATAGCCTAATAATATCAATTATATTTTTTTCAAGGCACACAGTATTGATACAAATACTTAAGCTAAAATAATATGTTTTTAATAATGTCTACGTTAATACTTGTTTTAAAACAATCACTAGCCAAGTTTGTACTATTTTCAATTTAGTTGATAAATAAAATAATTCCTTTTTCATGTCATTCAATACTGTCATTAAATATGTTATTATAAAAAATATTAATTATAAAATATAAAGATTCTGAAAGCATTGAAGGAGATCCCATAATAATTTAATATAGATTAACAGTAGTAACAATAAATTATATTTTACTACATGATATGATTATTAGTATCTAACAACAACAGTCAGGAACTAATCAACATGAAAAACTACAAAGGATTACAAACATGGCACAAACACAGGTCTTCTGCCCTCGGTTGAGTGTGTGGATATACTGAGCCTATGCAGCGAGCTAAACATACAATAAGAGAAGGTGATTCCAGGAATGACAGGACACAGTTTTCTTCTCAGTGGCTTTACTGAAGACCTCTCTTTTTTGATTGATTTGTAAAACTGTGAACATACAAACAAAGTTTATTAAAAATACATTATTTAAAAAACCAAGACACATTGCTGTGAATTTAAATGCTGGAAGTGATAATAATTCAAGATATAAGAATCGCAAGATTTCATTCTTTAAATAATTCATTTTGTGACAGATTGCCACCATGTGGTTGCAGAATATACTGCAGTTATTGCGGTTTCAGTACACAAATTCACAGGCAGTTCAAAATACTGTTCAACATATCTGTAATCCCAACATATATTTCCTGCTACTGAAGAAGAATGTTGTAAATTTAATTTATTTCTTCACTATTCTGTAAGTATAACAGGTCTTTCCTCTTTAGTTAGATTTAGTAGAACTCAAACTCAGCAAGCCTTCAACAAAGCTACAAACAAAAAACAAAAGCTACTTGTTTTACTTTTTACAATCTGTAAGTACAACCTGACGAACAGAGAGTGAAAAAAGCAGTACTAACATTGACTTACAATATATTGTGAGACCACATAAACAGAACCTAGCGACATTAGCGTGGCTTAAATCACAAACAACTTTTACTCGTAAGAGTTAAAATAACCTCTTAAGTAACGGAACATTTAGAAAACAACATTAGCCACTAATTACTTATAGATTTATGGCATGTCAAAGCATCCCAACGATATAAGGGGTCTGAGAGGAACACTGCGTAAAAACAAAACAAACTTTTTCCCTGTTGCCTTCCTATGGTTGCATTCACGCATCACCACCGAGCGCCGAAAAGCGCACGCAAAATATCGTAGGAGAAGAACCCCCCCCAAAAACACTAAAGTAGATACTGACCCCAAGAGGGAAGATAAGGAAATGCACCAGCGAACTAATACAATAGTGTGAACATAGAGGGACAGAATAACAGGAAATAAGACTAAAGTCCAAACCAGACATGGGAACATTTATAAGACATGGTATAAGTACGGGTGGTTCAGTGGTTCATTACATCACCTTAAACTGTAAATAATAACTTGATGTATTCAATGACAAAAAAGCACAATTGTTTGTGTGTTATAGTTATATTAGATTGCTTTTATCTATAATTGTTAGTAAATTAAGATCATACCACATTTTATGAGTTATTAAAGCAGACATTCAGGTAATAAAAGGGTTCACAAACCTTTTATTGCAACTATAAGCATTTGACATTTCAGCTGCTCTTTAACCTCGTTTTTTTAGTGCAGAAGGTTAAAGGTTGAAATGATGTTTATACTGTTTGTCCATGCCTAAGTTAATCATTTAATTACACAAAACCAATGTCTTGTCCATTATGAATGTATGAATGTCCCACCCTTGAGGAAAGAGAAAACGACTGAATTTCCTTGTTACATTGTCAAATGTCTTCTAAATTATTTCTCTTTCTCTTTTCTTCTGTAGCATAAATCTCAAATGTGTTTGGAAAAAAGGACACCTGATCTACTTAAAAGCAGTTTGGATAACAATGTAGCATTTTCATTTGTACATTTTTATTTATTTGTTTCTCACAGATAAAGTGTGCAATTCTGATGTTACAACATTTATCTTATCCCACCTCATCCCATCACTATAAGGATTTCTAGGTTGATTCTTTTGAAAAATGATTTTTGTTCTGTTTATTTGGGCACACCGAACATATCATATCATAAAGTATTGTATCATACAGCTTTTTTAATTATTTGTTTGTTAGAAATAACAACATGTTTCACATTGTAAATTAATACTTTACAGGGCCACTCAATTAAGGGAAGAATTTGATCAAATATTTGATTTAAGTAACTTCAAAAATACAATTTGGGGGTTAAATTAATGTATTAGATTTTAAGAATAGTTAAGCATAGCACATGGACATTTATTACATAATTTTTTTTTGGTTTGTCTAATTGATTTAAATTACCTCTAATTTAATGCCAATTGAAATAACACTCAGTTCGCTTACATACATTTACTTAATTTGAATTGACTGATTCCATGAACAGTCAACATGAATCAGGCTGTTTTCGTAACTGTCATTCTGTTTTCGTAACTGATATCTTTCATCCAGTGCTATTGTGCTTGAATGGATTCTACACTAGTGTAGCCAGCTAATTTACTATTTTCTTCCGAATCAGTGCTCACACTGGTGTCACTGAGTACAAGAGAGGTGAGGGGGTGGAAAGAGATAATCTGTTCAAGAATGCAAGTGCAAAAAATAGTGCTGAGTCCAGACTTTGTCTGCTGAAGAAAACTAATTTACAGACAGTAAATTATACATTTCATATAGGACTATTAGCCTACATCAAAATGTCAAGTTACACATAACATGTTACATTTCAGTGTATTATCTTAAATAAGACAATCTCACGAATGAAAACAGTGGGCACATATAAACAGCTATGAGACTTTTTTCTTTCCATAAATATCCATTTTAAAAACTCTCAGTGGCAGGTTTTTTTTTTTTTTTTTTTGATAAGCACAACTTCAGACGCAAAATGTTCTAAATATCTTTTAGTTACTAAGACCCACATTTCGGCATTTCGCCAATATTATCATATCAATCACTCTTCCTGACATCTAATTTTAACATTTTAAAAATATGATGAAACACAGATCGGGTGTGTCAGCAGCCTGGCACGTCATCACACGTCTCGGCCAATTGCAATGTAGGCGTAAGTGTATACGGGCGTCCGATTGGTCAAAAGTTTTCGTTTCGACACAGATGCAATATAAATGTCAACAGACATGTAGGCATAAAAAAGAGACGCAAACAACCGAGGACAGAAAACAGGCAAGAGGTTTATTTCAGACCCGGAAGACGAACAGCTCACGTGGTGTGATAATTCAGTATGGTGGACAGTGTTTACCGTACACGCTCTCTTGGTATAGGTGCAGTTGGTCTTCCTGATCAGTATGCCGACGGTAAAGCAGCGAAAGTGTGGCAGCTGTACATCGGAGATACTCGGAGCCGGACAGAGGAGTACAAGAGCTGGGTGTTTTCCCTGCTCAGAAAACATGGGGTTCAGAGGGTGCTGGATGTAGCCTGCGGTACAGGGTATGAACTAATAAAACTTACAATTATGAAATGAATAAAACGAATAAAAACTATCTGATGGGCAAGGCCAGGTCGATTGTCTATAGTAGGCTACTTTATTTATTTACTCTGCTTAAGCTGCTTAAGTCCGATTGATAGGGGTGGGGGTCATTTCAGATTTAATAACAAAACATTTAGTTTTATGGACATTTAATCCACTGATAGATTTGGTTACTGTCTTGGTTTACTCAACTCCACCTCTTACTAATCTGGGTCATGTGGTTGGCCTTGAAGCTTTTTGATAAATTGAATGCCATTTTGGCTAAGTTACACAAAGTCAGTTTTGCAGGCAGGGTCCAACGATGAAAGAGTGCTTGTGCTTTTTTGTCACTGGGCCACTGGCAGCTCTGTATTTTAAGTGATGTTATATCAGAGCCAGTATGTGTTTTATATTTAAATTTTTTGTTTATCTTTTTGTGTAATAGTCTAAATATACTTTTGAAAGATGAATCTGTAACACTTACAATAATACTGTAATACTTACAATAATACAATAAGCTTTTAACTCCGTTAATGTATATTAACTAACATGAACTAACAATAAATGAGCAATACATGTGTTACAGTATTTAGTAATCTTTGTTATTATTAGTTAATAAAAATACAGTCATTGTTTGTTCATCTTAGTTCGCAATGCATCAATGTTAACAAATACAACTTTTGATTTTAATAATGTATTAGTAAATGTTGAAATGAACATTAACTAAGATTAAATAAATTATATCGAGGTATTTTTCATTCTTAGTTAATGTTAACTAAAGTAGCAGTAGTTAACTAATGTCAACTATTAAAAACTTATTGTAAAGCGTCAATGATTTAAAAAGAAGTGGCATTTGAATTTGGCTGCAAAAAAAAAAAATCTGTATGACACCAACAACGTAATACAATATATATATTGAAATATATTTTGTAGGTTCAGCATGGAAGTAAGTGAAAATAGGGGTGAGGTAGTTACAAACGTGTGTGTGTGTGAGTGTGTGATCCACTGGAACTTCTGCTCGCTGACAATTGACACATTAATGATGGTCTCTGTATTTTGTGGAGTCTTAATGGACAATTGTTAACTCAGCATAACCTACAAAACCTGTTTTTTGTTTAGACGTACCTTTGAACTCCAGCCCAAACATGTTCTGTTTTTCTACTGGATTACACCTGCATTAAATTTCGCAGGAGTTTTTGTTCATTAATGGTCTAGTCTCACTGAGCTTTATGAAGTACTTCCAATTTGAAATAAAATGGCTCTCTAGTTTTGCTGTATGTACTACAATGTACTATTCTTGTCTTGTCCTGAAACTCCACAAAGTTTCTGCATCCTGTAGGGACGTTTGCACAATTTTCAGATTGGATTAGCAAATACACAGACGTTTCAGATGTTTTCATGTAGCAACAGAAACACTTTTCATTCAGTACCTTATGTACTGCTTAATACAGCACCTGTATGTACTAAAATTAAGTCAACATAAGCCTATACTAATACTCTATGGCCTGGTTTCACAGACAGGGCTTAGATTAAACCAGGATTATGCCTTAGTTTAATTAAAACAATTAAGTAGGTTTTATAAACGTGCCTTAGAAAGAATTTTACTGGTGTGCACTGCATCTTGAGCCAAAACATTGTCTCTGACATATTTTTGGATATTTCAGTGCAAGTTGCTTTTAGTTAAAACAGCTCAAACATGCATTTTAGTCTGGGACTAGTACCCCTGTAGTCAATAATTGTATCCCTTAATACTCATCTTTGATCTCCAAAATTATATTTAAATAAATAAAAAATTATTTATGCCTTAAAATAGCTTGATTGTAACTCTACACCCTTGATATGCATATCCATTAATATGTAAATTAGCCCCGCCTCCAATCACTTACAACCAGCTGAGAGATCCACTCTGTCAACTTTACCATAGTAAATGCTGCATAATCGCTAGAGCCAGAAACTGATTATGTATTTTATGTATCGCTCTTTACAACTTAGGACACATTATGGTAACTAATTTGATTAGCCTTTTGCTTGACTACATTATCAAACAGCTAATGTCTTGCTAATGTTACATAAACCATGTTCCCGCTCACCATCTCAGAGTCTCACAGCTGCCTTCTGAAAATCAGTATCCTTAGAAATGCTTTGAACAACTCAGAAAGTCAGTGGAGAAAGGTATATAGGCTAGTTCATTATAACATCATAATTTACATCATATACAAAATTAACCCGCTATATTGCTAAATGTACATGATTTTTCATATCAACAGAAAAATATACCAGGATAGCCTGTCTTCTCTTGAGACTTGCCTACTTTGCAGCATAGTAATGATGATATGCTAAAGCCTATCAGCATGTTGATGTGTTTGGTTAGTCTGTGATGTCAGAAACACCGGCGATTTCAAACCGCATTTTTGAGACTGTCTTTGGTTCACTACAGTTTTAAGGAAAAAATACTCAGCAATGGTGTTGACATGTATTTGAGTTTTACGTTTGCACATTTTTACCTTTTTTTAAGGGTGGATTCCATCATGTTGGTAGAGGAAGGATTCAAAGTGGTTAGTGTGGATGCCAGTGACAAAATGCTCAAATATGCTCTTAAAGAGAGATGGGAGAGGAGAAAAGAGCCAGCCTTCGATAACTGGGGTAAATTAAGATCTCTGTTTTGAGTGAGAATAAAAAAAATTGTTTTAAAAGTTTCTCCATGGTCTGATCTTTTTCTTTTTAGTAATTGAAGAGGCCAACTGGCTAACATTACACGAAGATGTTAAGAAACCTGGAGATGGGTTTGATGCAGTAATCTGTCTAGGAAACTCATTCGCTCATTTACCAGACTTCAAAGGTAAGAATAACAAAGCAAAGTAGGTTTCAGATTTTGACAGATTTATCTAATTAACTTCTTTCTCATATCTCACAGGGGACCAGAGTGATCAGAAGCTTGCCTTGCAAAACATAGCCAGCATGGTGAAACCTGGAGGGATCCTAATTATTGACCACCGTAACTATGATTACATCCTCGAGACTGGACAAGCGCCCCAAGGAAAGAATATTTACTATAAGGTAAAATGTCTCGGTTACGTATGTAACCCTCGTTCCCTGAAGGAGGAAATGGAGAAGTTACATCAGAACGACTGACGAATTAGGATCTCGCCTGAGAACGTAACTTCGAACGTGACTGACTGAAAGGATCCCAGTTGTGTACATGTAACCACACCATAGTTCACTTCATTGTGTTTTAAGAATAGCATATAGACTATAATGGTGCTTGGCTTTTAACTAAAGTTATGCATACACTTGATTGTTGTTAGCTGCAAAATAAATTGAAAAAATATAGACATATTCCATGTAAGCCTTCTGATAACTATTTTGTCAGCCTTACCTGCCTAAACATGAATGTAACTGAGCCAAATCATAGATTAGAAGACAACACTGTAGGCATATGCCTATAGGAGGAATATTAAAAAAATATACAGTTTGACAGGATCTGTAGTTGATGAATCATTCTATAAAATGATGCTTAAGAAGCTATACCATAATATATAATAAATTATATACACCATAGTGACCTATTAAGCAAGTCATCTTTTTATCCATTTAAAGTTAAAACTTGAAAAATTACTCTGTTGCATTCCGTGAGGCTCATATACTTAAGGATTTATGTTTCAGAGTGACCTGAGACAGGACATCTCCACCTCAGTGCTGTGGGTTAATAACAAGCCTCACATGATCACACTGGACTACACTCTAATACTGCATCAACCAGAGGACATTCAGACTCCGCCTGAGACAAGGTACTGTGACCTTCTGGTGGGGTCAGTTTTTAGGTGGTTGTGATGCATTTATCAGTGCTTAATACACTATAGGAGGCTGTACTGTACCAACTACCTTAGGGGGGACAAAATGCTGAATCAAATAAAAGAAACCTTGCACTGTGTATTCTTGCTTTTTCCAGTAACACTTTATTTTAGGGTCCAATTCTCACTATTAACTAGTTTCTTATTTTTAGCATGCTTATTACTAGGATATTGGCTGTTTTTTAGTCATTTTAAAGCACATGTTATTGCCTTATTGTGCATGACCTTATTCTACATTCCTTAATCCATTTCTTTAAAAACCTTTCTAACTAATAAGCAGTAATTAAACAAAAGGCAAAAATCATAGTTAATAGTGAGAATTGGACCCTAAACTATAGTGTGACCCTTTTTCCTGTTGTACCGAAGTCTTTCGAACCATGACCCCAAAACCGAGTTATGTAGCGAACCGTGACTTCTGTGTACCGTTACACAAGCATCTTTTGCATATTTGAATCCTTTACAGCAGTGACTGTATGATTTTGAGATCCATCCTTTCACACTGAGGACAATTGAGGGACTCATACGCAGGTATTATAAAAGGTTCAAACATTCAGTGATGCTCCAGAAGGAAACACGATGCATTAAAGTGCCCTTATTATGCTATTTTAAAGTTTCCTAATTATTTTATTGTATATCATTGTTTATATTTTAAATGATTCTCAAACGATTCGTCAGATGAATCAATCTCTCTGAATCCCTCCTTTCCGCGAGCTACTCTGCTCTGATTGGCCAGAGTGGGAGAGTTAATAAATATAGATCCTGTGCCCACTATGAAGTACACACCACTACACATAAAAACTGCTCCCACAGTATCAGTTCTCGCCCCTGTTCTAGCGGTAGACGTGATAAAGGGTAAAGCACAAGACGGCTGGACGGTCAGGTCCCTATCTCACAGCGGCCCACCTCCAGTCTCCATTCCACCGCGCTTTTCAGCCGTGGTCGAGACGACGGTGGACAGCTCACGTTCGTCGCACCGAGGTGTTGAAACTGTTGGGAGAGGGAGCTGTCGAGCCAGTTCCCTTTTCACAAAGCGAGTCGGGCTTTTACAGTCGCTACTTCCTCGTCCCAAAGAAGGATGGTGGCCTCAGGCTCCATCCTAGACCTCAGACACCTGAACAAAGCGCTTATGATGGGCCCTTTCAGGATGCTGACAACCAAACTGATCCTCGTGCAAATTCGCCCGGGGGATTGTTTTTTCTCAATGGATCTGAAATGCTTATTTTCAAATCCAGATATCGCCCCGTCACAGGCTATTCCTGAGATTCGCCTTCGAGGGGCAGGGCTTACCAGTACACAGTGCTACCATTCGGCCGATCACTGGCACCCCGTACATTTACAAAGTGTATGGATGTAGCACTTACCCCCCTGAGACAACGGGGAGTGCGAGTGTTAAACTACCTCGACGATTGACAGTTGATAACTCACAGGTCCTGGCTCATCAGCCATCTAGAATGTCTGGGTCTCAGGATCAACACAGCCAAGAGCACACTGTTTCCCAGCCAGAATATTTCTTTCCTGGGTACAGTGATAGACTCTACGCAAATGAAAGTGCGCCTTTCACCAGAGCGCGCGCTTACCGTTCAACACCTAGCGGCATCTTTCAGAGCAGGTGCTCGCACGCCCCTCAAAAGATTTCAGAGGATGTTGGGTCTTATGGCCTCAGCATCGTCAGTACTCCAATTAGGGCTACTGAACATGTGTCCTCTCCAACGCTGGCTAAAACCCCATGTACCAGCTCACGCGTGGCGATCTGGCCAATTACAAATCAGAGTGAGCCACTGCTGCTTCAAAGTCCTGGCTCCCTGGAAAGTGGCAGAATGGTATCAGTCTGGGTGTGGTGTCAAGGAGAAAAATGATCTCAACAGACGCCTCCAGCTTAGGTTGGGGGGGCCCTTTACGAGGGCAGGCCCGTCTCTGGCCTTTGGTCAAGCCTGGAGAGGTGCCTACATATAAACTGTCAAGAGATGAGAGCAATCGCCCTATCTCTGAGAGCTTTTCTCCCGTAACTAAAGGGCCACCACGTCCTGGTCCGAACGGACAACATGGCAGTGGTGTCCTACATAAATCGCCAGGGCGGTTTCAAGTCAAGCAACTTGCACGCCATGGCCAAGAGCATCATTCTATGGGCTCAGCACAACCTGCGCTCGCTGAGGGCGGCGCATGTGTGGCATTTTTGAACCAGGGTGCGGATTTGCTATCCAGAGACAATGTTCGCCCAGGGGAATGGTCTCTTCACCCACAGGTGGTTCAGCTGATATGGAGCATCTTCGGCGAGGCAGAGGTCGACCTCTTCGCCTCAGAAGACAACGCTCGTTGCCAAACTGTTTTTTCAAAGAGCAGGGCGCTGGCCCAGGACTGGTCCAGCCGCCTGCTGTATGCATTTCCCCGGGGTCATGATGTTACCACAAGTCATCGAACGGATCAGGGAAAACAAGTGCACAGTGCTGCTAATAGCCCCCCTCTGGAAGACCCAGTTATGGTTCTCCGAGCTGGCGCAGATGCTGGAAACAGCTCCATGGCCAATAACATTAGGGAGAGATCTCCTTACACAGGCAAACGGGATGATTTGGCACCCCCGTTCTGACTTGGGGGCCCTCCATGTATGGCCCCTTAACGGGTACCCGGGTTCTCCCCAGATGGGGTGCTGAAACCCATCACTGAAGCAAGAGCGCCTTCAACTAGTGCCTCTATGCTCTGAAATGGGTAGTGTTTTCTGGCTGGTGCGCAGCACGGAACCTGGACCCCTACTCATGCGAGGTATCAAGTGTACTTACCTTCTTGCAAGAGCTCTTGGACGCGGGGTCGCACCCCCTCCACGCTCAAAGTATATGTGGCGGCCATAACAGCATCTCACGCTCTTGTGGCCGGAAAACCACTAGGAAGAAACGACCTCATGGTGTGCTTCCTTAAAGGGGCTAGGAGACTAAACCCTCCACGACCCCCCTCTGTGCCCATCTGGGACCTCTCCACGGTCCTGAAACCCATGAAGGGTGCCCCATTTGAGCCGCTTCGTTCTGCGAACCTGAAGCATCTCTCGCTCAAAACCACTCTCTTTTTGGCGCTCGCGTCAGTCAATAACATGAAGTTAACAAAAAGACAGTAATAACATTAGTTAGCCAGTTAGCAGGAGATCTACACAATATAAAACTCAAAACTAAGTATTTTCACACTTCAAACAATCAGCCATGGTCATCTGAAATAAACAAGATCTGAATCCATGACATCGCAAATACTTTACAGTATGCAATAATACAGCCTCCAGTGATGTCATGCTTCAAGGGCTGAGTAAGTGTTTATTCATGTGTAAATCTGTGCATGTCGCAGTTAAAAAAAAAAAATCAGCCTTAAATTTATGAACAGATTTATGCCGGCCGGTAGCCAAACAATCAATCCATCCTTAGTATATGTAAAATAATTTGTAAAAAAATTAAAAGTTAGCATTTAAGATAAATCCAAAATTATTTGTAGAATTGGAATGAAAATGTTTAGATGCTTTTTAGATGTTCGACACAAACACTAGTTTGCTGAACAGTTCTTTCAATACCTCACTACTTGTCGTTTTTGTTGATCTATTACTATTTTATATGAAATTATAAATGTGTCAATTATAAATGTGTATATTTTATATACATTGAAAATGTATGTGTGTATCAGGAATTGGTTAACTCGATGTTTTTATTCATGTGTTTTTCTTTCTGTCTTGTAGTAAATTCCGCCTGTCATACTACCCCCATCGTGTGGAGAGTTTTAAGGAGATTTTAAGAGCATCATTTTTTGGAAAATGCGAGCACAATGTATATGGTGACTTCAAGCAATACACCCCAGGTCAAGGAGAAGTGCCCTGTTATTTCATCCATGTGGTTAAAAAGACTACTTAAAGCCACATGAATTCTGAAATTCACATTTCATCTTCACACGGAAAACTGTGTTTGTCTGTGCAAATGCCATGACTGGGGCTTGCAAGACAACGCATCAGGGAATTATTTTAGTTGTTTTTCTTGGAAAGTGTAAAATTGATTTTGGGATTTCATACATAGATTTTTACCTCATTTGAACTGGTAAGAGGCCCACATACTCTCAATTCTATTGCTTATTATTTCCTTCATGCTTCACAATTTTTTTTTATTATTTAACCTTTCACATCACACATTCTTGTTCTTTAATTATTAGAAATAATTATACCACTTCTTGTATAATTGGTTTGATATCCAGATTCCACATTTCTACATGAGTTAGAATGAGTGTCTAAATGTAGAGCCACAATCACTTTGTATCTTCCAGAATTGCAATTTCAAAATAACAGCTTCTTTTGCGTTGAACATTTTTCATTTACATTGTACTTTAAAGAACATAGTTAAGAGCCTGTTCACACAGAATTAGTTTTTTTTGTATTTCACTGTGCTGCTCTGTAATTATTTTTCTGAACATGCTAGATGGACATCTTTGGACACCGACTCATATGTCAGAATATAAAATCATAAATATATAAACACCACCTTTTCGCTCTCCCAAACATTTAATCATTGTGGATTATGCTACAATATGTAATATATTTAAAAGGAATAGAAATATAATTATATAATAGTTGTGACACAATGTCACAGGTAATCACATCTATGCTATTCAGACCAACAACACTATTTGTGTTGATATTACTTTTATAAAAAGTTCAATAAACAAGTTATTTAGTAGCTTGCATATTAGACACAATATTGCAAACTGACTGATAGTGTAATTAACTATTGATACGCAAAGATTAAAGTTTAATCTATTTTATAGTTATAGTCTATTTTATAGAATAGTTCAAGTTAACTATTTTCTTGAACGAAAATAGTTTTTGCCATTGCTGCTTTTGGCTTGCTTATCGGGGGCTCTAACACTATTTCTTTTCCTCCATGTGTATTTAACCATATTTCAACTTCATAGGTAAAACATGTTTAAAAGTTGGATTAATTAAATCAATTAGTTACATTGTTAAAAAAAAGCAAAGTTTTATGAGACCATTTGATTCACTAAGTAGTGCTAAGAAGTGTGAATTACTTTAAACTGCAAAAAAAAAACATGGTAGACCAACAGAATTCATCCAAATGTTGTTCCCCAACTCGTTGTCTGAACAAAGAACTTTGAACAATATTAATGAAATGTAAGGGTTTGTGATTTCCCAGCATGAGTTGCAGCATGAATAAATTATGAGGTTTGTAAGAGAATTATTGTTTCTCTGTTTGCTGACCAAAAAAAAAAAAAAAATTAAAAACAGTTTTGTCTTTATTCCTGGTTATTTTGTTGTGTTGTGATGTTAAGAGCTCACCATTTAAGATTTTTCTACAAGATGTCACCAATCTTGAGGTTTGTGAGTCAAATGTTTAGGTCAGTGTACAAACTTGTAAAACTACATCCCAGACACCTTTGCTTTATAAGGTGATAGCATTGTTCACATATTAATTTATGGAAGGAGAGTATTTAAATGAATCATGCAAGGTGATTTACAAAGGTTTGAGTTTGTCAATTTACTTGTGCTTATTTGCACCATTATTTAACGCCCAAAAAGCACGTCTCAGGACCAGATGCTAATTTGCGCTGCTCTTGGTAGATTGTGTTGGTCATTATGAAAATGATCCAGCTGCGTCTGTTTCTTCATCCTTTCCTTTGGGTCATTTGAACCTGAAATGTTTTTTTTTTTTTTTTTTTTTTTTTTTTTTTAATTGAGTGTTCATCGGAGTGGTCCAAGACCTTAAGGAATTTTGTCGCACTTGAACTTGGAATGCACAAAAAAAAAATTAGTTAATGTTTATGTGGTTGAAATAACAAAAAAAAAGTAACAAATCTTTCCCTCGAGGGTCAATTTGACCTCCATAGGATTGAATGGAAAGAATTTTTTTTCATTTGTCAAAAAAATATACAAATTCTGGCACAATCCAGAACAAACACACAAATGAAGGCAAGAGACTATGGAACATCCCCAATTCTGAAAACACCCACATGCACACACGGACACACACCTAGGATAGGAATTCCCATTAAAATGAATGAGGGACAATTAACACAATGCAGACTACACACAGATATGAAGTGGTTGGATTTGAACACATTTACAACGCAGAACACCCCACCCCACCCACACACACACACACACACACACACACACATAAATGCAAAATGAATGGTGAAATTGTAACAGCATTTTCTGAAGCTGTAACAGCATTTTCTTTTCTTCTGAATTAAAATCAGCATTTTCAAATAAATATTCTTCAAGGTTTTACTTGTTTTTTTCTTACTACTTGAATTATTACAATATCTGACACTTCAGTTTACATATATATTTAAAAAATTAAAAAAGCATATATAAAAATTATAACAAAAATGTTTTAAAAAATTACCAAAATGTACCAAAAAATTATTGTATAATGTCTAAATAGATATCTGAATGCATAATGATGAATTTTTCCATATAGTTATATGGCCAACTAGTGGCTAGAGTCATGAAACATCATGTTATATTATTTTTTTTTCCACAAGAGGTCGATAGAAACACCAGAGACACCCAATTTGAGATATTTTGAGCTTTACAGGGTTATGCTAACCTGACGTCGTCATACTCAGATTCTTGTCAGAATGTGAGTCTATGGCAAGCCCTTTAACATTTAAAAGCTAAGTTTGACTATCCGGAATTAACATAGTAGATATTGTAAGGTCTCTGGACCATGTCAGATTGACGCATGCAGTCCAACACATATGAAAAAGCTTTTAAACTTTGGACTCATGGAGGTAAATTAGACGTAGGCTCCAGCCAGTCTACCATAGATGCTTTGGTGACAAGTTTTATGGCACCCAGAGGGTTTAATAGACAACAAGACACCGTGCTTCATAGGGATGTTTATCACCCAACTACCCCCTTTCCAGCAAGGAAGAACTCAGGGTGAAGACATTCCAACACACACTCACACACACATGAACCTTTCATTAATTTCCTCATATAAAGACTTTACCGAAATATATTTGATATATTTTTATGTTTCTGTTTTCCCAGTTTAGAGGGGTATAAATGTGATCGTATCATATTTCTAAATGAATTATAGATGCCTATATACAAGCTTTTTAATGTATCTTTCTCTTATTATCCTCTGTACATGTCGTGTTTGATACCTACGGGAACCCCTGGTAATTCCCAAACCAGTTATGTACCTGGACATACCGTAAAATGTATGATTGCATGTATAACATTTCTCCGAAGGAAAAATGACCACTTGTGACACTGCTATAAACAAACATGCAAATTACCTCCTGACAAGACAAAGAAAACCCTCTCGTGCCAAAAACGGAGGAATCTCATTGGTTTTTGGTCCTCCCAAAGGAGGCGTGAACTCTTCACCTTAAAAGTCAGGACACAACGTTTGCTCTCTCTCTTACTCCTATAACCTCTTCCTCGTATCACCATGTATCACCTCCTCCGGGGATCTTTTTCTTTCGTTTGTTTGTTTTGTTTTTCGTTCCAGATTCGGCTGTGTTCTTTTCCATGGATGAGTGGAAGGAACGTAGCCTGAATTGTTTCTTTGGTAAACTTCAAATCAACGGAGCTTTAAACCGTTGAAGTACGTGCCTCAGACACCTCTGCAGACCACGTGACGATCCAGACGGAACACGCATCCTCATGCCTTCGAAGCAGCCACAAAGTGTAACTTTGCGAAGTATTCCGTTTTACCGAGCTTTCAGCGTTAAGATTTTGTTTTTCCGTGTTGTCTCTTAAAGGTTTAACTGTCCAGGTGAATTTTGCCAAACTGTGATCCTTACGGATCTCCTCTCTCTCTCACTCACTCCCTGTTTCTTCCACTTTCAATCTCCTTCCGTGTTTTGTCCGTTATCTGTTTGTATATACATCTATCCCATGTAACGTTAGTAACTGTAACGTAGTTTTCATTTATTGTACATTATATTCATTTATGGATTCTGTCCCTTGCTCATGTACAAGTCCCTTTAATGGACGATCCAGCTGCGTGCTTTAAAAGTATGAAAAGTATTACTTCACTAGCAGGCTATCTGTGTAAAACAGGAAGGTTGCATTTATGGCCAGAAATTGCCTTTCCTGCGAATCTCTGTGATGATTTCAGTGTGAGAATTGATAAAGATCGCATGATCAGTTTGCTGGAGAAACGGATTATCAGATCACAAATTAATTCCAGCGGGACTATCCTTAGAGTTGATGTATGATAGACCTAATTGATATATATTAATATTTAATTATAATCCGTTGTGATTAAGTATTGATATACAATTGAGCTAATTTTAACCTGTCTTTAATATATAGTCTACATATGCAATTAATTATAATCCTTTGTGGTTAATTGTCTAGGTACATATATGAATGCAGATGCAGGAACATATGATCCCTTTTTGGGAGATTTAACATGTATAATTATCTGGTTTAAACCCATATTAATAATTATGAATTATGAATTATTGAATACATATTCCCCAAAACCTGATCAGATACTTTACATTAATGGTGGAGAATGCGGGCACATTTTAAACTTGTTTATGAGCAATTCAGTTTCAATCTATGTGTATATTGTTATTTAATATTGTATGCGCGTTCGAGGAGTGAGAAGTCGCAACTCGAGCTCTAAACTGACTAAAGGCACAAAGCCGAGTTCAGTTCAGCACATTAACACCTGCTAAACATGTCAAACATTTTAGTCACTGTTAATTGCTAAAGTCAAGTCAAGTCAAGTCAAGTGTATTTATATAGCTCTTTTCACAATATAAATTGCATCAAAGCAGCTTCACAATATCAATCAAATAACATAACAATGTTTGTTAGTGAAAAAACATCCACGTTTGGTAGGGCTGATCAATGGTATTAATGATTGGTTAATTATTTTGAATATCCCCAACTGAGCAAGCCAAAGGCAACAAAGTAAACTGCAGTTAAAGTAAACTGCAGTTTCATAGTATTAAATTTGTTCCTGCAAAGACGAAGAAATCTCTTTTGCATTACTACATTTTAATATTATAAAATCCCCTGTTCAAGAACGAGAATCTTCTTTCAGTAGGGATCAAAAGATTGAGTACAGCGATGCTCCTTAGCTCATCTTAGTAAGGCCTGATATTATAATTGTTAGACTGACGATAACTCTAGGCTAAAATTAGCTTAGCTAACCAATCGTGAAACCTAAGATATTTTAAATCATAGTGCTATTTGATAAATGTTTATCGGAGTCGAACAACAGACGAATAATTCCTGTTGCCCACAATTTACGCGAAGCGCAGCGAATAAATCCTGCCACACATTTTTGTGAAATATAGCACCGAAAATCCGCAGAGATTTAAATCTTATATTGTGTGATTGTTGCAGAAAATCGAAGCGTCTGCACGCGTTTAAATTTGAATCACATTTGAAGCAGGCTGGTTGTTATTCCACTGACAAACACTACAGGGCAGCCTTTAAGTTCTTGACAGTTCTCGAATTACAACCAACCCCTGACTTCATTCTGCGTGAGCAAAATTACACCACTGTGTGGACGTTAGCAGAACAGGTCATTCTTTTCTAAAATTCTCTCTTGTTTCTCTCATTTCCCCCGTGATTATGAACTTTGCGGTCTAACTTTCAATACATATTCGTATTTAAAGCTTTGCTTGTGCTAATGTGATTGACGTTAGACAATTCTCCTGCCTCTGACTGTCTACACTTATTTTGAGTTTGGTTCAAACAAGATTTGAATTTAAATTTAAAGTTAAGTCTCAGTTCAGTTAATACCCACTTAGAGGGAACGCTTGTGGAATCCCCTGCTAAGTCAGTTTATCACTTTTTTCCTCCTTTCATTCAAGTGGTATATTTCCAGTTTTTCATTGGCTTTATTTTATTTATCACTGATACCTTAACAGTAATCGTGATTATCATCAGATATAATTCTGATCTTTAACTTTTCTTACACTTATTCAAATTTGGTTTGAAACAAACAAATTTCGAATTTAAATTTGAATTAAGTTTCTCATTTCAATTTTTTTTATTTCTTTATTATTCTTCGTATTGATACTTTATTACGACTGTATCCTTACTATCTTAGATGTAACTTAACATCTCTTTATACGCTTATTGAAATTGAGTTTAAACCAGTTTGAATTGCAATTTAAATTAAGTTGTCTTTTCAACCTGGTTGACCACTGAGAGGAAGTACACAAACCCACTACTACAGCTTGCCTCCTCCTGTGTCATCCTGCTTTACTTATTGACACCTCTTCTTTTGGGTTTAGGTTATTCTGATAATTTACATCATTGTCATAATTCCCTTTTGTTTTTACCATTATTAGGAAAGCCTTTGCTTTTTATTTTCTACATAAGTACTCAATTTGGTTTAGACAAAGAAAGCCTTAATTCACTTTAAGTTTCACTTGTTCTGCATCCTGTTTTGTATTTATAGGTAGAACACTCTCTTGTGCTGTGGTGATTTGACAGTCATCCCTGGTTGGTTTCCAGCGAGCGGGGTCATCTGACCGGCGTTACCGACGCTTGCCGTGCGTGAGTCTCGGGATTTTCTGACTCTTTCCATTGGTGCAGCACGCAACACGACTCAGCAATTTGGCACTCCAAAGGGAAGTCAACCATATTAGTCAACACACAAGGCAATTTTGTAATAATTACTCAAACCAAGGCCTGAAGAAGGGCCACTCTTTTTGAGGGTTCTGGAGAAAATCCACTTTGCTGTGCCGTCTGGCGGTTGACACCTTGGTATTGCCGGTTGTGTTTAAAGTCAAGTTGTTTGAGAGGGCGCACCTTGGTACAGATGAACAGAAGGGCCCGGGGACACTGAGGTCGAGTGTTTGGGGATGGCGGAAAGATTGACCGCGATGCTGGCTCCAACCAGAGAGGACCTCAATTCACCCCAGGCAAGCTAACATAAGGTAAAATCCATCCACTTAGTATAGGCCACAGAATATTAGATATTCCCCCAGTCATTTAAGTGTTTGGCCTGTTGTGAACTTTTTCTTCTAAAGTGTAGGAACTCAGAAGCGAAGACCAGGAGACTTGATTATCTCTTAAGAAGGTTTCTTTATTGAGAACACGAGCTGTTCATTGCTGTAGTCTTCCAAACTCGTGTCTTAACCAAGTCTGACTAAACTAAAATACAGACAGTTTATATACATTACAAGGGGAAGGGGTTACATAGAGGTGAAGACAATCTAAACAAAGCATGTAAATGAAGTACAGGAGTCAACTCTTCCTGATCTCATCAGCATAACAGTGTGAGATGGTAATCCTGTATACCTTCACATTATCATAGAGACAAAAGCTAAGGTCAGACACCTGAATTGCTTGACTTAATCTTCCTAAATATTCAAAATGGTAAAACACTGTGTGCACTTTCTCAGTTAAAATACTGTTGAAACTAAACTAAAACATGTAAAAAATTTGTAATCCTACAGGCCCATCTCCCTACTCTCCAAGCCTCACATCCCCGGTAACACTTCCTGTGTTATTATTTACTCCATTTCATTACAGACATATTCATTTTTATTGTTTCATTTTACTTCAATCTTTTCATCTTGCTATTTTTTTTTTTGTTCTGTTGTGATCCGTTCCTTTCAGTTCACCTAGAGACAGAACCTACGAGAGACACCAAGGAAAGCTAAAAAAGAGATTGACAACCAAGCCGTTAGCGTCAACAGATGACCCACTAGGGCTACCGCCCTGTCAAAATCTTTATTTAGGCCCCGCGCTGACCTACGCGAATTGTCCCCATCTAATTGTCTGCTGTCAGTTAGCCGAAATTCTCATAGACGGCATAGTATATTAGTGTTATAAGTAATAATAGTATTATAAACTCGTAAACAAACTTGCATTGGTCTGTTTGTGTGTGCTGTGTTCCTCTCGCCCACAGTGAGCCAGTATGTTCCGGTCTTCCAGTCCCGCAGTCCACTGGGACAACCTCGAGACATGGCTGAGAGCCATGACGACCACCTTCCTGCCCAAGGATGCCGGTGACTCAGAGCCCCTGAGCCAAGAGCAGCTGGACGCCGACATGGACAAGCTGATGGCCCACGATCTGACCCAGAGCTACAACTACAAAGACTGGGCCAAAATCATTGGGCATCTCGCTCATACCCTTGTCGCCCAGGCACAGCTCAGCGAAAGGAGCAACCACGGCCTGGAGCAGGAAACCGCAGAACTAAAGCTTCAAGTTGAGGAGGCCCGGAAGAACCAGGCCCCGACTCAGAGTCGTCTAGATCTGCTACTCCTCGAGACCGAGGACCAGACCGAGGAAGAGGATGAAACAGACCCAGAGCTACAAAAGGAAGTGGAAAGACTTCAAACTGCCCTGTCTGATCTTCGTCTAGACACAGACCGAAGAGAGCAGTCAGAGAAAGAAACCAGAGAGGAACTCAACAAGAACTCAGAAAAGGTGAAGCTCTCCTTGCAAGAGCAGAGACTGAACTAAAAGACAGAGACGCTAAAGCCAAGGCCTTCGAAAAACAATTGCAAGCGGCTCAAGCTAAAATCCACGAGCTTGTTCAGCAGAGACGCAATCTCAAAGACGAACTTGACATTGTTCACAGAGAGCTGAAACACTCTCATAGACTACAGAGTGACCGGGAAGGGGAAACGCACACCACAGAGTTTCCCCTGACAAGCCGGTCCGTACCTTTCAGCCAACAACCAAGAGCTGAAAAGGGGGGTGAAAGCCCTCTGTTCAAGACATCACCAGCCAGCCTACGAGAACCCCCGCCAGCGGCGAGGGGGGGACAACTCTTCCAGAGAATCCCTGCCACTAACCACGGCATGGCTCCCAAAGAACTTGACAAGCTGGCTAGAAACATCCCTACGTTCACTGCGAAACCTGCAGGTGGCCACGACGTGTACGCCTACCTGCAAGACATATACTTTCACTTGCTAACTGTTCCCAACGTGACCACGTGGGACAGATTGTACCTGCTGAGAATCACGTCTAGCCGTGACGTTCGCAGCTTCCTAGACCAGAGACTGTCAAAACGGACTACCAGCAGCTGCGACAAGCTTTGATCTGTGGACTCATAACGGCCATGGACATCAAGCAGGCCAGATTTAAAACCCCACAGACCTACTACGGCCGACTCCGTCAGGCCTACTTCGGAGCACAAAACCAGCCAGGTATGGAAGAGGATGTCAATTTCAGAACTCTGTTTCTTCGAAATCTGCATCCCACAGTGAGTCATCACCTGGGCTTCATGGCCTACCAACGTAGCATGTCTACCCAACAGCTACGAGACTTAGCCCATAAAGCTTATGTCAAGCAAAAGCCTGTGTCTGAAAATACTGGTAAAAAAAAAACACAATCTGCCCTGTCTCTGAGTACTATTCAGAGCTGCCTCTAGAGGGAGCCCCACAACACCACAGCCTTTTTACAAAGAGTCAAGACTGTTCCAGGCCAGCAGACGGCAGCACAACTGTGATGGTGCTCGTCCAAGGCACCAGAGCGAGCGCTCTGAAAGATTCTGGGAAGCCAGCCGGCGACCCCCTTCCATTCCTGAAGCAGAGTGTATAAATGGGTGTGTGTTCTACAGAAGTCATAAAGAGAAAACATGAGTTATGTGAGTATGGACGGTTTATCCTCCCCTAAAACCCCTGAGATGGAGCTGAACAGCAGGCTGATGGAAAGTCTGACTATGGCACCGAAAAAGCCGATGGGTCACATCCGTTTGACAAACTTTCTCCACGAAAAACGGAATGGACTAAAGCCGAGTATATGATGCGTAGTAACCGTGTCTTCGGGTACAAATTTCACAAACCCTCGCGATTTGTTATGCTCTACACCAGCGACGGTGTGGATGAGTTTCAGCCTGGGGAAGGCGCTTACGTTGTATTTCCTGAAAAAGACTGGTCTCTATTTACAAATTTGTCTGGAAGGATCTGACCGACGTCGGCGAAGAGCCGTTGTACACCGCCGAGTGGGACGGGGTAACTCCGAACGTCAGGTACCGCGTGGTGACCATACTAAAAAGAAGCCGGATGATTCCGTCTACATATTCTGCTGTAAAGACAAGACAAAGCTCGATAGCAGACGCTCAGGAAACATACGGCCTAATGAGCATCACGATCTGTACGAATTACAATTTTTGTTCAATTGGTGCGATCTGGATCTGCTGAGTTGTGTTTTTTCAAGCATCAACAAAATGTTCAAATGGTGTGACATGCACGACAGATACAACAAAATCAAAGTGCAGCTGTTCCACCCTGAGAGATGCACGCGCAGTAGTTCATTTACTACACCATCCACCCCCATTCACTACAGTCATCGCAAAGCTCAACTGTCAGACCCTCCCAAGCGTCTTTACAAACCGTGGTTGAAAGTATAGAGCGACTCCGCCCCCCTCTTCTACACCCATAATTCCGGCGACCAGACCCCACCCAGAGCGATATTTATAAACCATGGCTGAAGACAGTTGTGCAGAGCCCCAACACGTATGCAGCTGCGGAGTATCTTTCAGCAGCATTCTGGACGACAACGCACTCCACCATTTTCTGACCGACGAGGGCTCACCATCGGACCTTCACAAAGACTGGGGAGCGGAAAAATTGTGCACAGACTATGCACCCTTCAACCCCATTCACCCGTCTGATGACCCTGTTGCTAAAACCCAGTTTCAACACTACAGACGGATGCAGGCCAGCTGACAGTCTTGCCCTGGCCCGGGACAAGATAATTTTAGATGGGCCCCTCCATGCCCAGATCTCTCCTTTTCCCTTGCTCTTCCTCTCCTGTTCCCCTCCTCCGCTCTTCCTCTCCTGTTCCACTCCTCTGCTCTTCCTCTCCTGCTCCCCTCCCCTGCTCTTCCTCTCCTGTTCCCCTCCTCTGCTCTTCCTCTCCTGTTCCTCTCCTCTGCTCTTCCTCTCCTGTTCCTCTCCTGTTTCCTCTACTCTGCTCTTCCTCTCCTGTTCCCCTCCTCTGCTCTTCCTCTCCTGTTCCCCTCCTCTGCTCTTCCTCTCCTGTTCCTCTCCTCTGCTCTTCCTCTCCTGTTCCACTCCTCTGCTCTTCCTCTCCTGTTCCCCTCCTCTGCTCTTCCTCTCCTGTTCCCCTCCTCTGCTCTTCCTCTCCTGTTCCCCTCTTCTGCTCTTCCTCTCGTGTTCTTCTCCCCTCCTCTGCTCTTCCTCTCCTGTTCCCCTCCTCTGCTCTTCCTCTCCTGTTCTCCTCCTCTGCTCTTCCTCTCCTGTTCCCCTCCTCTGCTCTTCCTCTCTTGTTCTTCTCCCCTCCTCTGCTCTTCCTCTCCTGTTCCCCTCCTCTGCTCTTCCTCTCCTGTTCCCCTACTCTGCTACTCCTCTCCTGTTCCTCTCCTCTGCTCTTCCTCTCTTGTTCCTCTCCCCTCCTCTGCTCTTCCTCACCTGTTCCTCTCCTCTGCTCTTCCTCTCCTCTTCCCCTCCTCTGTTCTTCCTCTCCTGTTCTCCTCTTCTGCTCTTCCTCTCCTGTTCCCTTCCTCTCCTGTTCCTCTCCTCTGCTCTTCCTCTCCTGTTCCCCTCCTCTGCTCTTCCTCTCCTGTTCCCCTCCTCTGCTCTTCCTCTCTTGTTCTTCTCCCCTCCTCTGCTCTTCCTCTCCTGTTCCCCTCCTCTACTCTTCCTCTCCTGTTCCCCTCCTCTGCTCTTCCTCTCCTGTTCCTCTCCTCTGCTCTTCCTCTCCTGTTCCCCTCCTCTGCTCTTCCTCTCCTGTTCCCCTCCTCTGCTCTTCCTCTCCTGTTCCCCTACTCTGCTACTCCTCTCCTGTTCCTCTCCTCTGCTCTTCCTCTCTTGTTCCTCTCCCCTCCTCTGCTCTTCCTCACCTGTTCCTCTCCTCTGCTCTTCCTCTCCTCTTCCCCTCCTCTGCTCTTCCTCTCCTGTTCTCCTCCTCTGCTCTTCCTCTCCTGTTCACTTCCTCTCCTGTTCCTCTCCTCTGCTCTTCCTCTCCTGTTCCCCTCCTCTGCTCTTCCTCTCCTGTTCCCCTCCTCTGCTCTTCCTCTCCTGTTCCTCTCCTCTGCTCTTCCTCTCCTCTCTGCAAAAGACAAGTGCAATGTATTGACAATAATGGTTAACATTAACTAACATAGGTTGTTGCCAAAACACTCTTCTTATGTATTGGAATTCTGACACTAGCAGGAAATAAATTAATATTTATCATTGTATTTTAGGCTACTGCTGGCGTGACGTTTAGATTTGAACTCCAAATGCCATGCGCCGAACTTTCCTTGTGGCAAAATCATCTATGATGTCTTTAAAGTCCAGTTTCTTGGCAAGTTGACGCTCTATGGAGAGCATTGCCAAACCATTGAGCCTCTCCTGGGACATGTTAGAGCGCAAGTAGTTTTTATTATCTTCATTTACTGAAGACCCGCTCACCTCCTGACACAGTCACAGGCAGAGACAGGAAAATACGCAGCAGGACACACAGGTCTCCATAAATGGTCTGTAGTCCCATTATATATATGGCATTAAGTATGTCCAGAGGTCCAAGACCGTCTTCAAAAGTTGCACTATATATTTTCTTTAAGTGCTGAATTCGGTCTTCAAGGGACTCTGTGATGTCATTCTTATATTTCTCAGAGCAAGCAGCAAGTTCGACCAATTTGAGCGATTTCATCGCACACGGCGTTACAAGAATGGATCAACAAGGAGAGGAGATCGCGAACACAGGTCGCGCTGTTCAAGCACTCGTGACACAGGTGTCCGAGCTCACCCAGCAGCTTCAACATCAAAGTGTTCCCACTGCCGCCACCCACACCGCCCGTTCAACCCCCACCGATGCCGCATTAGAGTCAACCGGAGCCTCGTCAACCCACGCCTGAGGGCTATTCTAGTGAGCCTGAATATTGCAGAGCTTTTCTCACGAGATGTTCTATGTACTTTGCCTTGCAGCCACGGACCTTTCAGAATAAACAGTCTAAAGTAGCGTTTGTGTTGACTCTCCTGTCGGGGAAGGCGGCACTCTGGGGAACGGCGGTGTGGGAGAACCAGGACCATTGTTGCGCCTTGTTCCAGGCACTCTCCGCAGAGATAAGGACAGTATTCGATCGAGCGGTGGCGGGTAAGGAGGCAGCCAGATTACTCGCGGATCTACGCCAAGGTGATGGCTCGGTGTTGGATTATTCTATTTGTTTCCGCACCCTGGCTGCAGAGTGCCAATGGAACGAGGAGGCGCAGTGGGACATGTTCCTGCATGGGCTGGCTGACCGCGTTCAAAAGGAGATATATATCTTGGACCTTCCTAAGACTCTTAATGGTCTGGTGGAGTTTGGCGCTGAGGGTCGACTCACGCTTGAATCGCGTGAATCTTCATGCACGTTCTAATCGACCCCAACAGTACCATGAGGAACCACGAGTCGGCGACGGGAGCGCGGTCAGCCCAGGTTTCGACCACGAGCCCATGCAGATTGGGAGAGCTCGGCTTTCCCGGGAGGAGAGGGAAAGGCGGAGGTCCCAGGGACTCTGCCTTTACTGTGGTAAGGCTGGCCATTTCCTCTACTCTTGTCCAGTAAAAGAGCAAGCCCGATAGTAAGTATGAGGCTACTATCGGGTGGGATCTCCGCCGAGATGACCTCATCTACATCATCGACCCTCCTCCCGGTAAGACTAAGATAGGCAACCTCCACGCACCCCACTCAAGCACTTCTGGATTCGGGAGCAGAGGGTAATTTCATGGTCTTCAATCTGGCATCCAAACTCCAGATTCCCATCACTTCTCTCAAACACAAGATTTCCGTCAATGCACTCAACGGACAGGAATTTCCCAGGATCTCTCACTCTACTGAACCCATCAAACTCATCACGTCTGACAATCACACTGAAAGGATTTCGTTTCTACTCATGGACTCACCTTTGGCACCGGTGGTTTTGGGGCACCCCTGGCTCATTAAACACAACCCCCGTATCGACTGGCATAACAATTCCATATCCTCCTAGAGTAACCACTGTCATGAGTCATGTTTGTTGTCTGCCTGTTCGTCTGTGTCTGGTTCTTTGTTTCAGAGCGAGGCAATGGATTTGTCTAACGTGCCCGCAGAGTACCTAGACCTGAAGGAGGTGTTCAGTAAGTCACGAGCTGCTTCTCTTCCTCCGCATCGTCCCTATGACTGTGCTATAGATTTACTGCCAGGTAAGTCTCAGTCTAAGGGCAAACTTTACTCTCTATTCCTGAGAGGGAGGCTATGGAGAAATATATTTCTGATTCTCTCACCTCTGGGTTCATTCAGCCTTCCTCTTCTCCTGCGGGGGCGGGGTTCTTTTTGTTGGAAAGAAGGATGGGTCTCTACGACCTTGCATTGATTACCGAGAGCTGAACAACATCACGGTAAAGAATACTTACCCTTTGCCGTTGATGTCTTCAGCTTTTGAGAGGTTGCAGGGAGCATCCATTTTCACAAAATTGGACTTACGTAACGTTTATCATTTGGTCCGCATTAGGAAGGGGGATGAATGGAAAACTGCATTTAATACCCCCAGGGGGCAGTTTGAATACTTGGTTATGCCATTTTGCCTGTCCAACTCCCCAGCGGTTTTCCAGGCACTCGTCAATGACGTGTTGAGAGACATGGTCGATCAGTTCATATATGTTTACCTGGATGACATATTGATTTTTTCTTCGTCTCTCCAGGAACACTTTCAACATGTCAGACGAGTGCTTCAGAGGTTTTTAGAGAATGGGCTTTTTGTCAAGGCGGAGAAATGCGATTTTCATGCACATTCTGTTTCCTTCCTAGGGTACATCGTCTCTTCTGAGGGAATGCGCATGGATCCTGACAAGGTTAAGGCAGTGATGGATTGGCCAAGTCCAGATTCCCGTAAGGCCCTACAGCGGTTTCTGGGGTTCGCCAATTTCTATCGACGATTCATTCGTAATTACAGCCAACTAGCCACGCCTCTGACCGCTATGACCTATTGGTCAACAGAGAATTGGTAACAGAGAATTGTTGGCAGTTAAATTGGTATTGGAGGAGTGGCGACATTGGTTAGAGGGTTCAGGGTTTCCCTTTATCGTTTGGACCGATCATAAGAACCTTGAATATATTAGATCTGCCAAAAGACATAACTCCAGGCACGCTCGGTGGGCACTTTTTTTCGGACGTTTTGATTTTGTTCTCTCGTACCGCCCGGGTTCTAAGAACATCAAACCCGATGCCTTATCTCGTATTTTTGATCCATCCGAACACCCGGTGACTCCTAAGTGTATTTTACCGGAGAAGGTAGTTATCTCCGCACTCACATGGGAGGTCGAGTCGAAGGTCAAGACGGCCTTAGAAGGGGCAACGCCTCCGCCCGGTTGCCCACCGAGTCGTTTATTTGTTCCGGAGGGGTTACGGTCTGACGTTATTCGATGGGGTCACTGCTCTAACGTGGCTTGTCATCCAGGAGTAAGTCGTACTAACAGCTTGGTAAAGCAACGATTCTGGTGGCCATTAATGGCTTGTGATGTTCACAATTTTGTTTTGGCTTGCTCAGTTTGTGCCACTAACAAGACGTCTAACCGATCTCCTGATGGGTTATTTCGACCGCTGTCTGTGCCTTCGAGACCCTGGTCCCACATCGCGCAACAATTTGTCACCGCCCTCCCGCCCTCTAATGGCAGTCTGGAATCCGAGGTTGCGGTTCCCTCCGCCCACGCATTTGTCCAGAGGTGTCACCGCACTTGGACCAGAGCCCGGGAGACTCTGCTCCAAGTGGGGAGGCGCATGAAGGCCAAGGGCGATCGCCACCGGTCAAAGCCTCCTGTATACGTTGTGGGTCAAAAGGGTGTGGCTTTCTACTAAGAACATTCCGCTCCGCTCCGTTTCCAATAAGTTAGCTCCCAAATTCATTGGCCCGTTCCCTGTCACCAAAATTATTAGTCCGGTGACAGTCGGACTCAAACTTCCTCCGGCGTACAGGAGAATTTGTCCCGCCTTTCATGTATCTAAAATCAAGCCCATATTTTATTCTCCTATTAATCTGCCAGGTTACTAATTCCGTTGATTGTCAGCACCAGCTGCGGGTCATCACCGCTTCCTATATATTGTCAGTAATTTCATTCTCATGTTGTCAGATCGTTGTGGCTTCCCCGGTGTCGTGTCCTGTTCCTGTGTGACTTCAGTCTTCTCCTCGTGTGGCATTCCAGTCTTCGTGTTCTCCGTCGTCTTCGCTGTTCACAGTTGGATTGTTTGTTCCTGGTTCCTGTCACTGAGCGCGCCGATCATCACCACGTCTCTCCGGGTTGCCCATCAACGTCCCTGTGTCCTATCTCCATCTGAGTGTTTGTTCACCGACCTGTGTTATTTATGTCATCCTGACCAGCATAAATAAACAGCTTTTACTTGCTATTGTTTCCGAACTGTTACATCACAGTTCCAAAGCAAGATTGCTTCAGTCGCTGGCATGATGGTGACAATTTGTAATCCTTAGCTCTGAATAGTTGTGAATAGTTGTAAATAGTTGTAAATAGTTGCAAATAGTTGTAAATAGTTGCATTTAGTTGTATGAACAGTTTTTCATTTGGATTTATATAACCACTGTATAGATACTATATACTTTTTGTTTAGTTTTATTCATATGTTCAAAAACAATTTATACACTGTTTAAGTATTTTTTAAAGTATATTCTGAGAATGTTTTGAATTAAAAAAAATAATCAAATTGTGTGTGTTGTGGTGTTGTGAGATCATGTAGTAAAGAAGTGTCACCAATGTCAAGTCAAGTCAAGTCAAGTCAAGTGTATTTATATAGCGCTTTTCACAATATAAATTGCATCAAAGCAGCTTCACAATATCAATCAAATAACATAACAATGTTTGTTTCTTAGAGAAAAAACATCCACGTTTGGTAGGGCTGATCAATGGTATTAATGCTTGGTTAATTATTTGGAATATCCCCAACTGAGCAAGCCAAAGGCAACAGTGGCAAGGAACCGAAAAACTCCATCAAGTGACCTACTGGTGTCCTAAAACTCCATCAGGTGACCTACTGGAGAAAAAAAAACCTTGGGAGAACCCAGGCTCAGTCGGGGGCCAGTTCTCCTCTGGCGTTTATGAACTAGAGGCCGGATTTACAGTAACTGTAATTTGATACAGAATTTTGTTTTATTTTATCACTTCGGGGTGGGTATGCGAACCGGAATCACAACGTTTTATCTGTAGAGTGGGAAAGGGATCCTCCATAGGGAGAGGCTAGTTGGCACTTCAGCACTGCGTTGTCATCGGGTCCAGGCAAAGCTCCTAGTCAGATCTGGATACGGCCTGGATCCGGTAGGCTGCGGGAAAACCTCGGGATAAACAAAGACACTAAAATGAGCGTAGATGCCATTCTTCTTATGATGATGTAACGAGTACATCAGGATTTAAGGGAAGTGTTCCCAGTTCCGGCTCACCTAATCTATGCAGCCTAACATTGAATTATAGATGTCTATAATATATTATGTGTATGCTAGGTCAAAGAGATGTGTTTTTAGTCTAGCTTTGAACTGACAGAGTGGGTCTGCTTCCCGGACAATGGTAGGAAGACTGTTCCAAAGTTTTGGTGCTAAATAGGAAAAGGATCTACCGCCCGCAGTCGATTTTGATATTCTAGGTATTATCAACTGGCCCGAATTTTGAGATCGCAATAGACGTGAAGGACTATAACGCGTTAAGAGCTCGCTCAAGTACTGCGGAGCTAAACCATTTAGTGCTTTGTAAGTAATCAACAATATTTTAAAATGTATACGATGTTTAATAGGCAGCCAATGCAGTGTTGACAGAACCGGGCTAATATGGTCATCTCAAACGTGTGAGCTGAATGTGCAGTCGTACAGCCAAAACGACATCCGGCTCGAACATGTGGCTCCCATTCACCTGACAATTGGTTCTATGAGTCTGATCCACCCGGTGTACATCTCACAAATGAACACTTACCCACTTCTAATTGGCAAAGATCTGCTTGATCGCTTTGAGTCTTTACTGGACTTCAAACAGCTGAAAGTTTGGGGCTCAAGTGCGAGAACCCCTCCCCCTCCAGTCACACAGGTCACCAGAGCCAGACTGTCAGGTCACAGAGGTCACGAGAACTCCCGCACAGCAAGACTGTCAGGTCACAGAGTTCACGGGAACTCCCGCAGCCAGCCATGAAGACACAGAATTTGCTACCCTGCACCTTCCAGCTCACCAAAGACTATGACCAGTCCATGACAACTATGAGAAACCACCTCTCAGACCCCTCCAACCACCCAAGCACGCCGTCTGCACCCACCTACAACCAGTGCCCCAGACAACTGCAGGTCACCAAGCACATGCTGCGTGCACAGGACAACATTCCACGTTATGCACCTGATGCCATCACAGCGGCAAGGCTTGTGGTGCCACATTGCAGAAGGGGGGTCATGCCAATGTATGCCCATGACACACTATGTGCACTGCAGCACCAGAGCCACTTACGAGACACCGAAGCAAGTGGCACACCGGCGTCCTCTAAGCGAAAAGACTGTCCGAGCCAACCAAGGACGACACTCGCTGAAATTTTTCCTCCCTTTCTCTCTCTCTCCTTTTTGCCTTTACCAGGATGCTGCCGTGGTTTGCCATTCTGAGCCTTCAGCCAACCAGAGGGCAGCCGCAAACGGACATCATCTCACCGGGTCCGGCATCAGGCATCGTCCTAAAAGAACAAACGGAACTCCTGATAACCAACTGCCGCACACACGCATCCAGAAAGGGTAAGTTCAACTGGACACCCGCAACGTGTACCGAGCACCATACCCCAGCACAGTAGCCCAACACAGCTGGGCAGACTGACCCTCCACAAATACACCTTGCCTACTCTCTGGGTAGCGCCATCCCACTCTACGTCAACCCCGAGTAGAGGGAAGTGCGTTTTCTCCTGAACCTACCCATCATAGAGTCAAGCTGAATCTACCGACTCAAGGACATTGTCAATCTCGGGTTCTGGAACAGTGACACTCACATGAAGATCCGCACTCCAGACGTGGTGGCCTACCACGACAGCAACACGCAGCTGTACCTGGCCCCGAACCTGCACATGTGCACCTGACTAAAGACATTCATTATCTCTGCCACAGCAAACTTCTTAACCTTTATTTAACTAGGAAAGTCAAATCCTTCCTCAGAGACAACACTGATGGAATCTGCGGGTCGCAACCCATGGCCAGCGACACACGCTGCCCTGCTGAGGCCAAACCTCGCACTCAAGCCACCGTGACACAAGCAGAGATTGTAGGTGACAGGTGGCTCGTTAACACTCCTGTGCGCACAGCTACACTCATCTACGACCAGCATGACACTGCCACCCGTGTCACCTTGCTCAACCAGAGCATGTGGATTCAAGTACCGAAAGGTGCCATCCTCCACCTTGGTGACTTGGCATTGTACCATCTCCCAAGCGAAGAGTATCAATCAGAACTGGAAATCCCACCATCCTTCAAGAACCCTCGATCCAGAACTGGAATTGTGAATTGGAAAAGGGGGGTCCCAGCTAATTGACATTGCTCCTATCGACACAGCCCTCCAAGCTTTGTCTCGACTGCCCATCGTGACTACCTCACCCGTTGTCCAAGCCTGGACCGCAGCTGGCACTGCGCTATGTATCTCTACGGTAATCAACTACACCCTGACACTGAGCTTGGCCTTCATGCTGTACAGGATCAACGAGATGTGAACATCTACAGCCAAGCTCACAAAAGCCGTGTCGGGAGGTTGCCGACGGAACCCTCGGAAAGAGGGTACTACGCCAGAGACCATTCTAACCTCATCGAGCTGAATCCTCAGCCTTGATAACCACCTGCTACACGACCACCATGATTCACCTGCCATCCGTCCATTGCGATTGTTGTCATCCGATGATGTCCACACAGGGACTTCATCCGACGAAAGGGGGGGGCTGTGAGGTCTCTGGACCATGTCAGATTGACACATGCAGTCCAAAACATATGAAAAAGCTTTTAAACTTTGGACTCATGGAGGTAAATTAGACGTAGGCTCCAGCCAGTCTACCATCGATGATTTTGGTGACAAGTTTTATGGCACCCAGAGGTTTAACAGACAACAAGACACCGAGCTTCACAGAGATGTTTATCACCCAAATACCCCCTTTCCGGCAAGGAAGAACTCAGGGTGAAGACATTCCAATACACACACACACACACACACATGAACCTTTCATTAATTTCCTCATATAAAGACTTTACCGAAATATATTTGATATATTTTTATGTGTGTCCGTTTTCCCAGTTTAGAATGGTATAAATGTGATCGTATCATATTTCTAAATGAATTATAAATGCCTATATACATGCTTTTTAATGTCTCTTTCTCTTATTATCCTCTGTACATGTCGTGTTTGATACCTACGGGAACCCCTGGTAATTCCCAAACCAAATATGTACCTGGACATACCGTAAAATCTATGATTGCATGTATAACATTTCTCTGAAGGAAAAATGACCACTTGTAACACTGCTATAAACAAACATGCAAATTACCTCCTGACAAGAAAAAGAAAACCCTCTCGCGCCAAAAACGGAGGAATCTCATTGGTTTTGGTCCTCCCAAAGGAGGCGTGAACTCTTCACCTTAAAAGTTAGGACACGAGGTTTGCTCTCTCTCTCTTACTCCTCTTACCTATTCCTCGTATCACCATGTAGCTCCTTCGTGATCCTCCTCCGGGGATCTTTTTCTTTCGTTTGTTTAAGTTTTGTTTTTCGTTCCGGATTCGGCTGTGTTCTTTTCCACGGACGAGTGGAAGGAACGTAGCCTTAATTGTTTCTTTGGTAAACTTCAAATCAATGGAGCTTTAAACCTTTGAAGTAAGCGCCTCAGACATCTCTATAGACCACGTGACAATCCAGACGGAACAAGCATCCTCATGCCTTCGAAGCAGCCACAAAGTGTAACTTTGCAAGTATTTCGTTTTATCAAGCTTTCAGCATTAAGATTGTGTTTTTCCGTGTTGTCTCTTAAAGGTTTAACTGTCCAGGTGAATTTTGCCAAACTGTGATCCTTACGGATCTCCTCTCTCTCTCTCTCTCCTCTCTCTCTCTCTCTCTCTCTCTCTCTCTCTCTCTCTCTCTCTCTCTCTCTCTCTCTCACTCACTCCCTGTTTTTTTCCACTTTCAATCTCTTTCCGTGTTTTGTCCGTTATCTGTTTGTATATACATATATCCCATGTAACGTTAGTAAATGTAACGTAGTTTTCATTTATTAAAGTACATTATATTCATTTATGGATTCTGTCCCTTGCTCATGTAGGCTACAAGTCCCTTTAATGGACGATCCAGCTACGTTCTTTAAAAGTATGAAAAGCACTTTAACTAGCAGGCTCTCTGTGTAAAATCGGAAAGGTTGTATTCATGGCCAGAAATTGCCTTTCCTGCGAATCTCTGAGATGATTTCGGTGTGAGAATTGATAAAGATCGCATGATCAGTTTGCTGGACAAACGGATTATCAGATCACAAATTAATTCCGCCGGGACTATCCTTAGAGTTGATATATGATAGACCTAATTGACATATATTAATATTTAATTATAATCCGTTGTGATGAAGTATTGATATACAATTGAACTAATTTTAACCTGTCTGTAAAATATAGTCTACATATGCAATTAATTATAATCGTTTGTGGTTAATTGTCTAGGTACAAATATGAATGCAGATGCAGGGAACATATTATTCCTTATTGGGAGATTTAACATGTATATTATCTGGTTTAAACCCGTATGAATAATTAATAATTATTGAATACATATTCCCCAAAACCTGATCAGATACTTTACAATATCAACAACGTCTTTCTGACTAGTCGTAATTACATTTTGGATAGTTGGAATTTCATTCAAGATATCTGTAACTTAATTGTGACTAGTCGAAACAACAGATAGAGATATCTGTAATTCAGTTTTGACTATTCTGAATTACAGTTAGGCAGATTTGAGATTTGTTATTGACTAATTTCTGAAGGATCAAGTTGCGTTTTTTTAACAAGCGGTTTTATCATAGCCAGCTTAAAGATTTTTGGTACGTATCCTAGAGACAAAGATGAATTAATGATATTAAGAAGAGGATCAATGATCTCTGGAAGCATCTCTTTTCAGTAGCTTAGTCGGTATAGGGTCTAACACACAAGTTGTCGATTTAGATGAATAAACGAGTTTGCAGAATTCTTCCTCTCCTATAGGAACAAATGAATAAAAATTTTCCTCAGGGAGACAACAATGCACTCCCTGATGCGATACTGTAGTAGACGGTTGCATAGTTATAATTTTGTCTCTGATATTATCAATCTTATAAGTGAAGAAGTTCATAAAGTCATTACTGTGTTGCCCAGAAACTTCTGTGCTTGAAGCTTTCTTTTTCGTTAGTTTAGCCACTGTTTCAAATAAGTATCTAGGATTATGTTTATTTTCTTCTAATAGGGTTGAAAAATAAGCAGATCTAGCAGCTTTTAAAGCCTCTCTGTAAGCAATCGAGCTCCCTTGAAATCCGAAATACCTCTAGTTTTGTTTTCTTCCAGTTGCGCTCTATTTTTCTGGCTGCTCTCTTAAGGGCCTTAGTGTGCTCGTTGTACCACGGCGTTGGACTATTTTCTTTAATCTTCTTTAAGCGCAACGGAGCAACTGCGTCTAAAGTGCTGGAAAAGAGAGAGTTAAAAGTTTCTGTTGCAATATCAAGTTCTTCTAAGCTATCCTGGATGCTGAGATGATGAAACTGATTAGGAAGATTATTGATAAAGCAATATTTAGTGGCAGAAGTTATAGGTCTAACATATTTATAACACGGAGTCGGCTTTGCAGCCTTGGCTAAATGTAATTTACATGAGACTAGATAATGATCTGAGATGTCATCGCTCTGCTGCAGAATTTCAACAGCATCAACATCTATTCCATGTGATAGTATTAGATCTAGAGTATGATTACGACAACGAGTGGGTCCTGACACGTGTTGTCTAACTCCAATTGAGTTTACAATGTCTTTAAATGCCAATCCCAATGCATCTTTTTCATTATCTACATGTATATTAAAATCACCAACAATTAGTACTTTATCGGCAGCCAATACTAATTCTGATAGAAAGTCCTCAAATTCTTTGATAAAATCTTTATGGTGCCCTGGTGGCCTGTATACAGTAGCCAGCAGAATTCTCAAACGTGATTTATCGTTTACACTATATATTTTTACATTAAGCACCAACACTTCAAAAGAAGTATATTTAGAAATAGATTTCTTAGTGGTTTTGAAAATATGACTATAAATTACAGCAACACCTCCCCCCTTTGCCTTTTAGACGAGGTTCATGTTTATAACAGTAATCTTGTGGGGTTGACTCATTTAAAGTAATGTAATCGTTTGTTTTTAGCCAGGTTTCTGTCAAACACAGCACATCTGGATTATAATCTGAAATCATATCATTAACTATGAGCGATTTTGAAGTAAGGGATCGAATATTCAGCAACCCAAGCTTTATCATTTGCTCATCTGTATTATATGTTTTTTATTGTTGAACATCAATTACATTTTTTTACCTGACGTTTTTTGAATTTCCAAATTTGGGGAACAGACACAGTCTCTATATGATGATATCTAGGTGAAAGAGGCTCTATGTGATGGGATTTATCTGACCTTGGTGACCTATAGGTCTGCACTACATGACGTCACCGAAGTCTGGACTCTGAAGAAGTCCACAAGTCCGGAGTGTGCCCTTTGGGACAGGGCCATTCTTTGTTGTAAACGAATTCAACCCAAGTGCTCTTTGGTGACGTGGATGATCACGTTACTGTTGATCATCTGTCCATCATCGTATAAAGCCCGTCCTGACAATTTGATTGGTCCGAACAGCTTTGGTTCAGGCAGAGCCATATCACTTATCCAGCTCCAATCCTTGCCTAATCTGTTAGTTATCTGATAACATCACTTATCTACTCGTTTAATGAGTAATACTTAACTAGAAGGTTTTAATTTACAAGTTATTTTTATTTAGATGTACTGATAATATACAATCTTATTCTTTAAACGTCTCACCTTTTAAAAGTGCGTTGCAAGCGGTTTGTTCTGCTGCATCTCTATGGCGAGGCATGTGTGTTTGCTGCTACTTCTGGGAACTATTGAGAGGCTCCACGAGCCACCATTGCTGTAAAAAAAACCTGTTCCATTGGAGTGAATGGAGTTGTAGCTGCCATCAAAGGCAACACATACAGTATATGTCAGTTCAAATATAAAAATATGAGGTTAAAAATCACATCATTGAAATAAATAACGTTTCAAGGCCAATAAATAATAATTCCATGTTTATTTCTTTTGTGAAAAAAACTGTGAGAAAAAAGGTGGAACTTATTTTTTGTTCCGTGTGGAAATTATAACAATTTGTTGCAATGGGGACGCTGTATGGGTGCACTCGCTAAGATCAGAGAGATATGTGCCGCGGCTTGGGAGCCTGCTGTCTGAAAGCTCTGGAAGTTTGTAAAAGTTATCCATAAGTTGTGTCGGTGAGGCGTGAAGATTGATTTCCTTCTAAGTTTACACTCTCGAGATCATGTGGCCAATGAGGTATATTTTTTCTTTCTTTGCCATTTATTTGTGTTACGTGTGACTGTGTTTGTAACAAGCCAATTAAGATATTATTTTACATGGCATAAATGTATGCTTTATTTCTTTGTTTCCATGTGATGCTGTTTAGTATTGTCTGCAAGTATGTCAAGACTTTAAGGTTAATTTATGGTTTTCTGTGTTTTATTTATACCAGTTCTGACGGCAATTTGGAAATGCAACAATAAGTGAACATGTAAAGACATGTTTGAAGACTCTGTCACCGAATAAATGCCCGTTAAAACCCAGGAACGACTTGAGCCTTTATTAAAACTCAAGGGGAGTAACAGTCAGAACTCAGCCTGCTTGTGCTGAAGAGAGAAAAGCGCGGTGCCTGTTGCAATGGAGCCATTAAGGAGCAGCTCGTTACATCGTTAACTACGCTCACAAGCATCAAAGACAACACGGACTGTATGCACGGAAAACCCGACAAGTGGCAACCCAGAGTCCAGAAGTGTCATGGGGTCAAGCTACAAAGTAGTAATACATTAAAACAATTTAAATGTTAAGACGTAGTTTAATCCTGCTATCTTTAAGGGGACGTGCTAAAAGGGGGTTGAAGTGTATGTGACTTCAATTCAACTTTAAGTTTAATAAGTATGTTTATTTCTTTGTAAGGTGATTATTCTAATTGCTAATAAAGTCTAATCACAAGTTCTTTAAGTTAAAAGTGCACTAAGGGTTTTTAAAGGGCAAGTCATATTTGGGTTTCTTTGACATTGAAGCTCATTTCTTAATTTGCACTCAAGGTGTTTATAGCACTTTTTTTTATTTAATTCTAACAGAGTTCATATTTACAGTTAAAGAGTATTATAACTGTAGTTCATTTCAATAAATTAAGCAAACTTACAAACTCACAAATAATCTGACCTTAAAGGATAATTCCGGTATTTAACACTTTGAGTCTATTTTGTAGTTTGTTTTGGATAAATAGAGTGGTGAACACAAACATTTTGACAATGGTTCCTGTCTCGACTTTTTGACTGTTTTTGAATCGCCTTTGACAGCTTCAGAATGGAAGTCTATGGGCATGCACAAACATGTCCTTAAAACAACCCTAAACATTCATTTTCAAAACTGTACAACTCACTGAGTGGTATTTGGCATTTTGTAAAATCCCATTGATTTCTGTTGGAGGACTCCTTGCTCGTTGATATTACTGCGCTACCGGAAACGGGGGGGGGGGGGGGGCTGTTTACATTTGGTTTTAGTCTTTTCGCTCGGTTCTCTGTCTTTTTTTTTTACTGTCTATGCGCTAGACACCGAGTTCCGTACAGCGTCCTTGTACGGCAAAGTAGTTTGTCGCCATTAATGGCGCTTTTCCACTGCATGGCACGGGTCGGTACGGCTCAGTACGGTTCGGCTCAGTGAGGCACGGTTCGGCTCGCTTCGCTTTTCCACTGCGTAGTACGACTCGGCGCGGCGCGGCACGGCTCAGTTCGCTTTAGCTCGGTCTGCAGTTAGTACCGCTTCAAAGTGGGTGGGATTATGACTGATCGTTATACTCCTCGTCAACCAACAAGAGGAACGTTTGCACTTCTCGTCCACTGACCACGATTCAGCCATTTCTTTTTTGGAAGTTTTTTTTTTCTACAAAGCAAGTCAAGCAAGTAGTTTTAAAACAGGTGTTACAGCAGTCACCGTTACTGGCTATTTAAATCTAGGGGGTTTGATGTCTCGCACATACAATGACGCTGGTAGTGACGATTCTGTCTGTCTGACCAATCAGTGATCTACAGTGCTTCCACGTCACATTTTAGTATCGGTACGGTACACTTGGAACCTCAACAGAGGTGGTACCATTTAAAGCGAGCCGAAGCGAGCCGTACCGTACCGTGCAATGGAAAAGCGCCACAAGTGAGCCGTACCGAGCCGTACCGTACCATGCAGTGGAAAAGCGCCATAGCGTGCCGTACCGAACCGAACCGTATCGTACCATGCACTGGAAAAGCGCCATAGGTGGTCAGGAGTGTGCTAACGCTTCAGACTCAAATATCGAGCGGAAGTTTATACGCGGTTGTGAGGTATCTGAAAAAATAGTTCCACTATAACAAAATAAACGGATTGGAATCATACATTGTGCCGATATATTTGTTTTTAATCATCAACGAACACCACTAACCACTCAGTGAGTTGCACAGTTTTGAAAACGAATGTTAAGGGTTGTTTTAAGGACATGTTTGTGCATGCCCATAGACTGCCACTCTGAAGTGGTCAAAGGCGACTGATTCTAAAATAGTCCAAAAAGTCGAGACAGGCACCATTGTCAAAATTTCTGTTCACCACTCTAGTTCATCCAAAACAAACTACAAAATAGACTCAAAGTGTTAAATACCAGAATTATCCTTTAAGTCAATACACATACATTAGCTCAAGTAGTAAAATGGCTGAGTCTGAAGTCCAAGGCAGGGAAGCTGTGAAGTTGATGGAGCAAGCAAGCCCTAATGAAGAAACTGTAGACTCAAGCCCACAGCAGGAGGCAAATACAAGTCAAGTAATAAGAAGATGGTTTGAGACAAAAGCCAAAGAACCAGAAAGCTAACTAAAAAGGGCCTAGCTCTACACGAAGAAAGAGTGAATAAGCTCATATGTAGCGAATTAGCTCTATGAAATATTAATAACCAATCATAACTTGTTATAATTGATTATGAATATTCGGATCAGTTAATCGGATTAACTTGAGGTAGCTACATTAAAGGGGTGGTTCGGAATTTTAGACATCGGGCCTCATTTACAAGTGAGCCTTAGTGTTATTTATCAGTAGAGACATTTTTTAAAATAAATCATCCTTTCGTCCCAGTTGCGTAGTTGGCCGGTGCTAGGCTAGCGCGAATCAATGGTACCAGTGTTAGCCTGCCATTAAAACAGTTTTACCCACTCCACAGTACACTAAAAGCACATCAGTCATAACGCCAGACTATCGATGTAAATGTCTGTTGATTGAATAATGTTAGAAATCAAACTACCCTTTCATCGCATTGCAATAGTTATACTTTGTTCCCTGTATTTATCAGCATAGTCTACAGCAGCGGCGGAGTTACCTAGGCAACCGAGAGAGCCGGTCCACATGACAATCACGCAAGTGTATTTACCTGGCGCTGATACTCGTCATCACTACAGAAACAGCATTTATTTCAAGAATAAAGCAACAAGACATATAATTATGGCCACGTTTGAAAGCAATGACAATGTTTCGGACTTTGAAGACGATGAAGATGAGGAATGTGTGTTATTCAACGAACCATACATGTATGAGCCGGAATACACAGATGAAGAACTAATCGAGATGGATGCTTAAAGGTCAGAAAGAGAAAAAAAATCTGTAGAGACAGCAGCCCCTGGAGATGCCGTAGAAAACCGGGACAGAACATCGGGAGACTGGTGGTGTCAATGCAGAAAATTTATACAAATGCCGACCGAAGATGAGTGTTTTTGCTGCAGGGAGTGGGACTTAGTTATCCCACAGTTAACAGAACTGGAGCTAGACACTAGTTTACAAGATTTAGATGTGTCTGGGCACAGCGCCTCCCGAGACAGACCTATGTGCATAACGGAGCACCCGGACTTTCCACCGCTTCTAACTCGAGGAGTACTCGAAACATTCTTCTCTTTCGATAAAATAAATTGGGAAAAAAAGACCCGGACCTGCTGGACCCAATGGACAGTTGTCAATGTTGTAAGTGTAAGCTGTCCAATTCAAACAAAAGTGTAATTAATTGTTGCCTAGTTCTTATTTATGTATTTTTTGAATGTGTATATAGTGCCTCAAAACTGCATTTTTCTACTTTGATTAGATTTATTTTGGCCATTATTTTTATGTGGGCCATTACCCTTGTGTACATGATTGGTCTTTGGTAAGAAAGTTGACTGCTCCAAAAAGCTAATTTTTTACCCTTTTTTTAGGCAGTACCGATTGGTGGCTTACAGAATTGTTCTAGAGTGGGTGTTGAAAGGAAGACAGCTGGGAAGAGGCAACCGACATGTTCTTCCATCCTGTGTAGTGACCAGCATCCGAAATAAATACCCTTCAGACACCGGGCGATATGTTGGATTTAGGGAAGCACAGGATGCTCTGCGATTGTTCGGAACACATAACTACAGTAGGCAGCTAGCAAACATTTGCTACTGCACCTCATCTTTTCAATAAATCAAATCCTTTATCAAAAAGAAATAACACATACAACTATACATCTATGTAACACATACATGTGGTTACAGATGAAACAATACGATTTTGATGTTACTTTCTTTAATTTTTCTTTGTAATATAAACAATTACAACCTAAGAGTGGATTTAGACAAATTGTTGTAATGTTGACAGTAATTAAATTACAATAAAATCAATGGTTCAATAAAAAGAAGTGTGATGATGACCTTGTGTTTTTACAAATGCTGGCACAGTATTTTGCACCACAATAGGGTACAGTTATGCTTTTATTTGCTGCTTGTATTTAAAAATCGGGAGACATGCTGTGATATAATTTCATCTTTGTCCGGTCTTGGAGTGTCGGCTATGTTTTTGTGTATGGTGTCTGGTTGCTGGATATAAGAAGTAGGATCTGCAAACTTCACGGTAGGATCCTGGCGCCTTTGCAGGACCCGCTCCACAAGATCCTTCCCGAATGTCTGCCTGGTTGTCTCGTATCTCTTCCTGGCAAACCATCTTTTTGTTTGTTTCGGAAAGACCAAATCATATCTTGGAGTTCCTTGAGGTAGTAATGCACAGCAATATAAACATACCAAGGATTGGCTTGGATTTACAATGTACTTGGTACATAATCAAGAACTGATGACTTAGAGTTTTTCAGTTATGTATTATGTGTAGACTTACCATCAGTGGTTTTTGCATGCTGACGGCCAACATTTTCGTTGTGGTCCATCACATCTACTTCATAGAGTTGTAGCTGAAGTGTAGCCTCTTCTGAGTGTACTTCAGCATTGCACTGTGGTAAACTTCCAGGTCTCCTGCAGTTTTTATCAGATGGTTAGTACCTTGTGAATGTAATTCAAAATGTTTATATTTAGAAAATTTGTAAAAAGACGTTAAACATTTATTTTATGCCTTCATTGTTTGAATCACAAACATTTACACAGTAGAAACTTTCAATGGGAGCTGTGCAATTCAATAAAGAACGGATATCAGCATGTTGTTTTAGGTAAAGCACTAAAAATAATCTTTAATTTAAAAACAAATTTGTGTAAATGATCAACTACATGGTAGCAGCATACATACAGTACATGTATGTTTGAAGAGAGTCATGTGTTTGAGGTCTTTCAACAGGTTCTTGTTGAGTACGTTGTCTGACAGTGCCTTGAATGCAGCAGTTTGTTTGCTGTTTGCTGTTTGAGTCTGTTTGCAGCCATTTCTTTCTTCTCCGCTGATCTTCAGTGAGTTCTTGGTGGTAGCAAGTCCTCTCCTGTCCATCTTCCTCCCACCTATGGATGCCACAAATGTGATGCAGAATTGACGTCCAGCGATGTTTCAACTCCTGCCAAAGCATATGCGTTTTAGGGCAACACAACAAATAATGCTTTTTGTTTAGTACAGAAAAAAATAAATACATCTCATCAACTTACCTCAGCATCACCACCACATGACTGACAACACCACCAAAAGTGATTATTAATTGCCTTGATCCAAGGAAGTAGATCATTGTTTTTCTTATTTTTAGAAGCCGCAGTCAACTTCTTCTTCAGTCCTAATTAATAAAATCAAAATGAGAGAAGGGTTGAGAGAGGAGGGGGTGGATGATGTTTCAACATAGTCTGATTGCAATTAGTAGAAAGCTTACCTTTGGCAACATGCCATGGGTCAAACTGATGCTGGATGTCAGAGTAGGTCTCTCTCATAAGCTTCCTGATAGAAGGAGAGCGGTCTGTGGTGATGGTATCTACTACAACTCCTGCCTGAAGCAAACGCTCCAGACACCTCCGAAATCCCAATATCTCCATGGCTGGTGAACTGGTTGCCTCTGTAACCTTTATAATGACAATCAGTATAAATGCTTACACAAGCACTGAGAGTACAAGCAGTATATACATTGCTGGGTTTTTACCTGAACTAACCTTAACCATGATGATTTCCTTTGTTTCATCACTCATATGAAACTGTAAGTAGTGTACTTGGCACTAAATCCAGGTGAATCAGAACGACCATCACCGCAGATTGAAATCCCTCCACCAATTGTCTGTAGTTTTCTCATTATCTCTTTGTGATGGTATTTGTATGCATACTCAATCACTGGTATGAGGTAAGTAGACTGCAGGGAGTAAAATGTTGTCTTCTTTGGAATTTGGAGATTCAGCCCAATCAAAGATTTCTGTACAAGTTGAACCTGTGAACAGGATGGATGAGGCAAACAGCAGGTTGTTTTCTGGCATTCCACACAGTTGAGGACATGAGGATATTCAAATTAATTAACCAAGCATTAATACCATTGATCAGCCCTACCAAACGTGGATGTTTTTTCACTAAGAAACAAACATTGTTATGTTATTTGAATGATATTGTGAAGCTGCTTTGATGCAATTTATATTGTGAAAAGCGCTATATAAATACACTTGACTTGACTTGACTTGACTTGACTCCCATTCCCCTGTGTGTCCATTTAAACAGCTCCACTGGATGTGTATACGTGTCCCAGCAGTGGTCACTTTCTAGTATTCCTCCTCAATTAAAATACCACACTGGTGGCATGTTGTGAAGAGCTGCATTAGCCTGGACTCGTTGACAATCCATTTATTTTCTGACCAGTTCTTGGCTCCTTCTGCCAAGGATATGTCAGACTCGGAGGAGCTAGAGGTGCTGCTCAGTGGAACAAAGGAGCAGTCAACTGGTTGACTTGATGGGGCTCCAACTGATATCATACTCAGGTCCCGTGGGTTGTCATCTTCAGCTGTAGCTTTCTTTTCCTTTATAAACAACAAAATTATTTTAAAAAAATTAAAAAGTCGGTGAGCATGAGAGAAGAGAGACTGTATTGAAAGTTACTGTGATCCTGATTTTTTTTAACACTATCCAGAATAATAATTATTAAATATTATTGAAAGATACTGCAATGTCATTTTATAAAAGCGTATAATTCTTGTCATCAGTGTAATCAAAGTATGTAAAGCAATGTAATGGAAGTCAATTTTTTTATTTGAGTTCACTCTCTTACTTATGCTAATGCTGAACGTCTCGGTTACGTAAGTAACCCTCGTTCCCTGAGTAGGGAACGGAGACGTTACGTCAGATGACGACGAATGGGGTTTTGCTTAGAAAGCCTATCAACTTCGAGTATTAAAAAACGAGCCAATGGCAAAGAAATGCCATGGGTCTGCGGAATTTGCATGACGTAACTCCGCCCCACCGACAACATGCGGACGCCGACAACATGCAGTTATGTTTCTTCGCTGAGGAGCCAAGACTGAGCTCAGGCGATCCCCTCGGTATAGCGGAAGTGGCAGGAAGACGTAACGTCTCCGTTCCCTACTCAGGGAACGAGGGTTACATACATAACCGAGACGTTCCCTTTCGTGGTCACTCCGAGTTACGTCGGATGACGACGAATGGGGTTATCAGTCTAATCAAGCCACCTTCACAGGTGTCTTCCAGTGCCCTGCGTTAATCTGAGATCCTTGTGTGAGACTAGCACGGACGAAGGACTCCTATTTAACACAGGAATACCAAGGTACACTGGAAAGCATATCCCATAGTTTAGAGGAAATATGCAATTAACACCAACCCAGGGGGGGGGCATTTAGAAATACACATATGACCTGAAGGAAGCATATGAAGAATACTGGGGTGTCCAGCCGCAGTTGGAATATTTCAACCCCAGGGGTGGCAAGGTGGCTTGCCAAGGGAAAGACACATGCTCAGAGAGGCTTACAGTGGAAATACACGTGTGGGGGTAGCTCCGGAGAGGGACCATGCACACGGGAGGCACCTAGCCGACGCACAGCCAATAGACACTGACGCTAGCATCAGGGGTGCTGGAGGAACTCAGGGCTTGCGGAGAAGCTCACCTGAGGAGAATATCGCACGTATCCAGTCCGTGAAGTGGAATGGCGAGCAAGCGAAGACACCTGAGCGGGTCCAGTACTAGCTAGTTGAAGCGAGTACATGAGAGAACACTGGCTCCACTCGGAGATTGTAGAATCTGGCGAATGTGTTAGGTGTCGCCCAGCCTGCTGCTCTGCAGATGTTAGCGAGGCGCCATGCGCTAGAGCCCAAGAGGATGCCACACTCCGGGTGGAGTGGGCAGTCACACCAAGGGGGCACGGTCGACCTTGCTGCTGGTATGCCAAAGCAATGGTGTCCACTATCCAGTGAGACAACCTCTGCTTGGAGAGAGCTTTCCCTTCAGCTTCCCACCATAACAGACAAAGAGCTGGTCTGAGGTCCTGAAACACTGCTTCCTGTCTACTGTAACAACATTTAGTTTTACATTAAATTAGCTCAAATTATATATAGGGAATTTAATAATTAATCATGAATATGATTCATATATTGCATATTACATTTAAATTATCGAAGTTGAAAATAAATTGATTGTACACACGAATGATCAATCACAACGAATCATAATTCCTCATTCATATGTCAATGGTCCATTTCCAGATCGATTATATGAGATAACCTTTAATGAAGTTAATTTAGCTATCGAACTGTTTGTCCAGCAAACGGCCGTAAGATTAACTTATCAACTTCTCAACAAAGTTATCCCTTCTTATAAACTCCAAGAAATATCAATTTTCTGGCCGTGAACATTGATTTTGCTGTGTTTATAAAATTAGACTACGCAACGTAGTCAATAATGAAAGCTTTGTAGCTAGGATCGATATATCTCATTGACTTTGTAAAATGAGCATTTTAGACAGAAGGCAATCAAGAATATAATGGTTTTAATAGTTGGACTAATAATACATCGAACTACAATTCACACAGAATATATGTATATACACCCGAAACAAACAAAACGAAAAACATTACAAACACGAATTAAAAATAGGATGAGAGAGGAAGATAAAAATGAGAGGGAGAGAGAGTTGGGAAGAGAGAGAGAGAGAGAGAGAGAGAGAGAGAGAGAGAGAGAGAGAGAGAGAGAGAGAGAGAGAGAGAGAGAGAGAGAGAGAGAGAGAGAGAGAGAGAGAGAGAGAGAGAGAGAGAAAGATCCGTAGGATCACAGTTTGGCAAAATTCACCTGGACATTTAAACCTTTAAGAGACAACACGGAAAAACAGTCTTAATGCTCTACAATCTTGGTAACTCAAATATACTTGCATATAGTTCTCATGTGTCTGAGCCCTGCGGCGTGTGTGAGCTGCTGGTCTTTGTGTGTTCCGTTGGAGCGTCACGTGGTTTGCTGCGGTCTGGAGCGCGCAGTTTCAAAGAAGGCTTAAAGGTCTTTGACGTAAATTACCAAATAAATAATTCAGACTAAGTTCATTTCTGGGGAAATGAACAAAGGAAAAACAAATTTAAGCAAAAGAAAAGAAGAGGAAAGATCCCCCAGGGCGGGGGATCACGAGTATGATGGTTACATCGGATCGAAAGAGAGAGAAGAGTCCAGTCAAAAGTCGAAGTTCCCTCGAAGAAAGGAGTTCCCCCAAAGATGCAGTTCTCAGGATGCAGTTCTTCCCCAGGATGAGGTGCTTGGTAGTCTTCTTTAAAGACACTTCTGTTCACGCCTCCTCTGGCGTGAATGCACCAATCAGCTGGGAGGAAAGTGTGCGGATAAGTGTTCCTTTGTTCCCTCGAGATCGACTTTGCATGTTTCATGACCGTGATGTAAAAATGCGTTCAATTTTACTCCAGAGATGATAAAACATAGTAACATACATTTTACGGTTCGCACCCATATATATATGGTTTGGTCAGATCAAGAGGATTGTAAAGGTGTGAAGAACGACATACAAACATTATAGGAAAACACAGTTACATTAAAAATGCATCTAAAAGCATCTCTGTTCATTTAGAATTATAATACGATCACATCTAACCCCAATGGAACATGGGCAAACATAAAAACATATAGAATATATCATAGTACAAGTCTCTCAATTGAGGAGATTGGAGAAAAGTTCTTGTGTGTCTGTGTGTGTGTGTGTGTGTGTGTGTGTGTGTGTGTGTACTTGTCTACCTATCTAAGAGGGGACCTTGGTGTCGTTACACACTCACCAACAGGGGACCGCCGAGCCAAGTGGGGACATTTTTCAAGTCCCCTGTTGGTCATGCCTTAAAACATGTTAAAATCATCTAAAATACGCTCTGGTGAATTTTTTACATTTTTGACCAAGTGGGGACCTGCAAGTGTGTGTGTGTTTAAGCCCATACTCAGCAGCGCTCCTGTAGGCTGGAGCAGGAACTGCAGTGGCCCATTAACACACGTCGTTCACACTTCTCTATTGTTTGAATGGCTTGCTGTCTCAGAGAGGCTCTGAAACTGTAGAGCTGCTGTTTAACTGCTGCTTAGTTAAAGAACTTACAGTAACTTTATAATAACCCCACGCTATGTATCATTAGTTAAGCATTAGTAAACAGTTAATTCAATATTTATAAAGCATTAATAGACATTAATAAGCAGTATATAAATACAGCTATAAAAGCTTTATTCTTGCTTTAAAAGCATATCTATAATGTGTTTAATTGTTGTATTTTCATACTTTATTAATGATCAATTTATAATTTTTAAATGAAGTATAACATTATATACAAACCAGTTATTTAGGAGTTGTCAGTGGTTCATAAGATCACTTAGAAAGTGTGAGTAAAATGATTAATAAACTATTTCAAATGTACATTCATACATTATACCGACATTTTGTAATAGGTACTTAGTGTGTTAATAAATGCTTTATTAACATGTATTTCTACTGTAATTCAGGTAGTTATAAAGCATTTGGTAGTGGTGAGTATAAGTATTTTATAAAGTGAGGACTAGTTATGCCTTGTAAAGCTTTTATAAAGGAGATTTAAAGGTTCAGTTATATATTTCTATGTTCTGTATCACAGTGTTGTGTTTGTTTCATTTTTCTGTTTAGAAGATAACTGAGTCTTTAAATCTCCTTTATAAATGCTTTATATTTTGTGATGAGCTCACAAAAATAGTTAACTGACCACTACTAAATGCTTTATAACTACCTGAATTTACTGCATTTACTTACACTTAAGTGATCTTATGAATCACTGACAAATCCAAAATAACTTGTTTGTAAATAATGCTATATTTCATTTAGAAATTATAAATTGATCATTAATAAAGTATGAAAATACAATTATTAAACAAAATATAGATATGCTTCTAAATAAAGAATAAAGCATTTATACAAGAACAAAGCATGTATAGCTGTAATTATAAACTGCTCATTAATGCATATTAATGCTTTACAAATTATGAAGTAACTCTTTACTAATGCTTAACTAATTATTAATAGTGTGCAGTTATTATAAAGTGTTACCGAACTTTCAAGTATTTTCAAAAATGCCCAAACATACATATATATGTAATTATATAATGTTCACACAGGCATCAGAGATCACAATATGCATAGATAAACATAAACAACTAAAAAAAGAATGACCAAACCATCAGTTATCAATAATGAACAAATTTGAATTGCTTGAGGAAAGACCATTTAAATCTACAACGGGGTAAAAAATACCGACGGCAGCAGTTCAAAAGCAGAGGCGAGAAGACGCCTCTTATCATTCATATTAATATTATTTTTCTTATTTAACTCTCTTTCTTCATAGATACTTTCTATTCTTAGTTATGCAGTCCCTAACACTTTATTTGCAATTATTATGTGCCATTGTACACACACACATGCATGTAATATATATGAACAGAGCAGTGTCGCTCTACACTGGCCAAGAGGGGACCTGACCTCCATCTCTGAACGATCTCTAACCATCCAAGTGGGGACTCTCATAGCCTGCAATGAAACTGTGTGTGTGTGTGAACAATGAAGTCTGTCATCATTATGTAACACATATAAACATTATTTATATATATATATATATATATATATATATATATATATGTGTGTGTGTGTGTGTGTTTGAGTGTGTGTGTGTATTTTCACACTGGCATCAGAGATCACAATATGCATAGATAAACATATACAATATACAATTAAAAAATAATGACCAAACCATCAGTTATCAAAAATGTAAAAAAAAAAAATTTCAGGAAAGACCATTTGAATCTGTATTTCAACGGGGTAAAAAATATCGGTGGCAACAGTTCAAAAGCAGAGGCCTTAAGATATTCATATCAATCATAATATTATTTCTCTTATTTAATGCTCTCTCTTCATAGATACTTTCTATTCTTGGTTATGCAGTCCCTAACAATTTTTTTGCCATTGTTATGTGCCATTGTACAAACACACACATTTCTATATTACTAACAGAGCACTGTCGCTCTACACTGGCCAAGTGGGGACCTGAACGATGTTTACCTATCGAACAGGGGACTCCCATAGCCTACAATGGAACTATGTGTGTGTGTGTGAACAGTGAAGTCTGTCTTCATTATGTAACTTGTATATATGTAACTTTTATATACATTATATATATAAATTATATATATATGTATATATGTGTGTGTGTGTGTGTGTGTTCACACATGCATCAGAAATCACAATATGCATAGATAAAAAATATACAGTATACAATTAAAGAAAAATGACCCCATCAGTTATCAAAAAAAATATTGCTTGAGGAAAGACCATTTAAATCTACAACGGGGTAAAAAATACCGACGGCAACAGTTCAAAAGCAGAGGCGAGAAGACGCCTCTTATCATTCATACTATTATTTCTCTTATTTAATGCTCTCTCTTCATAGATACTTTATATTCTTGGTTATGCAGTCCCTAACAATTTTTTTGCCATTGTTATGTGCCATTGTACACACACACATTAATTTCTATATTACTAACAGAGCACTGTCGCTCTACACTGGCCAAGTGGGGACCTGAACGATGTTTACCTATCGAACAGGGGACTCCCATAGCCTACAATGGAACTGTGTGTGTGTGTGTGAACAGTGAAGTCTGTCTTCATTATGTAACTTTTATATATATATATAATATATATATAATGTTTATATATTATATATGTAATATGTAATTATATAATGTTTACACAGGCATCAGACACACACAAACACACACATTTCTATATTACTAACAGAGCACTGTCGCTCTACACTGGCCAAGTGGGGACCTGAACGATGTTTACCTATCGAACAGGGGACTCCCATAGCCTACAATGGAACTGTGTGTGTGTATATATATATATATATATATATGTATATGTATATAATATATATATATGTATATGTATATGTGTGTGTGTGTGTTTTCATACAGGCATCAGAGATCACAATATGCATAGATAAACATATACAATATACAATTAAAAAAGAATGACCAAACCATCAGTTATCAAAAATTAAAAAAAATTAGAATTTTTTGAGGAAAGACCATTTGAATCTGTTTTTTAACGGGGTAAAAAATACCGATGGCAACAGTTTAAAAGCAGAGGCTCTTATCATTCATATTATTATTTTTCTTCTTTAACGGTCTCTCTTCATAGATACTTTCTATGCTTAGTTATGCAGTCCGTTTAGGGTTCATGGGATAAATCAAACAGAAATAGCTCTTTAAGGTAACAATTTCAGGTCACTACTTTATACAGTCAATAATGATTATATTAATCAAAATGAACTTCGCGTCCCCAGTTGGAGGGTAAAGAACGACACCAGTTCTTCTGCTTTGTACATTTCTTGCCATCACAAAAACACGGTAAAGATTTTGGAGGTCAATCTCAAAATGTTATGTTGACTTGCTGCACTGAACAATTTTACTTCATTCAGTTGAAATATATGAAGTAGGGATGTTCATTTAACATTTTGTTTTCTGACTGACAGCTGATGCTTGTTAACCAGTCATCAGCAGTTAACTGACATTATTTTAAGGTTAGATTAGAATTAAATGTAATTAGAAAAGATAAGTGTCTGTGACCCATTCAAATACCTCAAAAATGTAGATTTACATGTGCAAATAGCAGCATAAACAACAGAACATGAGGATTCACACACACAGTCACATCGAGCACCCGCAGTGCTTCTGTGAACACAGTGAACCAGAATAAAAGTGTTTATATAACTATATATATATTAGTGCTGTCAGTTTAACGCGTTATTAACGGCGTTACCGCAAACACATTTTAACGGCGTAAATTTTTTTAGCGCGAGATTAACGCTCTTTTTGGCCTAGCAAACATTGTAGTTTTTTCACATGCTGTTGCAACAACTGGTAACGTTAGAAAAACTACAACATCACACCGGATAGCTAGACCGGAAACAAAACAAAACGCGGGACTAGATTTGATGGCCGAGTGCGAGCGCGGGCGGTAATGCACGGGTACGGGAGAATAAAACGATTCGGGACTCCCACAAACTAGAAAAATCTATGAATAAAACATAAAAACTAATACATTTTTATTCTTATGTTGCAGAAAAGCAACAAGAACAACTAAAACAAAATAGAAACGATTTACAGGCCAGAGTTACTTTTTATGACATGTTTGCAGCGTTGAGCGATGTAGCCAATCACAGACATGTGTTGATTTCTTAAACGCAATGGCCAATCAGATGCATTTAAAATAAACTCCCCTCACTGTGTCACGGTATGGTGAGTAATGAAGGCAGGCTGAGGCAAAGAGCTCCAATACAAACGATTTACTCGTAAAACAAAACCAGGTACAGGCAGGAAGACAGGCAGGATATTCACCAACACCTATGCATATACAAGTATTAACATACACATTGACAAACTAAGAACCGACACAGACGGACTGAATAGAGAGAACTAAATACAGATACTAATGAGGTGAGGACAGGTGACACAGATGATTAAGACGATGAACAGGTGGATGATTGAGGGAGTGAGTTCAGGTGTGCAGACAAGGAGGATACTGGGAAGTGAAGTGCAGACAAGGACAGACAGGTGCAGACGAGGACTGTGACATTACTCCCCCCTCCCGGTAGGCGTGACCTCACGCCGTAGAACAGGGGTGGGAGGGTGGGCATCCTGGAGTCCGTGACGGGAAGGCGGACCAGGTGCAGGAGGACGGACTCCAGGATGGAACAGACGGCCATGGCGGAGCAGGACGTGGGCGCGGCCATGGCGGAGCAGGACGTGGGCGCGGCCAGGGCGGAGCAGGACGTGGGCGCGGCCAGGGCGGAGCAGGACGTGGGCGCGGCCAGGGCGGAGCAGGACGTGGGCGCGGCCAGGGCGGAGCAGGACGTGGGCGCGGCCAGGGCGGAGCAGGACGTGGGCGCGGCCAGGGCGGAGCAGACGAAACCTCGGGCGGCCACGGCGGTGAGGACCGCTCGGGCGGCCACGGCGGTGAGGACCCCTCGGGCGGCCACGGCGGTGAGGACCCCTCGGGCGGCCACGGCGGTGAGGACCCCTCGGGCGGCCACGGCGGAGCCAGACGAGGCGAAGGCCTATGGCCCCCCCCAAAAAAATACTTGGGGAAATCCACGGGTTCACTTGACTCGGGACTCGGTTCACTTGACTCGGGACTCGGTTCACTTGACTCGGGACTCGGTTCACTTGACTCGGGACTCGGTTCACTTGACTCGGGACTCGGTTCACTTGACTCGGGACTCGGTTCACTTGACTCGGGACTCGGTTCACTTGACTCGGGACTCGGTTCACTTGACTCGGGACTCGGTTCACTTGACTCGGGACTCGGTTCACTTGACTCGGGACTCGGTTCACTTGACTCGGGACTCGGTTCACTTGACTCGGGACTCGGTTCACTTGACTCGGGACTCGGTTCACTTGACTTGGGATGGCTGACGTGAAGCCCTGTGCTGGACGGGACCAGCGGCGAAGAGGGCTCGGTGCTGGACGGGACCAGCGGCGAAGAGGGCTCGGTGCTGGACGGGACCAGCGGCGAAGAGGGCTCGGTGCTGGACGGGACCAGCGGCGAAGAGGGCTCGGTGCTGGACGGGACCAGCGGCGAAGAGGGCTCGGTGCTGGACGGGACCAGCGGCGAAGAGGGCTCGGTGCTGGACGGGACCAGCGGCGAAGAGGGCTCGGTGCTGGACGGGACCAGCGGCGAAGAGGGCTCGGTGCTGGACGGGACCAGCGGCGAAGAGGGCTCGGTGCTGGACGGGACCAGCGGCGAAGAGGGCTCGGTGCTGGACGGGACCAGCGGCGAAGAGGGCTCGGTGCTGGACGGGACCAGCGGCGAAGAGGGCTCGGTGCTGGACGGGACCAGCGGCGAAGAGGGCTCGGTGCTGGACGGGACCAGCGGCGAAGAGGGCTCGGTGCTGGACGGGACCAGCGGCGAAGAGGGCTCGGTGCTGGACGGGACCAGCGGCGAAGAGGGCTCGGTGCTGGACGGGACCAGCGGCGAAGAGGGCTCGGTGCTGGACGGGACCAGCGGCGAAGAGGGCTCGGTGCTGGACGGGACCAGCGGCGAAGAGGGCTCGGTGCTGGACGGGACCAGCGGCGAAGAGGGCTCGGTGCTGGACGGGACCAGCGGCGAAGAGGGCTCGGTGCTGGACGGGACCAGCGGCGAAGGAAGCTCTGGCTGGACGTGGCTGACGTGTAGCTCTGGCTGGACGTGGCTGACGTGAAGCTCTGGCTGGACGGTCATGGCATGCCACGGAAGGAAGCTCTCCAGACATGTGGAGAGCGCCTCTCTCCAGTCCAGACCGGAGAGGTCTGGGAGCTCCCTCGGATCAACAACCTTGGCCCCCAGCCGGTAACACCCCTTGATCACCTCGTCACTCAAGGTGCAGGTGACTGCAAGGAGATAAAACTTATCTGTGTATTCAAACAGATCGTGGCTACCCAGAGCCACCGCCGCGATCTGTCCAGCAAGATCCCAGCTCATCTTTTGTGGTCGGTTCTTCTGTCACGGTATGGTGAGTAATGAAGGCAGGCTGAGGCAAAGAGCTCCAATACAAACGATTTACTCGTAAAACAAAACCAGGTACAGGCAGGAAGACAGGCAGGATATTCACCAACACCTATGCATATACAAGTATTAACATACACATTGACAAACTAAGAACCGACACAGACGGACTGAATAGAGAGAACTAAATACAGATACTAATGAGGTGAGGACAGGTGACACAGATGATTAAGACGATGAACAGGTGGATGATTGAGGGAGTGAGTTCAGGTGTGCAGACAAGGAGGATACTGGGAAGTGAAGTGCAGACAAGGACAGACAGGTGCAGACGAGGACTGTGACACACTGCTCAAAACTGACTTTTTGTTCAGTGCTGAATTCTGTATATTGGCAAATCCTCTAATTAAAACAAACAAAGTGTATATATTATGAAAGATTGATTGTGCAGTCAGCTTCATTGATAATAACAGAGATGTGTGAGATTGCGATGAACTGATGTCAGCTTTTTAGGAATTTTTAAAGGATTGCACTTAATCTCGGTCTTATCATTTTTTGTTGTTAGGTTTTGAAAATAAGTTTAACAGTTTTAAAAAGAGTATGTAAACGTGCAAATTATCCTGTATAGCACATAAAATTCTCTTTTTTTATAAACTCTCTTCACACAGTGATCACACCATCCGTCTATATGAGCTAAACTGTGGATCAGTGCTTTGAACAATGTCATCGGATGGATTTTGTTCCATTTACATGAATTATTTTCTCTCTTAAACACAAACACTTACAGAATTTAATGTGCTATACAGGATAATTTGCACGTTTACATACTCTTTTTAAAACTGTTAAACTTATTTTCAAAACCTAACAACAAAAAATGATAAGACCGAGATTTGCAACATTTCCACAGTAATATCATATTGAAATAAATATTCTGAATCTAAAATCTAATATTAAACTGCAGTGAATTAAAAACAGTAGAGTAGTGCCATTCTTGTTTTGTAAAAGCAATTTGCAAAAGAAAATATTGTGTAATGCTCCTGTTGTTTGTGTTTTTTCTGTTTTATGAGTGACAAAGTGTGTTTGTTGGGTGAAACCTTTACTAGTGTTCTGGAAGATTGAGTTAAAGTTGGTTAAGACAACGGAGTGAAGAGCTTTTAAAACAGTGATAAGTATTGAGAAATACATACATTCTAATTTAATTAGAATATAACATTCTAATCTTGTCGGCTAATGGATTATGGTCGGGTTGCAAGCATCACCTGTCTAAAAGTGTAAGGATGTAAAAAAAAAATCTGGTTCATTTAAGCCCTAAGGGAAACAATGTTTTTTTTTTTTTTTACTGATATTGGCCAATGTCTGAGAGACCACAACCCATAAGATTGGTCTTTCATTACAGAAAAGAGGGTCTCCACTTTGTTGCTGAAGTGAAAAATGTGTCATTTCTGCTAATATACAGTATCAAATCATGTTATATCATTTTATAATTATGTCAAAATGTATACCTTTTTAAAAAGAACTGCAACATGTTCAAAATTGAAACCAAAGAAATAAATATAAGCATTCCCCTGACTTACTGCTGCGATTGCATTTCATTTATCTAGAGTCTAGATCATGTACAGTTGAACTTGTGTAGTGACCTGCAATTGTGACATTGAAGTGATATTTCTGCTTGATTTAACCCCCCAAAAATGTAGTTTTATTGTATGTAGGTTGGTTCATTAATGTTAAGTAATATTTTGACTTGAACAAAACCACTTAATGTACCATTTTTAGGTATTTGAAATGTACTGTCATTAAATTTTGTAATGTTACAATTTTTAATCTCTGACAATCATTACACCAATGGTCATTACACCAATATATATATATATATATATATATATATATATATATATATATATATTGGTACTGTGTATTGTTTTTGTATCGTTTTGGGTTGGAGAAAAGCGCAATATAAATAAAATGTATCATTATCATCATGGCCTGTAAATCGTTTCTATTTTGTTTTAGTTGTTCTTGTTGCTTTTCTGCAACATAAGAATAAAAATGTATTAGTTTTTATGTTTTATTCATAGATTTTTCTAGTTTGTGGGAGTCCCGAATCGTTTTATTCTCCCGTACCCGTGCATTACCGCCCGCGCTCGCACTCGGCCATCAAATCTAGTCCCGCGTTTTGTTTTGTTTCCGGTCTAGCTATCCGGTGTGGTGTTGTAGTTTTTCTAACGTTACCAGTTGTTGCAACAGCATGTGAAAAAACTACAATGTTTGCTAGGCCAAAAAGAGCGTTAATCTCGCGCTAAAAAAATTGACGCCGTTAAAATGTGTTTGCGGTAACGCCGTTAATAACGCGTTAAACTGACAGCACTAATATATATATATATATATCTATAAATATATATATATATATACAGTTATATAAACACTTTTATTCTGGTTTACTGTGTTCACAGTGGTTTACTGTGTGTGAATCCTCATGTTCTGTTGTTTATGCTGCTATTTGCACTTGTAAATCTACATTTTTGAGGTATTTGAATGGGTCACAGACACTTATCTTTTCTAATTACATTTAATTCTAATCTAACCTTAAAATAATGTCAGTTAACTGCTGATGACTGGTTAACAAGCATCAGCTGTCAGTCAGAAAACAAAATGTTAAATGAACATCCCTACTTCATATATTTCAACTGAATGAAGTAAAATTGTTCAGTGCAGCAAGTCAACATAACATTTTGAGATTGACCTCCAAAATCTTTACCGTGTTTTTGTGATGGCAAGAAATGTACAAAGCAGAAGAACTGGTGTCTTTCTTTACCATCCAACTGGGGACGCGAAGTTCATTTTGATTAATATAATCATTATTGACTGTATAAAGTAGTGACCTGAAATTGTTACCTTAAAGAGCTATTTCTGTTTGATTTATCCCATGAACCCTAAACGGACTGCATAACCAAGCATAGAAAGTATCTATGAAGAGAGACCGTTAAAGAAGAAAAATAATAATATGAATGATAAGAGCCTCTGCTTTTGAACTGTTGCCGTCGGTATTTTTTACCCCGTTAAAAAACAGATTCAAATGGTCTTTCCTCAAAAAATTCTAATTTTTTTTAATTTTTGATAACTGATGGTTTGGTCATTCTTTTTTAATTGTATATTGTATATGTTTATCTATGCATATTGTGATCTCTGATGCCTGTATGAACACACACACACACACATATACATATACATATATATATATTATATACATATACATATATATATATATATATATATATATATATATATACACACACAAGTTACATAGTTCCATTGTAGGCTATGGGAGTCCCCTGTTCGATAGGTAAACATCGTTCAGGTCCCCACTTGGCCAGTGTAGAGCGACAGTGCTCTGTTAGTAATATAGAAATGTGTGTGTTTGTGTGTGTCTGATGCCTGTGTAAACATTATATAATTACATATTACATATATAATATATAAACATTATATATATATTATATATATATATAAAAGTTACATAATGAAGACAGACTTCACTGTTCACACACACACACACAGTTCCATTGTAGGCTATGGGAGTCCCCTGTTCGATAGGTAAACATCGTTCAGGTCCCCACTTGGCCAGTGTAGAGCGACAGTGCTCTGTTAGTAATATAGAAATGTGTGTGTTTGTGTGTGTCTGATGCCTGTGTAAACATTATATAATTACATACTACATATATAATATATAAACATTATATATATATTATATATATATATAAAAGTTACATAATGAAGACAGACTTCACTGTTCACACACACACACACAGTTCCATTGTAGGCTATGGGAGTCCCCTGTTCGATAGGTAAAGATCGTTCAGGTCCCCACTTGGCCAGTGTAGAGCGACAGTGCTCTGTTAGTAATATAGAAATGTGTGTGTTTGTGTGTGTCTGATGCCTGTGTAAACATTATATAATTACATACTACATATATAATATATAAACATTATATATATATTATATATATATATAAAAGTTACATAATGAAGACAGACTTCACTGTTCACACACACACACACAGTTCCATTGTAGGCTATGGGAGTCCCCTGTTCGATAGGTAAACATCGTTCAGGTCCCCACTTGGCCAGTGTAGAGCGACAGTGCTCTGTTAGTAATATAGAAATGTGTGTGTGTGTACAATGGCACATAACAATGGCAAAAAAAATTGTTAGGGACTGCATAACCAAGAATATAAAGTATCTATGAAGAGAGAGCATTAAATAAGAGAAATAATAATATGAATGATAAGAAGCATCTTCTCGCCTCTGCTTTTGAACTGTTGCCGTCGGTATTTTTTACCCCGTTGAATGAAAAACAGATTCAAATGGTCTTTCCTCAAAAATTGCAATTTTTTTAATTTTTGATAACTGATGGTTTGGTCATTCTTTTTTAATTGTATATTGAATATGTTTATCTGTGCATATTGTGATCTCTGATGCCTGTATTAACACATACAGGCATATATATATGTATGTTCACACAGTCATCAGAGATTGCAATATGCAATATTACACAATGAAGACAGAGTTCACTGTTCACACACACACACGGTTCCATTGTAGGCTATGAAAGTCCCCACTTGGCCAGTGTAGAGCGACAGTGCTCTTTTAGTAATATAGAAATGTGTGTGTTTGTGTGTGTCTGATGCCTGTGTAAACATTATATAATTACAGATTACATATCTAATATATAAACATTATATATATATAATATATATATATATATAAAGTTACATAATGAAGACAGACTTCACTCTTCACACACACACACACACACACACACACAGTTCCATTGCAGTCTATGGGAGTCCCCTGTTGGTAAGGTAGACATCGTTCAGGTCCCCACTTGGCATGTTTTTTTAAAAATAAAAAAATGCATATTTAAAGTTATATTATGAAAAAAGACCTTAAAAGAAAATTTTGTATGTCATTTTTGTTTCTTCAAAATGACTAGAAACACTAGTCCCCTCTTGGCCAGTGTAGAGCGATAGTCCCCTGTTAGTAATATAGACGTGTATGTGTGTGTGTGTGTGTGTGTGTGTGTGTGTGTGTGTGTGTGTGTGTGTGTGTGTGTGTGTACTGTGGGCGTGGCCGGGTCATTCAGCGGTGAAGATGTGGTGAACTTTTGCTCACCCCCCTCCCGGGCAATGATATGTGTGTGCGTATTCTTTGAATTGTTGAGTTTTAAGTCTGGATTACAATGACCAGTGTGGGTCATTACACAAGGTTGTCTGTGTTTGTGAGTTGTCGTGCAGAGGGGACACCACGGGATCTCCGGCCAGAGAGGCGCCCCTGTTGGGTCACATGTGGTAAGACAGAGGACCCTGTGATTACTTATCAGCGAAAAACGCACTTCTGGCATCGGTAATTTAATTAAGTCCAAGCACCATTTGCTGGTGTGTGAATCGGTAACTTAAAAAGTCCCATGACATCTGTTTTTGTCACAAACTGAAGAATGGAGGAGTGTTTACTTAATTAGAATCTTAGTTGATTAAAACCACATGATTGCGCTGATCATCTGATTATTGCTACATCCCCCCCCCCCCCCACTTGATGGTTCGGCAAAACCCGGGTGGGTGGGCCTCGTTGAACCATCACGACCGCATTGGTCAGGTGGCAGGTAAATCATGGAGGTTGGATGCTGCAGATGATGGTTAGGGCTGAGGGCTCAGCTCTATGAGGTTTTCCGCGTTCTCTAGCGGGGAGTCTTCTTTCCGAGGGCCCCTACGGAACCCTCCGGACATGGCTTGGGTGAGCCTGGCTGTTGAGGCTCGCATCTCGTTGAGTCGTCGGTACAGGACGTAGGCCAAACCCAGGGTTAGGGTGCGGCCGATGATCGTTGAAATGCAAAGTTGCCGTGTCAGCGGCGGTCCATGCTTGAACAACAGGTGAAGTGTTCAGGATGGGCAATCTGGACAATGCTTGGAGGGCTGTGTCAAGGGGAGCGATGTCGATGATCTGAGACCCCCCCCCTTCCTCAATCCATTTTTCCAGTTCTGGATTTAGGGTGAAATTGTGGTTCTTGAAGAAGGATGGGATTTCCAGTTCGGGTTGGTATTCTTCACTCGGAAGGTGGTACAGGGCTAGGTCGTCCAGGTGAAGGATGGTGCAGTGAGTGCAGCTGTGCGCACAGGAGTGTTAGCGAGCCACCTGTCACCTACAATCTCTGCTTGGGTCTCGATGCCTTGAGTGCGAGGCTTTGCTTCGGCAGGGCAGCGGGTGTCGCTGATCTGCAGCCTGCAGATTCCATCAGTGTTGTCTCTGAGGAAGGGTCTGTTAGGGCAGAGGTAATTAATGTCTTTAGTCAAGGTGCACATGTGCAGGTTCGGGGCCAGGTACAGCTGTGTGTTGCTGTCGTGGTAGGCCACCACGTCTGGAGTGCGAATCTTGATGTGAGTGTCACTTTTCAAAAATCCGACCTTGACAATGTCTTTTACTTGGTAGAGTCGGCTTGACTCTATGATGGATAGGTTCAGGAGAAAACCCACTTTCCTCTGCTCGGAGTCGACGCGGAGTGGGATGGTGCTACCCAGAGAGTAGGTAAGGTGTGTTTGTAGAGGGTCAGTTGGCGTGGTGATGGCAGGAGCCAGCATGGTTTGCACCAGGCTTAAGGGTATCAGGTACGGTGGAATTCTACCCATGGCTAGGCTGTCAATGGAGGAGCTCACCTCCCGCAGCAGGTCTGTCATCAGGGCTGTGACCAGCTGAGTTTGAGCAAAGTCATTCTGGGAGACAGTAAATAGCTGTTTCATGGAGTTCACTGTCTGGTTCAGCAGAACGCTGTGAGTGTTGAGAATTACCACTGTTCCCTTAAATGTCTTGTGGGTGATCTGCAGGGAGGCACTCTGTGTCGTAAGTTGCTCTTTTAGCAGTGGGATCTCAGTTTGAATTTCAGTCACATGCCGTCTCACGGTGGCTAGGTTCACTGCGTTGACACTGGACATGTCAACGTTGAACAGAGTTCGGACAGCAGCGGCGGCTCTGAGCAAAGCTCCCAGGAACCGTTTGGGACGGCAGTTGTGTCCACCTAAGTCCGCTTGTGTGACAGTCATTTTATCAAGTTGGTTGAGCATGTGCTCGACATTGGCCTCAGCGCGAGCGAGGTAGTCCTCTGTCCATCGGGCACTGGCCCAGCTGAATTGGGCTACTGTGCTGGGGTAGGGTTTTCGGTACACGTTGCGGGGGTCCAGTTGAACATACACTTTCTGGTTGTGTGTGCGGCAGTTGGTTATCAGGAGTCCCATTTGTTCTTTTAGGACGATGCCTGATGCCGGACCCGATGAGATGCTGTCCGTTTGCGGCTGCCCTCTGGTTGGCTGAAGGCTCAGAATGGCAAACCACGGCAGCATCCTGGTAAAGGCAAAAAGAAGAGAGAGAGAGAAAGGTAGGAAAAATTTCAGCGAGTGTCGTCCTTGGTTGGCTAGGACAGTCTTTTCGCTTCAAGGACAACGGTGTGTCACTTGCTTCGGTGTCTCGTAAGTGGCTCTGGTGCTGCGGTGTGCAGCACGTGATGCGTCATGGGCATACATTGGCATGACCCCCCTTCTGCATTGTGCCACCACAAGCTGTGGCGCAGTGATGGCATCAGGTGCAGAACGCTGAATGTTGTCATGTGCACGCATCATGTGCTGTTTTACGTAGGTTGTCTGGGGCACCGGTTGTCGGTGGGTGCAGACGGCGTACGTGGGTGGTTGGAGGGGTATGAGAGGTGGTTTCTCATATTGTCCATTGTTTTGTCATAGTCTTTGGTAAGCTGGAAGGTTAAGGTCTTTTAAAAGCAGGGGCTCTGTGACATTTTGTCATACTTGTGGTGAGAGACGCATGCATGACCCTAAAAGTTCAGAATAACGGTTTAACTGGTTCGCTAGGTCTGTAGCATAAAGCTAGGTGTTTCACGTGTAGCTAGCTAGTGAAATGTGTCTTGTATCTTATCTTAGCTGTGGATGTTAGGAGGCTAAGATGTATGTGGTTCCGAGAGTATTTCCTGGAAGGGGCATAGCCGAGATGAAATAAATGACTTAAGATGGTTCTTATGACTAAATTATTTCTCTGGACTGAACTAGTGGTTCACTACGGCTTGACGAAGTGAATGATAGGGGGAAAAGGACAGCTTTCCTATTTGAATTATGCTTATTATCAATCCTCTGGACCATACTTGTGCCCTAGTAAATTGTTGAAATTACTTGTGTTGCAGGGTCACAAAATGAGTACACTGGTTGAAACTACGCCAAAATAACAAATAAGGGTGTCTCTGTTTCCTTTCTGGGCCCTATGGGGAATGGAACCACATTTGAAAAAGAGAGGAAATGAAATTAAATCATATAGATGACTGAATAGCCAAGGGAATAGCTGACTGCTATTATTATCAAAGTCAAAGAAATGAAAGAGTTAACGAAGAACAAAAACAAATTAAAATTAAAAGCAAAAAGGAATAAAGCTATCAAAATAACGGGAATGATCTGAAGGCGAGAATAATCAGTGGCATTAGTGATTAAACTTTGGATTTTCCTGGACCAACACTCCAAAGTTGGTAACCGCGGTTGCATGTTCAAGACCACACCGTGTGTGTCCCATCAAAGGATTAGTCACATGCCGATGAAAATTCCTATTGCTATATGAATTCTTCTCTAGCTACACAGTTTACATGTAGTCAAACTTAACTTTAATTAACAGGGCATCTGCAAAGTTAGCCTTCGACGGTTAGCAAGGACTATGCCTAAACTAGTGAAGGTGAACTTTAGCTAAGAAGAGTTGCAAACACGGAAAGTGAATTAGAAATCCTAACTGGTGTTAAGGAAAGTATTCTAGAATACTTTGCACTGTGAAAACACAACGGTGATTAAGGGTTCAAGTAAATGATGCTAACTTCTAACTGTGGAAGTTATTATTTAGCTTAGCCTACGCTGGATGGATGCTATGTTAGGTTAGCTTAGCCTAAGTTGGATGGATGCTAGGTTAGGCTAGCTTAGCTAAAGGCTGGAAGGATGCTAGGTTAAGTTAGCTTAGCCTAAGGTAGATGGATACTAGGTTAGGGTAGCTTAGCCACATAGGCTGGTTTGTTTACAAAGTGACGTCACAAGTTAGCACTTCCTGTGACAAGTTGTTGTCATGGGAACTAGAGCATGTCAGAACAATTCAACAGTCCCTGAAAAATGTCTGCACCTTTTAAATGAGTTATGCATGTTTAAACGGGTTTAAAAGGGGGCGCCTATACTTTAAGTCTTTCGAGAACTTGATGTTACATTAAGTAAAATGCGACTGTTTTGGCATTTGCTAATTTTACTCATGTAACTCTTCTCTTTACTTTACACAACTTATTCTATTTGTTTACCGAGTAAGGAAATAGATTTGGTGTAAGTCAAAGGTTGTCTAAGCATCTATAGTTACGTCCCTCTCATGCACAAATGCTGACTTTTCAGCGAGTAAACAGTTTTGATCGCTAGGTAGCTCTCTGCTTGTAGATGCAGCTAAAATTTAGGTGAATTACATCAATCTAACAATAATTTGTAAGGACTTTACATTGTAGAAAGGGGAGCATCACCCAGGTCTACATATATATATACAACTCTGTCCTGAGCTTTCTTTGTCAGACACAGGTTTAGTCATACTGCAATTTGGATTTCTTTTTAACCAAAGCAGAATAGATATCAGTACAGATTAGAGGCTGCTGAAATGAGATTCCTTTGTCACACAGACTTACGCTTTACGGCTGAACTTACTGATATTAGTTGGAAATCTAAGACTCTTTCACTTAAAGTAGAGATGTCAATTCCAGCTATCGTTTTATCTGCATTTAGACAAGCCAGCGATCAAAAATGCGTATTGCACGTTGTGTTCTAATTGGATCGCAAAGATCAAATGCACGCCTGTAGGTTAACAGTAGTTTAAGGCTGAGGTGGTTTTCCTACACTCTGGCAGTAAGGTGACGTATGGCCTATTTGGAGCTAGTGTTTCTTGTAACCCTTCATTGTCAGGAAACCTAATGTTTAGCAGTGCCAATTCAACCAGCATCTAGAAACTGTTTGTTTCAAAAGAGTCGTGCATAGTCTGTTGGCCGTTGAGATTTACACGTCCATTCTTTAAAATCAGATTCTTTTAAATCAGTAAAATTCTAATTTTACGAATGCAGAGTCTTGCAACTCTTTGAGCACACATTTTCATCTACTTTTAAAAGTTCTATGTCCTATACTGATCAGGGACCCTTTTAGCAGAGTCTTGCACTGTGTTCGTGCAGTGTCTTTTGGTTTTGCAGTTCAAAATCAGTGGGGTTTTAAGACTTCTTTCAGAAGAGGCCTTCTGCATTAGGTCACGCATCGTTGAGTGGGCATTGCGTGGTCTTTGGCGAGCTGGAAGGTGCAGGGTAGCGGACTTGAACCTTGACTTGGTGCTGAGGCTGTGTCTTCATGGCTGGCTGCGGGAGTTCCTGTGAACTCTGTGACCTGACAATCTGGCTCTGCGGGAGTTCTCGTGAACTCTGTGACCTGACAGTCTGGCTCTGGTGGCCTGTGTGACTGGAGGGGGAGGGGTTCTCGAACTTGAGCCCAAACTTTCAGTTGTTTGAAGTCCAGTAAAGGCTCAAAGCGATCAAGCAGATCTTTGCCAATTAGAAGTGGGTAAGTGTTCATTTGTGAGATGTACACCAGGTGGATCAGACTCATAGAGCCAATTGTCAGGTGAATGGGAGCTACCTGTTCGAGCCGGATGTCGTTCTGGCTGTACGACTGCACATTCAGCTCACACGATTGGGATGTAAGAGTTCGATCTTGTCTCATAGCTTTAGCTCTGAGTTTTCCAAAAAGTTCAGCTGATATCAAAGTAAGGTCTGCTCCGGTGTCTACCAGTGCTTCAAGTCTCACGTCATTTTCCAAAGTGGTGGCTAGGTAGGGTTTCCGGGCCACCCCCTTTTCGATCAGGTTCCCCAGGAGCTTTGGCGTCCGGGTTGGTGTGGTGATCGATGGGCGGTTAGGGCCGGTCTCGTGTCGTTTGCTGTGGAGGCAGGTAGACAAAGCAGCATTTCCTGGGTCTTTGTGATGTTGGACCCAGTCGTGGGAAACTGTGCTGTCATGCTTAGGCTGTGCAGCTGTCAGCTGTGGCGGCTGGGTGATGCTGTCACTTTGTGGTGTGACAGTTAGCTCTGTGGTTTGATGCTGATGAGCAGTGTTCTGGGTGCCTGTTTCAGGCCTTACGCTTATACATAGGATGTCTGGGTGATCCCTCTTGTGTCTCTTGTGAGATCTCATGTGAAGAAGCTCTTTCAGCACCTTCAGGATCTCTGCCGTCTCTGACGTGGCTGCACTGTCTTTATCTGATGTGTGCTCGGACTTGTGCTTACCAGTGGCATGTTGAGAGGGGTACCGCTCCGGGCTGTCTGGGCTTGAGTCTCTTGGTGATGGGGGTTGGCTATTTCTGGGTCGCCGGCTGGCTTCCCAGAATCTTTCAGAGCGCTCGCTCTGGTGCCTTGGACGAGCACCGTCACGGCTGTGCTGCCTTCTGCTGGCCTGGAACGGTCTTGACTCTCTGTAAAAAGGGCTGTGGTGTTGTGGGGCGCCCTCTAGAGGCAGCTCTGAGTAGTGTTCAGAGACAGAGTAGATTGTGGGGTCTTTAAAAGTCTTTTCGTACACAGTCTTTTGCTTAATGTGAGCTTTGTGGGCCAAGTCTCGTAGCTGTTGGGTAGACATGCTACGGGGACAGGCCAGGATGCCTAAGTAATGACTCACTGTGGGATGCAGATTTCGAAGGAACAGAGTTCTGAAATTGTAATCCTCTTCCATACCTGGCTGGTTCCGTGCTCCGAAGTAGGCTTGTCCGAGTCGGCTGTAGTAGGTCTGTGGGGTTTCAAGTCGGGCCTGCTTGAGGTCCATGGCGGTGAATAACCCTTGGTCTGATTCTGGATCAGAGAATTCACGGATCAAAGCTTGTTGCAGCTGCTGGTAGTCCGTTTTGATAGTCTCTGGTTGACGGTCAAGGAAGCTGCGCACCTCACGACTGGAAGTAATTTTTAGCAGGTACAATCTGTTCCATGCGGTCGAGTTAGTAACAGTTTGTAAGTGAAAGTCAATGTCTTGCAGGTATGCGTGCACATTGTGGCCTCCTGCAGGGTTCGGAGTGAACGTCGGGATGTTTCTGGCCAGCTTGTCAAGTTCTTTGGGAGCCATACCGTGGTTAGTGGCAGGGGTTCTTTGGAAAGGCTCTCCCCCCCTCGCTGCTGACGGGGATTCTTGTGGGCTGGCTGGTGGTGTTTTGAACAGCGGGCTTTCGCCCTTCTTTTCAGCTCTGGGTTGTTGGCTGAAAGGTGCGGACCGGTTGGTCAGGAGAAACTTTGTGGTGTGTGTTTCCCCTTCCCGGTCACTCTGCAGTCTATATGAGTGTTTCAGCTCTCTATGAACAATGTCAAGTTCGTCTTTGAGATTGTGTCTCTGCTGAACAAGCTCGTGGATTTTAGCTTGGGCCGCTTGCAAGTGTTTTTCGCAGGCCTTGGCTTTAGTGTCTCTTTCTTTTAGTTCAGTCTCTGCTCTTGCAAGGAGAGCTTCACCTTTTCGGAGTCTCTTGTTGAGTTCCTCTCTGGTTCCTTTCTCTGACTGCTCTTTTCGGTCTGTGTGTATACGAAGATCAGACAGGGCAGTTTGAAGTCTTTCCACTTCCTTCTGTAGCTCGGGGTCGGTGTCATCCTCTTCCTTGGTTTCGAGGAGTAGTTGCTCTAGACGACTGTGGATCTGGGCCTCCTCTGCTTGCATCTTTAGCGTTACTACTTCATGCTCCAGGAAGATGCGGCTCCTTTCGTGGAGGCGTGCTTGTGCAATGAGCTTGTGAGCGAGGTTTCTGACTTGTCGGGCCCAGTCTTTGTCGTTGTAGCTTTGACTCGGTTCGTGAGCCGTCAGCTTGTCCAAGTCGGCGTCCAGCTGCTCTTGGCTCGGGGGCTCTGAGTCACTGGCGACCTTGGGCAGGAAGGTAGTTGTCATGGCTTTCAGCCATGTCTCGAGGTTGTCCCAGTGGACTGCGGGGTTGGAAGACCAGAACATACTGGCTCACTGTGGGCGAGAGGAACACAGCACACACAAAGAGACCAATGCAAGTTCGTTTACAAGCTATAATACTAATACGGGCGATTCCGTCTACAAGAATTTCGGCTAACTGATGCAGGCAGTTCGAGTTATGTGGGGACAATTTGCGTAGGTCAGCGTGGGGCCTAAATAAAGATTTTGACAGGGCGGTAGCCTAGTGGGTCATTTGTTGATGCTAACGGCTTGGTTGTCAACCTGTTATTTAGCTTTCCTTGGTGTCTCTCGTAGGTTCTGTCTCTAGGTGAACTGAAAGGAACAGATCACAACAGAACAGAAAAATAGCAAGATGGGAAAGATTGAAGTAAAATGAAACAAGAAAAGTGAATAGGTCTGTAATAAAATGGAGTGAATAATAACACAGGAAGTGTTACAGGGGATAAGGAGGCCTGAGCCTGCTATGTGTGGCTTGGAGAAAAGGGGATGGGCCAAACACTTAAATGACCGGGGGAATATCTAATATTCTGTGGCCTATACTAAGTGGATGGGTTTTACCTTACGTTAGCTTGCCTGGGGTGAATTGAGGTCCTCTCTGGTCGGAGCCAGCGTCGCGGTCAATTTTTCCGTCGTCCCTAAACACTTGACCGCAGTGTCCCCGGGCCCTTCCGTTCATCTGTACCAAGGTGCGCCCTCTCAAACAACTTGACTTTAAACACAACCGGCAATACCAAGGTGTCAACTTGCCAGACGGCACAGCAAAGTGGATTTTCCCCAGAACCCTCAAAAAGAGTGGCCCCTCTTCGGGCCTTGGTTTGAGTAATTATTCCAAAATTGCCTTGTGTGTCGACTAGTGTGGTTGACTTCCCTTTGGAGTGCCAAATTGCTTAGTCGTGTTGCGTGCCGCACCAATGGAAAGAAACAGAATAGGTCCGAGACTCAAGCACGGCAGGCGTCGGTAACCCCGGTCAGATGACCCCGCTTGCTGGAAACCAACCAGGGATGACTGTCAAATCACCACAGCATAAGAGAGTGTTCTACCTATGAATACAAAACAGGATGAAGAACAAGTGAAACTTAAAGTGAATTAAGGCTTTCTTTTTCTAAACCAAATTGAGTACTTATGTAGAAAATAAAAAGCAAAGGCTTTACTCAATAATGGTAAAAACAAAAGGAAATTATGACAATGTTAATTATCAGAATCACCTAATCCCCAAAAGAAGAGATATCAATAAGTAAAGCAGGATGACACAGGAGGAGGCAAGCTGTAGTAGCGGGTTGGTGCCACAAGGGGGCGTACTTCCTCTCAGTGGTCAACCTGGTTGAAAAGACAGCTTAATTCAAATTGCAATTCAAACTGGTTTAAACTCAATTTAAATAAGTGTATAAAGAGATGTTAAGTAACATCTAATCTAGTAAGGATACAGTTGTGATGAAGTATCAATACGAAGAATAAATTTTTTAAAAAAATTGAACTGAGAAACTTAATTTAAATTTAAATTCGAAATTTGTTTGTTTCAAACCAAATTTGAATAAGTGTAAGAAAAGTAAAGATCAAAATTATATCTGATGATGATCACGATTACTGTAAGGTATCAGTGATAAATAAAATAAAGCCAATGAAAAACTGGAAATATACCACTTCAAAACAGAATGAAAGGAGGAAAAAGTGATACACCGTCTTAGCAGGGGATGCCACAAGGGTGCGTGTCCCTCTAAGTGGGTATCAGTGACTGACAGGCAAACACGATGTAAATTTAAATTCAAACTGGTTTAAAACCAAATTTAATTAAGCGTGTAAGGGAATTGAAGTATCATCAAAAACTATAAAACAATCAAAAGAGAAAAGTAGAGATAGGCAATTCAAAACAGAATTTGAAAAGAGAGAAAAGGAGAGTTGAGTGAGCCGACTTAGAAGGCGGCCACTAGGTGGTGGACTTTTAGCAGTAAGAGAGCATTATCTGAAACGGCCCTCGCGTAATTGCGCTCATGCATGCCGAAGTCAGAAGGCGGGGCGTAATTTGAGACTTCTAAACGCCCTCTAGTGTTTAGTCAGCGGAATTAAAACCACTTTTTAATGTGATTCAAAAGCTAAGAGCTTTCAGCTCGCGTCACGCACTGACACTATAGTGTCACTCTCCACAATGCATTGAACTGTAACATTATCTCCACAAACGTTGTCAGTGTCGATCTATCAGTTATGAAAGACTAGCTTCATTAGCTAGAGGTTAGAGTAGCCTAACAAAAGTTATTACCTGTTCATCTGTAGCTGTTGGTGCATCGGGAAAGACGGCTGGAACTGCATTCAAACTCAGTGACTTTTTATGGTTTCGATCACTTTGTACAAAGTCATCTGATCTAAAATGATCGCTACAAATTCGGGCCTTTAGTAGTGTCTCTGTCGGTGTCTCCTTATCCACGCCAGCAGCAAGAAGCCACAGTTGGTTCCTTTCTGGATCTCTTACTGGAAATCTGTGGAAACTTTTGTTGACCATCTTTTTTTTATTATTTGTACAATTTTTAAAAATACAGTGAATAACCATTTTGCCAATTCTTTCAATTCTGATCGAATGTTTCAAAATCGAGGCTACTACTAGCTAACTTGGCGTTCTGACTGTACCGTAGTGCGATTCTGTTGTGTTTACTTTCCGGCACAGTACTACTCCCGGAGCAAAGTAAAATTCCGCCGCTGCTGAGAAACTAGTTCCTGTAAATGTAATGCGATCATTGAAATATACTTTGATATGTCAAACTACATTGAGTAGTTTGATTTCTAACATTATTCAATCAACAGACATTTACATCGATAGTCTGGCGTTACAACTGATGTGCTTTTAGTGTACTGTGGAGTGGGTAAAACTGTTTTAATGGAAGGCTAACACTGGTACCATTGATTCGCGCTAGCCTAGCACCGGCCAACTACGCAACTGGGACGACTGGATGATTTTTTTTTTTAAATGTCTCTACTGATAAATAACACTAAGGCTCAATTGTAAATGAGGCCCGATGTCCAAAATTCCGAACGACCCCTTTAACATTACAACCAATTACTCAGTTCATCTTGTGAACCCTCAATGTTGGTTATTAATTGATTAATAGAAATTTACATTTCCGTTGCATGGGAAATGTCTTTCCTACTAAGTACTACTAGTCAAAGTCAAAATCGGTATGATTAGTGACTCCGGATATGAGCTTGAGACACGGACAACTTTACGTGTGATATGAACAAGACTTTATTAACTAGACTAAACATTTAAACTACTCTAACATACCGTAATTCCTCAAATAAACACCGGAGCCTTTATTTACCTGAACTGCAAATGGTAGCAGGCTTTTATTTGAAGCAGGCTTTTATTAGAGGCAGGCCTTTATTTCTAATTCGCGATCCCCGCCCGCCCGGCAGCCATGTTTCCATGGTGACACGTCATGCTTGGCACATGTTCACCACAGCCAAAATAGCCCTGTATGACAGATGTAGCGCTTTTATTTCTAAATATTAACAAACTTGCTAACCATGTCATTAACTATCTTCTATTCTGACTCTCAAATACATGTGAGTTTGTTTTGTCGTTTAAAACCCTTTATAAATTATCTTCTCTGTAATGTGAGATGGTCACCGCAGTTCAGAGATTCCCGTCTGTTGGATTTACAATAAATTGTAAAATTTATTGTTTTGCTATAGATCATTTGTATTTAAATGTCTGAAACCTAAAATAAACATTATGTGGTTAAAAGCACTGAATAGTTATGATATGACAGTCTTTATATGACTCTGTCTTTGAGTGCACACTAATTTTCCCCCCGCCTTTATTTAAGACCGGCCTTTATTTGTCCGTGTTGACCACGCCCCTGGCCACTATCAGAGGCCCGGCGTTTAATTGACTACCGGTTTTTATTTGAGGAATTACAGTACACATACATACATTCAGTTTACCAAGGGAAAGAGAGCAGAAGCAGAATACAGGAAAGCATGAAGTTATAGTATTGTTTGAAATTCAGAAGATCATCAGCCTTGAGCAAACCATCAGTTTAGTTCTAATAAGCCCTTTTTAAAAAGGGGTAAGGATACTTAATGTATCAAATAATGAGACTAAGTTTGATACTTGCATGTCTCGCCCATTTGAATTAAACTGTCCTGATGCAATTTGTTGAGGCTCCAGTTGATCTTTGCTGATGTTGTCTTGATGAAAGAGAACCAGTGTAAGTCAGAGGATCTTAGGTGAATGAAAAGACAAGGCCGCAGCCTGGCACAAGCTTGGGGGTCCTTGGAGGACCTCTAGTTCAGCATCATCTTCACATCAGAATTTCTTTTAGGGACAAAGGGTGGTAATCTTGTGATCAGTGATTTTTAAAGCGTGAAGGTGTTACACCCTCTGGAGGTGTTTGAGCCAATAAGAAGAAGTTCCCTTTGGAGGGAAACTTTTACGACCCTTTGTTTTCTAACAGGGCATTTGAATCGGTAATTTCATTGGGAGTTTAAGAACCTTCAAGATTCTTCAAGATGTGTCACAAAGTTAGCAAAATTTCATGTAAATTAACAAATGAGGAATGAAGATTGGAGTTTATAGAAACTAAACATGCTACACATATGATTTTGGTTACCCATAGTATGCAAGTCATGTTTCAGACCAAAATAGTTTGGAAAAGAGAATGAAGACATAGGCCAAACCACATAAAAGGAAAATCATGAGATGGAAAATTAGATACATGTTAATACATTTATCACATGGTTATATATATATGGAATATAGAGGATTAACAGGATTTATTTCTCCTTCTCAATAAGAATTGACACTGAGTGTAACAGCCCTCTTCACATTCCTTTGTGGGGTCATAAACCCTTATCAGTTTTAAGGTGTCCTGTAACAGGACACTGGGTTCAACCCAATGTTGGCTCCTTTGTAATGTTAGTTTTGGGGGAGTTTCATAGGCGTTTGTTGGGAAAGTTTGTTTGCTGGATATTCATTAAATTGAATTAATAGTTAGTGCGTGTCTGATTGGTCCAGACGCTACACTTCAGTGTCGTTTTAAGACCAATTATGACAAATGGAAAGCTATTGCCCAACAAGCTTGTAGCTAGGCCACATAAGGAAAGAATATTTATATTGCTGTGAAGTATTTAAATGATTCTTATAAGACAGCTACTATTTTATAAGTATTCTTCCACTGTTGATTGCCCAGACATGTGGTTGTGTTCTTGTTTTACTCATGCGAGAATTTCGGTCGCAGAGCTCCAGGGAATCCCCAGTGACGTCAGTCGGATCAGCTGAATGAATGACTTTACTTCTGTTAAAAGGAGCCGGGTCATATTCCCACACCTAAGACAGCAAGAGCATGGCCTCACTTAGAGATCCTTGCTGAAGAGATCGCTCCCATGATAGAGTGTGATGTTGGCATGCTTATAGGTACAACTGTTCACAAGCTCTGCTACCCAGAGAAGTGGTGTCAGGAAAGGACAATAATGAACCATTCGCTCAAAGAACAGACCTTGGCTGGACTATACTCTGTGGTACTGATCCCTGTGTGGACTATGGTGACGCTATAGGAAGCAGCCACAAAGTCATAGTCAAAGAAGAAACACCTTCTGTTCAGTCACCAAACTCTTTACCAAATGAAGTCATGTACGTCTATCGTACACAAGTCAAAGAGCTAGTCACACCACTAGATGTGATAAAAAAAACTGGAGTCCGATTTTAATGAACGCCACACGGAGGACTCTCACTCTCATGCAAGAGGATCTGCGTTTCATTTCTATAATGGAGGAAGGAGTAAAAATGAAAGCGAATGGTCACTGCTAGAAACCAGCACAACAGGACAGATACACTGCGTCCTAGTTATGGCCAAAGCCAGAGTATCCCCCACAAAGTTAACTACAGTGCCAAGACTTGAGCTGTTCGCAGCAGTTGTAGCAGTACGCACAAGTGACATGCTCAGAGGAGAGTTGGAGCTTGAAGATGCCCAGGAATTCTTCTGGACAGATTCAAATGTCGTCTTGGGATACATTAACAAAGGATCTCATAGCTTCCAATTGGATTAATGGGCCAGAGTTTCTCTGGCAGAAAGAGCTTCCAAGCTGTGAGGTTAAGGTGAGAGAACTTGATGCCAAAGACCCAGAAGTGCGCAGGGTCATTGTGCACCAGACCTCAACCACAACAGATTTGCTCACTAATCGCTTCCTTAAGTTTTGAAGCTGGACTAGACTAGTGAAAGCAATCGCCAGACTCCAAAGTATTCTCATGGAGTTTAAGGGTACAATACAGAACCAGTGAAGCCACAAGTCTCGAAGAAAGACAGGATGCAGAGCTTACCATCATGCTCATTGTACAAAGGGAAGTCTTCTCCAAAAAAAATCAATGATCTTGAGTCACAAAGGGAGATGATCAAAGACAAAACCAGTAGGCTGTACCGACTCAATCCCTTCTTCTTAGAGTAGGAGGTCGATCAGAGCATGCTGCCATGAATCCACACATAAATTATCCAGTCATCTTACCAAAAAACAACCACATAACAAGGTTGCTAATTGATCACTATCACAGACAAGTGCAACATCATGGGGGTGGCATGACTATAAACAAGTTGAGATCAAATGGCATCTAGATCCTCGGATGTAGTCAAGCTGTGTCATCAGTCATCTACCACTGCGTCAAGTGCAGAAGGTTTAGACGTCACATGGAAAAACAGAGAATGGCAGACCTGCTGTGTGAGAGAATGGAGACAACTCCTCCCTTCACGTATTGTGGGATGGATTGTTTTGGTCCATTTTACATTAAAGAAGGTCAAAAACATTATGAACTATTATTCACATGCTTGTGCTCTTGTGCAGTGCATATAGAGTTACTCAACGATCTATCAACCGATGCATTCATCAACTCACTTCGTGCCTTCATTGCCCTACGTGGAAATGTTCGCCAACTCCAACCAGATCAGGGCACCAATTTTGTTGGAGCAAGGCGTGAATTCCTGGAAGCAGTAAAGGAAATGGATCAAGAATGCCTTAAACAGCTAGGATACGAGTTTGTCATGGTTTGTCATGCTAGCCATATGGGTGGAGTTTGGGAAAGGCAGATCCGGACAATCAGAAGTGTGTTAACATCCATTCTTGATCAATCATCTTGAACACTTGACAGTTCATCCTTACGGACCTATCTTTGTGAAGTGATGGTAATCATAAACAGCAGACCTATGACTGCACACTTACTCAACGACCAAACAGCCTCTTACACCCAACTTACTTCTGACAATGAAGTCTTCAATAATCTTGCCTCCACCTGGAAACTTTGTAAAGGAAGAAGACCTCTACCTCCGCAAGAGATGGCGTAGAGTCCAATACCTTGCCAATGAATTTCGGCACAGATGGAAAAAGGAGTATCTATTGAGATTACAACAAAGACAGAAATGGCACAAGACAGAGAAATGCGAAAGTAAATGATATAGTAATTGTACAAGATGATACCGCACCTAGAAATGAATGGAAGCTGGCTAAAGTCGCCACTGTGTATCCAGCTGAAGATGGATGTGTGCAAAAGGTACAGTTACTGATCAGCAATTTATCATAAGATAACCAAGGAAAGAGACTCAGCAAACCAGTCTATCTGGAGAGGCCTATCCACAAGACCGTCACATTGCTTGAAGCTGACTAACATAACAGTAACTTATAGTAATCGCTTACACATAGTTAATTGGTTGAAATCGCAAGTGATTTGGTGGGAGTATAGCTGCCATCAAAGGCAACACATATATGTCAGTTAAAATATAAATATATGAGGTTAAAAATCACATCATTGAAATGAATAATGTTTCATGGCCAAAAAATAATAATTTCATGTTTATTTCTGTTGTGAAAAAACTGTGAGAAAAAAGGTGGAACTTATTTTATGTTCCGTGTGGAAATTATAATTTGTTGCAATGGGGACGCTGTATGGGTGCACTGGCTAAGATCAGAGATATATGTGCTGTGGCTTGCGAGCCTGCTTTCTGAAAGCTCTGGAAGTTTGTAAAAGTTATCCATAAGTTGTGTCTGTGAAGCGTGAAGATTGATTTCCTTCTAAGTTTACACTCTAGGGTTCATGCGGCCATATTTTTTCTTTCTTTGCCATTTATTTGTTACGTGACTGTGTTTGTAACAAGCAAATTAAGATATTATTTTACATGGCTTAAATGTATGCTTTATTTCTTAGTTTCTATGTGATGCTGTTTAGTATTGTCTGCAAGTATGTCAAGACTTTAAGGTTAATCTATGGTTTTCTGTGTTTTATTTATACCAGTTCTGACGGCAATTTGGAAATGCAACAATAAGTGAACATGTAAAGACATGTTTGAAGAGTCTGTCACCCAATAAATGCCCGTTAAAACCCAGGAACGACTTGAGCCTTTATTAAAACTCGAGAGGAGTAACAGGAGTTGTCACAACTCTCTCTCTCTCTGGCTCTGGGTTCGGGCATACAGTACTTGCTTCTCAACGGATCAAATCCAGTTTGGGGAGTTCTTAGTCGGTATTAAAATAAGTGTCTTTTAAAATTGTTCACATAATATATCCTGTGAAAGACACATTAGAGCGTTTTCATCTGGATATTGATTACAATTGCTGTTTTTGTAATTGTGAAAGAGAGTCTATTATGTGCACTTTTTTTTAATGTCCCTGTTCTTCAATCTTTTGGTGTGAAATGTCTCAATTTCTAGGTGTTAAAATGAACCTTAAATTAAAGGTTTAAGGATGACCTTAAATTTGTCATCTATCTTTCTTGATACAAATGAATTTGACTTTTCTAAAAGAAAAATGTATTTTATCGATTTGTTTCTATTATTAGGAAAATGTCATATTCATCAAACTAAATGGAGTAACTCAAAACCCAACTTTGCTCATTTTAAAGCAGTCTTTAAAATGTATTTTGAGTCTGCCAAGCATGGGTTCACTAAAGTACAGGGGTATCGCGAGGCACACGGGGCGTTTCCGAGGGTGTGGCCGTCACACCCTTTTCAATTTTTTTTTTTTTTAAATATGCAGGTCACGCACATGCGCAGAGTATAGTGCCTTCTTCCCGCGCACTTTTCAAATTAGATACAGAACTGATGGATGATGAAGAGCAGACGGGTAAACATTAAACAGCCATGGACAATCAAGGACAAAACAGCGAATTCGGTAACTGTTTTTGAGGTTTTATTATGATCGTGAGAGATACCTGTCCTAACTGTACATGTGTGCATCAGATACCTGTGTGTGTTTACAGGGGTTTCGTGAGAGATTCCTGTCCTAACTGTACATGTGTGTATCAGACACCTGTGTGTGTTTACAGGGGTTTCATGAGAGATTCCTGTCCTAACTGTACATGTGTGCATCAGATACCTGTGTGTGTTTACAGGGGTTTCATGAGAGATTCCTGTCCTAACTGTACATGTGTGTATCAGACACCTGTGTGTGTTTACAGGGGTTTCATGAGAGATATCTGTCCTAACTGTACATGTGTGCATCAGATACCTGTGTGTGTTTACAGGGGTTTCCTGAGAGATTTCTGTCCTAACTGTACATGTGTGCATCAGACACCTGTGTGTGTTTACAGGGGTTTCGTGAGAGATTCCTGTCCTAACTGTACATTTGTGTATCAGACACCTGTGTGTATTTACAGGGGTTTCATAAGAGATTCCTGTCCTAACTGTACATGTGTATCAGACACCTGTGTGTGTTTACAGGGGTTTCGTGAGAGATTCCTGTCTTAACTGTACATATGCATCAGATACCTGTGTGTGTTTACAGGGGTTTCATGAGAGATTCCTGTCCTAACTGTACATGTGTGTATCAGACACCTGTGTGTAATTACAGGGGTTTCGTGAGAGATTCCTGTCCTAATTGTACATGTGTGTATCAGATACCTGTGTGTGTTTACAGGGGTTTCATGAGAGATTCCTGTCCTAACTGTACATGTGTATCAGACACCTGTGTGTGTTTACAGGGGTTTCATGAGAGATACCTGTCCTAACTGTACATTTGTGTATCAGACACCTCTGTGTGTTTACAGGGGTTTCGTGAGAGATACCTGTCCTAACTGAACATGTGTGCATCAGACACCTGTGTGTGTTTACAGGGGTTTCGTGAGAGATTCCTGTCCTAACTGTACATGTGTGTATCAGATACCTGTGTGTTTACAGGGGTTTCGTGAGAGATTCCTGTCTTAACGGTACATGTGTGTATCAGATACCTGTGTGTGTTTACAGGGGTTCCATGAGAGATTCCTGTCCTAACTGTACATGTGTATCAGACACCTGTGTGTGTTTACAGGGGTTTCGTGAGAGATTCCTGTCCTAACTGTACATGTGCATCAGACACCTGTGTGTGTTTACAGGGGTTTCGTGAGAGATTCCTGTCCTAACTGTACATGTGTATATCAGACACCTGTGTGTGTTAACAGGGGTTTCGTGAGAGATACCTTTCCTAACTGTACATGTGTGCATCAGATACCTGTGTGTGTTTACAGGGGTTTCATGAGAGATTCCTGTCCTAACTGTACATGTGTATCAGATACCTGTGTGTGTTTACAGGGGTTTCATGAGAGATATCTGTCCTAACTGTACATGTGTGCATCAGATACCTGTGTGTGTTTACAGGGGTTTCATGAGAGATTCCTGTCCTAACTGTACATGTGTGCATCAGACTACCTGTGTGTGTTTACAGGGGTTTCGTGAGAGATTCCTGTCCTAACTGTACATGTGTGCATCAGATACCTGTGTGTGTTTACAGGGGTTTCGTGAGAGATTACTGTCCTAACTGTACATGTGTGCATCAGACACCTGTGTGTGTTTACAGGGGTTTCGTGAGAGATACCTGTCCTAACTGTACATGTGTGCATCAGACACCTGTGTGTGTTTACAGGGGTTTCGTGAGAGATACCTGTCCTAACTGTACATTTGTGTATCAGACACCTGTGTGTGTTTACAGGGGTTTCGTGAGAGATACCTGTCCTAACTGTACATGTGTGCATCAGACACCTGTGTGTGTTTACAGGGGTTTCGTGAGAGATTCCTGTCCTAACTGTACATGTGTGTATCAGATACCTGTGTGTGTTTACAGGGGTTTCGTGAGAGATTCCTGTCTTAACTGTACATTTGTGTATCAGACACCTGTGTGTGTTTACAGGGGTTTCGTGAGAGATACCTGTCCTAACTGTACATGTGTGCATCAGATACCTGTGTGTGTTTACAGGGGTTTCGTGAGAGATTCCTGTCCTAACTGTACATGTGTGTATCAGATACCTGTGTGTGTTTACAGGGGTTTCGTGAGAGATTCCTGTCTTAACTGTACATGTGTGTATCAGATACCTGTGTGTGTTTACAGGGGTTTCGTGAGAGATTCCTGTCCTAACTGTATATGTGCATCAGACACCTGTGTGTGTTTACAGGGGTTTCGTGAGAGATTCCTGTCCTAACTGTACATGTGTGCATCAGACACCTGTGTGTGTTTACAGGGGTTTCGTGAGAGATTCCTGTCCTAACTGTACATGTGCATCAGACACCTGTGTGTGTTTACAGGGGTTTCATGAGAGATTCCTGTCCTAACTGTACATGTGTGCATCAGACACCTGTGTGTGTTTACAGGGGTTTCGTGAGAGATTCCTGTCTTAACTGTACATGTGTGCATCAGATACCTGTGTGTGTTTACAGGGGTTTCATGAGAGATTCCTGTCTTAACTGTACATGTGTATCAGATACCTGTGTGTGTTTACAGGGGTTTCATGAGAGATTCCTGTCCTAACTGTACATGTGTGCATCAGACACCCGTGTGTGTTTACAGGGGTTTCATGAGAGATTCCTGTCCTAACTGTACATGTGTGCATCAGATACCTGTGTGTGTTTACAGGGGTTTCGTGAGAAATTCCTGTCTTAACTGTACATGTGTGTATCAGATACCTGTGTGTGTTTACAGGGGTTTCGTGAGAGATTCCTGTCCTAACTGTACATGTGCATCAGACACCTGTGTGTGTTTACAGGGGTTTCGTGAGAGATTCCTGTCCTAACTGTACATGTGTGCATCAGACACCTGTGTGTGTTTACAGGGGTTTCGTGAGAGATTCCTGTCTTAACTGTACATGTGCATCAGATACCTGGGTGTGTTTACAGGGGTTTCATGAGAGATTCCTGTCCTAACTGTACATGTGTGCATCAGACACCTGTGTGTGTTTACAGGGGTTTCGTGAGAGATTCCTGTCCTAACTGTACATATGTGCATCAGATACCTGTGTGTGTTTACAGGGGTTTCGTGAGAGATTCCTGTCCTAACTGTTCATGTGTGCATCAGATACCTGTGTGTGTTTACAGGGGTTTCGTGAGAGATTCCTGTCCTAACTGTACATGTGTGTATCAGACACCTGTGTGTGTTTAAATGGGTTTCGTGAGAGATACCTGTCCTAACTGTATATGTGTGCATCAGACACCCGTGTGTGTTTACAGGGGTTTCGTGAGAGATTCCTGTCCTAACTTTACATGTGTGTATCAGATACCTGTGTGTGCTTACAGGTGTTTACATGTGCATCAGACACCTGTGTGTGTTTACAGGGGTTTCATGACAGATTCCTGTCCTAACTGTACATGTGTGCATCAGATACCTGTGTGTGTTTACAGGGGTTTCATGAGAGATTCCTTTCCTAACTGTACATGTGTGCATCAGATACCTGTGTGTTTTTACAGGGGTTTCGTGAGAGGTTTCTGTCCTAACTGTACATGTGTGTATCAGACACCTGTGTGTGTTTACAGGGGTTTCGTGAGAGATACCTGTCCTAACTGTACATGTGTGCATCAGACACCTGTGTGTGTTTACAGGGGTTTCGTGAGAGATTCCTGTCCTAACTGTACATGTGTTTATCAGATACCTGTGTGTGTTAACAGGGGTTTCGTGAGAGATTCCTGTCTTAACTGTACATGTGTGTATCAGATACCTGTGTGTGTTTACAGGGGTTTCATGAGAGATTCCTGTCCTAACTCTACATGTGTATCAGACACCTGTATGTGTTTACAGGGGTTTCGTGAGAGATTCCTGTCCTAACTGTACATGTGCATCAGACACCTGTGTGTGTTTACAGGGGTTTCGTGAGAGATTCCTGTCCTAACTGTACATGTGTGTATCAGACACCTGTGTGTGTTTACAGGGGTTTCGTGAGAGATACCTGTCCTAACTGTACATGTGTGCATCAGACACCTGTGTGTGTTTACAGGGGTTTCGTGAGAGATTCCTGTCCTAACTGTACATGTGTGTATCAGATACCTGTGTGTGTTTACAGGGGTTTCGTGAGAGATTCCTGTCCTAACTGTACATGTGTGTATCAGACACCTGTGTGTGTTTACAGGGGCTTCGTGAGAGATACCTGTCCTAACTGTACATGTGTGCATCAGATACCTGTATGTGTTTACAGGGGTTTCATGAGAGATTCCTGTCCTAACTGTACATATGTGTATCAGATACCTGTGTGTGTTTACAGGGGTTTCATGAGAGATTCCTGTCCTAACTGTACATGTGTGCATCAGACACCTGTGTGTGTTTACAGGGGTTTCGTGAGAGATTCCTGTCTTAACTGTACATGTGTGTATCAGACACCTGTGTGTGTTTACAGGGGTTTCATGAGAGATTCCTGTCCTAACTGTACATATGTATCATAGGACAGGTGATGCACACCTGTCCTAACTGTACATGTGTGCATCAGACACCTGTGTGTGTTTACAGGGGTTTCGTGAGAGATTCCTGTCCTAACTGTACATGTGTGCATCAGACACCTGTGTGTGTTTACAGGGGTTTCGTGAGAGATTCCTGTCTTAACTGTACATGTGTGCATCAGATACCTGTGTGTGTTTACAGGGGTTTCATGAGAGATTCCTGTCTTAAATGTACATGTGTATCAGATACCTGTGTGTGTTTACAGGGGTTTCATGAGAGATTCCTGTCCTAACTGTACATGTGTGCATCAGACACCCGTGTGTGTTTACAGGGGTTTCATGAGAGATTCCTGTCCTAACTGTACATGTGTGCATCAGATACCTGTGTGTGTTTACAGGGGTTTCGTGAGAGATTCCTGTCCTAACTGTACATGTGTGCATCAGATACCTGTGTGTGTTTACAGGGGTTTCGTGAGAGATTCCTGTCCTAACTGTACATGTGTGTATCAGACACCTGTGTGTGTTTACAGGGGTTTCGTGAGAGATACCTGTCCTAACTGTACATGTGTGCATCAGACACCTGTGTGTGTTTACAGGGGTTTCGTGAGAGATTCCTGTCCTAACTTTACATGTGTGTATCAGATACCTGTGTGTGCTTACAGGTGTTTACATGTGCATCAGACACCTGTGTGTGTTTACAGGGGTTTCATGAGAGATTCCTGTCCTAACTGTACATGTGTGCATCAGATACCTGTGTTTGTTTACAGGGGTTTCGTGAGAGATTCCTGTCCTAACTGTACATGTGTGCATCAGATACCTGTGTGTTTACAGGGGTTTCGTGAGAGATTCCTGTCCTAACTGTACATGTGTGTATCAGACACCTGTGTGTGTTTACAGGGGTTTCGTGAGAGATTCCTGTCTTAACTGTACATGTGTGTATCAGATACCTGTGTGTGTTTACAGGGGTTTCGTGAGAGATTCCTGTCCTAACTGTACATGTGTGCATCAGACACCTGTGTGTGTTTACAGGGGTTTCATGAGAGATTCCTGTCCTAACTGTACATGTGTGCATCAGATACCTGTGTGTGTTTACAGGGGTTTCATGAGAGATTCCTGTCCTAACTGTACATGTGTGCATCAGACTACCTGTGTGTGTTTACAGGGGTTTCGTGAGAGATTCCTGTCCTAACTGTACATGTGTGCATCAGATACCTGTGTGTGTTTACAGGGGTTTCGTGAGAGATTCCTGTCTTAACTGTACATTTGTGTATCAGACACCTGTGTGTGTTTACAGGGGTTTCGTGAGAGATACCTGTCCTAACTGTACATGTGTGCATCAGACACCTGTGTGTGTTTACAGGGGTTTCGTGAGAGATTCCTGTCCTAACTCTACATGTGTGTATCAGATACCTGTGTGTGTTTACAGGGGTTTCGTGAGAGATTCCTGTCTTAACTGTACATGTGTGTATCAGATACCTGTGTGTGTTTACAGGGGTTTCGTGAGAGATTCCTGTCCTAACTGTACATGTGCATCAGACACCTGTGTGTGTTTACAGGGGTTTCGTGAGAGATTCCTGTCCTAACTGTACATGTGTGCATCAGACACCTGTGTGTGTTTACAGGGGTTTCGTGAGATATTCCTGTCTTAACTGTACATGTGCATCAGATACCTGTGTGTGTTTACAGGGGTTTCATGAGAGATTCCTGTCCTAACTGTACATGTGTGCATCAGACACCTGTGTGTGTTTACAGGGGTTTCGTGAGAGATTCCTGTCTTAACTGTACATGTGTGTATCAGACACCTGTGTGTGTTTACAGGGGTTTCATGAGAGATTCCTGTCCTAACTGTACATGTGTATCAGATACCTGTGTGTGTTTACAGGGGTTTCATGAGAGATTCCTGTCCTAACTGTACATGTGTGCATCAGACACCTGTGTGTGTTTACAGGGGTTTCAAGAGAGATTCCTGTCCTAACTGTACATGTGTGCATCAGATACCTGTGTGTGTTTACAGGGGTTTCGTGAGAGATTCCTGTCCTAACTGTACATGTGTGTATCAGACACCTGTGTGTGTTTACATGGGTTTCGTGAGAGATACCTGTCCTAACTGTATATGTGTGCATCAGACACCCATACCTGTGTTTGTTTACAGGGTTTCGTTGAGAGATTCCTGTACTGACTGTACATGTGTGCATCTGATACCTGTGTGTTGACAGGGGTTTCGTGAGAGATTTCCTGCCTAACTGTCATGTGTGTATCAGGACCATGGGTGTGTTTACAGGGGTTTCGTTAGAGAGATTGAAGATACTGTCTTAACTGTACATGTGGTATCAGATACCTGTGTTTGTGTTGCTCCCCCCCCAGGGGTTTCATGAGAGATGCCTGTCTAACTGTCACATGTGTTGAAGACACCTGTGTGTGTTTACACGGGGTTTCTGAGAGATTTCTGTCCTACTGAACTGTTGCATCAGGACACTGTGTGTGTTTAAAGGGGTTTTGTGAAAGATTCCTGTCCTAAACTGTACAAGTGTGTATCAGACACCTGTGTGTGTTTACAGGGGTTTCGTGAGAGATAACCTGTCCTAACTGTACATGTTTGTATCAGAATACCTGTGTGTTTACAGGGGTTTCATGAGGTTTCCTGTCCTAAACTGTACTGGTGTGTATCAGATTACTTGTGTGTGTTTACAGGGGTTTCATGCAGAGAAACCGTCTTAACTGTACATGTGTGTATCAAGATCCTGTGTGTTGTTTACAGGGGTTTTCATGAGAGAAACCTGTCTTCTTAATAAAACAAAAAATCTGTCATGTGTGTATTCAGATACCTGTGGGTGTTTCAGGGGTTCCATGGAGAGATTCCTGTACTAACTGTAACATATGTATCAGACACCTGTGTGGTTTACAAGGGGTGTCGTGAGGAGAGGGATTCCTGTCCTAACTGTACATGTTATCAGGACAACCTGTGTGTGTTTACAGGGGTTTCGGTTGAGCGATTCCTGTCCTAACTGTACATATGTGTATCAGGGCCACTGTGTGTGGTTACAGGGGTTTCGTGAGAGATACCTGTCCTAAACTGTACATGTGTGCATTCAGATACCTGATATGTGTTTACAAGGGGTTTCATGAGAGTTTTCCTGTCCTAACTGTACATGTGTGTATCAGATACCGTGTGTGTTTACAGGGGCGTTTCATGAGAGATTACTGTCCTAACTGTTACATGTTGTGCATCAGACACCTGTGTGTGTTACAGGGTTTCGTGAGAGATTCCTGTTCTTAACTGTCATGTGTGTAAATCAGACCCTCGTGTGTTGGTTTACAGGGGTTTCATGAGGATTCTGACCTAACTGTACTTATGTATCATAGGACAGGTGATGCCCACACCTGTCCTAACTGTACATGTGTGCATCAGACACATGTTGTGTGTAGAGTGTTTAACAGGGGTTTCGTTGAGAGATTCCTGTCTAACTGTTACATGTGTGCATCAGACACCTGGTGTGTGTTTACAGGGGTTTCATGAGCCGATTCCTGTCTAACTGTACATGTGTGATCAGGTAGCTGTGTGTGTTTACAGGGGTTTCATGAGAGATTCCTGTCCAACTGTACATGTGTGCATCAGACTACCTGTGTGTGTTACAGGGGTTTCGTGAGAGATTCATGACATAACTGTACATGTGTGCATCTGTACCTGTAGTGTGTTTACAGGGGTTTTTCGTTGAGAGATTTCCTGTCTTTAACTGTACAGTTGTTGTATCAGACACCTGTGTGTGGTTACAGGGGTTTCGTGAGAGATTACCTGTTCCTAACTGTACTGTGTGCATCAGACTCCTTGTGTGTGTTACAGGGGTTTCGTGAGAGATTTCCTGTCCTAACTTACATGTGTGTTTCAGATTACCTGTGTGTGTTTACAGGGGTTTCGTGAGAGATTCCTTTTCTTAACTGTACAAGTGTGTATAGATACCTGTGTGTGTTTACAGGGGTTTCGCTGAGGTGATTCCTGTCCTAACTGTACATGGGATCAGACACCTGTGTTGTGTTTACAGGGGTTTCGTGAGAGATTCCTGTCCTAACTGTACATGGTGCATCAGAACACCTTGTGTGTGTTACAGGGGTTTCGTGAGTGATTCCTGTCCTATCTGCTACATGTGTGCATCAGAACTGTGTGTGTTTCAGGGGTTTCGTGAGACGTTCCTGTCTTAACTGTACATGTGCCATCAGTTACTGTGTGTGGTTTACAGGGGTTTCATAGAGATTCCTGACCTAACTGTAAATGTCGTGCATCAGACCCTGTGTGTGTTTACAGGGGTTTCGTGAGAGATTCCTGTCTTAACTGTACATGTGTGTATCAGACACCTGTGTGTGTTTACAGGGGTTTCATGGAGAGATACCTGTCCTCACTGTTAATGTGTATCAGATACCTGTGGTGTGTTTAAGGGGTTTCATGAGAGATTCATGTCCTAACTGTACATGGGTGCATCAGACACCTACTGTGTGTTTACAGGGGTTGCAAGGAGAGACTTCAGTCCTAACTGTACATGTGTGCATCAGATTACTAGTGTGTGTTTACTGGGGTTTCGTGAGAGATTCCTGTCCTAACTGTTCATGTGTGGCATCAGATACCTGTTGTGTGTTTACAGGGGTTTTCGTTGAGAGATTCCTGTCCTAACTGTACTGTTGTGTATCAGACACCTGTGTGTGTTTTACATGGGTTTCGTTGAGAGATACCTGTCCTAACTGGATAGGTGTGCATCAGACACCCGTGTGTGTTTACAGGGGTTTCGTGGAGAGATCCTGTCCTAACTTTACATGTGTGTTTCAGATACCTGTGTGTGCTTGACAGTGTTTATGTTGCATCAGACACCTTTGTGTGTTTACAGGGGTTTCATGACAGATTCCTGTCCTAACTGTACATGTGTGCATCAGATTACCTGTGTGTGTTTACAGGGGTTTCATGAGAGATTCCTGTCACTGTACATTGTGCATCAGATACCTGTGTGTGTTTTTACGGGGTTTCGTGTGAGAGATTCCTGTCCTAACTGTACATGTGTTGTAATCAGACTCTGTGTGTGTTTTACAGGGGTTGGTTTCGTGAGAGATACCTGTCCTAACTGTACATGTGTGCATCAGACCCCTGTGTGTGTTTACAGGGGTTCGTGAGAGATTCTGTCCTAACTGTACATGTGATTATCAGATACCTGTGTGTGTTTACCGGGGATCTCGTGCCCAGAGATCCCTGTCTTAACTGTACATGTGTGTATCAGATACCTCGTGTGTGTTTACAGGGGTTTCATGAGATGATTCCTGTTAACTGTACATGCTGTATCAGACACTGTATGTGTTTACAGGGGTTTCGTTGAGAGATTCCTGTACTAAACTGTACATGTGCATCAGACACTGTGTGTGTTTACAGCACTGTAAAACCTCAACACTGGAGTCACTAAACGGAAGAGTTCATTTAAGCTTATTTTTAAATAAGATTCTTTACTCAATAAAAAATGTGTGATATTAATCATAAACTCAGAACTTAATCATGAACTTAAACTGAATAGTTATGAATAACCTATTGCTTTTTTATTTCTAAATATTTAAGTTGAATTTAATTAATTTAATCTAGTTTATGTTTATGGTTGAAAATAAAAATAATAGTGAAAGTAAATTAGAAACGGTGGGTTTACTTCTTCCTTATTTTAAATAATGTTTTTCAAGGAAACTACTTTTGTAATAAGGGCCTCTACCTTTTTTACTTTTCATACTAATGAAAAACACATAAATAAATACTTTTAAAGTTTTCAGCTTCATTTCAAAGCCCTACATTGATTTTACTCATCACCGCGTTCTCCCTCGGGAAACCGCGCATTTATTTTCAAAGGCGTGTTCTGCCCATCCCCCACAGCCTTCACGGGAAACTCTGTCACAAAAATCAAAATCATGGGATGGGGCCTGAAGATAATTGGACAGGTAAGTTAAGCACGGAAAACTGCTTCATCCTTTTTATAGCACTCTTAAAACGTTTTAACGTTGTATAGTAGTGATCTTCATCTTAAGAAGACCGAAAGCTAATGTTAGGGTATTTGTTATTTATGCGACATTTGCAGAGTTAGGCCGATTTTTTATTTTGTGGATCAGGGGCAGTAGTTAAATGTGCTGTGAGTACATGACAGTTTTGTCGTGGGAAAAAAAGTAATTTATTATTTTTTGTTTGTCTTCTCACATTTTGGCATAGGACAAGGCTTCTTATGTTCCCGCGCAAGTTAGGATATTTTTAGTGAGGAGGTACTGATTGAACGTTATACTCCACCGACCGTGTAGATTCACTCACTGCAAAAAATAAATAAATAGGCATTAAAGTTGACCGATTCTTTTATTTATTATGCTGGAGTAAACCACAGATTTGTCAGTGGAAAAATAGATATTTTGTATATTAACTGTTACTCCACATTTTGCATAGTCAAACGTGTTCCTCGGGCATGAATTTCCGTGAGGAGACCACATAGGCGTCTTTCACGCGGCAAAAAAATAAAGAAAAAAGGTACATAAGCTGACCCATTTCTATTGTTTATTATGCTATGAGTAATCTACAGTTTTATCAGGGGAAATATTTTCAATCATTTTGTGTTTTTTCTTCTTCACAGTGCGGCATAAACTATCGTATGGCTGAACAATTAGCATAATTTGACACAAGGGAGATGTCGTTCATTTACATGGTACGAAACTACAAGAGAAAGCTTATACAGATTCCTTCCGACGGGCATTGCCTTCAAATGGAGAGTCACATAATTACTAATACTATTGCTGGAATTAAGGTTGAATGTGCTTGAAAGTTTTCTTAACATTTATTGATTAATTTTATTTTCATAACTATGATGTTTAATTGTGAATTAAATTTATGCTTTGTTTATGTGGTTTTATCTTTAAGGACAAGTATGACATTCATGTCAGACGAAACAACGTTACGCTCTGACAGGTTTACCAGTTATCTAAGACTCTGCAGATGTTTTCAAGGACACACAAGGTAAATGAATTATTATATTGCAACAATTTAACATTTTTAGTTAAAATGTGTTAAAATCTATCTGAGCATTCAGGTTGGCTTAAACCAGGTGCAGGTGCAGGTTCCAATTATATATTAATTTGCAAAAAAAAGATCGATACTTTGGCGCCCGTGTATCGATACAGTATTGCCACTGAAAATATCGGCGATACTGTGCTGTATCGTTTTTTCCCCCACCCCTATTAGTTTGACATGTTCACCGACAGCGTTTTAATGACAATTGAACAGCCTGCATGTCCATTTTTCCAGGCTTGTTGTCATTCATGAAATGTAAGTAAATGGTTGTTCTGCCATACCCATGGCCGGTTTGTTTTGTTGATTTTGTAAGACATGCATTAACAAAGATTTATTTTCAATCCATTTAGAGAGAGGATCTTGACCAGGCGCAAAAATGCAGAGATTCCATCATTTAGCTGTCGAGGAAAGAGTTGTGAAAAAGTTGCCAACAGGATTTTCTGATTGTCCTTGAAGATGAGGTGTATGTTCTGTTAAAGTCCGGGGTTTAGTGCAACTGGTGCTGATTTTTTGGGCTACTCCTTGCCCTTCTCATAGCTACCCAAAGAAGCGGACCGTTATTTTTTTTATTTTTTGAGTTATACAGAGAAAGTGCTGCTGCTAAATCTGGAGATGGTTAAGGCCAGGCCGAAGGTTGCTTGCATTAAAATGAAACTCTGATTGACTTTTTAAAAGTTCCCATTTGCTGTGGCTAATTGTTAAGTTTTAATAGTTGATCCTAAATATTTCATGTGTGATGAAATTGTTGTTAATGTTAATTTGGACTGATTTTGCACACTGATTTAGTTTTAAAATGTCCCTGTTGGGCCAGTCTGTTATAGTCTTAAATCGGTTAGTTCACCCCAAAAATGGAAAATTCTATCAGTCATTACAAAAGTTCTCCTTACGGAGGTTGGAACAACTGAGAGTGAGTAATTATGACTGAATTTCATTTTGGGTTGTTATGTTAACTATCCCTTTAATGTTAAAGTGTATATTGATGAAATTGGTTTCTACTGTTATATGGACTGAAAGCACACTTCTTGTTTCATGCTGATGACCTTTTGTGGAAAAGTATTTTTTTTTTCAATAACTACTGTCATTGCATCATTTTTCTTTCATCATTTTTTTATACTAATATTTCCACCTTGTCTGAATTTAACTTTATTAATTTGAGTGTAAATTACAAAATCATATCACGGCTATTCGGTTTCTAAAACCATTATGGAGTAGCTATTAGTTGTTTAAAACTTGATCATTTATTAAATGAACTCAAACCAGTTAGTTTAAATTAATGGAATGAACATTAAAATCTTTCAGTTACCTATATCAAAAATGATTGACTAAAACCAACAATTTAAATTATGAGTGAATATGGACTCAAGATATTATGTTCACATACTCAATTCGTATTTGTTTTTAAACTTAAACGGTTTGTAGCAATCGTTTCCTCAATCAGTTTGAGTTGAGTTAACTTATTGGGTTTTACAGGGAGGGGTTTCGTGAGAGATTCCTGTCCTAACTGTACATGTGTGTATCAGACACCTGTGTGTGTTTACAGGGGTTTCGTGAGAGATACCTGTCCTAACTGTACATGTGTGTATCAGATACCTGTGTGTGTTTACAGGGGTTTCATGAGAGATTCCTGTCCTAACTGTACATGTGTGTATCAGATTACCTGTGTGTGTTTACAGGGGTTTCATGAGAGATTCCTGTCCTAACTGTACATGTGTATCAGATACCTGTGTGTGTTTACAGGGGTTTTATGAGAGATTCCTGTCCTAACTGTACATGTGTGCATCAGGACACCTGTGTGTGTTTACAGGGGTTTCAAGAGAGATTCCTGTCCTAACTGTACATGTGTGCATCAGATACCTGTGTGTGTTTACAGGGGTTTCGTGAGAGATTCCTGTCCTAACTGTTCATGTGTGCATCAGATACCTGTGTGTGTTTACCAGGGGTTTCGTGAGAGATTCCTGTCCTAACTGTACATGTGTGTATCAGACACCTGTGTGTGTTTACATGGGTTTCGTGAGAGATTACCTGTCCTAACTGTATATGTGTGCATCAGACACCCGTGTGTGTTTACAGGGGTTTCGTGAGAGATTCCTGTCCTAACTTTACATGTGTGTATCAGATACCTGTGTGTGCTTACAGGTGTTTACATGTGCATCAGACACCTGTGTGTGTTTACAGGGGTTTCATGACAGATTCCTGTCCTAACTGTACATGTGTGCATCAGATACCTGTGTGTGTTTACAGGGGTTTCATGAGAGATTCCTGTCTTAACTATACATGTGTGCATCAGATACCTGTGTGTGTTTACAGGGGTTTCGTGAGAGATTCCTGTCCTAACTGTACATGTGTGCATCAGATACCTGTGTGTGTTTACAGGGGTTTCGTGAGAGATTCCTGTCCTAACTGTACATGTGTATCAGACACCTGTATGTGTTTACAGGGGTTTCGTGAGAGATTCCTGTCCTAACTGTACATGTGCATCAGACACCTGTGTGTGTTTACAGGGGTTTCGTGAGAGATTCCTGTCCTAACTGTACATGTGTGTATCAGACACCTGTGTGTGTTTACAGGGGTTTCGTGAGAGATACCTGTCCTAACTGTACATGTGTGTATCAGATACCTGTGTGTGTTTACAGGGGTTTCATGAGAGATTCCTGTCCTAACTGTACATGTGTGTATCAGATTACCTGTGTGTGTTTACAGGGGTTTCATGAGAGATTCCTGTCCTAAACTGTACATGTGCATCAGACACCTGTGTGTGTTTACAGGGGTTTCGTGAGAGATTCCTGTCCTAACTGTACATGTGTGTATCAGACACCTGTGTGTGTTTACAGGGGTTTCGTGAGAGATACCTGTCCTAACTGTACATTTGTGTATCAGACACCTGTGTGTGTTTACAGGGGTTTCGTGAGAGATACCTGTCCTAACTGTACATGTGTGCATCAGACACCTGTGTGTGTTTACAGGGGTTTCGTGAGAGATTCCTGTCCTAACTGTACATTTGTGTATCAGATACCTGTGTGTGTTTACAGGGGTTTCGTGAGAGATTCCTGTCTTAACTGTACATGTGTGTATCAGATACCTGTGTGTGTTTACAGGGGTTTCATGAGAGATTCCTGTCCTAACTGTACATGTGTATCAGACACCTGTGTGTGTTTTTAGGGGTTTCGTGAGAGATTCTTGTCCTAACTGTACATGTGCATCAGACACCTGTGTGTGTTTACAGGGGTTTCGTGAGAGATTCCTGTCCTAACTGTACATGTGTGTATCAGACACCTGTGTGTGTTTACAGGGGTTTCGTGAGAGATTCCTGTCCTAACTGTACATGTGCATCAGACACCTGTGTGTGTTTACAGGGGTTTCATGAGAGATTCCTGTCCTAACTGTACATGTGTGTATCAGACACCTGTGTGTGTTTACAGGGTTTCGTGAGAGATTCCTGTCCTAACTGTACATGTGTATCAGATACCTGTGTGTGTTTACAGGGGTTTCATGCGTCGCATATGAATGCATCTAAATCAACAGTCTATGATCTAAATAGAATAAATAAATAGAATGAATAAACAAAGAAGGACAATTTTAGACTAAAAGTAGCCTACTGAAACTACTTTAAAGGGACTATTACTCTCTTTGCTGTTTTCCACCAGACTGGCATCCATCATCTTTTCATATATGTTCATCTTCAGAAGAGTACATAACCGGCATAGTTTCTTCAGAAGAAGACCTGAAACTTCTTCTGGAAAGCCACAAACGGGCAACTGGCACATCTTACACTGTTTGGTAATTTATCAGTTTCTAAATTAACTGCATGTTTATTTGTTTGATTGTTTCTTTATGACCTTATGGAAAGTATTGCTATGAAGAACATTTGTTGCGTTTTATAGACATGCACTTACGACAGCTACTTTCATTAAACAAATTTGTATTTACATGAAATTTAAAAAAAGAAAAGGAAAGGTAGTACAATGAAAATTATTAAATGCCTTTTTCGTTTATTTACTTCCTGGTGACAGGTCGGATGACAGTCAAAAAAAACAAAAAGTGACACCCCGATTTCTCTGGAAAGTTGAAGACTATTCAAAACACATTCCTCTCTCTGTGAAAAGAAGAGTGATATATGCTTGCCAGCATGGAAAAAACTACAAAAAGGCACCAAAAAACAGATGAGTTGGTATGTTCTAAAGTCTGCACAGATTTTCATGAGCTTAATGTATGTTGTATGAGAGATGTTGTATATATTTATAAAACGGTCATTCAAGTCCTTGATTCTGATTGGTTAAGCTGCGTTCAAAGCCGTTGTAAGTTACTCGATAAACACACCTGTGACCTAATTACATGAGTATTTCTCATGTAAATAAATATTTCTGTGTATAAAATAAATATTTTTATGGACTAGCCTTTTTTTTAAAATCAATAAGCCCTGTGAAGCCAAGTTTTACAGTGAATTTAGAACAGCTAAGTGTGCCCCTGCTTCATGGGGCTTATTGCTTTAATTTACTTTTAGACAAAATTGTAGGCATACTTTTTTAATTTATTTGTTTTTTTTTTTTTAGCTTGGCCCTAGAAAAAATAAAATGTAGTGATGTAGAAATCATGTGTCTTTCAATCTCCAGCATACTGAACATGAATATATCAGCAAAAGAAGATTTCACATTCAAAGCACCAAGAAAGTTGATTGCCCAGCAAAACTATATGTCAGATATATATTAAGGTAAATTTCACTGTCATGACTCATTTAAATGCACTCATTTAATATGTATAACTTTATTACCATTATAAAGGTAATGGTGAAAATAGTGCACTTTTTAGTTCTGTCTCATGTTAGGGTGTTGCCAACATAATACATAGGACTACTTAACTGGATATTTTTCAGATAGATACTCATTATGGTATGTTGTTCTTGACAGATATGACAACTTTGCTGTTGGAGACAAAAGTTCTAGAAGTGAAAAACAAACAGCTATAAAGAGGCATCTGGAGTCAATAAAAGAGAACCCCACTGCCACTTCTGAAGTAATTCTGTCAAAATACCTTTGGCAGAAGCGCACATACATGAATATGTTTCACTTGGAATGACCTCTGTCCCTTTCCTGAAGAAGGTTCTGAAACCTTTGTCCAGAAAGAGCTTTCAGCATGGGAAGTGTTCTACCACGCACACAGGACCCATCATACTACCCATCAAGCCATGTTATTCAAAACCATGTGCATCAGGCCTTACTTGCTGGAAAATACTCTGGCTTTGATCAACTGCAACTGGAAAAGAAAATTGATGAATGGAAATTAACAGATTCAGGTTGCCCAGTTTTTCTTTAGGCAGTGCACAGAGAACTACAGACATCAGACAGAAATATATGTTGAAGTGAATGCACAAAGAAATGGATTTCCAGTCACCGAAGACTCTGATTTTGAGGATAAACACACACCAGAGATGACCACATCACAAGAAACATTCTTTTTTTTTTCCATCAAAACATACAACAGCAGCATTTACTTGAGCGTTATGGAGATATGGTCCTTCTTGATGCCACTTACAGAACCACCAAATATGCATGGCACCCGTTTCTGGTTGTTGTTCGGACCAATGTTGGCTACAAACCGGTTGCTGAGTTTATATGTGAAAACGAGACAACCACAGCGATAGCTGAAGCTCTTAACATCCTGAAACAGTGGAACCTGCATTGGGAGCCAAAGTACTTCATGCTTGATTATTCACAACAGGAATATCAAGCTCTGGACCATACATTTCCAAATGCACAGAAGTATTTATGCTCATTCCATCGTGAGCAAGCTTGGATACGATGGACAAGACAAGGTACAGTCCAGCTGTAGTGTATTTTTTATTTTATACCAGAATTCCATTTATAGTCTTTGGTATTCATTATAATCCTGGATATGTGATTATGTATATTTTGTGGTTTTTTTTATTTTGTTGTTGTTGTTTTACTTTTAGAAGTAAACCAATACAACCTTAAATTTACATTTCCGTTTTTCAAAAACATCTTTCTAAGTACTTGCATTACATTGTTTTCTTATTTTCATTTATTTACATTTCGTTTGTACCGTAAATTACTCATCTGAAACATATAGGTAATTCCTATTTTTACAGTGTTTAATATCCCATATATTCTCTTTCTGGCAGCCAAGAACAAGTTGTCCCTCTCTGAGCAAAGTGAACTACTTGGCCACCTGCGTGAAATAGCTAGTGCCCCAAGTGAATCATCTTGTGATAGGGAGGTTGACAGACTGAAGGAGAGCAAGGTTTACAAGAAGTCATTTGAAGTCAGACATTATGTTGATACAAGGTGGCTATGTATTCGGGAGGTGAGGTACTGCACTGGACATGTTCCGTGTTCAACGTGTTCAATTGTTGTACAGTACATTTAGATTGGAATAAAAGGGACGGGCCAGCATTTAGTTTACTCTAAAATTATTATACCCTGTCAACACCAACAGACACAACAAAAGCAAGTCATTGTCATCACTGATTCAGTCTACACTTTATTAAGATAGTTGTGCTGGGTTAAGGAAATAGATGCCCCTATTTTGCCACTGTCTGGGCTGGTTTAGGATATCTGCTTTTATGCATCCAGTGTAGACTGGGTGTAATGTTCTATTCTTTCTGCATCGACTACTTTTATCAAAGTAATATGTTCTTTTCCCTTTCAGCGGTGGTGTAGGGCCTATGTGCCACAAGGATTCTCTGTGGCAGTTACCACCAACAATGGAGTTGAGGCTCTCAATAAATCATTGAAGAGCTTCTACCCCAAATTTTCTGGAACAGGAAGTCTAACATCTCTGCTTGAAACTATGATATGCGATTTCGTCCCAGAACAGTTGCTATCCTACAGTAGACTCAACTTTATCTACAGTAGTGAATGCAAAACATACAATCCAGATGTGCCAACGTTCCTGAGAGACAGACCCAGGAGTTTTGTCAAACATTGCTTAAACAGTATCCAAGCAGCTTCCATCTATTCAAAAGAGCATGTCGAGGTACTTGGAAAGGAATCTTTCAAGGTAAAGAGTGAGACAACCTCTGCATGGTACAGAGTAGAACTTGGTGACTCTGAAAGGTACCCATCTTGTGAATGTGTCCACTTCAAAACAACGTTCTTACCATGTAAGCATTTTCTTCGCTGTTTTTGTCACTCTGACAAAACATGGGGAGACCTTAGCCCAGTTTATTGTCGAAGCCCATATATAACTCTGGATTTCAGTGTTGCTCTAACTAATCCACCAACCACAGAGAACAGCACTCAAGAAGACTTTTCTAGTGACTTTTGTGTTAGTCCTCGTCCTTACCCAAGGAAACAGACACACAACCTGGTGTAGGAGCTGATCAGCAGCGCTTGCGCGAAGAGCTCAAACAGTTACATGATGTATCATATATGTGCATTGACAAGGAGCAATTCAGAATGCATCTTGTGTTGTTCATGAGCTATGTGAAACACTCAAATCCACTTTACCTAAAGATCATGGCCTGGTTCTCCAGCAGCAAGAAGCTGTCAAGCACAACTTCGGCCTTTACCAAGTCGCTGTAATAAGGCTAAACAAAAACTGCAAGAAAACGCAAAATGAGAGCGATGGCAGTTTCAAATGAAGGTTTGTTATATTACAATGACATGGTGTATAATTTTTTTTTTAATCTTGTAGCAATACTGTGCTATACCATCAGTGTTTGCCCAAAGGGTTATTTTTTATAAATTATGTACTATTTCCTTTTTGTACTGTTTTTGTTTTGTTTTGTTGACGTGTCAACTTGGTGTATAGTACACATGACTTGTCTTGGCATTTGGCAACCTTTTATAGTTTATTGTTGAAAAGGTCTCTGTGCTATACATAAATTCTGTTTTCTCTATGCTTTATTTTTATTCTTTTTCATATTCTGTTAATTTCCTTGTCAGGTGATGGCCATTTCCATAAAAAGACTAAACATACAGAGATGGACAAAGACTTGCTTCAGGCAATATACAGTTAATATACTATTAATGAATTGCTATTAATGCATGAAGTTTTAAGTTGTTTGTGATTTTCTCTTCAGTCGTGTGGTGTGGAGGTCTCTGTGGAAGAAACAAGGAAAGCATCCACACTGATACACGCGGACACTCTTGAGAACCATAGTGAAAACTTACCTAGGTAAACAAAGGTGAGAATATGATTGTGAAATAAAATGTTCTGTCAATAACATATGTCCACTGAGCAAATACTTTGAGCTCGTTTATATGTACGTTGTATTTTTTTAGGACATGGCATCAGAGGTGAGACGTATTATGGAACAAGATGACCCAAACATGGTGATAAGCACAGCTTTCAAACCTATGCATTAGACAGAGTGACCTGGCAACGCTGGAGGAGGGTTCCTGGCTCAATGACATGGTAAGAGTGTAAGCGAACATACAGTAAGATTAAAAATTACACTTTCTCAAAAAGACAGACAGTATTTGTTCATAATAATCAAAAAGCAACTACTTGATTGATTGTCTAAAGTGTATTTTATTTTTAGATAACATATTTCTCATATTTGCACATGCACATATTTCGCTTACTTTTCAACCCTCCCCTCTGACCAACTACCATCTCAGTTAGGTACATCACTTTTCATGATCTATTCAATTCCTTGTAGATAAAATCAGGTCATCGTTTTTTTTTTGCTGTCATTTTTCTTTTTTTTCAGTCACATTATAGAAGTAAAATCAGTTGTAGTTGGGTATCATTCACATTGACTTCCTCTAGCATAATTATTTTAGTAAATTTTGTCATGCTTTTTATTGTGCAATAAATATATTTAAAAAAAATAAGATCAATTATACTACTAATATTGTAGCTAATTATCTTTATCTATCACTGTTTTGCTTGATTGCATTAAAATCCCACAGTCATCAAGTTGGACACAACAATCTCTGATTTCTTTAAATATTGGCATTGGTCTGATTAATCTGAACATTTTAAAAAGCTCTAATGTTGGCTGTCAGGTATATGTGTATCATTAATATTTTACTCTTATGTTCTCACGGTTATCAACTTCTATTTGTCTCTGATAATGAAGAGGAGCAATGATCAGCAGGAAGGTCTTAAAGTGTACTGTTTGAGCACATTTTCTACCCAAAGCTTCTGAGTAGTGACGGACATCTTGCAGGCCATGCAGCAGTTAAGAAATGGACAAAAACAGTGGATCTCTTCGTCCAGGATCTAGTTCTTGTTCCGCTGCACCTTGACTTACACTGGGCTTTGGCTGTAAGTAATTTATGAATAGTAATGCCTTTGTAACACATTGTTTCCATATCTATACTGTATGATTAAAAGTGTAAAAATTTTATATTTACCTTTACACTACTTTTTTTTTTAACCTTTGACCTCCATTGCTTATCACCAGGTAATTGATTTCAAATCCCAGACCATCCAGTGCTATGACTCCATGGGTCAAAGACATGATGACATCTGCCACATAATGTTGTGAGTTATGTCCAATTACAACTTTGGTTTTAACCTCAAACGGCTTTGAAGGAATCTATGCATGTCTCTTGTGATTTTAATTAACAGGAAATACCTCATGGAGGAGAGAAGAAACTCAAAAAAGCCTGCTGCTTTGAGGCTTCCAGGTGGACCATCGCCGAATGAGAACCAACGTATGCATACCACCATATAATAAGTTATACAAATATTCTTTAAACTGTGCCCTTTTTTTACTGTTATACTTAATTGGAATTTTGTTTCTAGGAAATTCCCAAACAGAATAATGGAAATGACTGTGGTGTTTTCATCTGCAAATATGCAGACTTCCTTTCTAAAGGAAAGCCACTTGCTTTCAGACCGGTACATGACCAAGCTACAATATTTATATTTCTCTCAAACCTGATTCTTAACACTTGTTTGACTTTATTAATAACCATCTATCCACTAACACACTAGTATCTACCTCACTCTAAACTTAGGACTAACACTTAGTACAGTAACAACATGGAACACCTTAGCAACTGTATCATTGTCTCACTGATATATCTTTAAAAGCTTTTATTTTTTGTCAAAATCCATCATCAAAGTTTGTCTGTACATGATTGTTCTCTTTCTATGTAGTGTGACATTCCTGTCATACGAAAGGTGATGGTGTGGGAGATAGTACATAAGAAGATCCTGTAAAGATTGTGTCCTGACCGGAGACATCAAAAGCTGAGGTCCTGCCTTGTTCCTTGCTTGTTAATATTTAATATTTTCTTTTTTAATAAAGTTGAGTATGAACAACTCATTTTCAGTATGTTGTTTTAAAATAGGAGTGGAAAAGAAGTTAGTAAAAACCTAGGATTTAAGGTTTAACAGCGTATTTGTATGTGTATTAGAATATATATATATATTTATATAGAGATTTTATTTTAACTTGTCTAGTCTGTGAGCTAATTAAAGCAACTTTATTTTTATAGTACATTTTCAAACAACAGACGTTGCCCCAAAGTGCTTTACAAAAATAACATTAAAATCATACAACAAAACAAACATAACTTATTTATTTTCTTTAGCTTTTGAATAAGTTTTTAAATAAGACTTAAAAGTGGCAATTGATGGAGTGACCTGACCTCACGTGGAATGGAGGAGACTATTCCAGAGGTTTGGGACCTACCACAGAAAAGCACAATCTCCTTTGATTTTAAATGACAACGAGGGACCTTTAAAAGCTGTTGATGGATGTAAGGAACTTAGCTATAGGAAAAATTAATAATCAATAATAAGTTGTTATGATTAATTATGAACATTTGGGTCAGTTAATTGGATTAACTTGACATGGCTAAATTAATATTACAATCAATTTAAAGCAAGCACATGTAATACAGTTACGACAGATATCTCTCATGAAACCCCTGTAAACACACACAGGTGTCTGATGCACACATGTACAGTTAGGACAGGAATCTCTCACGAAACCCCTGTAAACACACACAGGTGTCTGATACACACATGTACAGTTAGGACAGGAATCTCTCATGAAACCCCTGTAAACACACACAGGTATCTGATACACACATGTACAGTTAGGACAGGAATCTCTCATGAACCCCTGTAAACACACACAGGTATCTGATACACAAATGTACAGTTAGGACAGATATCTCTCATGAAACCCCTGTAAACACACACAGGTGTCTGATACACACATGTACAGTTAGGACAGGAATCTCTCATGAAACCCCTGTAAACACACTCAGGTATCTGATGCACACATGTACAGTTAGGACAGGGAATCTCTCATGGAAACCCCTGTAAACACACACAGGTGTCTGATACAACACATGTACAGTTAGGACAGGAATCTCTCACGAAAACCCCTGTAAACACACAAAGGTGTCTGATACACATGTACAGTTAGGACAGGAATCTCTCCTGAAACCCCTGTAAAACACACACAGGTGTCTGATACACGCATGTACAGTTAGGAGAGGAATCTCTCATGAAACCCCTGTAAACACCACACAGGTAATCTGATGCACGCATGTACAGTTAGGACAGGAATCTCTCATGAAACCCCTGTAAACACATACAGGTGTCTGATACACACATGTACAGTTAGGACAGGAATCTCTCACGAAACCCCCTGTAAACACACACAGGTATCTGATGCACACATGTACAGTTAGGACAGGAATCTCTCATGAAACCCCTGTAAACACACACAGGTAATCTGATGCACGCATGTACAGTTAGGACAGGAATCTCTCATGAAACCCTGTAAACACACACAGGTGTCTGATGCACACATGTACAGTTAGGACAGGAATCTCTCACGAAACCCCTGTAAACACACACAGGTATCTGATGCACACATGTACAGTTAGGACAGGAATCTCTCACAAAACCCCTGTAAACACACACAGGTGTCTGATGCACATGTACAGTTAGGACAGGAATCTCTCACGAAACCCCTGTAAACACACACAGGTGTCTGATACACAACTGTACAGTTTAGGACAGGAATCTCTCACGAAACCCCTGTAACACACACAGGTATCTGATACACACATGTACAGTTAGGACAGGAATCTCTCATTGAAACCCCTGTAAAACACACACAGGTATCTGATACACAATATACAGTTAGGACAGATATCTCTCATGAAACCCTGTAAACACACACAGGTGTCCTGATACACAATGTACAGTTAGGACAGGAATCTCTCATGAAACCCCTGTAAACACACACAGGTGTCTGATACACATGTACAGTTAGGACAGGAATCTCTCATGAAACCCCTGTAAACACACACAGGTGTCTGATACACATGTACAGTTAGGACAGGAGTCTCTCATGAAACCCCTGTAAACACACACAGGTATCTGATGCACACATGTACAATTAGGACAGGAATCTCTCACGAAACCCCTGTAAACACACACAGGTATCTGATGCACACATGTACAGTTAGGACAGGAATCTCTCACGAAACCCCTGTAAACACACACAGGTGTCTGATGCACACATGTACAGTTAAGACAGGAATCTCTCATGAAACCCCTGTAAACACACACAGGTATCTGATGCACACATGTACAGTTAGGACAGGAATCTCTCACGAAACCCCTGTAAACACACACAGGTGTCTGATGCACACATGTACAGTTAAGACAGGAATCGCTCATGAAACCCCTGTAAACACACACAGGTATCTGATGCACACATGTACAGTTAGGACAGGAATCTCTCACGAAACCCCTGTAAACACACACAGGTATCTGATGCACATGTACAGTTAGGACAGGAATCTCTCATGAAACCCCTGTAAACACACACAGGTATCTGATGCACACATGTACAGTTAGGACAGGAATCTCTCATGAAACCCCTGTAAACACACACAGGTGTCTGATGCACACATGTACAGTTAGAACAGGAATCTCTCACGAAACCCCTGTAAACACACACAGGTGTCTGATGCACACATGTACAGTTAGGACAGATATCTCTCATGAAACCCCTGTAAACACACACAGGTGTCTGATACACATGTACAGTTAGGACAGATATCTCTCATGAAACCCCTGTAAACACACACAGGTATCTGATACACATGTACAGTTAGGACAGATATCTCTCATGAAACCCCTGTAAACACACACAGGTATATGCACATGTAATATGCCATTTTAATAACTGACAGTACACTGTCTTTGTATAATAAGTTTAACGACATAAGAATCATCCAATTAACGTTATCAGCGAAAACAAGTGCATCATTTTTATTCATGTATTAAATTAATCGATCTCTGGGTTGATAAATATTTCTGGTCAGTAGAGAAAGTTTAAGTTCATCCACTCTTACCTTTACACACAACACAGTTTATTTTATTTTATTTTCGTTTCTTTTTTATTTTTTTGTTAAAAGTGTGACCGTGGATCCTGGTGTATTACAATATCTCAGATTGTTTTAATGGTGCGGTTTTGTAATTATAGCGTGTGACTTTGAAATAATTTACTTGACATGACATAAATATTCAATCTTAACCTCGTTTCTATTAGCGGCAACAAAATAATATACCGTTGGTATCTTGGTCCTCATACACTTAGTGCGCATGACCGGTGACCTATGCAAATTCGGAGCGCCTACTCTACCACGTCACAATTTTGACGCTGTACTGAAACCCCTGGAAATAAGTGACTGCCTGCCCAATACGTCGATCGCGATCGACTGGTCGATCGCATAGCCAATGACGGTAAAACAAAAAAAAAAAAAAAAAAAAAAAACACCGCGCCTTTTCAGAAAACGTCTCCGGTTACTTTGTAACCTCGGTTCCCTGAAAGGCCAAGGAACGGACCATTACGGATGTCGTATATGGGAACTCCTCTCATCCTTCACTTCCGCTGAAATCCTTATAGGCTAACGCCAGCAGAGCTGGCCCCAATTGACGCAAATATGCAAATACTGAACTTCGTAGCAGTATAAAGCAAGTGCAGCGTCAATTCCCTTCAGAATCGAACAAAAAACGCTAAATCAATAGCGAACACGGCGGCGAGCGTAATGTCTCGTTCCTTGCCTTTCAGGGAACCGAGGTTACGAAAGTAACCGGAGACGTTACCTATCAAGGCTACGGAACTCGACATTACGGATGTCGTATATGGGAACTGTATAGAATCCCGCCGTGGCAGCAAACAACCACTGACAACAGACCCAATACCAAAACGCCCCTCCAGTATGCAAGCGTCTGATAGGCCGAGATTGACCAATAGCGAACCTCTAACCTCTGATTGGCCCGAGGGGACCAATCACAAGCTCACAAACACTGCCAGAATTTGCACATCCCGAGCAGTATAACTAGGGGGAAGTTTGCACTGTCGAGAAACAGGGCAATAACCACAGTAAGAGAAGGTCAACGCATAGCGGTGACAAACCAGTACAAATACACAATAGCACACAGAACAACTCATAAGCAAAGCGCAGAGCAGCTCTATCCAGTGCTGTGTGTGCAATCAACTCACCGAAAGCATCTCGAGACGCTACGGAGGGCAAATCCAACTTGTAAAACCTGGCAAACGTTGTTCTGAGAAGACCAGCCAGCCGCAAGACATAAATCCTGAATAGACATACCCTTAGTCAAGCCCACGAGGAGGCAATCGCTCTAGTCGAATGGGCCTTGACGTTAAGGGGGCATTCCTGCCCCAGGCAATCATAAGCCAAAACAATAGCGTCCACAATCCAGTGAGCAAGCCTCTGTTTAGAGACACCCCGTCCCTTGTTGCACACCCACCAAAGCACACAAACAGCTGGTCCGATTGTCGAAAAGCTGCCGAGCGAGAAATGTATTCCCTGAGCGCTCTGACTGGGCAAATAGCACTCTGAGCAACCGAATCCTGAGAGGTTGATGGCTCCGTGGACAGGGCAGGCAGAGAAACAATCTGCGCTCTGAACGGGGTATGAGCGACTTAGGAACGTAACCCGGCCTCGGTCTGAGAATTACATTGCAGTTTCCCGGTCCAAAGCGAATACAATCTTCACTTACCGAGAAAGCCTGTAAATCCCCAACTCGCTTCGCCGAGGCGAGAGAGCGAGAAGCAGTGCCGTCTTAACCGATAGCTCCTTAATGGCAATCGAAGCTAAGGGCTCGAAGGCGCGGTCGCGACAAAGCGTCCAAGACCAACATTAAATCCCACGGCGGCACCGAAGGCGGCCGTGCAGGGCATAATCTCCTAGCTCGCCTGAGGAACCGTGTCACCGACGCATGTCTACCGATAGACTGCCCGTCAACAGGGGGGTGAAACGCGGCAATAGCGGCTACATATACCTTCAGAGTGGATGGTAGGCTTCCTTCGTCCATCCTGTACTGAAGGAAGCGTAGAATAACCGACACAGAGCAGTTCGCTGGGTCTATACCGACATTCTGACACCATTTCGAGAACACACCCCACTTCAAAGCATACAGGCGCCTGGTGGACGGAGCTCGCGCCTCCGCGATGGTATTCAAAACACCGCGCGTGCAGCGTGTCCCGCCCGCTCAGCGACCCTGCAGCGGCCACACATGGGGTTCCACAGCCCGGGGTTGGGATGCCAGATCGTTCAGCTCGCCTGAGACAGAAGGTCCTTCCTGAGCGGAATCTCCCATGGCTGTCCTGCCAGTAAACTCTACCAGATCCGCGAACCAGGGCTGATTCGGCCAGTTCGGGGCTACCAGAGTGACCGCCCGCCTTCTCCTCCCTGATTTTGCACAACACCATGGGCAAAATTTTCACCGGAGGAAAAGCATAGAGGCGGACTTTCGGCCATCGCGCGGTCAGCGCGTTTACCTCCCGGGGGGAACGAGACAGCGAGAAGAACATCGGACAATGCGCATTCTCGCTCGTCGCAAAGAGGTCGACCTCCGCTCTGCCGAAACGATTCCATATCAGCTGAACCGTCCCGGGGTGAAGCCTCCACTCCGCTTGGGGAATCCCGCTTCTCGAGAGCATATCCGCCCCGCGATTCAGAACGCCGGGGATGTGCGCCGCTCTCAGCGAGAGGAAAAATCGGTCCGCCCACAGCAGAAGGGATTCCCGCCTGCCTGAAAAGGGCTCTGGAATGTACCCCGCCTTGGCGATTTATGTACGAGACCACAGAAGTGTTGTCGGTCCGAATCAAACACATGCTGATGCTTCAGCTGAGACCGGAAGGCTTTTAGAGCTAGAGAGACCGCTTCTAGTTCCAAACGATTTATGTGCCAGTCCATCTGCTTCCCTAACCACCGACCCGAGGCGGGCTTTCCCAAGCAGACGGCTCCCCATCCGGTGGACGAAGCGTCCGTCAGGACCTCCACGCGCCGCGTCACTATGCCCATAGGGACGCCTGAGCTGAGGAGATCTGGATTCCTCCACGGGTCCAGGGCAGCGGGCGCATCCGCGGGTGATCATAATGCGCTTGTGGCCAGAAAACCACTCGCTCGGGCGGACGCGCGCTTTCAGCCAGTGTGTGCAGCGGTCTCATATGCAGCAGCCCCAGGTGACACACCGAAGAAGCCGCTGCCATCCGTCCCAGTAGCCTTTGAAACTCTTTCAGTGGGACGAGTCTGCCAGGTTTGAAGAGACCGAGAGAGGAGCTCAGAGTCTCTCCGCTCGCTCGGGGGAAAGGCGCGCTCTCATTCTCACTGAATCCAAGCACACTCCCAGGAATGTTGTAGTCTGGCTCGGTGTGAGCCACACTTTTCTGGACGTTCACCCTCAAAACCGAGCCTCCCCAGGTGTCGAAGGAGGGCTTCCACATGGCTGACAGCGTTTCTCTCGACTGCGCGAGAACCAGCCAGTCGTCCAGATAGTTCAAGACGCGCATCCCGCTCGATCTGAGGGGTGAAAGTGCCGCGTCCACGCATTTCGAAAATGTTCGGGGGGCTAGGGCTAGTCCAAACGGGAGCACCGTATATTGGTACACCGAATTTTCGAACGCAAACCTCAGGAATGCCTGTGACGCTTTACCTATCTGAATATGAAAGTAAGCGTCCTTTAAATCCACTGAAGCGAACCAATCCCCGGGGCGAATTTGCGCCAGGATTTGCTTCAGAGTAGTCATCCTGAAGCCGCGCTTGTGAAGCGCTCTGTTGACCGGTCTCAGATCCAGAATGGGGCGGAGACCCCCCTCCTTTCTTCGGTACAACGAAGTAGCGGCTGTAGAATCCGTCCTCCCACTCTTTCGGGGGAACTGGTTCTATAGCCTTCTTTTCGACCAAGCTGCACACTTCTTGCCTCAGCACGTGAGCGTTTTGGGGCAAAGTTTATGACTGAATTACGCCGCGGAAGCGGGGTGGTCTGCGTTTGAACTGAAGTGTGTATCCGCACCGAATTATATTCAACACCCACGGCGAAATGCCCGGAATAGCCTCCCACGCTGCCTGAAAACGACTGAGCGTGGGCTGATCTAAACCTGCGGTCATCGCCGCTGCGGTCATCGCCGCTATGTGAGGGCTGGGAATATTTATTGACCGTGACTCCTGCGCTGCTCGAAGGCAGGGCGGGTAACACAGTGTGTGGTGCAAGAGGGAGAAAAAAGCTCTGTTTGTGAAGTAGTGATCTGCTTTATTTCTGAACAAGAAACACATTCACAAAACAACTGCACGGGTCGCTCGCAGAACGCCGAGGGACCAAGTGCATTTAGAGCGCGCCGCTTGGACGCGGGGCCGACCTGGCGCTCTCTTCTCCTCTTGCCCCGAGCGGTCAGGACGACCCCTGCTTAGGCCTCGCAGGGGACGCGGTGGGCTTTCTGCGCGGGCTCCTCTGCGTCCTCTTGCCGCCCGCTCCATGCCACTGGCCGCTACGGCCTCTACGGCATCCGGTCCCGGGCGGGGCGCTGCCTGTCTTCTAGCCGCGGCCTGAGGTTGGCGGCCCGAGGCGGAAGACGAACGAGAGCGAGGCTGCGGCTGCTGCGGCGGCGGCGGCGCCCTCCGAGGAATCACGTGGCTCATGGCTTTCGCTTTCTTCTGCGTCTCGGAGTAACGCTCAGTGACTTTCTCCACGGCGTCTCCGAACAGGCCTGCAGGGGACGATCGGTGCGTTCAGCAGCGTCTTCCTATCGGCCTCCTGTACGTCCGACAGGGTGAGCACAGGTGTCTGTGGAGGACCACCAGGAACCCATTGAACGGCCAATTGCTTGGGCCCGAACGCTTCGTGGCCAGGAGCGCGAGGGTCCGTGGCCGAACGGAGATCTCGGATGGCGTCAGCGTCGATAGAGGCGGCGTCATCCAGAGACTTGAGTTGCTTAGCCTGCAGCACTTGGAGAACGGCCCATGGCATGCAACGCAGAAAACCGCCTCCCCGCGGCACCGTAGGCCTTGTTAGCTTGGTGGGCCGTAAATCTACAGGCTCGGGACGGCAGGCTGCGGTCCGAGCCCAGGGCGGGAGCCGACGGGCAGAGGGTGCGCGGCGACGGTTCTCCTCGACGGGGGGGATGCGGAGGTAGCCGTGGTCCCCCCGCCTCAACATGGCTTGGTGGAAGTGAGGGTGCGCGCCGATTGCGGGGCCACCCACGACTTCACCACGTGCTCATGCACGTCAGGAAAAAACGGTGTTCCTCTTTTCGAAGCGGCCTGACGGCGGCTCGATTGGAGGAACCACGTATCCAGTTTGCTCTTTGAAGGTTCGTCGGGAGCCTTCCACGACAGGTCCAGTTCCTCGACGGCTTTCGAGAGGATGCGGAAAAGCTCGTCCTGCAGGTCCGCCGGGGTCTCTTGCTCCGCGGCCGTCCGTGATGCGGCCTGCTCCGCACCCCAGTCGTTCTCGGAGGCAGACAGAGACATGGAGTCGTCTTCCTCACTCGCCCCGAAGGAAACGAAGTCAGCGACCTCGCGAGGGGGCTGAAAGGTGGGGTCGGGAAAGCTCACCGGGGGACGAACCTCGACTCCGCGGTTGGGGGGGGCTACCAGCGGCTCAGTGGCGGCGGTGGGCCCAATCCCCGCTGCTGCGCGAGCCTCATCCCTCCTGGCTTTGAGAGCTCGAAGAGACATGTCCGCGCAGTGGTCGCAGGACCCTCCGTCCGTGAGGGCTGACTCGGCATGGGCCAGCCCCAAACACGCGACGCAGAACAGGTGCGTGTCGGGGGGCAAGATGTGGCCCGCGCACAAGTTGCAGTTAGTTGCCATCGGATGCAGGAGACAGTGCAAGTATCTCGGCGCAACTTCAACGACGGCGAAGTAATTCAAGTTGTAGTATCAGCTTTCTAGCACACGATTTAAGCGTGAAGAGAGAGATTCTGAAGGGAATTGACGCTGCACTTGCTTTATACTGCTACGAAGTTCAGTATTTGCATATTTGCGTCAATTGGCCAGCTCTGCTGGCGTTAGCCTATAAGATTTCAGCGGAAGTGAAGGATGAGAGGAGTTCCCATATACGACATCCGTAATGTCGAGTTCCGTAGCCTTGATAGGGAACCAATCCATCCTATCATGTCATTATATTACCATGTGCCCGCTGATTGATGTGTAGACAGGCCAGTCTGCTGGTTGCTAGAAAGTTTTTTACACTACGTTACCATAACAACCATAAACATATCTCGACAGTCGACTACAGAAATGCGCCATTGCTTTCGTTTTCCCGTTGCTTTTCGCTATTGCTCGTTTATTATCTGTAGACAAACAAATATTATACCACAATGAATGAGGGAGTAAAAGAATTTAAAAAATCAAAGACTTACCATTTCCATCAGGAATGGGAAGATGACTACTTATTCACGATGTCATACTCAAAGTGTGTCTGTCTGATCTGTCGATCCAGCATTGCACTTCCAAAGAAGGGGAATGTAGAGAGACACTTTAGAATGGTTCATCGAACCTTTGATACAGACTTTCCTCCAAGCAGTGAATTGAGAAAGAGAAAGGTGAGGGAGTTGAGACAGCAGTCTCTTTTCACTCGGCCAACAGCGAAAGCAAAGGCCGCAACAGAGGCATCGTTCCGGGTGAGTCGGACGATCGTTAGGCACAAAAAGTATTTCCAGGATGGAGTAATGGTGAAGGAAGCCTTCATTGAGGCTGCGGATTCTTTGTTTAAAGACTTTACGAACAAAACAGAAATAATGTCTGCAGTCAAAGCTGTTCAGTTGACAAGAAATACAGTGACCAGGCGATGCGAAATGATGGGCGACAACTTAATGCAGCAGCTTGCTAAGGACATTGACTGTTGCGAGTGCTTCTCGCTACAGATGGACGAGTCTACGGACATCACAGACAAAGCCCAATTGTGCATTTTAATTCGAATGGTCCTCCACGACATGACTGCAAAAGAGGAACTTTTAGCAGTTCTGCATATGAACGCACACACACGAGGGGGTGATAGCTTTGAGATATTCAAACACTTTATCGACAAGAATAAGATGCCAGTGTGCAAACTGGTGTCAATCACCACCGACGGTGCGCCTTCCATGATGGCCGCTCTTATGGATTTGTTGCCAAATGCCGAGAGGATGAGGCGTTTCCTGATTTTTTCAGGAGCGTTGTGTGCGAAAATGTTGAACATGAAAGAAATTATGGACGTAGCAAACAAAGTAGCCTGCTCTATCCGTGCTAGTTCTCTTCAAAGACGACTGTTCCGCTTGCATCTTGAGGAGGCTGGCAGCGACCACTCAGACCTAATGCTTCACACGGACGTAAGGTGGTTGAGTAGGGGGAAATTCCTGCAACGATTCCGCGATCTCCCTTCCTCGAGGTAAAGCAGTTCCTACATGACAACAAACATGCGGAATACACGCAACTTAATGATGATCGTTGGCTGCTTGATTTGGCGTTTTTAACTGATCTGGCGAACTTGCTCAATGAGCTGAACGTGGAATTACAGGGCAAAGACAAAATCGTGATCGATATGATAAGCACAGTGAACGCCTTCAAGGGAAAACTTAAACTGCTTTCTTCAAAGATCCAACGCCATGATCTGGGGAACTTTAGAAACGTTGCATCTGAGCTGAATAGTCAAGGGAAGGACTTAACAGGGATTGACAGTGCATATTATGCAGAACAGATTGACACCGTCCTGTCATACTTTGACAGGAGATTTCAAGACTTCTCCCTACTCGAGCCAGTTGCCACGTTTATGTGCTTCCCTTTTCTGGAGAATGCTGAGGTCGATGTCCTCGCTTCCAAAATCGCAACAATGTTTCAGCTCAGTTCTGCTGAAGTTGAAGATGAGATCTTGACACTACAAGCGGATATTAACTTGAAGTCTAGGGCCCATGAACAATTCTGGAGTTTACTCACAGAAGAAAAGTATCCCAACATGAGAAAATGTGCAACATCACTGACTGCAATGTTTGGGTCTACTTACTTGTGCGAATCGACCTTTTCACATATGAAATTTATCAAATCCAAATACCGCTCCACCCTGACCGACGATCATTTGGAGGCCTGTCTTAGACTGGCTATCAGTAGCTATTGCCCGCACTATGCATCCCTGGTGGACTCCATCCAATGCAAGTCATCATCTGAATAAGGTACTGACCACTGATGTGAACATGCCATGTGTATGCAAGAAAATGACTACATGCAAGTTGTATTGTACATAAAGTTAATTCATTGTCTGAAAGTTTCAATGTTTGAACAGTGAATTGTAGTGTGATATAGTGTGTAATGTTGGCCAAATGCCTGTAATGTATGTATGTTAAAAGAAATGTTAAGTGTTAAAAAAAAGTTACATTTCAGAGTGTGTGTGTGTGTGTGTGTGTGTGTGTGTGTGTGTGTGTGTGTGTGTGTGTGTGTGTGTGGTGTGTGTGTGTGTGTGTGTGTGTGTGTGTGTGTGCGTGCGTGCGTGCGTGCGTGCGTGCGTGCGTGCGTGCGTGCGTGCGTGCGTGCGTGCGTGCGAGTGTGTGTGTGTGTGTGTGTGTGTGTGCTACCTGAATGGGTAAAGTTGCATTCCAATGTGTGGATTTTGATGTACTGTAAATGCACTGAATTGTATGGGAAATGTAATGTAAGTGCCAGTGCCACTGTGTATGAAATCACATGCATGATGATTAGCTTCTATTGTGGACTATGTTACTGTTGTTACTGTGTTTTTAGTGTTGGTAGGGAAATTAAACTCAAGTCATAAATTAATAATGATTTAAGTGTGTAACATTAAAGCAACATAGCAGCCAATATGACACTGTGTTTGTTTTGATACATTAAAAAAGACACGTAATGTAATGTGAGTAGTAGATCATTCTGACCCAGTCACTTTAAAAGGTAGGTCACCATTCAGAAAAGCATGGGCACCCCTGCTGTAAAGTTTTTGAAAAAATCGAAAAGCCCAAAGATCTGTATCTCTTGCTAAATTAATTTAATATGTTTGTGATGCCTTTTATCTTTTCTCTGTTTCTTTTCTGTTTTCTTTTTTTTTTAAATGATTGTTGTTTCAAGTTATAGCCTACTTACCAAATGTGAAAATGTGTAAATGTGTCAAGAACTTGATATCAAATTCTGTAATTTTGAAAAAAAAAAAATTTTTTTAAAAAATTAAAAAAATACATATATAGACCGAACTTCCCATTTTCAAATGTTGTGGTCGGGGCTAAGTTCGGCTGGCATCCAGGCTAGGGTTATGCATCAAAAGGTTATAGAATGTAAGTTGAAAGAATGTGCTTAGAATGATTATTTATTGATCAAAATCTAGTCATTTGAAGGTAGAAAAAATAGAAGAAAAATTTTTCAAATTAAATTAAATAAGCTTTCTGGACAAAAAAATAATAATTCATTTTAGGGCTTCGGCTTCATCGGAATTAAGGTGTTGGTTATACCTAGGTGATTCGATATTTTTTATTTATTGGTGATTCAATATTTTTGAATCATCCGCCAATTTCTATTTTCTCCGTTTAGAGTCTTGAAAATAATACCACTTGAGTGTCATTAAATGACTGCCTGAAAAAATAAAGAAAAATCCCATTCATACAATTTGATTTATTTAAAATAGATCTAATTTGATCTATGATTTATTTGTAATTAAATCAAGTAATGGATAGCCTATAAGTTATACAACAAACAATCTGCAGGAAATATAACCAATAATACGTGGAGGGGAGGGGGGGGGGGCTAAGTTTAAGCATTAGACATTTTACTGTAGGCTATTCATCTTGAAGCATGCTGTGGTCTGCATTCATTTTATTTATAATTCAGTCGTCGCCTACTTCATATTCCTCTCGCGCAGATTTGATCTCTCTCGCGTTCGTTTCCTTTTTTCAGTCTGGAACCTCCTACAATGATGCTCAAACATTGTGTTTCAGCAGGCAGCTCTCTAGATTTTGAAACGCAGCCTGTCCTCCTTTGTCAATGTTGAAAACGGGGGTTTAGCAAGTGCGCGTTGTTTTGAAAACTTGAAGTAAGCTAAATTATTGTTAAATAGAGGCATTTTAATGTCAGTCGCAAATGCAAAAAAAGACGATTCTCAATCCGGTAAGTCATCGATTTATTTATTTGAGACGCCCTTACAGCTTAGAGCTAAACAAAGGCTTCGACAACAATACGTACTGTATTTAACTTAGCCTACGAAAATAACATTTCTCAAGCGTTTTTTTAACATTCGTTTTCTAGCATCATAATAGTAGCTAACCTAGACTGCAATAAAATGCAAAATGATTGTGTTTATTATTTACGTGGTTTTCATTTTGATTTTTACCAGACTGTCCCCTTCACTGAGATTATACCGGGTGGTCTTCACCCAGGAGAGATGATTGTAATACAGGGATGTGTTCATAATGATGCTGACAGGTAAAGTCAACTCAATACATCCATTGGTTTTATTCTCATGATTTGATTTATTCAACAATGATCTTAAACAGATACAATTATGCCAAAGGCAATTCATACACATTTCAAGACAAATGTCGAGGATAAAATACACAAAAAAGCCTCGGCTTATTTCCATTGTTCATCCATTTTATGCATATAGAGGACCACAGTTCCAGTGGGAATAAAATCAAAAAACAAACATCTCACACCTTAGTAAATTCATATGGGATCTTAATTGGAAAGACATTTTTTTATGATAAATTACATGAGACTCTTAAAGCATGCCATAGTTTGCATTGACTGTTTTTATGATTCTATGCCCTTCTGTGTCCCAGTTTCATTTAATGTTTATTGTAGGGAACACTATTCGCCAATGCTGCTTGAGGAACCGTCTGAATATTCCACCCACAATGCAAACGTATAAGCAATGTCAAATCGTTCATTAATTCAAGTGATTTTTAAGTTTTATATATTTAGGACTATGGCATGTTCACATAATTGTCTCACAATTATATGCTATGGGTGAATTTTGCCCCCCGTCCCCCCCCCCAAAAAACCTTCCTTATACAAATTATTTATTCTACCAATAATTTATAAATAAGAATTCACTATACAATTCACTAACATTTTCACATTTAAAAGTTGTGGTACAGCCAGGTGAGATTCACTACTGGTGGTATTTTAGCAATAACTCCATTTATATGAATACAGTATACTCAATTAAAATATATATATATAATTCACCTAGGCCTAAATGTTATTTTCTCATTTCAGTTGCCGTAGTAGGGTCCAAGTGACCACATTGACTTAGGCTTACTACAAATGAGGCCTACTAAAAAGGAAGGTACAAATATTTAAGCGTAATACAATATCTGCTTCCATAGGTTTCAGTTTGATTTGACATGTGGCTGCAGCACAAAGCCACGGGCGGATGTTGCCTTTCACTTCAATCCCCGCTTCAGCAGCTCTCCGCAGATCGTGTGCAACTCTTTACAACACGAAAACTGGGGAAAAGAAGAAAATATGGACCTCATGCCTTTTAAACAAGGAGCTACCTTTGAGACTATTATCTTGGTACTTTGTGATGTTTTCAAAGTGAGTGTGAAACATTATATTACAAGTAAACAAACTAGTTAACCGTCTTCAGCCTATCTGGTTTAAAGCATTTAAACCCAGATATTAATTATTACTCATAGTAATTGTTAGACCTAACAACTTAGACCTATTCCAGAGAGAAATTTTAGATTTGTTAAGTGACAGGAATTTAACTCCTTTACTTGAAGGTAGCAGTAAATGGCGTTCACATTTTCGAGTATGAACACAGAATGCCTCTTGAGATGGTGGACACATTTTCAGTCTCTGGAAAAGTAGAACTGCATGCCATTGGCTTTATCCCTGACTCAGTAAGTGACAAACACTACCATTCAAAAATGTGGGCACACCTACTCATTCTTTATTATTCCTTTTATCATTATTATATTCCAAATGTTAGTAAAGTCATTAACACTCAAGTATGGGAATGATATAGTGACCAGAAATATATTTTTTAAAAAACATAGTAGCCACCCTGTGCTTAGATTACAGTGCACAGACTGGCCAACTTTGATTTATATCACAATTTATATTTGTATACAACACATAAGGATAAAAGCTGAAAATGATGTTGTTGAAAAGGGTAAATAATATGCATTTCAACTTTGCAATGACATATTTTCTGTTTTTGCACAGGCAATATTTTCAAAATCAGATGACCAAGTAAGTTTAGCATCCCTGCACCTGACATCAACAATTGATTTTGCACTTCAAATGTACTTCACTTTGCAAAAAATGCACTTCATATTAACATGATAAAAACATGACTCACAACATGAACTGTCATTTTGCAGAGCATACCCTACAAAGGCATTTTACTTAGAGGAGTCATTCCAGGGCAGCATATAACAATCAAAGGGCATATCAGCTTATTCCCTCACAGGTAGATACTAAACTTATCTTTTATCCAGTTTTTGCCTTTGACACCTAATTATCTTGTTTTGTCTTTCTCAAGTTTCACTGTTAACCTAAGGTGCAGCCAATCAAACAACATCGCCCTGCACCTTAACTCACACATCAAATCTGGCATGCTTATCAGGAACTCTTTTCTCAGCCAGTCATGGGGGCCAGAGGAGTGTGAACTGCCATACTTTCCCTTTTCAGCTGGAAACTACTTTGAGGTACCTCTGACATTTGCTTGGAAGCATGGCATTAGTTTTCACTGTTATGCTGATGATACTCATTTCTTCGCGCCCTAACGAAACTTACCAATTCACAAAATTAAGGGAATGCATAGCTGATATAAAAAACTTGATGGCTAGTAATTTCCTACTACTTAATTCTGAAAAAAACAGAGATTCTAATTATTGGACCAAAAACCTCTGCACGTAATAACCTAGAGTACTGTCTAACACTTGATGGATGTTCTGTCAAGTCTGTCGTCGGTTAGGAACCTGAGTGTGCTCTTTGATACCAAGCTTTCATTTGAAATCCACGTTCTAGCGTTCTAGCATCTGTAAAACTGCATTCTTCCATCTTAAAGGGGTTCTATAATGCCATTTTCACAAGATGTAAAATAAGTCTCCGAAGGTCTCTGAAGGTTTAGCTCAAAATACCCCACAGATATTTTTTTATAGCATGTTAAAACTGTCACTTTTTGAGGGTGTGCAAAAAAACGCATCGTTTGTGCGTGTCCTTTTAAATGCAAATGAGCTGCTGCTCCCGGCACAAAGGGTGGAGCTTGATAGCAGCTCTGATTACCTCACACAGACATGCACTGAAAATTTCAAAAACTTTTAGTAGTGTTGGGTCCTAGTCCACCTTTGTCGAGTCCAAGTCCTTAACAGTCGAGTTCGAGTCCAAGTCTGAGTCCAAAGAGAGCCGAGTCGGACTTGAGTCCGAGTCCCTAACATCCGAGTTGAGTCCGGCAGAGTCCACAAAGATTTAAATGATTTGAAATTAACCTTTCACAAAGACCTGCCGCTCTTAGTTACTGTTGCTATGTCCGACAACCCATTCCGCTCTCACTCCCTATGTGATCCACGTGTTCTCACACAGTGAAAAAATATGTTGCGGAGCAAAGAGGACACTGACAATGCGCCAACATACAAGACAGAGCAGCCTACTTTTGGTATGAAATAAAGTCTCATCTTTCAAATTTTATAATTATGAAATTCAAACAATAAATACTGTTTTGCGGTGCTTTAATGTGTAGGCCTCAGGTCAAGCTGCACATGAACTCACAATCTCTTCTAGTTATAGCACAAATTAAACATGAATGAAAATCAGAACTGCAAAAAGAAATTAAAACACACAATTTTTCAAGTTCAAGTCCACTGACTTTAATCTACTAACTGGTTTGGTTTGTTTGTCGGACAAAAATGGCTTGTGCATTATGATTGGTCAGGTCACCTGTCAATCAAAATCCGGCGAAAGGTCTCAACACTGAGCTCTTAAATTAATATTTTAAACCTTACAAAATTATTGCAATGTATAGTCACAGTCATACGTTTAGCTATTGTATATCTTTCAGAATCTGCTAGGTAATGCTCAAGAATGCAACACGATGCATTAAGAGCCAGGGGTAAACTTTTGAGCAAGATGATGGTGATGTTTAAATTTTTCTTATTTTGTTTTACATGCTAATATCTTTTTTAGCCTCTGAAGGGCAGGACTAAATTAATTAATACATTTTTAAACAAAATAAGAACAATTTACAACAATTTACATCCAGTTCAATAGTTTACACCCCCTGGCTCTTAACGGGTGCTTCCTTCTTGAGCATCACTAAATGATTGTAATAGTTGTGTATGAGTCCCTCAGTTGTCACCAGTGCGAAAAGATGGATCTCACAATCATAGTCACTGCTAGTAAGGAATCATGCAGAAGATGCTGGAAAAGCAAAGAATGTGCAGGAGCTGGAGGAGTTTTCCTCATGAACAACTATTATAACAACAAAAAAAACAAAACAAAAAAAAAACAGTTGTGGATCATTCAGGTAATGAATCACAATATTAAAATCAAGTAATTTGTCTTAGATGCCTAGTCCACAAGACAAAATACAAACAAAATACGTTATGTGAAAAAGCTTTTTCAGTGCAGTACTAAATATAAACAATGTTTTTATGATCCTTCTTATTAATAAATAAAAAAATATATTTTGGAGATTCTGAAAGGTGTATGTAAACTTATGACTAAAGTGTAAATGTAACAAAAATCATAAAATTATTAGACGCCAAAATGTTACTATGGTTATCACGTTGCTATGGTTACTGTCAATCATCGCAATTTCATGACTCACAGGACTAAAATTTAGTGAATTCACTCCCACATTTAAATGCATTTTTCACTCTTTATAATTTACTGTGTGAACGTAACCACTGGTTCTCTAGAAGCACGAAAAACTTAGTAAACTTTTGTCAATAGCGCTCCCTTTAAGCCATCACTTACTTATCGCGTTCTGCACTCTCACTAAAACTCTCCGCACTGCACAGTGAATCTCTCATTTATATCGCATCTAGACTTTATTTATGAAGGGATTTGCGAAAGGATAAACCTTGTGCTGATTCTGAACATACCGGTACATTTTGAGCGAATTCTCCGCATGTTGACTCTAAAACGCCTCTGATTTGCCGCTGTGTTCATGCGCTTAATATACATGTCTGTTATTGGCTACAATGCTCAACACGGAAACAACACAAGTAGTTTAGTTTCGTTTTTTAATAATATTGTGTCCTCCAGTGGCCAGACTTGACTGGACTCAGACATTTTTCCGAGTCTAAAATGTCAGAGTCCGTGTCAAGTCCGAGTATGTGACAAGTCCCGACTCGAGTCCGAGTTTGAGTACCCCAACTCTAAGTTTTAGCCTTTTATGTTTAAACCGGAGTCGGACAAAGATGGAGAGACTCAAGAAGAAGCGTCAACAAGTCAACATGAAGAACACGACAGGTAGTTTCTGAATGGTTAGTTGATGAATTTATGTAGCTGATGTGGAGTTAACTATCTTCTAGTCATTGATTAGCATATTCTGCCATGATAATCTATAAATCGCGTTCCCGGAGTCAGGGTTTATGTAAATTTTAGGGTTTGTGATATAACCAGGGAAGAAGCTTGTTGTAGTCCCTATCAGCTGTTTGTTGTAGTCCTTAAAAAGCGATTTCTGTAAAAGAAATGATCTACCTTTGCTTTGAACTTTGAGCGTTGTTACTTTGCAGATGTTGTTTATACTCAAACAGCAACATTACAGACTAACTAAAGTTAAAAAAGTGAAATCATAATCAACCACCCCTTCTAAAATATTTTTCAATTACGACATATGCTCTCAATGACAAATGTGGAAAAGTTCATGCGTTCATGACCTTAAGGCTAGATTATTGTAATGCTCTACTGGGTGGTTGCCCTGTACGCTTAATAAACAAACTGCAGCTGGTCCAAAACGTAGCAGCTAGAGTTCTTACTAGAACCAGGAAGTATGACCATATCAGCCCGGTTCTGTCAACATTGCATTAGCTCCCTATTAAACATTGTATACATTTTAAAATATTGCTGATTACTTACAAAGCACTAAATGGTTTAGCTCCCAAGTACTTGAGCGAGCTCTTAACGCATTACAGTCTTTAGTTAATAATTAATAGTTAATAATACCTAGAATATGAAAAATCGACTGCTGGCAGAAGATTCTTTTCCTATTTAGCACCTAAACTTTGGAACAGTCTTCCTAACGTTGTCCGGGAAGCAGACACTCTCAGATGCGCTGGCACACAGCTGGCCCGTGGCAAATATGCTTTTACCCCAGTGAGCCTACTTGCACAGACCCTGTGCAACGTCAGGGAGGACAAGGAGCAGGTCCTTTTGGTGGCTCGCTATTGGCCCACCCGGACTTGGTTCCCAGAACCAGGACTGTCATGTTCCTCGTGACAGTCCCTCCCTGGCCCATTCCTCTGAGGAAGATTCTTCTGATTCAGAGACGGGGCACCCTATGGCACCAGCGTCCAGATCTCTGGAAATGTCTGGTCTCTGGACGGGAGGTTCTAGGAAAACAGGAACTGGTCGTCAAGTTCCTTAGGGGGACGAGACGATTAACTCCCTTATTACTCCAGAGTGAAAAACCTGTTGAGTCCTCCAACACCCTCGCGCCAGGCCTTTATCTGCTGAATCCTTGAGAACTGGATTGGGTCCCATATGTGTGATCTCATATGTGTATATTTTCTCCACTGCTGCTCTTAACGGAAGCCCGTGCCTTTCATTGGGCTAAGTAACCTAGTATTCATATGTAGTGCAACCTTCGGGCTAGTCCATATGTATTTCCCACATAACTCCTTGAAGAAAGTGGCTTCCGCAGCGATCTCCTTCCTAACAGAAAGGGCACACTTTCTCAGTGTTATCCAATATCTTACTGTATAGGTTATGACGGAACAACAGTGACAGATACACTCTTTGTAAGCCCTCTCCTATCGTCCTTCCAGGCAAGAAGGCGTAGAGGCTTGCACAGGGCGCTGTATGGGGTGCAGCAGCTGTGGCCCTTTGGTAGGGATTCCTAGACTTCGGTCCCACGTCCCGTCGCCACATCTGCTGCTGCCTGCCGGGGCGGCCAGCTTTTCAGGCTTGGCCCCTCAGCAAAAAACTGAAGTGCAATCGCACCTTCTGCTCATTATATACCCGTGCTGCGAGGCTGAACAGCTGATGCAAATGATTTCATGCCAATGTGCATTGGCTTGTTTAGTTTCACTCAAAGTAGATTGGCCTCCAGCGATATTCCTATTCATCGGTCTCGACGTGGCGTCTCCGTTCCCTCCTTCAGGGAACGAGGGTTACCATATGTAACCGAGACGTTTTCTGTACATTAGCGTCGTTTTGGACTGATTGTTTGAATACATTCGCTTACTGGATAATTGGACTGAAAACTATCCCGGAGTTTGACAGCTTAAAATTATCTGATGGCGCCTTTGTAGTGATAAACTACCGACTCCCAAGACCATCTAACTGTGTGACGTAAATTACTTCATTGATTTATTTGAGTTATTTGCATTAAATTTTAACACGTTAAGGATTTTGAATGCTTACCAGCAATACTTTTTCGCTATACCCTCACACACATTCAATGCTCTCTTCTGCCGCTGCTGCTATTAATAATATTTAAAAATTTGCTAAGCACACTGCTGCTGCTGTACAAATACAAATACTTAGAATTGCTCTACGCTCCGTTGAATAGGTGAAAACATAATTGAATGCTTCATTCACTTTAAGAAGTTCACACACCAGCCATGCTTTGCCACTGAAATACAGCTGCCCGTTAATATTATTTGCGAACATTATAATTTGAATTTACAATCCATGCTGCTGCTGTCACTAACATGGCAATCTAAATTTGCTATGCATGCTGCTGCTGTTTATAATATTCTCTAACTTTGCCGTCTGAATTTGTTATGCATGCTCCTGCCATTAGTATTAATAGCTACAATTTCTGAAAATCTGAATTATTATACATACTGCTGCGAATGCTGCACAAAGTACTAAACCGAACCTTATTAACACCTCTCTCTCTCTGCTTTACAGCTGAAATTAATCTTGTTGCATCACTAATTATTATTATCCCATTTACCTCCACAAAGCCACTCTGAAATTGTATTTCATTGTACAAAACACCATTCAAACAAAAGGCGATCTGACCAGAAAATGACATAGCGTGGTTCTGGAATTAGCGCATCTGAAATCAGCCTGTACGCACTAGACAAAAATTAAACAAAGCCCTTAAATAATAGTCAAGTCACTTAAAGTCATCTTCATTTATATAGCGCTTTAAACAATGTAGATTGTTTCAAAGCGGCTTTACAGAGATAAACATAATTTAAGGTAACAGAGATTTTTTGGCGGTTCTTGAATAATGTTATTTTCCAGCTAAATATTTTCCAGCTCCCCCTATGGAGGATCCCTTTCCCACTCTACAGATAAAACATTGTGATTCCGGTTCGCGTACCCACCCCGAAGTGATAAAATAAAACAAAATTCTGTATCAAATTACAGTTACTGTAAATCCGGCTTCTAGTTCATAAACGCCAGAGGAGAACTGGCCCCCGACTGAGCCTGGGTTCTCCCAAGGTTTTTTTTTCTTTCCATTAAGTCACCTGATGGAGTTTTAGGACACCAGTAGGTCACTTGATGGAGTTTTTCGGTTCCTTGCCACTGTTGCCTTTGGCTTGCTCAGTTGGGGAATTTCAAATTAATTAACCAAGCATTAATACCATTGATCAGCCCTACCAAACGTGGATGTTTTTTCCACTAAGAAACAAACATTGTTATGTTATTTAATTGATACTATGAAGATGCAATTTATATTGTGAAAAGCGCTATATAAATACACTTGACTTGACTTGACTAAAGTTAGATTTGATTGATTCACTTCCGTCGAAATGATCATTTGTTATTTAATTAGGGGCCGCTAAGACGACGCCATTCTCTCTAAACAGACTTTAAACGCGAACCTGTGGTAAACGCTGATGGCGTTCACATGCGCATTAAGAATTGATTCTATAGTTATGTGTGTTTGAATATATGTGCACAGGTTTGTAATTCCCTACAAACCATGCCTAAACAAACTACTTGTCTTGCCTATAAATTTTGATACAGAATTTTATTTTATCACTTCGGGGTAGGTACGCGAACCGAATTTCCCCACAACGCTTTATCTGTAGAGTGGTAAAGGGATCCTCCATAGGGAGAGGCTAGTGGGCACTTCAGCACTGCATTGTCATCGGGTCCAGGTGAAGGTCCTAGTCAGATCTGGATAAGGCCTGGATCCGGCAGGCTGCGGGAAAACCTTGGGATAAACAAAGACACTAAAATTAGCGTAGATGCCATTCTTCTTATGATGTAACGAGTACATCAGGATTTAAGGAAAGTGTTCCCAGTTCCGGCTCACCTAATCTATGCAGCCTAACATTGAATTATAGAAGTCGATAATGTATTATGTGAATGCTAGGTCAAAGAGATGTCTTTAATCTAGCTGTGAACTGACAGAGTGTGTCTGCTTCCCAGACAATGGTAGGAAGACTGTTCCAAAGTTTCAGTGCTAGAGAGGAAAAGGATCTACCGCCAGCAGTCGATTTTGATATTCTAGGTATTATTAACTGGCCGGAATTTTGAGATTGCAATGGACGTGAAGGACTATAATGCGTTAAGAGCTCGCTCAAGTACTACAGAGCTAAACCATTTAGTGCTTTGTAAGTAATCAGCAATATTTTAAAATTTATACGATGTTTAATAGGCAGCCAATGCAGTCTTGACAGAACCAGACTAATATGGTCATACTTCCTGGTTCTGGTAAGAACTTGAGCTGCAGCGTTTTGAACTAGCTGTAGTTTGTTTATTAAGCGTGCAGGGCAATCACTCAGTAGAGCATTACAAAAATCTAGCCTTGAGGTCATGAACTAATTGTTCCGCATTTTTCAATGAGAGCATATGGCGTAATTTAGATGTATTTTTAGATGGAAAAATGCGGTTTTACAGATACTAGACACATGACTTTCAAATGAAAGATTGCTATCAAAGAGCACACCCAGGTTCCTAACCGACGACGAAGACTTAACAGAGCAGCCATCAAGATTTAGACAATATTCTAGATTATTACGTGTGGAAGTTTTTTGTCCAATAATTAGAATCTCTGTTTTTTCAGAATTTAGTAGTAGGAAATTAGTATCATTCGAAAGTCATTCAACTTTTTATATCAGATATGCATTCCGTTAATTTTGTGGATTGGTAAGTTACGTTAGGTTTTGAAGAAATATAGAGCGGAGTATCATCAGCATAAACTAATGAAAACTAATGCCATGTTTCCTAATGATATCTCCTAATGGTAGCATGTACAGAGTTATTCGCAGCGGTCCCAGTACTGAGCCTTGTGGTACGCCATACTGAACTTGTGATCGATAAGACATCTCTTCATTTACTGCTACAAACTGATAACGGTCAGATAAATATGATTTAAACCATGCTAGTGCAATTCCACTAATGCCAACATAGTTTTCTAGTCTGTATGCAGCACTGAGATCAAGTTACACTATTAGAGAGATACAACTGCGATCGGATAATAAGAGCAAATAATAAATAATAATTATTCATTACATTTATATAGCGCTTTTCTCGGCACTCAAAAGGTGCACCAATGTGCAGCATCCACCTGGACGATGTGACGGCAGCCATATTGCGCCAGAACGCCCACCACACACCAGAAAGGTTCCTATCAAGAAAGGAACACAGTTGTGAGGATACTGCTTTTTCTAATACCTTTGACATAAATGGCAGATTCGAGATCGGCCTGTAATTGACTAATTTTGTATGATCAAGTTGCATTTTTTTAACAAGCGGTTTAATCATAGTGTTGTGAACTTTTTTCTTCTCAAGTGTAGAAAAGTCAGAAGCGCAGACCAGGAGACGATGGGATATCTTTCAACAGGATTCTTTATTGGGAAGTCTCTGTTGCATCACTGTAGTGCATTTCATCCAAGTCTAACTAAGGGAATATACATTTTAGGTAGTATACCTTTCAAGGGGGAGGAGTTACATAGAGCTGGAGACAATCTAAACAAAGCATGTAAATGAAGTACAGCAGTCAGCCCGTTACCGGAATTTCCCCAGCCCTGATCTCATCTGCATAACAGTGTGAGATGGTAATCCACTCAGCCTGATTGTATACAAAGACACAGCTGTTTCTTGAGACAAAAGCTAAGGTCAGACACCTGAATTGCTTGACTTAATCTTCCTAACCGGGACAGGGGCTCCGAGAGCCATTAATCTCATTTAATTTACAATACAGAGAAACAGGACTGAGGACTGGCAGGAATCTCAGCTGATATAATCATCATTTATAACAAATGCTGAATTCAGTTTACTAAACTTTCTCAGTTCAGATACTATTGGATTGGAACCTAAATTAAACATTTAATAAATTTGTAACACTACATTTCCCCCTTTGAGAGTTCTAATAACTCTCACAAAATACAAATTTAGACACTTAAAAGTTCATTCTTGTAACTTGTGCAGGCCCGGATTGGCTAATCGGGAGCACCGGGAGAATTCCCGGTGGGCCGGTCTGTTTTATTGACTAGGAGGGCCAGTGTTGTCATGGCACTGGGTTGAAAGTCAGTTGTTAGAGATGTGCGGACAAAAAAATAAGAGATACAAAACATGGATAATAGTAGCGCCTACGAGTCAGGGCCGTACCCACCATAACGCGACGAGAACCGGCCTCATCAACAGCACTCAAACACCGCTCGTCGGCAAAGGCAAAATGTTTGAGATGACCGATCAAAGCAGGATTTATGTTCACAGAAGCGCGAGCCGCGCGTGAATCCCAACGCGATGCGTTCACAAGATAAGATGCAAGTGGCTAAACTAAGCAGCTGTTTTACGATAGAAGTTTTAAACGACCGACATAAATAATCAGTTTGCTAAGACCAGTTTGTATCAAGCAAAGCTCAATTTCGGGAAGGGGAGATTTACAGGGAAAGATAAAGAGACTGAGAGAAGGAGAAGGAGATAAGAGAGGAAAGCAGGTAGAGCAATAGCCTATTGCATACTGTGCCCAGAATGAGAATAACTTGTCTTTATTACAATGGATTCCTATTTAACACAGATATACATACTTTTTTTTTGCCAATGACAGTGGAAAAATAATATGCCCCCGAACCCCCTAGCAAGATCACTTTTGGGACCTCTACATTTATAAAACCCTGTGTACGGCTATTGTACTGAATATAAAATTATATTTTTGAAAAATACAATGAATTCCAAGGCTGTACAGAACAGTGCACTATTGCAGACTTATACTGAGGTTTTAATTACATTTTAATATAGTCAGTCGAGAACTAAAGTGGGCTGGTCTAAGGCATGAAACTCCAGGGCTAAAAATGAGTCCCACTCCGGCCCTGAACTTGTGATAGTTACTGGCACATCGAACATGCTCTGTGTTTGCTTTTCTGTAATTCCATGCTGACACAGAAACAAACATGCAATTAGGGTCCGTGAAGTTCTTACGGGTTATAGTCTTTTCTGGTTGGAACTGCGATTTTCTCGTGAGAGGGGTGAGTCATTTGTTGAATTAAACACTTGATACTGTGGACGCATAGATAGTACACCAGTAGGAGAAACAACAACAGAATTGCTGTTTCCTTGATCCACAGCCAGGGTTTACCAATCAAGTTTCCGTACCATGAAGAATTATTTTCAGTCATCTGGTGTAATTTTGCTGAAAGATCAAGAATGTCTTGTTGGATTTTGTTCAAGTTCTCTGTTGGATCCATTAAACCGGTGCAGCACTCAGGGCCGATGATATTGCAGGCTCCTCCTTGCGTTGCTAGAATCCAAGGCCACTCTGTTCTGTAAGATCATTATCTTGTGCGAAGCGAGAGTGTCCGTGATGTTACCAAGGGCCAAAGCCATATCATTGGCCAATTTCTGTACAGAATTCGATAAGCTTCTGACTTGATCAAGGGCCTACATGACACCATAAGACGGGATTAATGCTCCAAGAGTTCTTGACCACCATGTTTGTGCACAAGTGAGTCCTGGAATGCAGCGATCTTCAGGTGTGGCCTGCAACGTTCTTTCCAGCAAAGAAGTTGTTTTTGACATATTCATCAGCTCTAAGAATTTGTTGTTTCTGGAGTCTACACTTTGTGCGATGTCCATGATGTTTAGTAGTACGACAATCATGTTGATGGATGACTGAAGGTTCCGTAAGTGGGTCTCTGAGTTGTGTATTATTTTTTTTTTTATTATTTTGTGATAGTTGGCTCGGTAGTGGGTCTAGTTGTTTTCTTGAGGTTGTGGCTTCATACGCAGGTGAGGTCCCGGGACAGCCATCAAGTGGTATCTGAACAGAGGAAGAAAAAAAAACAAAAGACGATAGAGCAGTATTTGTTCAAACACTAGGGTTTTGTCTTTTTCTGAGTCTGCTATTGCTGTTCCTTCTTTCCCTATTTCTTAATTCCTTTGACACCTAAAGAACAGTGAGGTAAGGATGGACTAGTGGATGGGGAAGGCCTATAAGGGAGTCTTCACCGCAGGGTTGGCCCCCGACGCCTGTTGCATTCGGTTCTTCCCTGGGCTCCTCACTGGTCCGTGTCCTATCCATGTCCCTGTAGGTGGGGGAACAACTTTACAGTGTGACACAAGTCCAGGTTTTCTTTCCCTGACACAATACTGCAGCTGCTGTAATCAACATCACTTGATGTGGTCGATGCCACTTAGGCCATAATGGCTTGCAACATTCTAGACACTTCCTTGACTACCTGTCCTGTGAAGTGTGTACCTTGATCTGCGTAACACAATCGTGAGTCATTTCTCCTTCATCCTCTAACACAACTTCAGTCATTGTAGACATCATACATGAGGATGGGTTTGTGACTGGTGCACGCTGTAAAACAATGTTCGGGGCTGTGAGGGTAGTTAACCAATTTCCCCAACTGAGGAGGTGACAGAAGTTACTTTTGCTTGATTCATTAGTGTGGACACTGCATGAGGGCATTTTACGTTTACAGTTTGACCAAACACTTTTACTGATGAAAGGCCTCTGCTGTAGAATAGCATTTAAGGCTGTGAGTTTACTTAACCAGTGTCCCCCAAAGGAAGGCTGAGACAGTCACTTTCCTTTTGTTCTATTAAACAAAAATAAGTCTTTCATCTTTGTTGTAAGTAACTGGGGAAATTAAGCACTCACAGCCCAAATGGTTAACACCTCAACAAGCTGCCCAACGAGTTTAATGATGAGGGGAGGGGTTGCTTTAGAGTAGCAAGCAGACTGAGTATAATCAAGAATCAAGAATCAAAAACTTTATTTGCCATTTGTGTTTGCACACATTGGAACTCTTGTGCGGTTGTTACTCAGAGTCAAGTAAATGTAAAAAGACACAAAATACATTAAAAAAAACCATACACATATACAAACCCATTAAAAATGTTAATTTGCATTTATAAATTGCAAAAGTATATGCCATATTTCATATTGCCCAGGCCCCCAGAGACAACCTGATATAATAGTATAGTGCAAAGTTACCTTATAATTAAATAAATAAGCTGCACAGGTATATTACACATGGTATATTTCACAGGCCTGTTCATTTTGTTTTGGCCAAGAGTCTCACTGTGGCTGGGAAAAAGATCTTATAAAACAGTGTTCTTTTTGTAATAATGCTATCCGCTCGTCTGTGCCTAAGATTGTATGTACAATTTTTGTGTGTGAGCAGGGAGTGAGCTGGATATAATGTGTCCCTGATAATTCTCTGTGTGTAGATTGTGTCCATGGAGGAGAGTTCTGTTCTAATAATCCTCTCTGCAGTCTTTATGACTCTTTGCAGAGCCTTCCTCTCTGTCTGTGTGGTGTTTCCATACCACACAGTAATGCCTGTGGTGAGGATGCTCTCTATCAGTCCTTTGTAGAGCCTGTAGACTGAGTCTACAGGCTCATCAGTTACTGATTGAATGGCTACATCTGTTTCAAAGAAAGCTTGTAAGTCAGGATAAGTTTCATCTGACTGTTGGTCTTCTGAGTCACATTTAGTTGAGGCCTTGTTATGGCCCACCTTTGTTGTGAGACAGGGAACTCGAGTGAGCAATTGTTTGTTCTGTTCTTTTAACTTGGCTATACACCTAGCTTGTTCTTGTGCAATGGATAAGCTAAATTCTCTCTGGCAACAGATAATGCCTTTTATGTTTCTCTTCCTGATACATGCACCCAACACCTTCTTGCATTCTTCAATAGACCACACTTTTTCTGGGTGAAAACCAAATTTCTTTGTCAAATTCAATCTGACTGACTCAGTCACTATGGAGTCCATGTGCTCTCCTAACACTGACTTGAACTCACTGTCTGTCCATAAAGGGCTAGCTAGTCCACCTTTTTCAGTTGTGGGAACCAGACTAGGAACCAGACTACTTTCTCAGTTTAGATACTATTGGATTGGAACCTAAATTAAACATTTAATAAATTTGTAACATTACCATAGCCAGCTTAAAGGTTTTTGGTACGTATCCTACAAAGACGAATTAATGATATTAAGAAGAGGATCTATGACATCTGGAAGCATCTCTTTCAGTAGCTTAGTCCGTATAGGGTCTAACATACAAGTTGTCGATTAAGATGAATTAACGAGTTTGCAAAATTCTTCCTCTCCTATTGCAACAAATTAATAAAATATTTCCTCAGGGAGACTACAATGCACTCCCTGATGCGATACTGTAGTAGATGGTTGCATAGTTATAATTTTGTCCCTGATATTATCAATCTTATAAGTAAAGAAGTTCATAAAGTCATTACTGCTGTGTTGCTTGGAAACTTGTGGGCTTGAAGCTTTCTTTTTTGTTAGTTTAGCCACTGTTTCAAATAAATACCTAGGATTGTGTTTATTTTCTTCTAATAGGATTGAAAAATAAGCAGATCTAGCAGCTTTTAAGGCCTCTCTGTAAGCAATCGAGCTCTCCTTCCATGAAATCCGAAATACCTCTAGTTTTGTTTTCTTCCAGTTGTGCTCCATTTTTCTGGCTGCTCTCTTACGGGCCTGGGTGTGCTCGTTTTACCATGGCATTGGACTATTTTCTTTAATCTTCTTTAAGCGCAATGGACCAACTGTGTCTAAAGTGCTGGAAAAGAGAGAGCTAAAAGTTTCTGTTGCAATATCAAGTTCTTCTAAGCTATCCAGGATGCTGAGATGATGAAACTTATTAGGAAGATTATTGATAAAGCAATCTTTAGTGGCAGAAGTTATAGGTCTAATATATTATAACATGGAGTTGGCTTTGCAGCCTTGGCTAAATGTAATTTACACAAGACTAGATAATGATCTGAAATGTCATCGCTCTGCTGCAGAATTTCAACGGCCTCAACATCTATTCCATGTGATAGTATTAGATCTAGAGTATGATTACGACAACAAGTAGGTCCTGGCACGTGTTGTCTAACTCCAATTGAGTTTACAGTGTATTTAAATGCCAATCCCAATGCATCTTTTTGATTATCTATGTGTATATTAAAATCACCAACAATTAGTACTATCTGCAGCCAATACTAATTGGTGATAGAAAGTCCGCAAATTCCTTGATAAAATCTTTATGGTGCCCTGGTGGCCTGTAAACAGTAGCCAGCAGAATTCTCAAACGTGATTTATCGTTTACACTATATATTTTTAAATTAAGCACTTCAAGAGAAGTATATTTAAAACTACATTTCTTAGTGGTTTTGAAAATTTTACTATAAATTACAGCAACACCTCCCCCTTTGAGTTTCAGACGAGGTTCATGTTTATAACTGTAATCTTGTGGGGTTGACTCATTCAAAGTAATATAATCGTTTGGTTTTAGCCAGGTTTCTGTCAAACACAGCACATCTAGGTTATAATCTGAAATCATATCATTAACAATAAGTGCTTTTGAAGTAAGGGATCGAATATTCAGCAACCCAAGCTTTATCATTTGCTCATCTGTATTATATTTGTTTTTTATTTGTTGAACATCAATTACATTTTTAACCTTAGATGGGTTTGGATGTTTTTTGGATTTCCAAAATCGGGGAACAGACACAGTCTCTATATGATGATATCTAGGTGAAAGAGTGTGTGATGGGATTTATCTGACCTTGGTTACGCGAGGCCGCTAGCAGACGGTCGGTTAAGCCAGGCTGTCTGCTTCCTGACCTGGTGCCCAATTTGTCATGTTTTATCTCTAAGACTATGAGCCAAATTACTAGAGAGAAGAGCAGCACCATCCCAGGAGGGATAAATACCATCTCTTTTCAACAGGTCAGGTTTGCCCCAAAAACTTTTCCAATTGTCTATGAATTCTATATTATTTTGCTGACACTACTTAGTTAGTAGATTGTGTTCACTCAATGGCTGGTTATCTATCTCATCACTCCTGCGAAGTGGGCCAGAGCAAATTACAGTGCTTGACATCGTACTTGCGAGTTCACACACCTCTTTAATATTAATTTTGGTGATCTCCGACTGGTGGAGTCGAACATCATTAGTGCCAACATGAATAATGATCTTAGAGAATTTATGATTAGCATTAGCCAGCACTTTTAAATTTGCTTTGATGTCAGGCGCTCTGGCTCCCGGCAAACATGTGACTATGGTGGCTGGTGTCTCTATTTTCACGTTCCGTGTGATCGAATCACCAATTACCTGGGCACAATCAACAGAATTCTCAGTGGGTCGATTTGTTATGGTTATCAGAACAGAAGTGTTTTTTTTATTTATTTTTTTTTATCCGCGACTAGAGCGATCCCTCACTGTCACCCCTCTGCCCTGCTGCACAGGCAATAATTCAGCCGGAACCGAATCAAGTAAAGAGTTCACTATGCTAGGTGCATCCAAAATAGTATCTAAAGCTCAAGCACTCTTACGGTCCTCAAGTCTAGATCTTGAGTCTCTAGTTCTGAAATCTTCTCCATCAGCCTGACTGTCCCCTTGCATTTATCACATATAAATCCTATATTGCCAACAGAGAAGGCTATGCTAAACATGTGACATGAAGTGCAGGTGACAATAACAGGACAAGACATTACTCACCGTGTTTATTGACTGAATCTTACTCACCTAGGCTTTTTATGAACTCAAAGGCGCGGGCGTGCGATAAATAAATAAATAACTGAGCGCACGGGTGGCGCGTTAACAGGCTAGCGAGTTACTAGAGTGTTGTGTTAACAATAACGAAAGCTAGCGATGTCAGGTTAATCTGAGATATTGGGTAAGCTGTATTTATGTGATGCAGAGTCAGAGGCGTTTGGATACTTTATTGAAACACACAAGCAAACAGAGCAGAGCAGACACGGTAATGCAAAAACACTCAGGGGAAGTCCAGAACTCGGAGTCGTTACCAGGCAAGGGTGGGGGCAGGCAGCAAAGTTCATAAAAGAGTCCTTGGAAACGGGCTAAGATCGAGGAACCAGGAATACTAGGAAATTACCAGGAGACTGCTCAGAGTTGCACGCCGTGGCAGTAACTAGACTTTGCAGGGAACAAAGGGGAGCGAGGTCCAGATAAAGGGAAGTTGAGTGAGAACAGGTGGCAGAGATGATGAGGATAAGACAGGGATGGAAGGTGATTAGTGAAGACGGGGTGATGGGAAGTGAAGTCCTAGAATTCAAGGGAGAGTGATCTGGAGAGACCAGGAGAAGGCGTCGTGGAGCGCACCGTGACAATTTAGTAGTATAAACAACTAGAAATGATAGTAAATGATGGTTCAAAACAGACAGAAATACGAAGCTAATACGAGGCTTAGACGGAGCTTACAGCCTCGAAGCAAATAAACTCACAGCAGGCAACGAGGCAGACAGGAGCAATCGATCAGCAATCCAGCGATCTCAGGATCCACAATAGAGTGTGATAATATTGAAAGCGTTTGTTGGAAGTTTTGAGCGAATATGGTGCTTTATTTTCACATTGACTACATAAACTGTTTGCTGCTGCCGCTATATAGACATGATAACAGGCACTGCTGGGAATATTCTTAATAATTCGCTCCTATCTCAAATGCAAGACAAGTAAAAACCATGACGCTTGGTTTTAAAGCTGCATGTTTGCTAGTTTATAAATTAAAAGTTGACAAATGCACCAAGACAAGGAGTAAAAGATTTTCACTTATCTAGCTTTGAGTTTCAAAGCAAGTCTGAAAACGCACTGCAAAATGTTACATTTTGTGGCTGCTGTAGTCAGTGCTCAACAAAGTAGATAAACAAAAAACGGTGATGATTTGACATTAAATCAACATTCGGCACAACACTGGACCCCAGCTTAGTTTCAACCAAATCTCGAGACAAACTGACAACCATTTTACCGTTTCTGCAGCGTGTCATTACAGCGCAGATGTTCACACCACAAGCGCTCAGGACGGTTTTGAATTAGGCTATTGTTTTTTCTACACTGCCCTTCCCTTTGCATCTTTGTACAGACTTCAGAAGGATCCCACGTCAGGAACAAGTGGTTAGTTTATTTTTAATGGAGTCTTATATTTAACTGTAAACCAAATGAGGAACTTCAACAAAATAATGACTTGAATTAGGAAGCAAAATTCTACTAAAGACCTAACAAAATTGTATGGGTCCAATTATGACATTTACCCACAACATAAAGAGAGACACTGAGAAGTGGTTTATGTAACCCTATGGCCACTCCAACTTAAAGAAAAAAAGATGTATGGCTTTACCAAAGCAGCACAGCCGCCCTCTCCTTTGTTTGGTCCTCTTCTGGATTGATAGCTGGATAGAAATACATAAAAATGAAAATCAAGACTTCCATGTTCAAACACTTAAAGGGGAATAAGCTGGACCTAGTATTCAAAATATATAATTTTATTATTTAACAGTTCAAATTGGGTTAAGAAATTAGACTCTTAAGATGGTTCACTTACAATAAAGAATTTAATCAGAGAATATCAGAGTATATAGAGTATTTCAACAATGGCATGAAAGGGAATAACAGCTTTGTATAGTATATTTTGGATAAATAAATCAAGAGCTGTATTTTTAGTTGAGGGATTACTACACCAAGAAAAGGAAAACTTTAGAGAATCGGGAAGTAATAGTAATTGACAACGTACTTACTATATAATCATGGTTAGGTAGGCTAGTGCATGACAAAGGAGATAATAAACAAAAACAGAGATGATTTGACATTGATTCGACATTCGGCACAACACCAGACCCCAGCTCAAACAAAATGGTTTAGGGTTTGGTTTGGGGTTAGCTGCATATAAATATGTATGATTTAATTATTCATATAGTATATAGTAAGTACAGTACTATAGTAAGTACATGTAAGATAGGTTACAGTACCTATCTTGTAAATAAAGTGTTACCCCAGATTCATTTTAGAAACTTTGGTCTGAGAATAAGAATCAAAAGAATAATAATGAGCCTGAATAGTAGACCCATCATGACCCTGCTGAAAAATTGCCCAGCATTGCTGGTCACCAGCATAAGGATTTTTTTGCACGCTGGGACTAGCGTGGGATGCTGGTCCCCAGCATGGGAAGCGGAAGTGCTCAGTTTTGCTTGATCAGCTTCAGCACTTTAACAGCTTCAACCAGCATAAACCTGTCTGGACCAGCATGCTGGTTTATACTGGATTTTTCAGCAATGGTTTAGCACATTGCTAGGATGTTTCTAATGTAGCATTCCATTTCTAGCATGATATTTTGAGTTATTTTATTTGTCTTCAGAAGCAAGAATTGTGTATTTGTGAAATGGAATAACAACAATAAACCTTTTTTTTTTTTTGCTTCATCTTGTCAGATGATCATCCTATGTCAGCTTCATCAGTTTAAGGTTGCAGTTAACGGATCCCACCTGCTGGATTACAAGCACAGAGTGCAGGACTTGACCTCCATTGATCAGCTGGAGATTCTGGGTGACGTGGAACTGCAGAATGTTCAATTGTGGTGAGATGTAAAACAACAGGGGATATTTAGATTATTCCTCTTTTCTTTCCAGTGTTCCACAGCCAATACACGGTTTTAAACAGGGATGCACGATACCAGTATCAGTATCTGTGCTTATGTATACTGCGCTTGTATACTCATACTCATTAAAATGCTCCGATACCACTCAGCTTGTGACAAAGAAACACAGACAACAGAGACACCCGAGAACAGAATGGATATCAGAAACGGATGTCTATGAAGAAAATGTTTAAAAATGTGAAAAACTATTTAAGCCTATATAGCTAGTGTGCACAAGCTGATAAGCGAAATGCAGAGTGGATTGCAGCGGCCCGCAAGCTTGTTGAGCGCTTCCCTCTACCCAGACATTGCTGGAAAGTTTGTAGTTCGGTCGGATATGTCAATAGCAAATAAAGTAAAGCAAGGCACATATTACTAACATTAACTGATGTTAAAGAGAGAGAAAGTGCACTTCTGTTGCATGCTCTTGATTGCTGATCATATTTACTCAGCACACATTTGGATTAAAACTAAATCGTATATGTAAATAAAAACTTGAACCGTTACGTGATTTATGTTATTTTTATTATAGGCAGGGCCATACGCAGGATTTTATAAATACAGAGGTCCCAAAATTGATGTTGCTAGGGGGTTCGGTAGCTAAATTAATCAATATTTTTGGACTAATCAGTTCAATTAATGGTTCAATTGCTCACCAATAAAGACAGTCACCTGTCGCCCCGTACTGGCTTAATGATGCAAGTTGTGCAAACACAGACAAGCGGAGTGATACAAACGGTGAAAAGTCCCAGTGCTGATACTAGTGAAAAATTCGAACACATTTGAGGTATACAAATATATATTTAGACAATAATTCTATCATGGAAATATATTTAATAGGTGCTGGTGCTGTTAACACTAGAACTACCGTAATTCCATAACTACTAGAACGACCATAGCGGTCATTCTGACCGCTCATACTTGGACGTTCATATTGCCGTACTGAACGTCATTTTCGTCATGCCACAACTACATTTGAATCTTCTCTTTAAGTTTTCCGATGAAACATTTAATTCCTGTCGTCTTGTTATGACGTCATCACCATTAAAACCGCTTAACAAACACGAAAGAAACATTGGCCCGGCAGGTGCTGCCTCTATTTGAGGAAAGTTTTGCGTCAATTTTTTTTTCTCAACGCACTTACCACGTGAATAGACATGCAAAAAGTTAGGAAACGTCAAAGCTTCATGCCGTTTAGTACAGCCCTGTTTCTAAATAAGTTCAATAATCAATACAAATTCTAAAAATAAATGGATTTACAATGTTACATAGGTAATAATAAAGATCAGGACACAACATTTAAATTCTAATGAAAGTGTATGTTTATTTTCCACCCTAATTGATAAATATTTTCTTATTTTCTTTGTACAATAAAAACAAATTTTATGAAACAATAACATATATATACAATAACAAAAACACTACATACATTTGAATATACCGTAAAAACTTTCATGGACAGTACGCAGCACAATACAGTACACAAAAACAGGTTTAGAAAAAAACATGAACATTAGCTAGACAAGAAAACGAACTGATTTAGAACAATTAGTTTCAGTAAACAAAAAAAACAAAAAAATTAACTAACAAAATCAGGTTGACAAGTTTTCCTCAAAGCTCATTTGAACGGCGCAAACACATTCACTGACGCTTACACACAGTCCACACAGGTAAACACCGCCTTTCGTGTGCAGCTCCCACACACCACTTTATGACATTTGGCACATGTCTCCTTGGTTTTATTTTGTTTGCAGTTCCTCCTTACTTGGCACTGCCGCCTTCTCTCCATCTGCTGCTGCTCCTGCCCGGGTCCTGGCTCACGCACCACCAGTTGTGAGGTTTTTGATCCCATGTGGTCGGAGCGAAGTTCGCTCGCCAGTCGCGTGATGAAGTCCCTCCGCGAAACATGCTCATTTGTGCACTTCTTGTACAATATGTGTGCGTTGATTGCAGCCAGGTCGAGGATGTTATAGAACACAGCTACTGGCCATCTACGGGAGGGTGCTTTTACTGAATATTTTCTAGCCATTTGATCTAGAACGTCTACTCCTACCTTGGTCTTGTTGTAGTATGTTACCCTCTCTGGCTTTCTTTTCTGGCCACTTGTGATGCCAACAGCTGTGTGGGCAGTGCTGAGGATGCAGACATTCTTTTTTTTTGCCCTGATACACGGTCAGTGTTGCATCGCCACTTTTCAGCACCTCTGTGCTGAACAGCGGCTTTTGCGCCTTCACGCACGGGGGGAGCTCTCGTCTGCTCTTGTTTACCGTGCCAACCAAGCTGGTTTTCTTGGCCTGAAGTGCCTTTGCCAATTCAAAAGAAGTAAAAAAAATTGTCGGTGGTCACATTTCTTCCCTTCCCCAGGTATGGGTCGACCATTTTCAGCACCACACTGTCTGCAAGTCGTTGACCTGGCCTCCTCGTCTCGTCTTTGCCCAGATAAGGCGCACCGTTTACCATATATTTGGTGTCGACATCCGCAGCAAGCCAGAATTTGATTCCGAATTTGTCCGGTTTGTTTGCAATATACTGTATGAAACTGCACCTTGATTTTGTAGGGAATAGCTGCTCATCCACAGTGATGTCGGCACCAGGCTTGTAGTAGACGATGCAGTTTTGGACAAATTTATCCCAAACATCACTCATAAGGGCAAACTTGTTGTCTCGCAGGCGTGTGTGTCGGGTTTCCCTTTTGTCGGATCGAAGGAATCGCATTATTTCCTGAAACCTGTTTCGGGACATGGTCTCCTTGAAAAAAGCGCAGCCCCACTCGGCTGACCAAAAGGTCGCCAGATCCATCCCTTTTCCACCTTGCGCGCCATGAATGTAAATTAAACTAATGAAGGCTTTTAGCTCTTCAACTTTCATGTCCCATAGGTTGTCCTCCTTGACTCGATGGGCCTCAGCCACAGTGCAGTCCCTGATGTGTTTCAGCATGCCATCATCCACCAAACACAAAAAGGCTGTAAGGGCATCTTCAATATTGCGCTTGGCGTGCGCTGTGGGGCCTGCCGCTTCTGTTATTACATTTTGGCAGTCGCCTTCCTCTGTCTTCACCCAAATCTACATAGGTCCACACTGTGCCGTCTTTCGCCGTTTCACGCCTTTCGGCTGAAAGGGGGTTTATTGGGCCAGGCTCCTCATCTCGTGGCGGACTGTGTTGTCTTGGTACAGAAGGCACATTTGAAGGATCAGGATTTTGCACTATTGCCAAAAAAAAAAAAAAAAAAGAACAGACTAATTACTTTTTTAGTTCATGAAATCATAATCTTGATAGGACTAATTAGTCCTTATGATTTCTAATAGCCTGACAATATAGTATTATAGGCTACTAATAATAGCAATAGAATAATAATAATGAAAAGGTTTGTGTGCACATGGAGGTGTGTGCCTGACGTAAAAATCTGAATGAATGGACCGGTCATCAGGAAAGTTGCGTGTTTGCGTCGGTAACAGCGGTGGGTGTGTGAGAGGAAAAACAAGTTAATATTATAACTGATCTGATCGGTAAAGTTATAGCCTACATTAGATAGTTAGAGATGGTTAACTTTACTTTGAAGTTACGTTACAACTATTATTGAGCTAGTCTGCCTCGCAAAGTATAAAAATATAGCTAGAGAAGAAGAGAAACATACCTGGAATATTATCCGATGGAACAAGGTCGGTTCCAGGATCGGAGATGTCCAGCCGGCTCTTTTTTCGACAAGGAATGAATTCATTATCTGAATCACTCTCAGCGCTGGATGAACTGTCTAGGGACCAAGAGACATCGCTGTCCCTATCCTTGACGTTACCTGCTCCTCCATCAGACTCCTCATCGTCAAGCATTCTAAGCATGGCTAAAACCTCTGTGGCTGTCATTGTTCTTTTTGATGACATTTTGTTAGCTCAAATGTATAATATTTATAGCGTAAATGTATAATATTTATAGCGTTGGAATAGTGTAAACAAAAAAAGACAAATCGTTGCTATGCAACGGGGACATTCGTTACAGTGGCGGGAAATGTAGCGGACTTATGATATCTATAATGCGTGCGGTCAAAATGACCGCCATGGCCATTCTAGGTAGAAATACTCAGAACTGTTTTGTGATTTTAATAAAATAACAGTGTCAGAATAAAATATACACATATTTAGGAAAAGTCAGAGTCATACAGCCACATGGATTTTATTTTAACAGTTATTACACTTTAAAATTCAAAAATGGTCAAAATGACCGCCTTGGGAGTTCTAGTGTTAAATTGAGCTTATAGTTTCCACTGTAATAGCAAAGTACATATATCTGTGTTAAATAGGAATACACTGTCAAGTCAAGTCATCTTCATTTATATAGCACTTTTAACAATGTAGATTGTTTCAAAGCAGCTTTACAGAGATATAAATATAATTTAAGGTAACAGATTGTTTTGGCTTTGTTCTTGAATAATGTTATTTCCCAGCTAAAGTTAGTTTTGATTGATTCACTTCCGTTGAAATAATTTCTTATTAAATTAGGGGCCACGAAGACGACGCCGTTCTCTCTTTACAGACTTTAAACGTGAACCTGTGATAAACGCTGATGGCGTTTACATGCGCATTAAGAATTGATTCTATAGTTATGTGCGTTTGAATATATGTGTGCAGGTTTGTAATTCCCTAAAAACCATGCCTAAACAAACTACTTGTCTTGCATATACATTTTATACAGAATTTTATTTAATTTGATCACTTTGGATTAGTACGTGAACCGAATTCCCCACTACGCTTTATCTGGAGAGTGGTAAAGGGATCCTCCATAGGGAGAGGCTAGTTTGCACTTCAGCACTGCATTGTCATCGGGTCCAGGCGAAGGTCCTTCGTCAGATCTGGATACGGCCAGGATACGGCAGGCTGCGGGAAAACCTTGGGATAAACAAAGACACTAAAATTAGCGTAGATGCCATTCTTATGATGTAACGAGTACATCAGGATTTAAGGGAAGTGTTCCCAGTTCCGGCTGACAATCTATGCAGCCTAACATTGAATTATAGAAGTCGATAATGTATTATGTGAATGCTAGGTCAAAGAGATGTGTTTTTAATCTAGCTTTGAACTGACAGAGTGTGTCTGCTTCCCGGACAATGTTAGGAAGACTGTTCCAAGGCTGCACCCAAGTTTTGGTGCTAAATAGGAAAAAGATCTACCGCAGGCAGTCGATTTTGATATTTTAGGTATTATTAACTGGCTGGAATTTTGAGATCGCAATAGATGTGAAGGACTATAATGCGTTAAGAGCTCGCTCAAGTACTGCGGAGCTAAACCATTTAGTGCTTTGTATGATTGCAATATTTAAAAAATGTATACAATGTTTAATAGGGAGCCAATGCAGTGTTGACAGAACCGGGCTAATATGGTCATACTTCCTGGTTCTGGTAAGAACTCGAGCTGCTGCATTTTGAACTAACTATAATTTGTTTATTAAGCGTGCAGGGCAACCACCCAGTAGAGCATTACAATAATCTAGCCTTGATGTCATGAACTAATTGTTCTGCATTTGTCAGAGAGCATATGGCGTAATTTAGATATATTTTTAAGATGGAAAAATGCAGTTTTACAGATACTAGACACGTGACTTTCAAATGAAAGATTGGTATCAAAGAGCACACCCAGGTTCCTAACCAACGACGAAGACTTAACAGAGCAGCCATCAAGTGTTAGACAGTATTCTAGGTTATTACGTGTGGAATAATTAGAATGTTTTTTTTTTCAGAATTTAGTAGTAGGAAATTACTAGTCATCCAATTTTTTTTATCAGCTATGCATTCCGTTAATTTCGTGAATTGGTAAGTTTCATCAGGGCGTGAAGAAATATACAGCTGAGTATCATCATAACAGTATACACAGCATAACAGTGAAAGCTAATTCCATGTTTCCTAATGATATCTCCTAATGGTAGCATGTACAGAGTGAACAGCAGCGGTCCTAGTACTGAGCCTTGTGGTACGCCATACTGAACTTGTGATCGATAAGACATCTCTTCATTTACTGCTACAAACTGATAACGGTCAGATAAGTATGATTTAAACCATGCTAGTGCAATTACATTAATGCCAACATAGTTTTCTAGTCTATTTAAAAGAATGTTTTGGTCAATGTTGTCAAATGCAGAACTAAGATCGAGTAACATTAATAGAGAGATACAACCACGATCAGATAAGAGCAAATAATTTGTAACTCTAATGAGAGCTGTCTCAGTACTAGAGCCCGACCGATAAAGGATTTTGAAGGCTGATACCAATATAAATATTTGTTGGTTCTAAAATCCGATAAACCGATATATCGGCCGATATTTTTTTTTTTTTTTTTTGCAGAAGAAACGCAGAAGGCATTTTTATAAATGTGTTAAGCCTTGTATTTTTTAAACAAGTTTTATTAATAAAAGCATATAACCAGTTTATTTGTAGTGCACTGACAATAGTTTTATATAATTCGTTTATTAATTAAATTATTAAAAAGACAAAAAAGACCTTGAGATATGTTTGGTAATTGTACCTGAATTAATTGAAAATCAATTCAGATCAATATATTTGTTTTCCTTCATTTTAATTAACCCTAACTTTATTCTCATCTGAATTATAACTAATTGATTTCCGTATAAAATAATACTACTATTAAAAACACATTTGATTTTCTTTTTTAATCAATGTAGAATGTTACTTAAAAATAAACAGTTGTAGGTTAGTTTGGCAAGAGTTTAGAGTGTGACAAAAGCACAATGTTTTGTTTTATGTCCCTGTATGAACAAAATGACATAGTATGTTTTTATGTTTCCACTGTTCGATCGCACCCGTGCGCCTCTCTCTCTCTCACTCACACACAGTTTAATCGCGCCCTTCTCTCTCTCTCTCTCTCTCTCTCCCTCTCTCTCTCTCTCTCTCTCTTAAAAGGACAGACAGTCAGTCAACTACACTGTAACAACGTAACGTAATTATCACTAGCTAATTCCGCTTCACTCTCGGCTTATTTAACAGCAGCAAAACTGGACATGATATTTATTTGAGAACTGATGGGGATGTTCTTTAAATTGTTGTTCAACCAATGAATGTGACCAACTCACCATGGCATGAACACACTTCACCGATGATCTCACTCGCGGATAACTGATTCTCTCTGCCCGACTCTGGCTGGATCAGCAGGTTGCAAGATGTGTGGCGCTATCCACGAGTGTTGCCAATAGGGACGTGTAGAGTGCCCTCTGGTGGACAAACTATACAACTCCAACACTCGACATGGTTGAAGGGTGTTTCGTCCGTTTTTTTTTTTTTTTTTTTTTTAATATTCATTTATCGGCCATTATAAACGCCGATACCGATAGTTTGGAAAATGCCTAATATCGGCCGATGATATCGGCCTGCCGATAAATCGGTCGAACTCTACTCAGTACTATGGTACGGTCTAAATCCTGACTGAAAATGCTTGCAGATATCATTTCTTTCAAAAAAAGGAACACAGTTGTGAGGATACTGCTTTCTCTAATATCTTTGACAGAAAAGGCAGATTTGAGATTGGCCTATAATTGACTAATTCTGTGGGATCAAGTTGCGTTTTTTTAACAAGCGGTGTAATCATAGCCAGCTTAAAGGTTTTTGGTAACTGTAAACAGTTGAGAAATAAAACGCATGTGTAACAGTATATTTGAACCATGCATTTGGTCTTAAAGGGACAGCACAGCTTAATAAACCTGCTACTGATGTTAATCAAACAAAGGACAAAAAATAAATCACTAATTGCTCTTGACTGAATGACTTTTGTAACTTTAATAAAAAATAATCTATATTTAATTTATGCAGTGAAGACTGTGCAGAGTTATTTTACATTTGATTACTTTATTGAAATTCTGTACCTCAAAACTACTGTTAGACCTACCTGAACACCTGAAATCACTGTTTATTTCAGTTGTATCCTTGAACTATTGTATTTGTAATTGAATTATTAGTTCTTATTTTATTACTGACGGTTTACTTGTCTTTAATAATGGTTTAAATCTACATTAATTAGGCTCGTAGTTTTTCCTGTTATTTCACTGGTATCTAAACATTTGAACCACTGACCCAACCAGGCAAGTAGAAAAAAATCCTTACCACTGAGCCCTGCTGAACCAGCTCTAAATATACTCTGTCTGTGCTATAAAATGAAAGGTAAAATATGATAGAGGAATAGAATGAACAGTGAAAGTAACAGAAGCTCGTACAATACATTTTAACAGGCATAATCAAGCATGAAAATAACTGAAGTAAATATATATATATTTGCTAAACAAAATTAAACCAATTAATATAATTCAAATTCTTTTGGTTTCTCTACTTAATATATTTAAAAATTACAAAAATGAAAATGCAGGTCTTGGTATCGGTGCATCCCTAGTTTTAAAAAACATATGGTTCTGAGGTGTCAATTCTAAAACAGATGTACATTACAATGTACTATGTATGTAAAAGAGGTTAACTATATTTTTACAATCAGCCATCACTTAACATGAAGGGCTTTTTTCAATCACTACCCGCTTTTTTTTGGTCTCTTCACGCAATGAAAACAAAGACTTGAGACAAAAAAATGCATCTCATTTATTTGATTGATTGCTCTAGCAGTATTGTGAGAAGACTGTGAGATGCATTCTAGGTTTACATAACTGAATTTCACTTGATTTTTCTTTTTCTTAGTTTGATTAACTTCAAATCTCAAATTATAATAGCATGTTCATGTTCATCTATATAGGCATCTTTTGGTAGTTATCATATTTCCCTAGATATCTGTGACAAGGACATGTTGGTGAAATGTTTAGAACTCAATTGATGGGATCATTTTCTCAGAACTAACTTTACATTTCTTCTTAGCCTTTTTTATTTTATTTTATTGCTTACCCAGCTGGTTCCAAAGTGATTTTATAAGGGATATTCTAAATGAAGTCACATTCATACAGTGTAGTTCATGTCTGCGTTTCCCGATAACGTTGTCTCTTAGCGTGCTCTAAAGGTATAACTTAACTAAAGGTATACCATTTCTGGGCGTGTTCACCAAACCATACCTTAGGAAGTTGCTTAAGATATTACCTTCTTACGTGCGACGTTACCAGGTGCTGTCCGTGGCGATGGTGCTGAATTTGTTGATATCGATGGCTCGAGAATCAATTATTCACTCATGCAGGGGCTGCGTAATGTGAGAAAGCAGTTATTTATAAAATAATCGCTTCAGAAATAGTGGAAATAGCATTTATTAGGATTAATGGGATATTATAAAAAATAATCCAAATAGCCTAGCCTACATATTTAAAAATTGCATCATATATTGCTGCCACAATAACAGCCCATTACAAATGTTTACGTGCTTTCTTCTTTCTCCTTTTTGTTCACTGAGGTGGAGCTGTGATGAAATATTGTTCTTGTAAATACTTTCCAGCACTTCAGTAGCCTAATAAAAGTGTACATCGTACGTACGGTGCTCGGCCGTGATCAAAAAGGATTTAAACAGTGAAGTTTGAAGTGATCTCTTCTTGTAAACTTAGAGAGATGTGGTTTCGGATCACCACACGACCTTGATGTTCATCAAACAGTAGCTTAGGTAATTTGGCCGGAGATTTTTACGTGTGTGGTGAGAGAAAAACACTGACATTCTGGAATCGGACAGCAATTTAAAAAAAAAAAAAAAAAAAAAAAAAAAAACAGACTAACCCCTTTAAATGTTTAAAATACCCTACGACCCCATGAAAAACAATTAGCGCCCGAATAGGGCTGTACTGACTGCATGCTTTCACTGGCCTTTGAAAGGGCTCCACAGACAGCGCCGTCTTTCATTTAGCACAACTATTCACTGTATCGCTGCCATAGTTTGAGCAATCATTCACAATCATTCCCTTTAAATAGACTCCTAAGCCTTTACTGCCTAATGGTTTGCCAGCTGATGTACAATCAGTGTAATTACAATTTTATTCTGTGCATGAAAACACTTGAATTAGGCTAATTGAACACTGTAGTAACTTCAGAATTATATTTGTATACTGAGATGTAAAGACGTGTTTTTTTTTCAGTGGTGGCCACCTGTTAACAGTGATAAGGCAAAGCTAAGAGTGATTCAGACCAACCTTTCGAAATGTATGACTTACAGAAGGTATACTTAACTAAGAACATTTCGGGAAAAATGTATTAGCGATAAGGTACAGCTTAAGGTATAACTTAAGAACGACGTAGCGTTAAGAGATTTCAGGAAACGCAGCCCATATCATTAGTGAAACATACCTTTAGTAAATGTATGACAGCTAAAGTATCCAAATACTTCCTAAATTTTGTTTAGTTGATCTATTGTTTTATAATTTATAACTTAACAAACGTCTTTTGTGAAATGTTTATTTTGAAAAGTGTAATGAAATGACATTCATGCTTTATAGAGTAATAAAGTTGTTATATTATATACAGTGGAGAAAATAATTATTTGATCCCCTGATGATTTTGTAAGTTTCCCCACTTACAAAGAAATGAAGGGTCTATAATATTTATGGTAGGTTTATTTTAACAGATAGAGACAGAATATAAACCAAAAAATCCAAAAAAAAACCACATTATATAAAGGTTATAAATTGCTTAGCATTTGATTAAGTGAAATAAGTATTTGATCCCATACCAACCAGCAAGAATTCTGCCTCCCACAGATTATGTGCCCATGTGAAACAGATTAGTCCTGTCACTAAGAAAGTACTCAGCTTGCTATGCGTATAAAAGACACCGGTCCACAGAATCTGTATCTTCCATTCCAACCACTCCACCACCATGGGCAAGACCAAAGAGCTGTCAAAGGACATCAGGGACAATATTGTAGACCTGCACAAGGCTGGAATGGGCTACAAGACCATCATCAAGTAGCTTGGTTAGAAGGAGACAACTGTTGGTGCCATTATTGGGAAATGGAAGAAATTCAAAATAACCATCAATCGCCCTCGGTCTGGAGCTCCATGCAAGATCTCACCTCATGGAGTAAGGATGATCATGAGAAAGGTGAGGGATCAGCCCAGAAATACACGGGAGGAGCTTGTTAATGATCTCAAGGCAGTTGGGACCACAGTAACTAACCAACTCATTGGTAACACACTACGCCACAATTGATTGAAATCCTGCAGCACCTGCAAGATCCCCCGCTCAAGAAGGCACATATAGCGTTAAGAAGATTTTAAGCCCGTCTGAAGTTTGACGATTAACATCTAATGATTCAGAGAAGGCTTGGGTGAAAGTGCTATGGTCAGATGACACCAAAATTGAGCTCTTTGGCATCAACTCACTCGCCGTGTTTGGAGGAAGAGAAATGCTGACTATGACCCCAAGAACACCATCCCTGCAGTCAAGCACGGAGGTGGAAACATGCTCTGGGGCTGTTTCTCTGCTTAGGGTACAGGACGACTTCGGCGTATTAAGGGGCCGATGGACGAGGCCATGTACCGTAAAATCTTAGACGAGAACCTAGAAGGAAGCACATTAAGGTCTTGGAGTGGCCTAGCCAGTCTCCAGACCTTAATACTGTAGACAATCTGTGGAGGGAGCTGGAACTTCGAGTTGCAAAGTGACAGCCAAGAAACCTTAAGGATTTTAGAGAGGATCTGTAAAGAGGAATGGACCAAAATCCCTCCTGAGAGGTGTGGAAACCTGGTGACCAACTACAAGAAATGTCTTATCTGTGTTTGCCAACAAGGGTTTCTCCACCAAGTACTAAATTATGTTTTGCTTGGGGAGCAAATACTTAATTTCACTCACTGAAATGCAAATCAATTTATAACCTTTAAATATTTTTTGGTTGATATTCTGTCTCTATCTGTTAAAATAAACATACCATAAAAATAATTGACCCTTAATTTCTTTGTAAGTGGGCAAACTTACAAAATCATCAGGGGATCAAATAATTATTTTCTCCACTGTAATAATTTACAAGATTACTACTATAAACATAGGCTTATTGCGCAAACTGTATGTGAGATTGTTTTCATGTGAAAGATAATCATAATTCATTGTTGTTATTAGCTATGCATTAAAATGTCAGTAACCAAAATATTATTGTTTATAATCAGTTCTAATTGTTATTGCACATATCAAGTGGATCATTATATTGGCTATCAAAGTGAGTTTACAATACAAGTTTTTTTTTTCTCTTACAAATATATATTTATTATTAATCCATGTAAATGTCAGTGTAACCAACCATTAAAACCAATAGCAATCAGGCAGAAAACAAATGCCTAGTAACCAGTCAAAGAGCCCTTAAAATGCCTAGCAACCAGCTATAAGATTAATAAGATTCATTATCTGGGAACATAAGAGAGATAAACAACTTCATAACAATGTTTAATAGCCTCTCATTGAAAATCTGGGAATTTACTTATATCCACAGGAAATTTAAAAAGAAAAATTGTAGTGACAAAACATCATGCCATAAATGTAACCGATCCATTTCAGAGATTACGAGATTTTGGTATGTGCTAATTAAAATAACTTCTGCATTGTGTTGAATGAGAACAAGATTGGGTGACTGATTTAAATGGAAGTTGAGCACATCATAAAGAGAAAAAAAGAAAAAGAATCTTTGATGTTGGTTGTCAACTGTTCCCTTTCGAAAGGGAACTCGCACTGTCTCAATGACAAAAAATCATGCCATAAATGTAACCGATCCATTTCAGAGATTACGAGATTTTGGCATGTGCTAATTAAAATAACTTCTGCATTGTGTTGAATGAGAACAAGATTGGGTGACTGATTTAAATGGAAGTTGAGCACATCATAAAGAGAAAAAAAGAAAAAGAATCTTTGATGTTGGTTGTCAACTGTTCCCTTTCGAAAGGGAACTCGCACTGCCTCAATGACACTTTGGGGAATGCTTCTGTGTGAACCGGTGTCTGAAACGCTTCTTGATCTGCTGTTATTTACTATTACTAGATGAGATTGAAGTCTGAATTTATAACAAAATACATTATGCTGATGTATTTGTGAGGATTATTGAATTATAGTGTGCTCCATTCTGCAAAGAAGAAATCGTTTGCTCTTTTTCTGCAAAGAACTTGCTTTATCAAAATAAAAATTAGGTCCTGCTTGTCACAGATCTGCCAGGTTCCTGCACCAACCCATCACAACACACCAGCCAATCACAGCACACTCACTCTCCTGAGTTCTAATCACACACACCTGCACCTCATCTGCACCCTCATCACTTCAGCTCGTCCCAGCTCATTGTCGTCTTGTCCTGCACAAAGTGGACACCTACCTTGTTTTCTCCAACGATTGTTAAACTACTCCAGCGTCTCATCCTGTATTTCTCCTGTGAAATCTCTCAAGCGTCTTATTCATCCATGTCTCTGTTCCCACCTGCATTTCCTGTATGTGTGTGCATCCAGGCCATCAAACATTGATCCTGTAAGAAAAGACATTCCATTCACCGCCCGATACCCGCTCTCCAGATTATCATTTAAACTACTCGCTTACCTGCTTGCTCATTATTGTCAGTAAGCCTCCCGTTTACTTTCATCCACCTTGTCTGAGTCTGCTTCCGTAACACTGCTACTGTCAACCAGATAATAAAATTAAGAGACATTTGAAAGAGGTGACTGAAAAACAGATCAGATTGCTCATAAACAATTGAGGTCAGAATTTACATAGGTTAAAATTTCTTCATGCAGCTCTCTTGAGTGTTCATTTGTGTTAGATGAAATCAGACCATGCCTTCTGGGATGACTTCCAATATAAGAGTGACTACACTGTTCAACAAGTTAGGGAGAGAGAAGAATGGGCATTGCTGCATAGAGAAGAGGAATTTGGCTTGTAAGACTGTTTTCCTGGAAAGATTTCCTTGCAATAAAACTCACTAATCTGGAGAGAAGATGTAAGGCCCACCCGTTGGCCAAACGACGGAATCCCAAGGCGTGGGTGAAGGTATAATGCCAGCAGTGTTGGGCAGTAGCGTCGCTACAAGTAGTGACGCTACTAATTTAACTACATTTCGCATTCAACTTTCGACCTACAAAACCTACAATCAAATCTGAGATTTCTCAACGGCAATCGGGTGAAAGAGACAAATTTAGCCGTCTAGCTCCATAGACTCCCATTCATTTTGCACTTAAGTCTGGTGTAACTACAAAATTTGGTACAATAGGACTTATAGGGAGTGGTCAGGCTCTCGGTAGACGGGCTCTGCATAGGGCCATGTTTAATTCCTGCAATGGGGAAAACACGGACGGAATCGGGGAATCCAGGCATAAAAACGGAATTTACTGTATAACGCGGGATTTCATGGAATTTGTCAGATCTTGGATGAAAAGTAGGTCAGTAAACTTAAAATCACGATATAGACTAGTGTGTGAATATTTGCATAAAGAGTATTTAAATAGGAATCATGCATGTTCTGTGTGTCTCTGTGAATGAATGGCGCAGGCTTTCATTTACCACACGATCACACACACATTGAGGCACGCATGACGCTCGCAATGTTTTCAGCCTATATGAGGACATTAATGCATGAACTTTATCTACACAGCCGCTCTGAGAGTCACTTCAGCAGCATTTTAGCTTGATTTGAGAAAAACTATCATCATATCATAAAAACACAGAGAGACTCAAAAGGTCTACACGGCAACCCGTTAAAATAAAAAGGTTGGTTTAACCTTTGAAAAAAGTTTTGCTTAAATCATTACATTTAAATCATTTGTTATTACAATTTAATTAAACCATTAAAATGGAATCAAGAAAACAAAAAAGAACAATTTTGTATTAAAAAAAACATTTCATAATGGCCTAAAAACTTAATTCATTTTAATATTTTAATTAATTGTTAAATTGTGTAAGTTTCATGATTTCAATTAATTAGACATGCTTTAATTACTAAAATTTAATTTAAGCATTAAATGGGAATCCAAAAAAATTAAAAACGGAAAAAAACAATACAGAAAAATTTAAATGGAAAAAAATGAATTTGGAATGTGGGAAAAAATAAAAACGGATTTCAAAGGGCCCTACAACCAGCTTTTTAGTGCATTACCACCACATTCTGATCTCAATCTTTGGGCTGGAAAGATGCACACACTCTCGGCACCTGATTTTGTTTTTACAAACATTTTTATAGTTTATTTAATTATTTATAAAAAATAAATTATTTATTCCCTGCCTATCTGTTTGACTGACAGTTTTATTGATCACAGATAACATTGACTTTGGAATGAAGTTGGTTCAGTATAAAAATAAAATAAATAAAAAATAGCTTAGATGTAGTAAACTACTTTTGCATATTGTTGTAGTAACTTGGCTTGCTACATTTCCCAGGGTGGTAGCTTCAATGTAGTGAAGCTTCATTTAATGTAGAGTAACTGCTAGCTTAACTACATTTCCAAGTAGCTTGCCCAACACTGAATGCCAGTTGGGTCTTTCAGGTGAGAATTTATGCGCTTTTGCGCTTCAAATGATTATTCAATTTAGATTGTGTTTATATTTAGTAACTAATCACAAATATTGATTATGCATTAATTTAGAATATTTGATTATTCTGAGTACCCCATACTTTCAATTATTTGTTCATTAGGTACGCATAGAGTTTGCACTTCGGCCAAATGGTGAGTTCACGGACACAAACTCGTCAGTTCTGATCTAAGTCAGATGATGTCGGGTGAACTATTTACCTTAAGTGGCCACTCCCTGCTTATCTCATAAGAAAAAGTGTAATTATTTTATAGTCAAAAACTGCAACTTGCTAAATTCTGTATTCTTAGTCAAAAATCAGAAAGTCCCAGATGATGTGCTCCATGCTCCATTCATTGGGCCGTCAGTATCCTGAACACAAATTTGTGTTTACACCACATCTAATCTACTAGAAATAATGATTTCAGAATCAAACAGAATAAATAAAATATATATTAAAAAAAATTGTCAGGTAAAAATTATATCATGCCAATTACACAATTAAAAGCCAATTCAGAAATAATAAATACATAACATCAATTTCTCAAAGAATGAATCTAAGAGTGTGAGATGCATACCTGAAAGTGAGAGACACACTGTGGTGTATGAGCCTTTTTAAGACACTCACACAGCACTATATGGGGGTCTTCTGGCTACAGAATTTCCAATGACTGCTCTGCCACTTTCCCTGAAATACCCAGACCAGAAAAAAAAGATTGTAAATATTTACTACTCAAAACGGGGTTTCAGGGTAGAGGAGAGGATCATCAGATATCTTGAAGAAGAGACACCACCAATCTAAAGGTTTTCAATCTTTCCTCATAATACAAATGGACTGCTGTGAAATTGAGACAATTTTTCCAATCACACTGAGACATTTAAAATAATACCAAACATGAAAGGGGAAAAAAAACAATAGATTAACTTTCAGTGAGATCAGGGGGGAAAGGAGAGGGAGTGGGTAGTGGGGGGATGCATAGATAAGTGAGGAGATAAGTTTGGGAAAGGCGGTGTCCCTATGCTCTTTCTTTTAGATCTTCTCTCCAGATTAGTTAGTTTTTATTGCAGGGGGTTTGATCTTAGCTTTGTCTTACAAAGATCTTAAAGAAAGAGCATAGGACAAACCGCTTTTGGACCAGACTTCTCTCTCTTTGTCCATCTCTTTAAATGTGTAATTGTGTTCCACAGTGCTGAAGGATCTGAAGGATTTTCAATACCCAGCCTGCCGTGACAGTTTTATTTACTCTGTTTTATGTATGACTTTTTATTTTAGTCATTTATGTAGTTGCCATTTATTCATATTTTTTGATTTACAATAATTAGTATGTTATAATTTTTTTTGTATTATTTAATTATGGCTTTTATGTTTTTCTGTTTTATACTTATTTTCTATTGTTGTTTCAATCTTACAATTGTGTGGGTTTAAAGGGATGTTTGTCTTCGTGGTAGGATATAAGGAGCATGTCTCCATTTCAAGATTTTTTAACAGTGGCATGACAATGTTGTGAAGCAGAAATTTTCCAATGTTTTTCCCTCGGTTTTATAATAACACTTTTTGGAATTCTACTGGCCAGACGAAGTCTGATCATTGAGACATACGCATTAAGATTAATCAAACTTTGCTATTTTTAATATCATCCCTTCGTCTTCTGCTCTTCTCTGGCTTTCTCAGGCTGATAGAAGGCTGTTAATAGAGTCTTGAAGTACCAGACAAGACTTTCTGTAGACAGGTTTTGCTGGGTTTGCACACCAGACAAAATTGATGCCCTTTTGCCAAAATCCAGCGCCCGGGCTGGATTTTTACATTTCTAACATGGAGATTCCATCTGATCTCATAGAACACACATTATAGTTGTTGTGCTACTACATGAAGCCTACACATAGTAGTTGAGTTTATCTTTTAAAACACATGACTGCTTAAGTGTAAGTGTTAAATACGTGTGTTAATGGTTGTAGATGCTATGCAGAACCATGTGTTCTTGTGTAAAATTGGAATAATTGTAACACTGGATTTATCCAGCCATTTCAATGTGTGACTGTTGAATTGTTTGTCTCGTAACACTGCTATTTCCCATATAACTGCAGTAAAACCATGCACCTGAGCACAGAATTGCCAGGTAGCTACAATGTCATTCACAATTGCCTTATCATTTTTGAATTAGCTGTTAATTGTTTGATTGGCATGATACATTTTTTTTACCTGACAAATAAAATGTTATATTTGATCGATTCTGTATTCTTCTGAAATCGTTATGACTAGTAGATTACGTTAGGTCTGGTGTTTCTGCAAATCTGTGTCACCAAGCTTTGGATTGTTCACCCACCAATAAGTATCGCGAGCTGGGTTTAGTATGGAAGTAAAATAATGCCAAATGTTTTTGAAACAAAAAGCCTGTTGAATTGCACTACTTGAAAAAAATATGCATTGCATTAACCATGCTTACATTTTAATGCATTGTATTTTTAGGACTTGCATTTTTTTATTGGCTCAAATTTGATATGGTTGAATTTTTAAGCTGTGAATATTTCAATTCAAAACATTTCAAACACATTTTCATGATTAAAAAATTCAAAAATCCATATTCACCTTTCATATTTCACTTCCAAAATATTCAAACTGTTTAAAAATACAACCTATAATATTCAACAGGCAATTTTCGGTCCTTTTTATTTCGCTTTACAAATTCCCTTCCACAAATTCAGTGGTTCAAATTCGACAGTAAATCCAACATTGACATCCAGGAACTGCAGGAAAAGCAGTAGATTACCGAGCACAATCTCCATCTGCTGTTAGTCCACCACACCAGCAGGGGGTGCAAGCGCGTGTTGTTGGCGAAGACAGAGCAACAGTTAGAGCAAGCATTCATAAAAACACATTTATAGAAATATAAGTGTATTTGTGATTTTTATGAGGGCTGTTTTGCCTACATGCATCTTTCTCAACTGTGAACGAGATTATAATGTTATTCCCCCGATGCTGATGTACAGATCAAATGTTATAGGCCTACATTTAAGGTAGACATTTTTCTCTTGGTCGTTTAGTTGCCTTAACTACTAGGGGTTCCCTCAATAGGCTACTTGCTGGACATATAAACGCATAACTTTTGAAACCACTTCTCACAGCACGGATGTACAAATAGCCTAAATAAAACATCTCCAGTTAACTAGCAGAGCAATAATTTCGTTCGTCTGTTAAATAAGAGGCGGTCTAACGCTGAAATGTGTTGTTAATGAAATCAAGTGCTCGTTGCCACTGCGATCAGTGGCGCGGATACAGTATCTCTTGTGGCACACGCACAGTCTTAACAACGCTTCAATCGGTTGCGGAGAATCTCTTCTCTATTCGTTCCGGTGAAATCACAAAACAAACTGCACACCAAACGTGTCCCTGCTTGATATACAGCCACTGATAAATATAATCGGTTTTGATGAGGGAAAAAACTATACGAGTGCGGATTAGAACCCAGAAGCTCGCTGACACGCTTCGCAAAAGTTCTACCACTCGACCATTAAAGTACATTTGTATATTAGTCTGATCTATGTAGCCTATTTGTTCACGTGAAAATTCTCCCCACTAACAACATGTTAGATCTCATTAAACACGACAGATGAAACCCAATGTGCCATTTAAATCGATTGCTGGACATCGTAATGTTATTGTACATAGCCTACATCTGATTTATGATTTAACATTGTATTAGCAACACACACACACACACACTATGCCACTGAGGATATCAAAGGAAAACGCTGCATGACACTTTGCACTTTAAGTTCATATTCTGAGTCCATCTGCTTGCCTGTAGCAATATAGCCTGCAGCCTTCTCAATAAGGTGCAAGTTTGGTCTTTTATATCACTGTATTAGTACATTAAGGTACGTTATGCGCTTTATATTCCAGCAATCCTGAAGTTGAGGGCAACCCTTGTAAAGTTAACAAATACACTTACATTTCTATAAATGTGTTTTTATGAATGCTTGCTCTAACTGTTGCTTGCTCTAACGTTTGCCATTATTTTACTTCCATAGTATAGACCGTCGTGAGACAGGTTATTTTTACCCTTGTATGAGTGACTCATGAATGAATGGAGCAGAAAGGCACATCATCTGAGACCTTTTGATTTCTGTCTATCACTGACTTAGCAAATTGGGCTTAATTTGACTCCAATTTCAACTGATTATTACATTTAGACTGTTTCTAATTATTGGTTAGAATTTAGATATTTGATTATTCTGGGTATCCCATACTTTAAATTATTCGTCCATTAGGGACCCGATGTCCATAGAGTTGCACGTCGGCCGGGTATCTTCACGGACACAAACTCGCCAGTCTGATCCTAGTCAGAGGATGCATGGTTAACTATTACCTTTTTAGTCAGTTGCCTGCTTACTCGTACAAAAAAAAGGGTTGTTTATTTAGCCACTTCTTTACAACTTGCTAAGTCAGAAATCAAAAGGTCTCAGATGACTTGCCTACTGCACCATTCATATTACATACTAACTAGGGGTAAACTTTTAAAGGGCACCTATTATGCAAAATTCCCTTTTACATGGTGTTTGAACAAATGTGTGTTGGCACAAATGTGTGTTGGCAGTGTGATCAAAACCACCCTACAATGATAAAAATCCACCCAGTGTTTTTTTTACAATCTCAATAAATCATAAGCACTGTCTCAGAACGAGCTGTTCTAAAAATCGGTGCAATGTGACGTAGAATTGCGCAAGCCCCACCGACGTGGTTTGATTGACACTGTGGTTTTGGCATAGACCCGGCCCTCGGTGATCTGTTCACCATCCTCCATTGTTTCAACATAGCCGGTGTTCTGACGATTTGTGCTGCCTTGTCGAAAATGTCTCCTAAGAAACATAAGTGTTCTGTTGTGGGATGTAATGTACAAAGTAGTTTTCACTTACTTCCGACATCAGAGCCACTGAAAACACAGTGGATGGATTTTATTTCCGAAGGAAAGGCGCCCCTTAAACTTCCAAAATACATTGATGTTTGCGCAAATCATTTTCTGACCGACTGTTTTGTGAACGAGGATCAATTCAAAGCAGGTCTTGCTTCAAAGTTAATCCTCAAGTGTGGATCGTTGCCTACTGTTCGCGATCCAACGTCACCTCCAGTAGAAGTAGGGTTGCCAACTGTCCCGAATTAGGCGGGACGTCCCGATTATTGGGCCTAATTTATTTGTCCCGCACGGGACCTCTCTTGTCCTGTTTATTGAGTGCTAGGCTGATCTGACTGAGATACAACAGCAACACGACACTTGAGAATGACCACGACACCAGTCATCATCCAATCACGTGCATTAGACCATACCAATAAACTATAAATTGAGAATTAATTATTCTTTTGGGACAAATAATTTGATTTGCAAACGGTCTCGCGCTAACGGCAAATCCAGCCGGGTTTTGATTTTCCGCAAATCAGTTTTGGTGAATTTTAAACAACGTGATTATTGTTCATGAGTCCAACATCCAGACACGCAAGAAAACATGCAATCTACCAGAGGGAATAATATGCTGATGTGATTTGCTGCCCAAGAAACATGTCTGATTATTATTAATGTTTAAAAAAAAAAAAAAAAAAAAAGAAGTCAGGATTATTTGATGAATAGAAGGTTCAAATAAATGTTATGTCACTTTTGATTCATTTAATGCGTCCTTACTGAATAAAAGTAGCTATTACTTCCTTTAAAATGTAGTGTATAATGTTACAAAAGCTTTCTATTTCAGATAAATGCTATTATTTTGAACTAGGCTATGTTTTTAATGTGACTTTTTGTGTGACCTTAAAATTCATTTTAGAATTAAATCGTAGGTTACAAAAACAGGTTAAGCAAACCAAATATCTTTATGTCTGAGAACATAAGCTACTGTGTGATACAGTACAAATATTTTGAGTGTCCCTTATTTTCCTGTAAAGAACCACGATTGTCCCGCATTTTTCTTTTCGGAAGTTGGCAACCCTAAGTAGAAGTAAGTGTATTTTATGATTTTTGAGCATAGTCATTTCAGTCGATGTCAGCCAATTCAACAACAAATGTGTCTAAAGTTGTTGTCGTCGTCATAGGATGTCTGTGTATATAATTTAAACCTTGTTTGTATAGTGTGTAACCACGGTTCAAATATGTACGGCTGAATGCCATACAAAGCAGCGGGTCTCTCACTCTCAGCCATTCTGCTTCTACTGACTGTTTATTGCCATAGGTATGCAAATTAAGCCCTCATCCAAAAGCAGGGCGGGGATATGCAGCTCATTTACATTTAAGGGGGTACACACCAAAACAGCTCTTTTTAAAACAGGCCCCAAAAATGACATTTTCAAATGGTTATAATAAAATTAACTGGGGGGTATTTTGTGCTGAAACTTCACAAATACATTCAGGGGACACCCGAGACCAATATTACATCTTGTAAAAAGGGGCATAATAGGTGACCTTTAATTAGATCATTGGTGATGCTTTGAAGTATATAGACAGAGTTTAGACTCTCAAGACAGAGCTTCATGTAAAACTGATAAGCATATGTTAGAGTTCTCTTTTAGAGGGTCACAAAGTGTCCAAGAACAAAATGTGTGGTAAAGCTATGATATTGGTCACCCCATCTTAGTTAATCTTTTTTTTTTTTTTTTTAAGGGCTTTAAATATAAGTAATAATTCCAAAATTTCTAACTCATGAAATCCCACATGCTGTCATTATAGGGGATTATGATTACATGATGTTAGTGTTTTGGCCATGGATATGTGGAGATCTACAAATTTGAAAAATGCATTTGCATTGCATTGCAAACACAACATTAAATAGCGTATAATCTGCAGTTTCTTATCTGCGTTAATCATGTCAGGTAAAAGGGAAGCAAAAAATTCTGCAGATTATACGCTATTTAATATATTTAATATAAAAAAAACAGTATTTAGTTTTATTCTTGTGCTAACACTAAAACAGTTTCATTTTACGTAGTTACTTTTCATGCAGCTAGCATTTGAGAATTTGTTTGAAATTTTAACTTATGTAATTTTTTAGGACTGGTCAGGATAATTTTAATAATTTGTTTAAAAAATCTTAATATTTTGACAGCCCGAAGGGCTGCAGTCCACTATTCAAAGTGCAATTGTATTATGGTGGGTGCATTGTTGTGTGCTTGGAATACTCTAAAGTAATAAAACTTCTGATCAGGTTCATACATTTTTTTCACCTTTTCAAACTGACTTTGTCTCTTCTGTCTCTTTATTTGTCATAATTAAATATCTTTACTTTTGTGACTTGGTTCTATATGTATAATGCTGCTTTGCAACCATGCAAAATTGTGAAAAGTGCTAAAAAAAATACATTTTGAATTGAATTAAGCAATAGCAATAACTCTTGATATTCAGAGTGTGGGTAAATTATTGAAAAGGTAAAGGTTATAATTATTAAACTTCATGATAATTTTTTGCAACTCAAAACACATTTCCTGTAAAAGTTTATCTAGGCTATTCTATTTTTATACTCAATTAGTAGAACTCAAAAACAGGTCATTGTTGGACATTTAATCATAACAAGTCAACAGAAGATTCAAAGAATTTTTACAGAAGTAGCACTTAAATATTTAACAAATTAAATCATTTTATTTGCAAATTGCTCATTGTTACTATAGACAAAAGTTGTGTTTGGAAATTCTGCCCTTACAGCACCTTTTAAACAGAAACAAACTAGATGTTTAAGTTCTCACATTTTCTTTGGTTTGCACAAAAAAAAAGTCATCTAAAAAAAAATACATAGCATCATCTAAACATTAATTTCATAATTCTCAGATTGGAAATACATGGTGAGACTTGTGTCTTTAACTGCAATGAGTTTCTAGACTCTAAAGGTTCCCTTTCGAGGGAACTCAAACTGCGTCGAATGACACTTTGGGGTAACGCCCCTCAGCGTAGCGCCTCTGAAGTAAAATGAAACTAAGCCCATCTTGATTGGTGTTGCGTCATGACGTAACGTGTGACGGCATATGCGGAAGCTACAAAAGGCACACAACAGAGTTAGTTTCTGTTCTTCAGCAAGCGCTCTCTGTCTTGTATATCTTATTTGGTGTTGTCTGTCAAGTTACACAAGCAAAAAGACTTGTTTATAGTATGGCGAGTGCAAGCTACAGACGGTGTGTGTGCATCCCTGCCCTCGTTATATTACGGGTGGGTACACACATCAAATGTGCGTGCATTGTTTGGGAGTGCAGCACGCTCGAGCAGCTCTTCCGAGGAAGTAGGCTTCCGAAGTCAGCATCGAGGGCGGGGATTTTGGGGACGACTCGCCACCCCATGTTCACGCATATGAGGAGCTGGTCGAGGTTGTCTTTCGTGCAGTGGCCCGTCTTAACATCAGTTGGCCACGTGAGAGGCAGAAAGCGCTTGTTAAAAGCAAGTTGGACGAGCGCTTCCTGCAGCACAGAGAGCAACCTCAACACCGGGGTTTGCCGATCTTCCACGATTTACACAACGAGTTGTCAGCTCCTTCGCCTATAGACAGGCGGAGAAAGAGAGTGTCTCGTCTAGAGCCCCCCACTCAAGGAGCTTGGGGGCATAGACGGCGCTCTCAGGCGAAGCCTCAGCAGAAGCCGGGCGACCTGAGGGCCATCCTGCAGGCTAAAAAGGCTTTGTCAAAGAGATCCTAGCCAGCCTGGGTTCTCTGCGGCCGGCCCCACCCGTGGCGGAGCGATCGAGGTCGACTTGTGTGTTTTTTTTATTGGTCTATCAAATTTAAGTTTACTTATCATGAATATCGTCGGTATCTCCCCCACCGGTGATACCGACGCCGTTCCGATGAGGGCTGCCACCCGCTCCTCGTTCGTTGTCAGCTGGAGGCTTGGATCCGGTGGGCCTCCCCCGGTCTGACTCTGGCTCCTTCTTCAGTGCCGAGACGCGCCTCTTTGTGGCGATCTTTATATCTGACCACTTTTTTTTCGCCTACAATAAACAAGAAAACTCATGCTTAACTTGATCACTATTGGTCTATATTAAGCAATAAAACAGTCTTACCTCTGCTGGAGTGCGCTTCTCAACCCCCACACTATTAATTTGGGTCCATATTTTGTTTTTGTGGGCGCCTTTAATCCCACTCTCTAAACTCCCAAATAAAACTATTTAATTTCTTTCCACTTCCCTGGTGATGGTCTCGATCTCCACGTCGGAGAAGTTTCTCTTTTTTGCCGTCTCCCGTCTGTCCATGGCGTAAAATGAGGCCGTGGGGGAAGCGGAGAATTGAATATATAGGGGCCTATTATTCTAATGAAGATCGTTTTCAGCCGCGGCATATATCAAGGGCAGGCATTGCGTTCACCTGGATTTCAAAGGTGCACAGCTTCATAAATCAGGCGGTGAGAGGAGTATAAGCATAATCTTACGCCAACATACGCCCGTTTCTACGCAAGAATGATAAATGAGGTCCATTAAGTGTACATTTGACAGATTCATCATACACGTACTCAAACTAACATTTCCATTAGGCGGAAAATATGCTCCAATGGCATAAACGGGTTCACATAACACGATTCCAAATAGACGTATTCGGTTAAATGCTTCTGTATACAAACATTCGCTTGTGCGGAGCCGCGGGTCTTCCGTGCATCACTTCTTACATATAAACAATTCAGAGACTAATATCGAGCAGCAGCAACAACAGCAATATATACAAGATGAATAAACACTTACTTTTAGTCATTGTCGCACACAACTCAGGCAGGAATTGGGAAGAAAAACACACGAATCATCTCTCAATGTCAATGATAAAACGAAACGAAACTAAAATGTTCTGCACACAGTCACCCGACCAATGCTGTGATTTGATTGGCTGTCCGTTAGCGTGATCGGGACATGACAGAGTGATCAGGGCATGATCACTATGTCGGCTTGTTGGTATATTTGTTGGATCGATAATAAGGTTTTCCAGCAGGGGCCTGTTTCAATAAGGAGGTTCAACCAACTTAAAACTTGAACTCTGAGTTGACTTACCCTGAGATGGGAAACTCTTGAGTTTTCGGTTACAGATCAGCTGAAATGAGTTCGTTCAATCAACTCTAAGTTGACTGACTCTGAGTTAAGCGCGTGCACCACAACTATAAAAAGCCATTATCAATGGAGCACAGATATTATGAGTAACCGTGGCAACAGCGCCAGACAAAACGAGGAATTACTGTTATACAGTGTTGGTTGTAATTAATTACCAAGTAATTTAAATATTGTAATTTAATTAAAGGGATTACTCTTAATTCTTCTGTAATTTAAAATAAAATCTGATGCAATTACATTAAATAGGCTACTGCATAGACCATAGAACAATTCTGTATAAAACAGTCGATTTAACATAAATTTTTAAAAGGTATATGTTTAATGTAACCTTCTCCCTCTACACACTTTGGTCAATTCAAGAATAATTCATTCAATTGTATATTGTTAATTTGAAAGCATTAAAAGTGCAGTTTCTTGTCTCTCCTTGTATTGTTCAAGTGGTTGAGGTTGATATAGAATTTAGTATAAGTAGACCAATCCTTTCTAAAGATAGTAATTATTACATTAATCTAATTACACTGTTGAAGATGTCATTTGTAGTTAGTAATTAATAACTATTTTAGACTAACTTACCCAACTGTTATAATATCAGAGGTGAAACTGGAAGAACAGTATGTTATTCAACCTAATTTTAATTTTCATGTATACATGATAGGCTAGGAGCAATCCAGCAGGCATTAAAAGAATGTGGCAGCTGCTGAAAATAAAATATAAAAACGTAATTCAATAAGGTAAGGCTTGAGCATATCATGGGTGTAGGCTACCTGACTTTACAAACTTTTGACATATTAAATAACTAAATAGCATCCAGTGTCTAGCAGTGCAGCAGCATTTTTGGCTGAGGGAATTCCTTCATCAGAGCCAGTCACTCCCGAAGATCCAAGTGCCTTCATAAAATGTAAGAGGTATGTGTTATATTTATGTAGGGTATTTTTGATATTTCCATTTATTTTACTTTGGGTTGGGTTTTTTAGTTGGTCCCAACAGATTCTGATGGTAACATCGGTCTTTTGGATCCTCCTGTCCCAACAGAACCCAGCCAGTTGTAAGTAGCCTACTCAATACGCCAGAAATTATGACAAATAGTAGGACTATTATAAAGCGTACTCAACCAAATGCTCATCTTCACAGGATGATGGGGATGAAGAACCAGTTTCTGCTGCCACAGAGAGGCCTACAAAGGTAATGTTAATATTATGCGTCTACACATTAGACAATCTACACATTCACATTTTTATGTGGAGTAGCCTATATATAATCTAAGTTTATATCTAAGTATAAATGGACATTCTTATCTCTCTCCCCCGTCCCCCAGAGTGTGGATGAACAGCAGGAGGAAGGTCCATCAACTTCTGGTGCACAGATGAACACACTTAAGTGATTTTCATTAAATGCACAGTTTAATTCTGTAGAAATTGTTTAGAACTACATGATGTAACTCTGATCTACTGTATTTTAAGTTGCCAGTTAAGGAGTTATATAGACTTCATCTTATTTAAAATTTAAAAAAAAGAGCCTGACTCCACCCACTGGCAATATTTGAAAATGCTGGAAAAGTGGGCAGAGCCCAGCAGAGATAGAGGGGACGAGCCGAGTGCGTGCACCTGAGACCCGCAGTGACGGATTGATTTACAGCTGCTGTCAGACTCTAAAATGGAGAGTCACTGGCGTGACGCAAGTAGCTTTGCAACAGAGCGGTCATTTGAAGTCGAGGACTTTTCTTCCCCACCTTCACCTGAAGTGGACGAGGGTGAATTGTCTGTGGACACAGGGCCATATCAATTCGAGCCGCTGGCTCAAACTGCGGTCTTAACTCCCGCATCACGAATGGCATCTGATGAGTTTTGTCGAGTTGATGTCACTAGCGCTCTCTCTGTAGGCATATTCATATTCTGCCGCTATGTGAAAAAATCCAGCAAATGCGCCGGGGCGTTTGTCGACCGCAGAGGATTAACTTGAGCCTAACCATAAATTGTGATTAAAATATACATGCTCGCTCACATCAAGATGCCGCTGCGGTGGTGGAGTCCATGCAGGAGGAGCAGCGTTTGGCACTGCGTCGCTTTTCAGCGCCAGCTGTGTGGAGAAGCCCATTTCCACCTCTACTGCATCACCATCCTGACCACTGTACTAAATACAGATACAGCTACACTAACTTATGCAATACTATACTACTAAATAACTATGCTTCTAACAATACTACACTAAAAACTATGCTAATTAACTATCTAGGCTACTCGAAATAATCTAAATAACTATATAAATGCTATACTAAATAAATGCTAAAATACTCTATCCTGATCGTTTCAATACTTGCAATTCCAACTCCTGACTCACAGTGGTTTTGACGAAACAAGATGGTTTTTATACTGCCAAGGGCTTGGTAGCTCGTACCAAAAAGTTGGTTTAGGGTTTAGTTACCCTTTAAATGAAAACAAAAAGCAGGGTTGTGTTTTATATTTCATGTTGTTATAAATGTATGCAGTGAAGATAATCAACGCGTTGCCTGAAACACATTTGTGTGGCCATTAGGCTAATATGTTTAAGTTTCTTTTTTTTTCAATGAAAAGAGGCAGAGTGGTGTTTTATAAAATATTTCGTTTTATTGTTGACGAAAAGAGGCAGAGTTGTACCTATTTCGTTTTATCGTTGACTAAAATTTACATAAAGAGATAATCGGAGTAGCCAGAGCGTGCTGAGTGACGCGATCAAGAACGCCGCTGTTCCATTTGCAGAATAACCGGACTTGCGTCCTCTCGTCCTCTGGAGTTTGTTCGCCTGAGTCGAACTTGGCAAGTCCGAACTACCAAGGAGTACCACTTGCGAGTCCGAAGTTTGCGTACTTGGTATTGAGAAACGGACCATATCTTGAAGTATCGCAATGAAATCGAATTGTGAGGTCAGTATCGTGATATGTATCAAATCGTGACATGAGGGTATCGTTACACCCCTAATACTCAGTCTAACTTATTTCGCGGTGCGAAGAAGAAATATACTGTAACATATGAGCTGTTGCATTGCAACGCAAGTAATTAAATCCCTTGTGTATTGAAGTAGCACATGACATTTGTGATATTGTATTGCATTGCATGCACAATTTCAATTAATCCGTTGTGCATTTATTTGCATAAAAAAGCTAAAAAGCCATATGGTGCATTAAAGAGATAACATATACAAGTTATACAAGTTCAGTGAAACCGGTTATAACTTATTTCGTTGTAGACTGAAAAAGGACGCATGTTTTTTTTGTATCTGTAACGGATGTGGAAAGACACACTCGCACGTGGGCTTCTTTGTACTTGCCTTTCTTTTTGAATAGAAAATAGTACAAATCACTTTGGCTGAAGAGAAATTACTGCAGACATTCAAGACCACAGCAGCGACACTGGAATCTGCTGCACTACAGCCAAACACGTATGATTCATATTAAACACATAACAGTATACGTGAAAACTGTAACAATATCCCTGTAATTAATTATACAGTGTACTAATACAGGACAATATTTTTTCTAAGATAACAGGAAACCAACCACGAAAGCAACATACATTTTTGAATAAAAAATAGTACAAATCACTTTGGCTGAAGAGATATTACTACAGACATTCCAGACTAGGGAAAAAAATTACACATTCACTCAACTCATAATACTCATAATAATAAGACTGTTAAGAATGTTAACAATAATCGCAAGATATGGAAATTCGCAGTGACGCAGGTGGAAATTCAGTACTATAACAACCTCAATAATCGTATTAAAGCATTAAATTAATTAAATATACGTTCAAATACATGTATGAAAGAAATTGCATAGAAAAGATCACCTAAAACATATTATTATAACAATTAATCTGTTAATGTGTTGGAGCTTGAAAAATCATAGGCCTACATACCCACAGCAGCGACACTCGAAACTGCTGCAGTACGGCAAGAGAAGAGCATCGACAGTAAAAGAAAGGAAAGAGTGAAAAATATTCTTCGGCTGCGTTCGGAATCGCATACTCAATGAGTAGGTACTTAATTTCAATGAGTACTTACTTAACGAGCGCTAAAAGAGTAGGTACTTAATGGCCAAGTCTCGTTAAGTATGAATGCGATCCGGACATCATCCGCCATGTTGACGTTATCATGTGACCTACGATGCGTTATCACACTTAAAAGATATGAACGAAACATTAAGTTCATCTATCTGTAAATATCTTGATATTGATGAAACAACTGCTCATTTTGTGGTATTGTTGAAGAAACAGCTGCCCATTTATTTTGTGAATACATTTAGGGTTGATTTAAGTTGTTATATTTTAAACCCTAATGTGACCCACAGTTTTATCCTTTTAACGATATTTTTTTATTAAGAAACCCCAAAATCGTCATCTCTTGAATATGTTGTTAATTTCTTTATTTTATACCCAAAAAGTTTCTCCTTTAAGTTTTCCTCTTTTTCTTGATGAATTTACCTATCGTTTCATCCCTCAGACTTATAACAAAAACTTTTTTATGTGTTATGAAGAACTATTTAAAGATTGCCTTGTTATTGTTGTCCTGTGTATAAATATATTATGATGTACACAAACCAATGATCTTTATGTTTTCTGTTTTGTCATTATGATTGTTCATTGTTAGATACAACTATGGTATCTTTCCATGATCTTTATGTAATAAGTTTAAATGATATGAGCGACAGGTGCACTAACTCTTCATAAAATCAGTACCTCGACAGCACAACCCAGAACAGTTTCCTCTGCTGTGTAATGTCTGCACACAGCAGACGGGCCGCTGCTCGAAGATCTCTCCTTTGGAGGAAACTGTGATTTTATACTCGAAAAATGTAAGTATCGCTCCTTAAAAATGAAAATTACCTCAGAATGAATTGCATTGTTAGCCCACCCCAAAATTTAAACAAAATAATAATATTAAATTATGACCAATACTTAATTATATTACTTTTTTTATATACTAAAAATTATATAATTTAATAAAACAATCTAAATGTAATTTGTTTTGTCATATGACAGTTATGAATGAATACACACTAGATAAATGCAGTGAAACATCTCAATTGTCAGTCAAGCAATGAATTAATGCATACATTAATTATATTTTATATACTGACAACAATAAGAAACATGAATAAATGAGTAAAAGAACAAATAAAAGTAACCATCACAATAAACAAATGCATATACAAGTCAACAACACATGAAACAAAGCTTTATTCAAACTCCAAGCATGTATTTACAGGCGCTGAATCCCACATATCCTACTGCCATCTCAACACAGCGCTTCCCATTCTGCGGCTTTATCCTGATCCAGAGGTGAGCCGTGCCTCCGTGCCGGAGCGCTGCGCTTCACAATCTGAGGAAATAAGGGCAGTGTGGAGTGATTGAGGAGCTCATACGGGCAGATGGAGTGATGGAGGGACTCATCCAGGAGCTGGGCTCCTCTCCTCAGTGCTCACACCAGTCTGCAGACATTTCAGATCCTACAAAAATGCACAAACATTATACAAAAGCAGTCATTTTAACAGCACAATGTAATTTGATTTATGTATTAAAAGTAACAAAAATGACCTAACTTTATATTTGAGTAAAATCCCTTAAACCTTTTTTTCCCAACAAATGCTGCTTCCTCTTTCCTCGCAGGTCCTACTCCACCACAACAGCTCTGCAGCAAATGCACACAAATCAAGAATCAGAAAAGTGTTGTAATTTCTCCGTTTGAAACTTCAATAATTCAAATAAACTACAACTTAGTAGTATACTCACTCAAAGCCTTTGATCACAGGCCTTCAGCATCATCAGCCTCTCTCCACCGGATACACACACGCGTGTTCTTCTGTCCCTGGAACATCCAGACAAGACTCACGTTACCTCTGTGATTTATGAGCTCAATACTACATTTACATGTTGAGGTTGTTGCTAATAAACAGCTTTCTATCCATCATAAATGTTCAACAATTTTTCAACAGTACTAATGGATAAATGAAATAGATTACTTATGTTTAGTTACTTTATGTAAAATGCATTAAACTAATAAAAACAGTGTTAACAACAGTGAATTCTCCTAAACAATAGTACACACACGTCACTCAGATGTCTATTTCATATCAGTTACACATAGTAATCTTGCCAGATTTTGAATAAATATTTAGTAATGGTATTTCAGATGTTTACGGTTTAAAATGTATGCAAATACAGTATAAAGACGTATGTGTCCTTATGGAGCTCCTCTATCCAATAAAATGTGATTTACGGCAAAATCACTAATTTACCATATTATATAGCGTCTTTGCACCTTCAACAGTTCAACAATTTACTGTACAGAAAGTTAGTTCAACACATGCGATTTGGTTTGTATTTGTAATACTCACATTTGAAAACACTCTCGTCCACCCTTTCCGTCATGTTTGAGTATGAAATATCTACTTCTTGTTCTTTTTTATATCGTATCCTCTCGCGTGGCCTCCTGCGATAGATGAGTACAAGCTGAAAAACACTCAAATGTCTGGGCGAAAGCAGGAGATCATCCGGGAACTTCTCGCCTACTCTTTAGGAATACTGATGTTTCGAACGTACTGCTTCCCTCACGTACTGTTTTCGCCTACTATATAGTAGGAAAGTAGGCATATTCGAACGAACTATCATCCAAATCTCGCGATAATTAGTACGTCAACCAGGTAATTCTCGCCTACTCTTTTATAAATACTGAGGATTCGAACGTACTTTTTCGCTCGCCTACTCTTTTCGCCTACTATATAGTAGAGAAGTATGCGATTCCGAACGCTGCCTTCTCTTCCTTCTTCTTCTTCTTCTTCTTCTTCTTCTTCTCCTTCTTCTTCTTCTTCTTCTTTGGATTTTTACGGCAGCTGGCATCCATTGAGTTGCATTACTGCCATCCTCAGGCTTTATCTACCCTTTACTTTCACTCATACTAAATCCGCCTATCTAATCCAGTCCCCCTCAAAAAACCAAATAACCATACCCTCCACACTCTCTCCATACTCCAATAAACTTTTTACTGTATTATCCACTCTTCCTATATTTTTTAACTGTGTTATCATTTCTGGTCTTTCCTGATTAAATTTCCTGCACTTTGTAAGAGCGACAAAATACACTGTCTGCAGCACCATTAATAGCCACAGGAGGGGAGCCTTCGACCACCAATGGATATAACCAAATGCTTATTAAATGAAATTCACACATCAAAAATCTTTCAATTAAATACTCTTTTTAACCTCGTTACATATACAAGAACTAACTTATTCCGTTGTGCATTCTTCACGCATGTTGTTTTACCCCTTCGATATCACAATATGCCTGCTTTTGCATAGCAATGCATTCAAGAACTAAACTCATTCCGTTAGGCATTGAAGAGATAACATAAGCACTGTTTCATTGAACATACTCAATCTAACTGATTTCGTTGTGAAGTGAAGTATAATATATTAAATATACTGTATTTCGTAGTAGGCTATTGCCTAAAATAACTAACTTGTTTCGTTTTGCAATGAAGAGTATTGCATTACATATAAGCAGTTGCATAGCAAAGCATACATAACTCATTAATTCCTATTTCCATTGAAGAAGTAGCACATGACATGTTATGTTATGTTTCATTGCAATCCATGCACGTTATAAATTAATCCGTTGTGCATTTATTTGCATAAAAAATCTAATGTTATCCTTGGTGCATTAAATGAGATAACATATAACATGTGCCCTGTTTCACAAAACTACATACAAGAACTAACTTTTTCCATTGTGCATTCTTCACGCATGTTGTGTAACCCTTTCGGATATCACAATATGCCTACTTTTGCACAGCAATGCACACAGGAATTAAACTTTTTCCGTTGTGCATTGAAGAGATATTGCATTACATATGCATCTCATGCATACGTCAATCATTTGATAACGCACAACATATGAGCTGTTGGTGTACAGCCAATGCATACAATAACTAAACTCATTCAGTTGTGTATTGAAGACATATGCGCTGTTTCATTGAACATAATCTAACTGAATTCGTTCAGCAGTGAAGAGATTTTGCATTACATATGCGCAGTTGCATCGCAACGCATACAGAACTAATTCATTCCCCTGTCCATTGAAGAAGAACGATATAAATCCATGCACGATATAAATTAATTTGTACATTTTTTTGCATGTAAAAGCTAACTTTGTGCATTGAAGAGATACAACATATGTGCTTGTTGCATAGCGCTGCATACAAGACCTGAATTTACTAACTTTGTGCATTAAAGATAATCACAGTAGTGACATGGTTTGTTTCATTGATCTGCATTTGTCAGAGTAAGTTAGATTAACACACATGTATCACTTCAATGAACAGCAAAAATAGATAGTTACTCATTACGAGTTACCCCTTTCCATATCACAACACCGCGTGCTTTTGCATTCCAGTGCATTAAACACCTTTCTAATATAGAAGAAACTACATGTGTTTTGTTGCATTGCATTGCAAGATCTTTTGCGAGATCTATTATGCTCTTGCAGTGCATTGCATACTCAGTCTAACTTATTTCGCTGTGCAATGAAGAGATAACGCATAAATATGAGCTGTTGGTGTATGCAACACATACAGAACTAATTCATTCCCTTGTGCATTGAAGAAGTAGCACATGATATGATATTGCATTGCATGCACGATATAAATTAATCCTTTTGTGTATTTATTTGCATACAAAAGCTAATGTTTTCCATTGTGCATTGAAGAAATACAACATACGTGCTTACGTGCTTTTGTATTCCATTGCATAGAACAACTAACTCATTCTATTTGCATTGAAAACATAACATAAAAGCAGAGTACTCGCTTTATTTCACGGTATACAAAAATAGGACTTATTCCGCAGTGCATTCTTAATTCTTCTGTTGTGCATTCTTCAGAGTAAATTCTTGCAAGTTAGCATGCGTTAGATGTTTATGCATTGGAATGGAAAGGCACACGGTTGTGATATCCGAAATGGATGTTCATTGAATAGATACCATGTGCTTCTTCTGCATTGCACTGCATACTCAATCTAGCTCAATCTAGTTGATACCTGCAGTTAAGTATTAAACAAACAAAAAAAAACAATCTTTCTTGGCATTCAATTAATTCCATTGTGCATAGAAAACATAACAGATGACAAATTAACTCTTTCATTGAAATCTATACAAGAAATAAATTAATTCCTGCAATGAAAGGTGATTCATAAAATAAATAACTTATTGACTTGTGCACTAAAGAACAACATCATTTTGCGCTGTTTCTTCTTATGGCTTCAGCCATAGTTAATATTTGAATTTTAACTGAATTATTAAACTGAATTTTGAAGAATCAGAGAATCCTTGAACTTGATCGTTCTATATATACTCATATTCTGATGTTTCATCAGCCAGAGAGTGTTCCGAGTTCGATCTTTTGAACACATTTCTGGCTACATTCAAACTTCTTTTGATGTTTCTTCAGCCATATATTAGACCATAATTGACCTTACGAACAAGTTTTTGGCCAAAGAGTCTTTAATCTTGAACTTTCAATACATTCTCATAGACTCCTTCTGATGTTTCCTCATCAGTTCAAAAATGACTTTTTTTTACATATATCTGGCCAGAAAATCCTTGAACTTGAACTTTCTCATACACGCCTTTGAATGTTTCCTCAGCCAGACAGTAATCCATATTTGACCTACTGAACATATTTCTGGACAAACAGTCATCAAATATTAACTTACCATGCAGACTGATAGACGTCTTTTGATGTTAAATGAACCATATTTCACTCCTTATTTGACCTATTGAACACATGAGTCCTAGATCTTGAACTTTCCATACATGCTCATACACTCCTTCTGATTTTTCATCAGCCAGACAGTAGTCCATGTTTGACCTACTTAACATATTTCTGGCCAAAGTCTCATCAAAGGCTAAATTACTATGCATTCTCATAGACGCTACATTTGATGCCAAATCAACAGTATATTAGTCCACATTTGACCTATGGAACACATTTCTGGCCAAAGAGTCTTTTGAACAAGAACTTTCTATGCATCTCATAGGCTCCTGATGTTTTAATCAGTAGTTCAAATATGACTTTTTGAACCTATTTTTGGCCAGAGAGTCCTTGAACTTTCTATAAATACTTATAGACTCCATCTGATATTTCATCAGAAAGAAAGTGGTCAATTTTTGACCTACTTAACATATTTCAGGCCATAGTCTATCAAAGTCTAACTACTATCCATTCCTTTTATATTCCTACAGCTATATATTTGACCATAATTGACCTTATGAACACTTTTTTGGCCAAAGAGTCTTTAATCTTGAACTTTCAAAACATTCTCATAGAGTCCCTGATGTTTCCTCAGTAGTTCAAATATGACTTTTTGTAAATATATCTGGCCAGAAAATCCTTGAACTTGAACTTTCTATACACACTCATACACTCCTTCGAATGTTTCATCAGCAAAAAATTTGTCCATATTTGACCTACTGAACATATTTCTGGACAAAGAGTCATCAAATTGTAACTCACCATGCCGACTGATTGACTTCCTTTGATCTTAAATTAACCATATATCAGGCCTTTTTTGACCTATTGAACACATTTATGGCCATTGAATCATAGATCTTGAATTTTCCATACATGCTCACACAATCCTTCTGATATTTCATCTTGGACCTACTTAACATATTTCTGGCTAAAGTCTTATCAAAGGCTAACTTATTATGCATTCTCATGAACTTCTTTTGGTGTTACTTCAGCCATATATTGGTTCACATTTGACCTATTGAACACATTTCTGTTCAAAGTCTCATCAAAGGCTAACTTCCTATATGTTTTCATATACATCTTTTAATGCTACATCAACTCTATATTAGTCCACATTTGACCTATTGAACACATTTCTGGCCAAAGAGTCCTTTACCTTGAACTTTCTAAAAATAAAGACTTGTTCTGATGTTTCTTCAGCCATCCAGTAGTTCAAATGTGACCTTTTGAACATATATCTGTCCAGAGAATTCTTGACATTGGTCTTTCAATACATTCTCATACACTCCAGATGTTTCAGCTAATTTGACGTATGGAACATGTTTTTGGCCAAAAAGTTTTCAAACTTGACCTTTCTATTATACTAGATTTTACATAAGCCAGACATTTTATGAACTTGAACTATATGTTCAAGGTCACTGAGTCCTCGTGATGTTTCATAATCCAGACAGTAGTCGAAATTTGACCTATTTAACATTTTTCTGCAAGAGTCTTTGAACTTAAACTTGAACTTTCTATAATTACTCATACACTCCTTCTGATGTTTTATGAGCCAAACATTAGTCCATACTTGACATACTAAACATATTTCTGGCAAAAGAGTTATCAAATGCTAACTTACTATGCATTCTCATAGACTTCTTTTAGTTACATTAACCATATATTAGTCCATATTTTACATACTGAACACATTTTTGGCCAAGAGTCCTCGATTTTGATCTTTTTATGCATTCTCATAGACTCCTTCTTATGTTTCATAAGTAGTTCAATATGGCTTTTTTTTTTAAACTTATTTTTGGCCAGAGTATGTGAACTTTCTATAAATACTCATAGACCTAACTAACATTTTTCTGGTCAAAGTATTATCAAAGGCTAACTTACTGTGCTTTCTCATAGACTCTTTTGATGCTACATCAACCATATATTTGTCTAATTTTGACCTCTTGATAACTTTTCCGGCGTCCTTGAAGTTGATCAATCCATACTGATTGACTCCTTCAGATGTTATATCAGCCATATGTGACTTAACATGACTTGGTGTTGAGCAGCGTTAAGTGTTGTGAACAAATCTGTTTCTGAGCCTGCTTGTGCCACTCATAAGGCTCCTGTAACGTCTCCCAGGTGGGAGGATAGAGAACAGTCCATGACTGGGGTGTGTGTTGTTCTCGATGATATTGTGTGCAGACATCGTGAGTGATGAAGACCAGTGATGGCCGGGAGTAATGTGCCAATAATTTTTTGAGCAGTTTTCACCACTCGCTGTAGGGCTTTTCTGTCATCCATTGTGCAGTTCCCATACCACACCGTGAAGCAGTTAGTGAGGATGCTCTCAACTGTGCAGCGATAGAAGTTACGGAGGGATCTGAGGGGACAGTTCAGCTGTCTATGACAATGCATAGTAAGATAGCCTTTAATAATTCTTTGGCCAGAAATATGTTCAATAGGTCAACTATGGACTACTGTCTGGTTGATGAAACATCAGAAGGAGTCTCTGAGAATGCATAGAAAGTTCAAGTTCAAGTTCAAAGACTCTTTGGTCAATAGAATGTGTTCAATAGTGTTCAAATGTGGACTAATATACGATTGATCTACCATCAAAAGAAGTCTATGAGAACTTATGAGTGTTATCCTTTGATGAGACTGGCCAGAAATATGTAAAGTAGGTCAATATGGACTACTGACTGGCTGATGAAACATCAGAAAGAGTCATGAGTATTTGTAGAAATTTCAAGGACTCTCAAACTAAAAATAGGTTCAAAATGTCATATTTGAAGCACTGATGGAACATCAGAAGGAGTTTATGAAAATGTAAAGAAAGTTCAAAATCGACAACTCTTTGGCCAAAAATGTGTTCAGTTGGTCAAATAGGAACTAATATATGGTTAATTTAACATTAAAAAAAGTCTTATCAGTCTGCATGGTAAGTTAAAATTTGATGACTCTTTGTCCAGATATATGTTCAGTAGGTCAGATATGGACTACTGTCTGGCTGATGAAACATTCAAAGGCGTGTATTTGTATGTATAGAAAGTTCAAGTTCAGGGATTCTCTGGCCAGATATATGTATAAAAGGTCATATTTGACCTACTGATTAAACATCAGGAGGGGTCTATGAGAATGCATTGAAAGCTCAAGATTAAAGACTCTTTGGCCAAAAATTTGTTCATAAGGTCAATTGTGGTCTAAAATATGGCTGAAGTAACATCAAAAGAAGTCTATGAGAATGGATAATAAGTTAGCCTTTGATAAGACTTTGGCCAAAAATGTGTTAAGTAGGTACAATATTGACCACTGTCTGGCTGATGAATTATCAGAAGGAGACTATGAAATTTATAGAAAGTTCAGGGACTCTCTGGGCCAAAAATAGGTTCAAAAAGTCATATTTGAACTACTGATGAAAAATCAGAAGGAGTCTATGAGAATGCTTATGAAGTTCAAGTTCAAGTGGTCAATAGGTTAAATAGTAACTACTGTCTGGCTGATGAAAAAAATCAAAAAGTTTATGAGTATAAATAGAAAGTTCAAGTTCAAGGATTCTCTAGCCAGTTATATGTAAAAAAAATATATATAAACAAGTCATATTTGAACTACTGAGGAAACATCAGAAGGAGTATATGAGAATGTATTGAAAGTTCAAGATTAAAGACTCAGTGACCATAAAATGTTCAATAGGTCAAATATGGACTAATATATGGCTGATGTAGCATCAAAAGAAATCTATGTGTAAGTTAGCCTTTGATGAGACTTTGGCCGGAAATATGTTAAGTAGGTCACATTCGGACCACTTTCTGGCTGATGAATTATAAGAAGGAGTCTGTGAGTATTTATAGAAAGTTCAAGGCTCTCATGCCAATAATAGGTTCAAAAAGTCCTTTTTGAACTACTGATGAAAAATCAGAAGGAGTCTATGAGAATGCTTAGAAGTTCAAGTCCAAGTCAAAAGTCTATTTGGCCATAAATATCTTCAATAGGTCAAATATGGACTAATATATGGTTGATTTAGCATCAAAAGAATCAATGTGTAAGTTAGCCTTTGATGAGACTTTGGCCGGAAATATATTAAGTAGGTCACATTTGGACAACTGTCTGGCTGATGAAATGTAAAAAGGAGTGTATGAGCTTGTATGGAAAGTTCAAAGACTATTTAGACAAAAATAGGTTAAAAAGGTCAAATTTGAGTTCAAGTTCAAAGACTCTTTGGCCAGAAATATGGTCAATGTGGACTAATTTGATGTAGCATCAAAATAAGTCAATGAGAATGCAAAGTAAGTAAGCCTTTGATGAGACTTTACAGAAATATGTTAAGTGGGTCAAATATGGACCACTGTTTGGCTGATATATTCAAAGGCATGTATGAGTTTGTACAGAAAATTCAAGTTCAAAGATTCTCTGGACAGATATATGTACAAAAGTCATATTTGAACTACTAAGGAAACATCAAATAGAGTCTATGGGTATTTTTTAAAGTTCAAAATCGAGAACTCAATGTACAGAAATGTGTTTAATAGGTCAAATATGGACTAAAATATGGTTGATGGTCATCAACAGATTTCTATGGTAAGTTACTCTTTGATGACTTTTTGCCAGAATATGATAAATAGGTTAAATAGTAACTACTGTCTGGCTGATGAAAAAATCAAAATAGTGTATGAGTATAAATAGAAAGTTCAAGTTCAAGGATTCTCTAGCCAGTTATATGTAAAAAAATAATATATATAAATAAGTCATATTTGAACTACTGAGGAAACATTAGAAAGAGTATGTGAGAATATATTTGAAAGTTCAAGATTAAAGACTCAGTGGCCAGAAATATTTTCAATGGGTCAAATGTTGACTTATATATGGTTGATGTATCATCAAAAGAAGTCTATTGGAACGCAAAGTAAGTTAGCCTTTGATGAGACTTTGGCCAAAAATATGTCAAGTAGGTCAAATATGGACCACTGTCTGGCTGATGAAATGTCAAAAGGAGTGTATGAGCATGTATGGAAAGTTCAAGATCTAGGAATCATTGGCCAGAAATATGTTCAATAGCTCAAATAAAGACCAATATATGGTTGAAATAACATCAAAAGAAGTCTATGAGTCTGCATGGTAAGTAAGATTTTGATGACTCTTTGGCCAGAAATATCTTCAGTAGGTCAGATATGGACTACTGTCTGGCTGATGAAACATTCAAATGGAGTCTATGGGTATGTTTTGAAAGTATAAAATTGAGGACTCTTTGTCCAGAAATATGATCAATAGGTTAAATATGAACTACAGTCTGTGTGTAAACATCAAAAGTTCATGCTTTTGTTGTATACAAGAACTAACTAATTTCGTTTTGCATTCTTCAGAGTAAGTTAAATCTTGTAATGCAACGCACATGTAACAGATGGCTAATCTCTTCAATGAACATCGCGTGTTTTGATATTCGAAATCAACACAACATGCTTTTGCATTCCAATGTATTAAACTCATTTTGCTGTTCATTGAAAAAATTACATATACGTTTTTGCATTGCATTGCAAGATACATATTTCTATGTGCATTGCAAATTGCATACAAGAACGATGTTCACTAACACACACTATATGATTCTGCAATGCATTGCATACTCAGTCTCACTTATATCGCTGTGCAATGAAGAGATAACGCATAGCATGAGCTGTTGGTGTGCAACACATGACATATATGATGTTGCATTGCATGCACTATATAAATGAATATGAATGTTACCCTTTAGGATATCACAAAATGCCTACTTTTGCAGAGCAATGCAGACAATTAATGAACCTTTTTCTGGTGTGCATTGAAGAGATATTGCATTATATATGAGCAGTTGCATCGCAATGCACACAGAACTAATTAATTCCCCTGTGCATTGAAGAAGAAGCACATGACATGTTGCTTCATTGCAAATCCATGCACAATATAAATTAATCCGTTGTGCATTTTATTTTTTCTTGCAAAAGCTAATTTATTTCATTGCGCATTGAAGTAATACAACATAAGTGCTTGTTGCATAGCGCTGTATACAGGCATACGCTGTATACAATAGCTGACTTATTCCATTGAGATTTATTCAATCTTTGGTTTTGCATTATTCAAAGTAAATTAGATAATTTATTGCAATGCAACAACACATATATAATCTCTTCAATGAACAGCAAAATGAATTAGATGTTGTATGGATTGGAATGGAAAAGCAAGCGTGTTGTGACATTCGAACGGGTAACACAACATGAATGCTTTTGCATTTCAATGCATTCCAATTTTTGCTGTTCTTTGAAGAGATTACATTGCATTGCATACTCAGTCTCAATTATATCGCTGTGCAATGAAGAGATAACGCAAAACATGAGCAGTTGGTGTGCAACACATGACATATATGATGTTGCATTGCATGCACGATATAAATGAATCCGTTGTGCATTTATTTGCATAAAAAACTAACGTTTTTCTTTGTGCATTAAATAGATAACATATGCCCTGTTTCACAGAACTTCAAACAAGAACTATTTTGCATTCATGTTACCCTTTTGGATATCACAAAATGCCTACTTTTGCACAGCAATGCAGACAATTAATGAAACTTTTTCTGGTGTGCATTGAAGAAATATTGCATTATATATGAGCAGTTGCATCGCAATGCATACAGAACTAATTCATTCCCCTGTGCATTGAAGAAGAAGCACATGACATGTTGTTTCATTGCAAATCCATGCACAATATAAATTAATCCGTTGTGCATTTATTTTTTCATGCAAAAGCTAACTTATTTCATTGCACATTGAAGTGATACAACATAAGTGCTTGTTGCATAGCGCTGTATACATGCATACGCTTTATACAATAACTGACTTATTCCTTTGAGAATTATTCAATCTTCGGTAATGCATTATTCAAAGTAAGTTAAATAATTTAATGCAATGCAACAACACATATGTAATCTCTTCAATGAACAGTAAAAAATGAGTTAGATGTTGTATGCAAAAGCACGCGTGTTGTGATATTCGAACGGGTAACAAAACATGAGTGCTTTTGCATTCCACTGCATTCCAATTTTGCTGTTCTTTGAAGAGATTACATTGCATTGCATACTCAGTCTCACTTATATCGCTGTGCAATGAAGAGATAACGCATAACATATGAGCTGTTGGTATGCAACACATGACATATATGATGTTGCATTGCATTGCATGCACGATATAAATTAATCCGTTGTGCATTTATTTGATTAAAAAAACTAACGTTTTCCTTTGTGCATTAAATAGATAACATATAGCATATGCCCTGTTTCACTGAACTTCAAACAAGAACTAACTTATTCCATTTTTGATTCATGTTACCCTTTCGGATTTCACAAAATGCCTACTTTAGCAGAGCAACGCAGACAATCAATGAAACTTTTTCTGGTGTGCATTGAAGAGATATTGCTTTATATATGAGCAGTTGCATCGCAACGAATACAGAACTAATTCATTCCCCTGTGCATTGAAGAAGAATCACATGACATGCTGTTTCATTGCAAATCCATGCACAATATAAATTAATCCGTTGTGCATTTATTTTTTCATGCAAAAGCTAACTTATTTCATTGCGCATTGAAGTGATACAACATAAGTGATTGTTGCATAGCGCTGTATACAGGCATACGCTGTATACAATAACTGACTTATTCCATTGAGAATTATTCAATCTTCGGTTGTGCATTATTCAAAGTAAGTTAGATAATTTAATGCAATGCAACAACACATATGTAATCTCTTCAATGAACAGTAAAATGAGTTAGATGTTGTATGCATTGGAATGCAAAAGCACGCGTTTTGTGACATTCGAACGGGTAACACAACATGAATGCTTTTGCATTCCACTGCATAAAACAATTAACTAATTTTGCTGTTCATTGAAGAGATTACATGTTTGTTCTTGCGTTGCATTGCAAGATCTATATTACTCTGTGCTTTGGAGATGAACCATCTTTGCTTTTGCATTACAAATGCACACAAGAACGAACTTAATCCGATGTTCACTGAAGAGATGTAACATACAATACGTTTTCTTGCAGTGTATTGCATACTCAGTTTCAGTTATATCGCTGTGCAATGAAGAGATAACGCATAACATATGAGCTGCTGGTATGCAACACATGATATATATGATTTTGCATTGCATATGCACGATATAAATGAATCCGTTGTGCATTTATTTGCATAAAAAATATAACGTTTTCCTTTGTGAATTAAATAGATAACATACAACATATGCCCTGTTCCACAGAACTTCAAACAAGAACTAACTTATTCCATTTTGCATTCATGTTACCCTTTTGGATTTCACAGAATGCCTACTTTAGCAGAGCAAAGCAGACAATTATTGAAACTTTTCTGGTGTGCATTGAAGAGATATTGCATTATATATGAGCAGTTGCATCGCAACGCATGCAGAACTAATTCATTCCCCTGTGCATTGAAGAAGAAGCACATGACATGTTGTTTCATTGCAAATCCATGCACAATATAAATTAATCCGTTGTGCATTTATTTTTTCATGCAAAAGCTAACTTATTTCATTGCACATTGAAGTGATACAACATAAATGCTTGCTGCATAGCGCTGTATACATGCATACGCTTTATACAAAAACTGACTTATTCCTTTGAGAATTATTCAATCTTCGGTTGTGCATTATTCAAAGTAAGTTAGATAATTTAATGCAATGCAACAACACGTATGTAATCTCTTCAATGAACAGTAAAAGATGAGTTAGATGTTGTATGCAAAAGCACGCGTGTTGTGATATTAGAACGGGTAACACAACATGAATGCTTTTGCATTCCACTGCATTCCAATTTTGCTGTTCTTTGAAGAGATTACATTGCATTGCATACTCAGTCTCACTTATATCGCTGTGCAATGAAGAGATAACGCATAACATATGAGAGCTGTTGGTATGCAACACATGACATATATGATGTTGCATTGCATTGCATGCACGATATAAATGAAACCGTTGTGCATTTATTTGCATAAAAAAACTAATGTTTTCCTTTGTGCATTAAATAGATAACATAGAGCATATGCCCTGTTTCACAGAACTTCAAACAAGAACTAACTTATTCCATTTTGGATTCATATTACCCTTTCGGATTTCACAAAATGCCTACTTTAGCAGAGCAACGCAGACAATTAATGAAACTTTTTCTGGTGTGCATTGAAGAGATATTGCATTATATATGAGCAGTTGCATCGCAACGCATACAGAACTAATTCATTCCCCTGTGCATTGAAGAAGAAGCACATGACATGTTGTTTCATTGCAAATCCATGCACAATATAAATTAATCCGTTGTGCATTTTATTTTTTAATGCAAAAGCTAACTTATTTCATTGCGCATTGAAGTAATACAACATAAGTGATTGTTGCATAGCGCTGTATACAGGCATACGCTGTATACAATAACTGACTTATTCCATTGAGGATTATTCAATCTTCGGTTGTGCATTATTCAAAGTAAGTTAGATAATTTAATGCAATGCAACAAAACATATGTAATCTCTTCAATGAACAGTAAAATGAGTTAGATGTTGTATGCATTGGAATGCAAAAGCACGCGTGTTGTGACATTCGAACGGGCAACACAACATGAATGCTTTTGCATTCCACTGCATAAAACAACTAACTAATTTTGCTGTTCATTGAAGAGATTACATGTTTGTTCTTGCGTTGCATTGCAAGATCTATATTACTCTGTGCTTTGGAGATGAACCATCTGTGCTTTTGCATTACAAATGCACACAAGAACGAACTTAATCCGATGTTCACTGAAAGAGATGTAACATACAATACGTTTTCTTGCAGTGTATTGCATACTCAGTTTCACTTATATCGCTGTGCAATGAAGAGATAACGCATAACATATGAGCTGTTGGTATGCAACACATGATATATATGATTTTGAATTGCATATGCACGATATAAATGAATCCGTTGGGCATTTATTTGCATAAAAAATATAACGTTTTCCTTTGTGAATTAAATAGATAACATACAACATATGCCCTGTTCCACAGAACTTCAAACAAGAACTAACTTATTCCATTTGCATTCATGTTACCCTTTTGGATTTCACAAAATGCCTACTTTAGCAGAGCAAAGCAGACAATTAATGAAACTTTTTCTGGTGTGCATTGAAGAGATATTGCATTATATATGAGCAGTTGCATCGCAACGCATGCAGAACTAATTCATTCCCCTGTGCATTGAAGAAGAAGCACATGACATGTTGTTTCATTGCAAATCCATGCACAATATAAATTAATCCGTTGTGCATTTATTTTTTCATGCAAAAGCTAACTTATTTCATTGCACATTGAATTGATACAACATAAATGCTTGTTGCAATGCGCTGTATACATGCATACACCGTATACAAAACTGACTTATTCCTTTGAGAATTATTCAATCTTCGGTTGTGCATTAATAAAAGTAAGTCAGATAATTTAACGCAATACAACAACACATATGTAATCTCTTGAATGAGCAGTAAAATGAGTTAGATGTTTTATGCAAAAGCACGCGTGTTGTGATATTCGAACGGGTGTAACACAACATGAATGCTTTTGCATTCCAACTCATTCCAGTTTTTCTTTGTGCATTAAATAGATATAATATGCCCTGTTTCACAGAACTTCAAACAAGAACTATTTTGCATTCATGTTACCCTTTTGGATATCACAAAATGTCTACTTTTGCACAGCAATGCAGACAATTAATGAAACGTTTTCTGGTGTGCATTGAAGAGATATTGCATTATATATGAGCAGTTGCATCGCAATACATACAGAACTAATTCATTCCCCTGTGCATTGAAGAAGAAGCACATGACATGTTGATTCATTGCAAATCCATGCACAATATAAATTAATCCGTTGTGCATTTATTTTTTTTATGCAAAAAATAACTTATTTCATTGCACATTGAAGTGATACAACATAAGTGCTTGTTGCATAGCGCTGTATACATGCATACGCCGTATACAATAACTGATTTATTCCATTGAGAATTATTAAATCTTCGGTTGTGCATTATTCAAAGTAAGTTAGAAAATTTAATGCAATGCAACAACACATATGTAATCTCTTCAATGAACAGCAAAATGAGTTAGATGTTGTATGCATTGGAATGCAAAAGCACGCGTGTTGTGACATTAGAACAGGTAACAGAATATGAATGCTTTTGGATTCCAGTGCATTCCAATTTTGCTGTTCTTTGAAAAGATTACAGTGCATTGCATACTTACTGGTCAATATTTGCATTGCATATTCACTGGTCAATATTTGACCTACTTAACATATTTCTAGCCAAAGAACTATTACTATTACTATCCATTCTCATAGACTTCATTTGATGTTATTTCAGCCAAATATAAGCCAATAATTGACCTTATGAACTATTTTTTGGCCAAAGAGTCTTTAACCTTGAACTTTCAATCCATTCTCATAGACTCTTTCTGATGTTTCCTCAGTTCAAAAATGACTTTTTTTTTTTTTTACATATACAGTATCTGGCCAGAGAATCCTTAAACTTGAACTTTCTCATCCCTGGAATGTTTCGTCAGCCAGACATTAGTCCTTATTTGACCCATTGAAAGCATTTATGGTCAATGAGTCCTAGATATTGAACTTTCCATACATGCTCATACACTCCTTCTGATGTTTCATCAGCCGGACAGTGGTCCATATTTGACCTACTTATCATATTTCTGGCCAAAGTCTCATCAAAGGCTAAATTTCTATGCATTCTTATAGACGCTACATTTGATAACACATCAACAGTATATTAGTCCACATTTGACCTATGGAACACATTTCTGGCCAAAGAGTCTTTTGAACAAGAACTTTCTATGCATCTCATAGACTCCTTCTGATGTTTTAATCAGTAGTTGAAATATCACTTTTTGAACCTATTTTTGGCCAGAGAGTCCTTAAACTTTCTATAAATACTTATAGACTCCATCTGATATTTCATGAGCCAGAAAGTGGTCCATTTTTGACCTACTTAACAAATTTCTGGCCAAAGTATTATCAAAGGCTAACTTACTATCCATTCTCATAGACTTATTTTTATATTCCTACAGCTATATATTTGACCATAATTGACCTTGAGAACACATTTTTGGCCAAAGAGTCTTTAATCATGAACTTTCAAAGCATTCTCATAGAGTCCTTCTGATGTTTCCTTAGTAGTTCAAATATGACTTTTGTACACATTTCTGGCCACAGAATTTTTGAACTTGAACTTTCTATACATACTCATACACTCCTTTGAATGTTTCATCAGCAAAACAATAGTCCATATTTGACCTACTGAACATATTTCTGGACAAAGAGTCATCAAATTGTAACTCACCATGCAGACTTATTGACTTCCTTTGATGTTAAATTAACCATATATCAGTCCTTGACCTATTGAACACATTTATGGCCATTGAATCCTAGATCTTGAATTTTCCATGCATCTCACACAATCCTTCTGATGTTTCATCAGCCAAACAGTGGTCCATATTTGACCTACTTAAAACATTTCTGGCCAAAGTCTTATCAAAGTTTTACTTACTATCCATTCTCATAGACTTCTTTTGACGCTATATCAACCGTAAATTAGTCCACATTTTACCTATTGAATACATTTCTGGCCAAAGAATCTTTGAACTTGAACTTTCTCTGCATTCTCTAAGACTCCTTCTGATGTTTTATTCAGTGGATCAAATATGACTTTTTGAACCTATTTTTGGCCAGAGAGTCCTTGAACTTTCTATAAATACTCATAGACTCCTTCTGATATTTCATCAACCAGAAAGTGGTCAATAATTTGACCTACTTAACATATTTCTGGCCAAAGTACTATCAAAGGCTAACTCACTCTCCATTCTCATAGACTTCATTTGATGTTATTTCAGCCATATATAAGCCAATAATTGACCTTATGAACAAATTTTTGGCCAAAGTCTTTAATCTTGAACTTTCAAAACATTCTCATAGAGTCCTTCTGATGTTTCCTCAGTAGTTCAAATATGACTTTTTGTACATATATCTCGACAGAGAATCCTTGAACTTGAACTTTCTATACACAGAGATACACTCCTTTGAATGTTTCATCAGTCAGACAGTAGTCCATATTTGACCAATTGAAACTATTTCTGGACAACGAGTCATCAAAGTTGAACTTACCATGCAGACAGATAGACGTCTTTTGATGTTAAATTAAACATATATTAGTCCTAATTTGACCAATTGAACACATTTATGGCCAATGAGTCCTGGATATTGAACTTTTCATTAACTCCTTCTGATGTTTCATCAGCCAAACAGTGGTCCATAATTGACCGACCTCACAATTTTCTGGCTAAAGTCTTATCAAAGGTTTACTTGCTGACCATTCTCATAGACTCCTTTTGAAGCTACGTAAATTAGTCCGCATTTTACCTATTGAATACATTTCTGGCCAAAGAATCTTTGAACTTGAACTTGAACTCTCTATGCATTCTCATGCATGGATATTTTATTCAGTGGATCAAATGTGACTTTTTGAACCTATTTTTGCCCAGAGAGTCCTTAAATTTCTATAAATATTATAGACTCCTTCTGATATTTCATCAACCAGAAAGTGGTTTATATTTGACCTACTTAACATATTTCTGGCCGAAGTACTATCAAAGGCTAACTTACTATCCATCCTCATAGACTTAATTTGATGTTATTTCAGCCATATATTAGCCAATAATTGACCTATGAACTATTTTTTGGCCAAAGAGTCTTTAATCTTGAAATTTCAATCCATTCTCATAGACTCTTTCTGATGTTTCCTCAGTTCAAAAATGACTTTTTTTTTTTTTACATATACAGTGTCTGGCCAGAGAATCCTTGAACTTGAACTTTCTCATCCTTTGAATGTTTCATCAGCCAGACATTAGTCCTTATTTGACCCATTGAAAACATTTATGGCCTATGAGTCCTAGATATTGAACTTTCCATACATGCTCATACACTCCTTCTGATGTTTCATCAGCCAGACAGTGGTCCATATTTGATCTACTTAACATATTTCTGGCCAAAGTCTCATCAAAGGCTAAATTTCTATGCATTCTTATAGACGCTACATTTGATGCCACATCAACAGTATATTAGTCCACATTTGAACTATGGAACACATTTCTGGCCAAAGAGTCTTTTGAACAAGAACTTTCTATGCATCTCATAGACTCCTTCTGATGTTTTAATCAGTAGTTGAAATATCACTTTTGAACCTATTTTTGGCCAGAGAGTCCTTGAACTTTCTATAAATACTTGTAGACTCCATCTGATATTTCATGAGCCAGAAAGTGGTCCATTTTTGACCAGCTTAACAAATTTCTGGCCAAAGTATTATCAAAGGCTAACTACTATCCATTCTCATAGACTTATTTTATATTCCTACAGCTATATATTTGACCATAATTGACCTTGTGAACACATTTTTGGCCAAAGAGTCTTTAATCATGAACTTTCAAAGCATTCTCATAGAGTCCTTCTGATGTTTCCTCAGTAGTTCAAATATGACTTTTGTACATATTTCTGGCCAGAGAATTCTTGAACTTGAAATTTCTATACATACTCATAAACTCCTTTGAATGTTTCATCAGCAAGACAATAGTCCATATTTGACCTACTGAACATATTTCTGGACAAAGAGTCATCAAATTGTAACTCACCATGCAGACTTATTGACTTCCTTTGATGTTAAATTAACCATATATCAGTCCTTATTTGACCTATTGAACACATTTATGGCCATTGAATCCTAGATCTTGAATTTTCCATACATGCTCACACAATCCTACTGATGTTCATCAGCCAAACAGTGGTCCATATTTGACCTACTTAAAACATTTCTGGCCAAAGTCTTATCAAAGGCTTACTTACTATCCATTCTCATAGACTTCTTTTGACGCTATATCAAACACAAATTAGTCCACATTTACCTATTGATACATTTCTGGCCAAAGAATCTTTGAACTTGAACTTGAACTTTCTATGCATTCTCTAAGACTCCTTCTGATGTTTTATTCAGTGGATCAAATATGAGTTTTTGAACCTATTTTTGGCCAGAGAGTCCTTGAACTTTCTATAAATACTCATAGACTCCTTCTGATATTTCATCAACCAGAAAGTGGTCAATATTTGACCTACTTAACATATTTCTGGCCAAAGTACTATCAAAGGCTAACTTACTCTCCATTCTCATAGACTTCATTTGATGTTATTTCAGCCTATATAACCCAATAATTGACCTTATGAACACATTTTTGGCCAAATTCTTTAATCTTGAACTTTCAAAACATTCTCATTCTCCTTCTGATGTTTCCTTAGTAGTTCAAATATGACTTTTGTACATATATCTCGACAGAGAATCCTTGAACTTGAACTTTCTATACACACAGATACACTCCTTTTAATGTTTCATCAGTCAGACAGTAGTCCATATTTGACCTATTGAAACCATATCTGGACAACGAGTCATCAAATTTGAACTTACCATGCAGACAGATAGACGTCTTTTGATGTTAAATTAAACATATATTAGTCCTAATTTGACCTATTGAACACATTTATGGCCAATGAGTCCTGGATATTGAACTTTTCATAAACTCCTTCTGATGTTTCATCAGCCAAACAGTGGTCAGTAATTGACCTACCTAACAATTTTCTGGCTAAAGTCTTATCAAAGGCTTACTTGCTGACCATTCATAGACTCCTTTTGATGCTACGTAAATTAGTCCGCATTTTACCTATTGAATACATTTCTGGCCAAAGAGTCTTTGAACTTGAACTTTTTATGCATTCTCATGCATGGATATTTTATTCAGTGGATCAAATATGACTTTTTGAACCAATATTTGCCCAAAAGTCCTTGAATTTTCTATAAATATTATAGACTCCTTCTGATATTTCATCAACGAGAAAGTGGTCAATATTTGACCTACTAACATATTTTTGGCCGAAGTACTATCAAAGGCTAACTTACTATCCATTCTCATAGACTAATTTGATGTTATTTCAGCCATATATTAGCCAAAAATTGACCTTATGAACTATTTTTTGGCCAAAAGAGTCTTTAATCTTGAATTTTCAATCCATTCTCATAGACTTTTTCTGATGTTTCCTCAGTTCAAAAAATGACTTTTTTTTTTTTACATAAACAGTATTGGCCAGAGAATACTTGAACTTGAACTTTCTATGCATTCTCATGCATGGATATTTTATTCAGTGGATCAAATATGACTTTTTGAACCAATTTTTGCCCCAGAGAGTCCTTGAATTTTCTATAAATATTATAGACTCCTCTGATATTTCATCAACCAGAAAGTGGTCAATATTTGACCTACTTAACATATTTCTGGCCGAAGTACTATCAAAGGCTAACTTACTATCCATTCTCATAGACTTAATTTGATGTTATATTCAGCCATATATTAGCCAAAAATTGCCCTTATGAACTATTTTTTGGCCAAAGAGTCTTTAATCTTGAATTTTCAATCCCATTCTCATAGACTTTTTCTGATGTTTCCTCAGTTCAAAAATGACTTTTTTTTTTTTTACATAAACAGTATCTGGCCAGAGAATCCTTGAACTTGAACTTCTCATCCTTTGAAGTTTCATCAGCCAGACATTAGTCCTTATTTGAACCATTGAAAACATTTATAGTCAATGAGTCTTAGATATTGAACTTTCCATACATGCTCATACACTCCTTCTGATGTTTCATCAGCCAGACAGTGGTCCATATTTGACCTACTTAACATATTTCTGGCCAAAGTCTCATCAAAGGCTAAATTTCTATGCATTCTTATAGACGCTACATTTGATGCCACATCAACAGTATATTAGTCCACATTTGACCTATGGAACACATTTCTGGCCAAAGAGTCTTTTGAACAAGAACTTTCTATGCATCTCATAGACTCCTTCTGATGTTTTAATCAGTATTGAAATATCACTTTTTGAACCTATTTTTGGCCAGAGAGTCCTTGAACTTTCTATAAATACTTATAGACTTTATCTGATATTCATGAGCCAGAAAGTGGTCCATTTTTGACCTACTTAACAAATTTCTGGCCAAAGTATTATCAAAGGCTAACTTACTATCCATTCTCATAGACTCTTTTATATCCTACAGCTATATATTTGACCATAATTGACCTTGTGAACACATTTTTGGCCAAAGAGTCTTTAATCATGAACTTTCAAAACATTCTCATAGAGTCCTTCTGATGTTTCCTCAGTATTCAAATAGACTTTTGTACATATTTCTGGCCAGAGAATCTTGAACCTGAACTTTCTATACATACTCATACACCCTTTGAATGTTTCATCAGCAAGAACAATAGTCCATATTTGACCTACTGAACATATTTCTGGACAAAGAGTCATCAAATGTAACTCACCATACAGACTTATTGACTTCCTTTGATGTTAAATTAACCCTATATCAGTCCTTATTTGACCTATTGAACACATTTATGGCCATTGAATCCTAGATCTTGAATTTTCCATACATGCTCAAACAATCCTTCTGATGTTTCATCAGCCAAACAGTGGTCCATATTTGACCTACTTAAAACATTTCTGGCCAAAGTCTTATCAAAGGCTTACCTTACTATCCATTCTCATAGACTTCTTTTGACGCTATATCAACCGTAATAGTCCGCATTTTACCTATTGAATACATTTCTGGCAAAGAATCTTTGAACTTGAAACTTGAACTTTCTATGCAATCTCTAAGACTCCTGATGTTTTATTCAGTGGATCAAATATGAGTTTTTGAACCTATTTTTGGCCAGAGAGTCCTTGAACTTTCTATAAATACTCATAGACTCCTTCTGATATTTCATCAACCAGAAAGTGGTCAATATTTGACCTACTTAACATATTTCTCTGGCCCAAAAGTACTATCAAAGGCGAACTTACTCCTCCATTCTCATGGACTTCATTTGATGTTATTTTCAGCCATATATAAGTCCAATAATTGTACCTTAAGAACACATTTTTGGCCAAATTCTTTAATCTTTGAACTTTCAAACATTCTCATTCACCTTCTGATGTTTCCTTAGTATTCAAATAGACCTCTTTTGCTACATATATCACTACGAAAGAGAACCTTGAACTTGAAACTTCTCTTACACACAGATACACTCGCTCTTGAATGTCATTTTCATCAGTCAGACAGTAATCCATATTTAATGAGGACACCTATTAGAGACATCTTCACCTCATTCCATACTCTACAACGGAGTCATTCAAATTTGAACTTACCATGCAGCACAGAAACGTCTTTGATGTTAAATTAAATATATATTAGTCCTAATTTGACCTATTGAACACATTTATGGCACAATGAGTTCCTGATATTGAACTTTATCATAACTCCTTCTGATGTTTCATCAGCCAAACAGTGGTCATAAATGACCTAACCTAACAATTTTCTGGCTAAAGTCGTATCAAAGGCTTACTTGCTGACTCATTCTCATAGACGTCCTTTTGATGCTACGTAAATTAGTCCGCAATTACACTAATGAATACTTTCTGGCCAAAGAGTCTTTGAACTTGAACTTTCTAATGCAATTCTCATGCATGGATATTTATTCCAGTGGGATCAAATTAATACTTTCTGAACAATTTTTGCCCAGAAGCTACCAAGAGTAGGTATGGTGTGCTTGTAGAGGGTCAGTTGGCGTGGTGATGGCAGGAGCCAGCATGGTTTGCACCAGGCTTAAGGGTATCAGGTACGGTGGAATTCTACCCCATGGCTAGGCTGTCAATGGAGGAGCTCACCTCCCGCAGCAGGTCTGTCATCCGGGCTGTGACCAGCTGAGTTTGAGCAAAGTCATTCTGGGAGACAGTAAATAGCTGTTTCATGGAGTTCACTGTCTGGTTCAGCAGAACGCTGTGAGTGTTGAGAATTACCACTGTTCCCTTAAATGTCTTGTGGGTGATTGCAGGGAGGCACTCTGTGTCGTAAGTTGCTCTTTTAGCAGTGGGATCTCAGTTTGAATTTCAGTCACATGCCGTCTCACGGTGGCTAGGTTCACTGCATTGACACTGGATATGTCAACGTTAAACAGAGTTCCGACAGCAGCGGCGGCTCTGAGCAAAGCTCCTAGGATCCGTTTGGCACGGCGGTTGTGTCCACTTAAGTCCGCTTGTGTGACAGTCGTTTTATCAAGTTGGTTGAGTATGTGCTCAACAGTGGCCTCAGCGTGAGCGAGGGAGTCCTCTGTCCATCGGGCACTGGCCCAGCTGAATTGGGCTACTATGCTGGGGTAGGGTTTTAGGTACACGTTGCGGGGGTCCACTTGAACATACACTTTCTGGGTGTGTGTGCGGCAGTTGGTTATCAGGAATCCCATTTGTTCTTTTTAGGACGATGCCTGATGCCGGACCCGGTGAGATGCTGTCCGTTTGCGGCTGCCCTCTGGTTGGCTGAAGGCTCAGAATGGCAAACCACGGCAGCATCCTGGTAAAGGCAAAAAGAAGAGAGAGAAAGGTAGGAAACATTTCAGCGAGTGTCGTTCTTCTTTGGCTAGGACAGTCTTTTCGCTTCAAGGACAACGGTGTGTCACTTGCTTCGGTGTCTTGTAAGTGGTTCTGGTGCTGCGGTGTGCAGCACCTGATGCGTCATGGGCATACATTGGCATGACCCCCCTCCTGCATTGTGGCACCACAAGCCTTGGCGCTGTGATGGCATCAGGTGCATAACGTAGAATGTTGTCCTGTGCACGCATCATGTGTTTGGTGACCTGCAGTTGTCTGGGGCACCGGTTATCGGTGGTTGCAGACGGCGTGCTTGGGTGGTTGGAGGGGTCTGAGAGGTGGTTTCTCATATTGTCCATTGTTTTGTCATAGTCTTTGGTAAGCTGGAAGGTTAAGGTCAGGTGAAGCAGGGGCTCTGTGACATTTTGTCATACTTGTGGTGAGAGACGCATGCATGACCTTAAAAGTTCAGAACCACGGTTTAACTGGTTCGCTAGGTCTGTACCATAAAGCTAGGTGTTTCACGTGTAGCTAGCTAGTGAAATGTGTCTTGTATCTTATCTTAGCTGTGGATCTTAGGAGGCTAAGATGTATGTGGTTCCGAGAGTATTTCCTGGAAGGGGCATAGCCGAGATGAAATAAATGACTTAAGATGGTTCTTTTGACTAAATTATTTCTCTGGACTGAACTAGTGGTTCACTACGGCTTGACAAAGTGAATGATAGGGGGAAAAGGACAGCTTTCCTATTTGAATTATGCTTATTATCAATCCTCTGGACCATAGTTGTGCCCTAGTAAATTGTTGAAATTACTTGTGTTGCAGGGTCACAAAATGAGTACACTGGTTGAAACTACGCCAAAATAACAAATAAGGGTGTCTCTGTTTCCTTTCTGGGCCCTATGGGGAATGGAACCACATTTGAACAAGAGAGGAAATGAAATTAAATCATATAGATGACTGAATAGCCAAGGGAATAGCTGACTGCTATTATTATCAAAGTCAAAGAAATGAAAGAGTTAACAAAGAACAAAAACAAATTAAAATTAAAAGCAAAAGGGAATAAAATGATCAAAACAACGGGAATGATCTGAAGGCGAGAATAATCAGTGGCATTAGTGATGAAAATTCCTATTGCTATATGAATTCTCTAGCTACACAGTTTACATGTAGTCAAACTTATGTTTAATTAACAGGGCATCTGCAAAGTTAGCCTTCGACGGTTAGCAAGGACTATGCCTTAAACTAGTGAAGGTGAACTTTAGCTAAGAAGAGTTGCAAACACGGAAAGTGAATTAGAAATCCTAACTGGTGTTAAGGAAAGTATTCTAGAATACTTTGCACTGTGAAAAAAAAACAACGGTGATTAAGGGTTCAAGTAAATGATGCTAACTTCTAACTGTGGAAGTTATTATTTAGCTTAGCCTACGCTGGATGGATGCTATGTTAGGTTAGCTTAGCCTAAGTTGGATGGATGCTAGGTTAGGCTAACTTAGCTTAAGGCTGGAAGGATGCTAGGTTAAATTAGCTTAGCCTAAGGTAGATGGATACTAGGTTAGGGTAGCTTAGCCACCTAGGCTGGTTTGTTTACAAAGTGACGTCACAAGTTAGCACTTCCTGTGACAAGTTGTTGTCATGGGAACTAGAGTATGTCAGAACAACTCAACAGTCCCTGAAAAGTGTCTGCACCTTTTAACGGGTTAAAAGGGGGCGCCTATACTTGAAGTCTTTCGAGAACTTGATGTTACATTAAGTAAAATGCGACTGTGTTTTGGCATTTGCTGATTTTACTCATGTAACTCTTCTCTTTACTTTACACAACTTATTCTATTTGTTTACCGAGTAAGGAAATAGATTTGCTTTAAGTCAAAGGTTGTCTAAGCATCTAAAGTTACGTCCCTCTCATGCATAAATGCTGACTTTTCAGCGAGTAAACAGTTTTGATCGCTAGGTAGCTCTCTGCTTGTAGATGCAGCTAAAATTTAGGTGAATTACATCAATCTAACAATAATTTGTAAGGCCTTTACATTGTAGAAAGGGGAGCATCACCCAGGTCTACATATATATATAACTCTGTCCTGCGCTTTCTTTGTCAGACACAGGTTTAGTCATGCTGCAATTTGGATTTCTTTTTAACCAAAGCAGAATAGATATCGGTACAGATTAGAGGCTGCTGAAATGAGATTCCTTTGTCACACAGACTTACGCTTTACGGCTGAACTTACTGATATTAGTTGGAAATCTAAGACTTTTTCACTTAAAGTAGAGATGTCAATTCCAGCTATCGTTTTATCTGCATTTAGACAAGCCAGCGATCAAAAATGCGTATTGCAAGTTGTATTCTAGTTGGATCGCAAAGATCCAATGCACGCCTGTAGGTTAACAGTAGTTTAAGGCTGAGGTGGTTTTCCTACACTCTGGCGGTAAGGTGACGTATGCCCTATTTGGAGCTAGTGTTTCTTGTAACCCTTCATTGTCAGGAAACCTAATGTTTAGCAGTGCCAATTCAACAAGCATCTAGAAACTGTTTGTTTCAAAAGAATTGTGCATAGTCTGTTGGCCGTTGAGATTTACACGTCCATTTAAGATTCTTTTAACTCAGTAAAATTCTAATTTTACGAATGCAGAGTCTTGCAACTCTTTGAGCACACATTTTCATCTACTTTTAAAAGTTCTATGTCCTATGCTGGTCAGGGACCCTTTTAGCAGAGTCTTGCACTGTGTTCTTGCAGTGTCTTTTGGTTTTGCAGTTCAAAATCAGTGGGGTTTTAGGACTTCTTTCAGAAGAGGCCTTCTGCATTAGGTCACGCATCGTTGAGTGGGCATTGCGTGGTCTTTGGCGAGCTGGAAGCTGCAGGGTAGCGAACTTGAACCTTGACTTGGTGCTGAGGCTGTGTACCCATGGATGGCTGCTGGAGTTCCGGGGAACTCTGTGATTTTGGAGTCTGGCTTTGTTGTAGTTCTCGTGACCTCTGTGACCGGAGGGGGCGGGGTTCTTGAACTTGGGCCCAGACGGTCAGGTGTTTATAAGTCTAATAAAAGCTCAGAGCAGTCTAGCAGGTCTTTGCCAATCAGAAAGGGGTACGTGTCCATTTGTGAGATGTACACCGGGTGGATCAGACTCATAGAACCAATTGTCAGGTGAATGGGAGCTACCTGTTCGAGCCGGATGTCGTTCTGGCTGTACGACTGCACATTCAGCTCACACGATTGGGATGTAAGAGTTCGATCTTGTCTCATAGCTTTAGCTCTGAGTTTTCCTAAAAGTTCAGCTGATATTAAAGTAAGGTCTGCGCCGGTGTCTACCAGTGCTTCAAGTCTCACGTCATTTTCCAAAGTAATGGCTAGGTAGGGTTTCCGGGCCACCCCCTTTTCGATCAGGTTCCCCAGGACCTTTGGCGTCCGGGTTGGTGTGGTGATCGATGGGCGGTTAGGGCCGGTCTCGTGTTGTTCGCTGTGGAGGCAGGTAGACAAAGCAGCATTTCCTGGGTCTTTGTGATGTTGGACCCAGTCGTGGGAAACTGTGATGTCATGCTTAGGCTGTGCAGCTGTCAGCTGTGGTGGCTGGGTGATGCTGTCACTTTGTGGTGTGACAGTAAGCTCTGTGGTCTGATGCTGATGAGCAGCGTTCTGGGTGCCTGTTTCAGGCCTTACGCTTAGACGTAGGATGTCTGGGTTTGAGTCTCTTGGTGATGGGGGTTGGCTATTTCTGGGTCGCCGGCTGGCTTCCCAGAATCTTTCAGAGCGCTCGCTCTGGTGCCTTGGATGAGCACCGTCACGGCCGTGCTGCCTTCTGCTGGCCTGGAACGGTCTTGACTCTCTGTAAAAAGGGCTGTGGTGTTGTGGGGCGCCCTCTAGAGGCAGCTCTGAGTAGTGTTCAGAGACAGAGTAGATTGTGGGGTCTTTAAAAGTCTTTTCGTACACAGTCTTTTGCTTAATGTGAGCTTTGTGGGCCAAGTCTCGTAGCTGTTGGGTATACATGCTAAGGGGACAGGCCAGGATGCCTAAGTAATGACTCACTGTGGGATGTAGATTTCGAAGGAACAGAGTTCTGAAATTGACGTCCTCTTCCATACCTGGCTGGTTCCGTGCTCCGAAGTAGGCTTGTCGGAGTCGGCTGTAGTAGGTCTGTGGGGTTTCAAGTCGGGCCTGCTTGAGGTCCATGGCGGTGAATAACCCTTGGTCTGATTCTGGATCAGAGAATTCATGGATCAAAGCTTGTTGCAGCTGCTGGTAGTCCGTTTTGATAGTCTCTGGTTGACGGTCAAGGAAGCTGTGCACCTCACGACTGGAAGTAATTCTTAGCAGGTACAATCTGTTCCATGCGGTCGCGTTAGTAACAGTTTGTAAGTGAAAGTCAATGTCTTGCAGGTATGCGTGCACATTGTGGCCTCCTGCAGGGTTCAGAGTGAACGTCGGGATGTTTCTGGCCAGCTTGTCAAGTTCTTTGGGAGCCATGCCGTGGTTAGTGGCAGGGGTTCTCTGGAAAGGCTCCCCCCCCCTCGCTGCTGACGGGGGTTCTTGCGGGCTGGCTGGTGGTGTTTTGAACAGCGGGCTTTCGCCCTTCTTTTCAGCTCTGGGTTGTTGGCTGAAAGGTGCGGACCGGTTGGTCAGGAGAAACTTTGTGGTGTGTGTTTCCCCTTCCCGGTCACTCTGCAGTCTATATGAGTGTTTCAGCTCTCTGTGAATAATGTCAAGTTCGTCTTTGAGATCGTGTCTCTGCTGAACACGCTCGTGGATTTTAGCTTGGGCCGCTTGCAAGTGTTTTTCGCAGGCCTTGGCTTTATTGTCTCTTTCTTTTAGTTCAGTCTCTGCTCTTGCAAGGAGAGCTTCACCTTCTCGCAGTTTCTTGTTGAGTTCCTCTCTGGTTCCTTTCTCTGACTGCTCTTTTCGGTCTGTGTGTATACGAAGATCAGACAGGGCAGTTTGAAGTCTTTCCACTTCCTTCTGTAGCTCGGGGTCGGTGTCATCCTTTTCCTTGGTTTCGAGGAGTAGTTGTTCTAGACGACTGTGGATCTGGGCCTCCTCCGCTTGCATCTTTAGCGTTGCTACTTCATGCTCCAGGGCGATGTCTCGAGGTTGTCCCAGTGGACTGCGGGGCCGGAAGATCGGAACATACTGGCTCACTGTGGGCGAGAGGAGCACAGCACACACAAAGAGACCAATGCAAGTTCGTTTACAAGCTATAATACTAATACGGGCGATGCCGTCTACCAGAATTTCGGCTAACTGATGCAGGCAGTTAAGAGTTATGTGGGGACAATTTGCGTAGGTCAGCGTGGGGCCTAAATAAAGATTTTGACAGGGCGGTAGCCTAGTGGGTCATCTGTTGATGCTAACGGCTTGGTTGTCAACCTGTTATTTAGCTTTCCTTGGTGTCTCTCGTAGGTTCTGTCTCTAGGTGAACTGAAAGGAACAGATCACAACAGAACAGAAAAATAGCAAGATGGGAAAGATTGAAGTAAAATGAAACAATAAAAGTGAATAGGTCTGTAATGAAATGGAGTGAATAATAACACAGGAAGTGTTACAGGGGATAAGGAGGCCTGAGCCTGCTATGTGTGGCTTGGAGAAAAGGGGATGGGCCAAACACTTAAATGACCAGGGGAATATCTAATATTCTGTGGCCTATACTAAGTGGATGGGTTTTACCTTATGTTAGCTTGCCTGGGATGATTTGAGGTCCTCCCTGGTCGGAGCCAGCATCGCGGTCAATCTTTCCGTCGTCCCTTAACACTCAACCGCAGTGTCCCCGGGCCCCTCCGTTCATCTGTACCAAGGTGCGCCCTCTCAAACAACTTGACTTTAAACACAACCGGCAATACCAAGGTGTCAACTTGCCAGACGGCACAGCAAAGTGGATTTTCCCCAGAACCCTCAAAAAGAGTGGCCCCTCTTCGGGCCTTGGTTTGAGTAATTATTCCAAAATTGCCTTGTGTGTCGACTAGTGCGGTTGACTTCCCTTTGGAGTGCCAAATTGCTGAGTCTTATTGCGTGCCGCACCAATGGAAAGAAACAGAATGGGTCCGAGACTCACGCACGGCAGGCGTCGGTAACGCCGGTCAGACGACCCCGCTCGCTGGAAACCAACCAGGGATGACTGTCAAATCACCACAGCATAAGAGAGTGTTCTACCTATGAATACAAAACAGGATGAAGAACAAGTGAAACTTAAAGTGAATTAAGGCTTTCTTTGTCTAAACCAAATTGAGTACTTATGTAGAAAATAAAAAGCAAAGGCTTTACTAAATAATGGTAAAAACAAAAGGGAATTATGACAATGTTAATTATCAGAATCACCTAATCCCTAAAAGAAGAGATATCAATAACTAAAGCAGGATGTCACAGGAGGAGGCAAGCTGTAGTAGCGGGTTTGTGCCACAAGGGGGCGTACTTCCTCTCAGTGGTCAACCTGGTTGAAAAGGCAGCTTAATTTAAATTGCAATTCAAACTGGTTTAAACTCAATTTAAATAAGTGTATAAAGAGATGTTAAGTAACATCTAATCTAGTAAGGATACAGTTGTGATGAAGTATCAATACGAAGAATAAATAAAAAAAATAAAAAAAATTGAACTGAGAAAGTTAATTCAAATTTAAATTCGAAATTTGTTTGTTTCAACCCAAATTTGAATGAGTGCAAGAAAAATAAAGATCAAAATTATATCTGATGATGATCACGATTACTGTAAGGTATCAGTGATAAATAAAAATAAAGCCAATGAAAAACGTCTCGGTTACGTATGTAACCCTCGTTCCCTGAGTAGGGAACGGAGACGTTACGTCGGATGACGACGAATGGGGTTTCGCTTAGAAAGCCTATCAGCTTCGAGTATTAAAAAACGAGCCAATGGCAAAGAAATGCCATGGGTCTGCGGAATTTGCATAACGTAACTCCGCCCCACCTCGTGGGTATAAAAGGAGGACGCTGGCAACATGCAGTTATGTTTTATCGCTGAGGAGCCAAGACTGAACTCGGGCGATCCCCGCGAAACAGCGGAAGTGGCAGGAAGACGTAACGTCTCCGTTCCCTACTCAGGGAACGAGGGTTACATACGTAACCGAGACGTTCCCTTTCGTTGTCACTCCGAGTTACGTCGGATGACGACGAATGGGGTTACCAGTCAAATCACGCCACCTTCACAGCTGTCTTCCAGCGCCCTGCGAAAAATCTGAGCCCTCTTAGGACGAAGGACTCCTATTTAACACAGGAATACCAAGGTACACTGGGAAGCATATCCCAAGCTTTTAAGGGGAAATATGCAATTATCACCAACCCAGTGGGGGGGGCATTTGAAAATACACATATGACCTGATAGTAACATATGGAGAAACTCTGAGGTGTCCAGCCGCAGGTGGAATATTTCAACCTCAGGGGTGGCAAGGTGGCTTGCCGAGGGAAAGACACATGCTCAAAGAGGCTTACAGTGGAAATACACGTGTGGGGGTAGCTCATGGGAGGTACCATGCACACGGAGGCACCTAGCCGACGCCCAGGCAATAGACACTGGCGCTAGCATCAGGGGTGCTGGAGGAACTCAGGGCTTTCGGAGAAGCTCACCTGAGCAGAATATCGCACGTATCCAGTCCGCGGAGTGGAATGGCGAGCAAGCGAAGACACCTGAGCGGGTCCGGAACTAGCTGTTTGAAGCGAGAACACGAGAGGACACTGGCTCCACTCGGAGATTATAGAATCTGGCGAATGTGTTTGGTGTCGCCCAGCCTGCAGCTCTGCAGATGTCTGCCAGCGAGGCGCCATGCGCCAGCGCCCAGGAGGATGCCACACTCCGGGTGGAGTGGGCGGTCACACCAAGGGGGCACGGTCGACCTTGCTGCTGGTAAGCCAAAGCAATGGTGTCCACGATCCAGTGAGACAACCTCTGCTTTGAGAGAGCCTTTCCCTTCAGCTTCCCACCATAACAGACAAAGAGCTGGTCTGAGGTCCTGAAACACTGCGTCCTGTCTACATAAGCGCGGAGAGCGCGTACTGGACAGAGCAGTGCCAAGGCTGGGTCTGCCTCCTCCGAGGGCAGCGCTTGCAGGTTCACCACCTGGTCCCGGAAGGGAGTGGTAGGAACCTTGGGCACATATCCAGGCCGGGGTCTCAGGATCACGTGAGAACCGGCCGGCCCGAACTCTAGGCACGCTTCGTCAACGGAGAATGCGTGCAGGTCCCCGACCCTCTTGAGAGAAGCCAATGCAATCAGGAGCGCTGTCTTCATAGACAGGAACTTAAGCTCCACTGATTGCAAAGGCTCAAAGGGAGCACTCCGCAGGGCACTTAGAACCACTGAGAGGTCCCAAGAGGGAACGAGAGGAGAGCGAGGAGGATTCAGTCTCCTCGCCCCCCTCAGGAACCTGACGATCAGGTCGTGCTTCCCTATGGACTTACCTTCCACTAAGTCGTGGTGAGCGGCGATAGCGGCAACATAAACTTTGAGGGTGGAGGGAGACAGCCTTCGCTCCAACCCATCTTGAAGGAAGGAAAGCACGAGACTGATCGAACAACTCCGGGGATCTTCTCGGCGAGAAGAGCACCAATTGACGAATAGGTTCCACTTCAACGCGTAGGCATGTCTCGTGGACGACGCTCTAGCGGAAGTGATGGTAGCCACCACCGCAGGTGGTAGGGTACTCAAACCTGTCTCGTCCCGTCGAGGAGCCACACGTGGAGGTTCCACAGATCGGGACGAGGGTGCCATAGAATGCCCCGTCCCTGAGAAAGGAGGTCCTTCCTCAGAGGAATTGGCCAAGGAGGGGCTGTCGCGAGGAGCACTAGTTCGGAGAACCAAGTCCGGGTGGGCCAGTACGGCGCAACCAGAAGGACTTGCTCCTCGTCCTCCCTGACCTTGCGCAGGAGCTGCGCAAGAAGGCTCACTGGGGGAAACGCATACTTGCGGCCCCGCGGCCAGCTGTGCGCCAGTGCATCCGTGCCGAGCGTGCCCTCGGTCAGAGAATAAAACTGGGCGCAATGGGATGAGTCGCGGGAGGCAAACAGATCTATCTGTGCGTCGCCAAACTGGTCCCAAATCAGCTGGACCGACTGGGGATGGAGTCGCCATTCTCCAGGGAGGGGCTGAAGCCGTGACAGCTCGTCGGCAGCACGGTTCAGGGCTCCGGGAATGTGAATAGCACGAAGGGACCTCAGATGCTTCTGACTCCATAGGAGGAGGTGGCGAGCGAGTTGCGACATACGGCGGGAGCGTAGACCACCTTGATGGTTGATGTACGCTACTGTGGCGGTATTGTCTGATCGGACTAGTACGTGTTGACCCATGAGCAGCGCTCGGAAGCGGTGCAGAGCAAGGCGTACTGCCAGCAACTCGAGGCAATTCACATGCCATAGGCGGCGGGGTCCTGTCCAGGAGCCTGCGGCAGCATGACCATTGCACATGGCGCCCCAGCCCGTGGTGGAGGCATCTGTTGACACAACAACATGCCTCGACGCTCGTTCCAGGGGGACACCAGCCCTGAGAAAACTGAGGTTCAACCACGGGGTGAAGGTCTGACGGCAGCTCGAAGTCACTGGAACTCGGAGCTTGCCTTGTTGCCATGCCCACCTCGGGACTCGGTCGCGAAGCCAAAGCTGAAGCGGTCTCATATGAAGCAATCCGAGCGGCGAGACCGCGGCTGCAGATGCCATATGCCCCAGGAGCCTCTGAAAATGTTTCAGTGGAACCGCTTTCTTGCCCTGTATTTGTCTCAGACAAGTCAGCAGTGACTGCGCGCGCTCGCTCGTAAGCTGCGCGGACATGGCGACCGAGTCGATGTCCATACCGAGAAAAGAGATCCTCTGCACGGGGCAAAGTTTGCTCTTCTCCCAGTTGACCCGAAGGCCCAGACGGGCTAAGTGCCGGAGCACAAGGTCCCTGTGTTCGCAAACCTGGTCTCGAGAGTGAGCTATAATCAGCCAGTCGTCGAGATAGTTCAGGATGCGAACCCCGTGAACCCGAAGGGGAACAAGGGCTGCCTCGACGACCTTCGTGAAGACGCGAGGGGACAGGGCCAGCCCGAACGGGAGAACCGCGTACTGATATGCCTGTCCCTCGAAAGCAAACCGGAGGAACGGTCTGTGACGAGGGAGAATGGAGACATGAAAGTAGGCGTCCTTCAGGTCGATCGCTGCAAACCAATCCTGGGGCCGCACACACTCGAAAATGCGTTTGGCGGTGAGCATTTTGAACGGCATCCTGTAAAGGGAGCGATTCAATACTCGCAGGTCCAGGATCGGTCGTAACCCACCGGTTTTCTTGGGGACAATGAAGTAAGGGCTGTAGAAGCCGGACCTCATCTCGGCTGGAGGGACAGTCTCGATTGCACCCTTCGCCAGCAGAGTGGCAATCTCTGCTCGCATGATCGGGGCGTTGCCACCGACCAAAGTGGAGCGGACTCCCCTGTATCGGGGAGGAGACCGTGCGAACTGAATCGCATAGCCGAACCGGATGGTGCGGGCGACCCAGCGGGACAGTTGGGGAAGCTCTAACCAGGCTTCCAGGAACTGTACCAGCGGGGTCATGCGGACCACCGGCGTCCCCCCGGAGGGGCAGCGAAGCGGAGTAACTGGCCCGGACGTGGACGGCATAGCGATCCGGTGTGGGGGCGCAGTTAAGCTCCGCGCCCTGACAGAGGAGGCCAGGGAAGGACCAGCGTTCCACGGGGGCCTGCTCTGCCAGGGGTCTGGCGACAGAGTGGGACAGGGACGAAACGGCCCGTGGGCGGCACGCCGTGTCAACCGACTCTGGGACAGAGGGGGACGAGGAGAGCACGGCTGGTGGGCGGCGCTCTGGGTCGTCCGAGAACTCTGTGTGCTCAGGGATGAGAGGTTTGTTTCTGTCTTTAACCACATTAGGGTGCTGCCCACCCGTGGGTGAGCAGCGGGGAGTGGAGAACAAAGGATTCTCCCCCGGCCCTCCACCGGGGGAAGGAGTGGCCCTGCTACCATCTCCTGCGAAACAGACATCATCCCTGAGCAGCCCGTCTCAGGAGCGCCGCTTGACCCGGCGCTTGGCGGGGGGCGGGGCTGGAGAGGGCTGGGGCGCCTTCCTGCGGCTTCCTCCGCGCGTCGGCCCGGGTGGAGGCTGCTGCTTGGGCTTAGCGGGAGGGGCGGGAGCTTTAGGAGGGCGCCCTCGGCGGGAAGCAGGCTGAGGCGTCTGCCCGACCGACGACGAGGCAGCAGCGGGTCGGCGGGGCAGAATGTGTCTAATGGCCTCAGTCTGCTTCTGTGCAGTTGAAAACTGTTGGGCAAAATCTTCAACTGCGCCGCCGAAGAGGCCGGCCTGGGACAGGGGCGCATCGAGCAGACGAGTCCGCTCGGAATCCCGCATGTCAGCCAGGTTCAGCCACAGGTGTCTCTCCTGGACCACCGCGGTGGACATCACCAGACCCAGGGAGCGTGAGGCTACCTTCGTCGCCCGGAGAGCGAGGTCGGTTGCGGCACGCAGCTCATTGAAGAGCCCTGGGTCTGCCCTGCCCTCGTGCATGTTTCTGAGCATCTGGGCCTGGTAGACCTGCAGAGTGGCCATAGCATGCAGAGAGGTAGCCGCCTGTCCCGCCGCTCTGTAAGACTTCGCCACCAGGGTAGACGAAAATCTACAGGCCTTGGATGGGTGCTTAGGCTCGCCCCGAGAAGAAGCACTCTGAGGACACAGTTGCATCGCAACAGAGCGTTCAACCGGGGGAAGCCCAGTGTACCCACGGGCGGCCGCCTCATCGAGGGGAGGAAAGGCGGATGGGATCAGCGAGCGGTCCCGGGAAGACAGGGGGGTCTTCCAGGACTTCGAGATCTCATCATGCACGTCCGGGAAGAATGGTATTGGGGTTTGCCGTGGACCACGGGGGTCGGCAGCCTTACCCAAAAACCAATCGTCCAGCCGCGAGCGCTCGGGACAGGGTGGAGGCCTCCACTCTAAACCAATGCTCGCGGCTGCCCGGGAAAGCATGGCCGTCATTTCCGGATCCGAATCAGGCACAGCCGTATGCACACCGGAAGGTGGCAGCTGCGCTGAATCTTCACTTCCGGAAGAATCAAGCCCACCTTGTGATGCTGCTACAGACATGGCATCTTCCTCTGTAGCTTCAACCGAAACCCGCGGGGCACCCGAAGGTCCCGCGAGAATTGGAGGCTCACTAGCGGGCACCGTCACTGTGGAGGGGGGCTGGGGTCGCGGACACATAGTCGGCGCCTGGTTCCAGACCGTTACCCTCAGGTCACCCTGGCCACCAGCCGAAGTAGTACTCCTCGGGGGAGCACTAGATCGGGGTGTGGATGAGGGGACTCTCACTCTTGCGAGTTCACTGAGTCTCGACCTTAGTGACGCGATGGTCATGTTCCCGCAGAGAGAACATGACTCATCCACGAGCGCTGCTCTAGCGTGATCCATGCCCAAACACACCAAGCAGCGCTCGTGCCCATCAGAGTCAGACACATATCTGCCGCAACCAGAAGTGCACGGGCGAGGCATCTTTAAAAAGACGTGCCGCGTGCAAGCTCTTTTAGTGAGAGAGAAACACTCTGATGTCGAGGCGGCCGGGGAGACACGCACTCTCTGGCAAAATCACTGCACAGATCAGCAGGAAGCGCGCGCTCGCTGGAATCGCCCACAAACACCAACACCAGAGGAACTCGTTTGTAAAAAGCTGACGAATTCAGAGATGGCTTTAGGAGTGAAGAGGACTTCTTGGCTCCGAAGCGAAAAACATAACTGCATGTTGCCAGCGTCCTCCTTTTATACCCACGAGGTGGGGCGGAGTTACGTTATGCAAATTCCGCAGACCCATGGCATTTCTTTGCCATTGGCTCGTTTTTTAATACTCGAAGCTGATAGGCTTTCTAAGCGAAACCCCATTCGTCGTCATCCGACGTAACTCGGAGTGACAACGAAAGGGAACTGGAAATATACCACTTCAAAACAGAATGAAAGGAGGAAAAAGTGATACACCGTCTTAGCAGGGGATGCCACAAGGGTGCGTGTCCCTCTAAGTGGGTATCAGTGACTGGAAGGGCAAACACGATATAAATTTAAATTCAAAATGGTTTAAAACCAAATTTAATTAAGCGTGTAAGGGAATTGAAAAATCAGGATAATATTTTATAATAATTAACGATAACAGCAAAGTATCATCAATAACTATAAAACAATCAAAAGAGAAAAGTAGAGATAGGCAATTCAAAACAGAATTTGAAAAGAGAGAAAAGGAGAGTTGAGTGAGCCGACTTAGAAGGCGGCCACTAGGTGGTGGACTTTTAGCAGTAAGAGAGCATTATCTGAAACGGCCCTCGCGTAATAGCACTCATGCATGCCGAAGTTAGAAGGCGGGGCGTAATTTGAGACTTCTAAACTCCCTCTAGTGTTTAGTCAGCGGAATTACAACCACTTTTTAATGTGATTCAAAAGCTAAGAGCTTTCAGCTCGCGTCACGCACTGATTTTCTGGAATAAATCACAAGTATACAATTAAGATCTCTGCGGATCTTTTTGGTGCTATACTGCACAAGAGTATATGGCGGGATTTCTTCGCCGCACATACACAAATGTGGACAACAGGAATTTTCGTCTGTTGGTTCGAACTCCAATAAACATTTTTCACAATAGCACTTATGATTTAAATGTATTAGATCTTCAATTGGGTAGCTACGCCAATTTTTTGACCAGGAGTTTATCGTTTTTGTTGAATATCACTGGGTTAACCCCGAATTCAATAACGATATTTGCATGCAAGGCCTATGTTTAAAAGGAATCTCGCTTAAAAACATATTTATTCAAACCGGTAATACGCACGTGAGAATTCTTCATTCACAGCGATTTAAAACAAATATTAGAAATGTATCAACTGCAGAGGTATTTCTTCATCTCTTAACAGGACATTTGTAATATTAAAGTACTGCAGTCTTAGCATTTAACAGTGCTAACAATTGTCTAGGCATATTTTTAGCAACTTGTTAAAAATGTAACGTTACTGACTTCGGCTTTTTGCCTCAGTCGGTTAGGAGTGAGTTCGCGTTGCGACTTATCTCACAATTTCATAATTTCATAGCGCGCAAAATAAAAAAAATAATAACCATATACACAGATTGAAACTGGATTGCTCATAAAACAAAGTTTGAAATTGCCAGCGTCCTCCACCAAACTGTAACAACATTTAGTTTTACATTAAATTAGCTCAAATTATATATAGGGAATTTTAATAATTAATCATGAATATGATTAATATATTGCATATTACAGTTAAATTATCGAAGTTGAAAATAGATTGATTGTACACACGAATGATCAATCACAACGAATTATAATTCCTCATTCATATGTCAATGGTCCATTTTCAGATCGATTATATGAGATAACCTTTAATGGAGTTAATTTAGCTATCGAACTGTTTGTCCAGCAAACGGCCGTAAGATTAACTTATCAACTTCTCAACAAAGTTATCCCTTCTTATAAACTCCAAGAAATATCAATTTTCTGGCCGTGAACATTAATTTTCCTGTGTTTATAAAATTAGACTACGCAACGTAGTCAATAATGAAAGCTTTGTAGCTATGATCGAAATTTCATTGACTCTGTAAAATGAGCATTTTAGACAGAAGGCAATCAAGAATATAATGGTTTTAATAGTTGGACTAATAATACATCGAACTACAATTCACACAGAATATATGTATATACACCCGAAACAAACAAAACGAAAAACATTACAAACACGAATTAGGATGAGAGAGAAAGATAAAAATGAGAGGGAGAGAGAGTTGGGAAGAGAGAGATAGATCCGTAGGATCACAGCTTGGCAAAATTCACCTGGACATTTAAACCTTTAAGAGACAACACGGAAAAACAGTCTTAATGCTCTAAAATCTTGGTAACTCAAATATACTTGCATATAGTTCTCAGGTGTCTGAGCCCTGCGGCGTGTGTGAGCGGCTGGTCTTTGTGTGTTCCGTTGGAGCGTCACGTGGTTTGCTGCGGTCTGGAGCGCGCAGTTTCAAAGAAGGCTTAAAGGTCTTTGGCGTAAATTACCAAATAAATAATTCAGACTAAGTTCATTTCTGGTGAAATGAACAAAGGAAAAACAAACTTAAACAAAAGAAAAGAAGAGGAAAGATCCCCCAGGGCGGGGATCACGAGTATGATGGTTACATCGGATCGAAGGAGAGGGAAGAGTCCAGACCGAAGTCGAAGTTCCCTCGAAGAAGCAGTTCTTTCTCCCCCCTCCTTACTTCTCACTACTCCTCAAAGATCCCCAAACAAAACCAAAACCAAAACTAAAGATGAGGTGCTTGGTGGTCTTCTTTAAAGACACTTCTGTTTACGCCTCCTCTGGCGTGAATGCACCAATCAGCTGGGAGGAAAGTGTGCGGATAAGTGTTCCTTTGTTCCCTCGAGATCGACTTTGCATGTTTCATGTCCATGATGTAAAAATGCGTTCAATTTTACTCCAGAGATGATAAAACATAGTAACATACATTTTACGGTTTGCACCTATATATATATGGTTTGGTCAGATCAAGAGGATTCTAAAGGTGTGAAGAACGACATACAAACATTATAGGAAAACACAGTTACATTAAAAATGCATCTAAAAGCACCTCTGTTCATTTAGAATTATAATACGATCACATCTAACCCCAATGGAACATGGGCAAACATAAAAACATATCGAATATATCATAGTACAAGTCTCTCAATTGAGGAGATTGGAGAAAAAGTCCTTGTGTGTGTGTGTGTGTGTGTGTACTGTGAACGTGGCTGGGTCATTCGTTGGTGAAGATGTGGTGAACTTTTGCTCACCCCCCTCCCGGGCAATGATATGTGTGTGCGTATTCTTTGAATTGATGAGTTTTAAGTCTGGTTACAATGACCAGTGTGGTTCATCACACAAGGTTGTCTGTGTTTGTGAGGTGTCCTGAAGAGGGGACACCACGGGATCTCCGGCCAGAGAGGCGCTCCTGTTGGGTCACATGTGGTAAGACAGAGGACCCTGTGATTACTTATCAGCGAAAAACGCCACGGGGGCACTTCTGGCATCGGTCATTTAATTAAGTCCCATCGCCATTTGCTTGTGTGTGAATCAGTAACTTAAAAAGTCTCATGACATCTCCATTCTTCAGATTGTGAAAGAAACAGGAGTGTTTACTTAATTGGAGACTTAGTTGATTAAAACCACATGATTGCGCTGATCATCTGATTATTGCTACAGTATGTATAGAAAGTTCAAGTTCAAGAATTCTCTGGCCAGAAATATGTACAAAAGTCATATTTGAACAACTGAGGAAACATCACAAGGACTCTATGAGAATGCTTTGAAAGTTCATGATTAAAGACTCTTTGGCCAAAAATGTGTTCACATGGTCAATTATGGTCAAATATATAGCTGTAGGAATATAAAAATAAGTCTATGAGAATGGATAGTAAGTTAGCTTTTGATAATACTTTGGCCAGAAATTTGTTAAGTAGGTCAAAAGTGGACCACTTTCTGGCTCATGAAATATCAGATGGAGTCTATAACTATTTATAGAAAGTTCAAGGACTCTCTGGCTAAAAATAGGTTCAAAAAGTGATATTTCAACTACTGATTAAAACATCAGAAGGAGTCTATGAGATGCATAGAAAGTTCTTGTTCAAAAGACTCTTTGGCCAGAAATGTGTTCCATAGGTCAAATGTGGACTAATATACTGTTGATGTGGCATCAAATGTAGCATCTATAAGAATGCATATAAGCTTAGCCTTTAATGAGACTTTGGCCAGAAATATGTTAAGTAGGTCAAATATGGACCACTGTCTGGCTGATGAAACATCAGAAGGAGTGTATGATCATGCATGGAAAGTTCAATATCTAGGACTCATTGGCCATAAATGTTTTCAATGGGTCAAATAAGGACTAATGTCTGGCTGATGAAACATTCAAAAGATGAGAAAGTTCAAGTTCAAGGATTCTCTGGCCAGATACATTTTTGAACTGAGGAAACATCAGAAAGAGTCTATGAGAATGGATTGAAAGTTCAAGATTAAAGACTCTTTGGCCAAAAAATAGTTCATAAGGTCAATTATTGGCTAATATATGGCTGATAATATATGGCTGAAATAACATCAAATTAAGTCTATGAGAATGGATGGTAAGTTAGCCTTTGATAGTACTTCGGCCAGAAATATATTAAGTAGGTCAAATATTGACCACTTTCTGGTTGATGAAATATCAGAAGGAGTCTATAATATTTATAGAAAATTCAAGGACTCTCTGGGCAAAAATAGGCTCAAAAAGTCATATTTGATCCACTGAATAAAATATCCATGCATGAGAATGCAGAGAAAGTTCAAGTTCAAAGACTCTTTGGCCAGAAAGGTATTTAATAGGTAAAATGCGGACTAATTTACGTAGCATCAAAAGGAGTCTATGCGAATTGTCAGCAAGTAAGCCTTTGATAAGACTTTAGCCAGAAAATTGTTAGGTAGGTCAATTATGGACCACTGTTTGGCTGATGAAACATCAGAAGGAGTTTATGAAAAGTTCAATATCCAGGACTCATTGGCCATAAATGTGTTCAATAGGTCAAATTAGGACTAATATATGTTTAATTTAACATCAAAAGACGTCTATCTGTCTGCATGGTAAGTTCAAATTTGATGACTCGTTGTCCAGATATGGTTTCAATAGGTCAAATATGGACTACTCTCTGACTGATGAAACATTCAAAGGAGTGTATCTGTGTGTATAGAAAGTTCAAGTTCAAGGATTTTCTGTCGAGATATATGTACAAAACGTCATATTTGAACTACTGAGGAAACATCAGAAGGACTCTACGAGAATGTTTTGAAAGTTCAAGATTAAAGACTTTGGCCAAAAATGTGTTCATAAGGTCAATTATTGGCTTATATATGGCTGAAATAACATCAAATGAAGTCTATGAGAATGGAGATTAAGTTAGCCTTTGATAGTACTTTGGCCAGAAATATGTTAAGTAGGTCAAATATTGACCTCTTTCTGGTTGATGAAATATCAGAAGGAGTCTATGAGTATTTATAGAAAGTTCAAGGACTCTCTGGCCAAAAATAGGTTCAAAAAGTCATATTTGATCCACTGAATAAAACATCAGAAGGAGTCTTAGAGAATGCATAGAAAGTTCAAGTTCAAGTTCAAAGATTCTTTGGCCAGAAATGTATTCAATAGGTAAAATGCGGACTAATTTACGGTTGATATAGCGTCAAAAGAAGTCTATGAGAATGGATAGTAAGTAAGCCTTTGATAAGACTTTGGCCAGAAATGTTTTAAGCAGGTCAAATATGGACCACTGTTTGGCAAATGAAACATCAGAAGGATTGTGTGAGCATGTATGGAAAGTTTAAGATCTAGGATTCAATGGCCATAAATGTGTTCAATAGGTCAAATAAGGACTGATATATGGTTAATTTAACATCAAAGGAAGTCAATAAGTCTGCATGGTGAGTTACAATTTGATGACTCTTTGTCCAGAAATATGTTCAGTAGGTCAATATGGACTATTGTTTTGCTGATGAAACATTCAAAGGAGTGTATGAGTATGTATAGAAAGTTCAAGTTCAAGAATTCTCTGGCCAGAAATATGTACAAAAGTCATATTTGAACAACTGAGGAAACATCAGAAGGACTCTATGAGAATGCTTTGAAAGTTCATGATTAAAGACTCTTTGGCCAAAAATGTGTTCAAATGGTCAATTATGGTCAAATATATAGCTGTAGGAATATAAAAATAAGTCTATGAGAATGGATAGTAAGTTAGCCTTTGATAATACTTTGGCCAGAAATTTGTTAAGTAGGTCAAAAATGGACCACTTTCTGGCTCATGAAATATCAGATGGAGTCTATAAGTATTTATAGAAAGTTCAAGGACTCTCTGGCCAAAAATAGGTTCAAAAAGTGATATTTCAACTACTGATTAAAACATCAGAAGGAGTCTATGAGATGCATAGAAAGTTCTTGTTCAAAAGACTCTTTGGCCAGAAATGTGTTCCATAGGTCAAATGTGGACTAATATACTGTTGATGTGGAATCAAATGTAGCATCTATAAGAATGCATAGAAATTTAGCCTTTGATGAGACTTTGGCCAGAAATTTGTTATTTAGGTCAAATATGGACCACTGTCTGGCTGATGAAACATCAGAAGGAGTGATCATCAGTATGATCATGTATGGAATGTTCAATATCTAGGACTCATTGGCCATAAATGTTTTCAATGGGTCAAATAAGGACTAATGTCTGGCTGATGAAACATTCAAAGGATGAGAAAGTTCAAGTTCAAGGATTCTCTGGCCAGATACTGTATATGTAAAAAAAAAAAAAAAAGTCATTTTTGAACTGAGGAAACATCAGAAAGAGTCTATGAGAATGGATTGAAAGTTCAAAATTAAAGACTCTTTGGCCAAAAAATAGTTCATAAGGTCAATTATTGGCTAATATATGGCTGAAATAACATCAAATTAAGTCTATGAGAATGGATGGTAAGTTAGCCTTTGATAGTACTTCGGCCAGAAATATATTAAGTAGGTCAAATATTGACCACTTTCTGGTTGATGAAATATCAGAAGGAGTCTATAATATTTATAGAAAATTCAAGGACTCTCTGGGCAAAAATAGGTTCAAAAAGTCATATTTGATCCACTGAATAAAATATCCATGCATTAGAATGCAGAGAAAGTTCAAGTTCAAAGATTCTTTGGCCAGAAAGGTATTCAATGGGTAAAATGAGGACTAATTTACGTAGCATCAAAATTAGTCTATGAGAATTGTCAGCAAGTAAGCCTTTGATAAGACTTTAGCCAGAAAATTGTTAGGTAGGTCAATTATGGACCACTGTTTGGCTGATGAAACATCAGAAGGAGTTTATGAAAAGTTCAATATCCAGGACTCATTGGCCATAAATGTGTTCAATAGGTCAAATTAGGACTAATATATGTTTAATTTAACATCAAAAGACGTCTATCTGTCTGCATGGTAAGTTCAAATTTGATGACTCGTTGTCCAGATATGGTTTCAATAGGTCAAATATGGACTACTCTCTGACTGATGAAACATTCAAAGGAGTGTATCTGTGTGTATAGAAAGTTCAAGTTCAAGGATTCTCTGTCGAGATATATGTACAAAAAGTCATATTTGAACTACTGAGGAAACATCAGAAGGACTCTATGAGAATGTTTTGAAAGTTCAAGATTAAAGACTTTGGCCAAAAATGTGTTCATAAGGTCAATTATTGGCTTATATATGGCTGAAATAACATCAAATGAAGTCTATGAGAATGGAGAGTAAGTTAGCCTTTGATAGTACTTTGGCCAGAAATATGTTAAGTAGGTCAAATATTGACCACTTTCTGGTTGATGAAATATCAGAAGGAGTCTATGAGTATTTATAGAAAGTTCAAGGACTCTCTGGCCAAAAATAGGTTCAAAAAGTCATATTTGATCCACTGAATAAAACATCAGAAGGAGTCTTAGAGAATGCATAGAAAGTTCAAGTTCAAGTTCAAAGATTCTTTGGCCAGAAATGTATTCAATAGGTAAAATGCGGACTAATTTACGGTTGATATAGCGTCAAAAGAAGTCTATGAGAATGGATAGTAAGTAAGCCTTTGATAAGACTTTGGCCAGAAATGTTTTAAGTAGGTCAAATATGGACCACTGTTTGGCAAATGAAACATCAGAAGGATTGTGTGAGCATGTATGGAAAATTCAAGATCTAGGATTCAATGGCCATAAATGTGTTCAATAGGTCAAATAAGGACTGATATATGGTTAATTTAACATCAAAGGAAGTCAATAAGTCTGCATGGTGAGTTACAATTTGATGACTCTTTGTCCAGAAATATGTTCAGTAGGTCAAATATGGACTATTGTTTTGCTGATGAAACATTCAAAGGAGTGTATGAGTATGTATAGAAAGTTCAAGTTCAAGAATTCTCTGGCCAGAAATATGTACAAAAGTCATATTTGAACAACTGAGGAAACATCAGAAGGACTCTATGAGAATGCTTTGAAAGTTCATGATTAAAGACTCTTTGGCCAAAAATGTGTTCACATGGTCAATTATGGTCAAATATATAGCTGTAGGAATATAAAAATAAGTCTATGAGAATGGATAGTAAGTTAGCCTTTGATAATACTTTGGCCAGAAATTTGTTAAGTAGGTCAAAAATGGACCACTTTCTGGCTCATGAAATATCAGATGGAGTCTATAAGTATTTATAGAAAGTTCAAGGACTCTCTGGCCAAAAATAGGTTCAAAAAGTGATATTTCAACTACTGATTAAAACATCAGAAGGAGTCTATGAGATGCATAGAAAGTTCTTGTTCAAAAGACTCTTTGGCCAGAAATGTGTTCCATAGGTCAAATGTGGACTAATATACTGTTGATGTGGCATCAAATGTAGCATCTATAAGAATGCATAGAAATTTAGCCTTTGATGAGACTTTGGCCAGAAATATGTTAAGTAGGTCAAATATGGACCACTGTCTGGCTGATGAAACATCAGAAGGTGTGTATGAGCATGTATGGAAAGTTCAATATCTAGGACTCATTGGCCATTAATGTTTTGAATGGGTCAAATAAGGACTAATGTCTGGCTGATGAAACATTCAAAGGATGAGAAAGTTCAAGTTCAAGGATTCTCTGGCCAGATACTGTATATGTAAAAAAAAAAAAAAAAAAAGTCATTTTTGAACTGAGGAAACATCAGAAAGAGTCTATGAGAATGGATTGAAAGTTCAAGATTAAAGACTCTTTGGCCAAAAAATAGTTCATAAGGTCAATTATTGGCTAATATATGGCTGAAATAACATCAAATTAAGTCTATGAGAATGGATAGTAAGTTAGCCTTTGATAGTACTTCGGCCAGAAATATGTTAAGTAGGTCAAATATTGACCACTTTCTGGTTGATGAAATATCAGAAGGAGTCTATAATATTTATAGAAAATTCAAGGACTCTCTGGGCAAAAATAGGTTCAAAAAGTCATATTTGATCCACTGAATAAATATCCATGCATGAGAATGCAGAGAAAGTTCAAGTTCAAAGACTCTTTGGCCAGAAAGGTATTCAATAGGTAAAATGCGGACTAATTTACGTAGCATCAAAAGGAGTCTATGAGAATTGTCAGCAAGTAAGCCTTTTGTGGCGAAAAGGGCGGCCAGGGACGTGAGAGATGCGAGACCGGTGTGCTTCACAGGTGCTTGCTCATTAGCAATCGCACCACCGGCCTCGCGCCGTTCTCTCAAGTCCCTCGGCCGTCCTGTTCGCCACACCTTTGATAAGACTTTAGCCAGAAAATTGTTAGGTAGGTCAATTATGGACCACTGTTTGGCTGATGAAACATCAGAAGGAGTTTATGAAAAGTTCAATATCCAGGACTCATTGGCCATAAATGTGTTCAATAGGTCAAATTAGGACTAATATATGTTTAATTTAACATCAAAAGACGTCTATCTGTCTGCATGGTAAGTTCAAATTTGATGACTCGTTGTCCAGATATGGTTTCAATAGGTCAAATATGGACTACTCTCTGACTGATGAAACATTCAAAGGAGTGTATCTGTGTGTATAGAAAGTTCAAGTTCAAGGATTCTCTGTCGAGATATATGTACAAAAAGTCATATTTGAACTACTGAGGAAACATCAGAAGGACTCTATGAGAATGTTTTGAAAGTTCAAGATTAAAGACTTTGGCCAAAAATGTGTTCATAAGGTCAATTATTGGCTTATATATGGCTGAAATAACATCAAATGAAGTCTATGAGAATGGAGAGTAAGTTAGCCTTTGATAGTACTTTGGCCAGAAATATGTTAAGTAGGTCAAATATTGACCACTTTCTGGTTGATGAAATATCAGAAGGAGTCTATGAGTATTTATAGAAAGTTCAAGGACTCTCTGGCCAAAAATAGGTTCAAAAAGTCATATTTGATCCACTGAATAAAACATCAGAAGGAGTCTTAGAGAATGCATAGAAAGTTCAAGTTCAAGTTCAAAGATTCTTTGGCCAGAAATGTATTCAATAGGTAAAATGCGGACTAATTTACGGTTGATATAGCGTCAAAAGAAGTCTATGAGAATGGATAGTAAGTAAGCCTTTGATAAGACTTTGGCCAGAAATGTTTTAAGTAGGTCAAATATGGACCACTGTTTGGCAAATGAAACATCAGAAGGATTGTGTGAGCATGTATGGAAAATTCAAGATCTAGGATTCAATGGCCATAAATGTGTTCAATAGGTCAAATAAGGACTGATGTATGGTTAATTTAACATCAAAGGAAGTCAATAAGTCTGCATGGTGAGTTACAATTTGATGACTCTTTGTCCAGAAATATGTTCAGTAGGTCAAATATGGACTATTGTTTTGCTGATGAAACATTCAAAGGAGTGTATGAGTATGTATAGAAAGTTCAAGTTCAAGAATTCTCTGGCCAGAAATATGTACAAAAGCCATATTTGAACAACTGAGGAAACATCACAAGGACTCTATGAGAATGCTTTGAAAGTTCATGATTAAAGACTCTTTGGCCAAAAATGTGTTCACATGGTCAATTATGGTCAAATATATAGCTGTAGGAATATAAAAATAAGTCTATGAGAATGGATAGTAAGTTAGCCTTTGATAATACTTTGGCCAGAAATTTGTTAAGTAGGTCAAAAATGGACCACTTTCTGGCTCATGAAATATCAGATGGAGTCTATAAGTATTTATAGAAAGTTCAAGGACTCTCTGGCCAAAAATAGGTTCAAAAAGTGATATTTCAACTACTGATTAAAACATCAGAAGGAGTCTATGAGATAAATAGAAAGTTCTTGTTCAAAAGACTCTTTGGCCAGAAATGTGTTCCATAGGTCAAATGTGGACTAATATACTGTTGATGTGGCATCAAATGTAGCATCTATAAGAATGCATAGAAATTTAGCCTTTGATGAGACTTTGGCCAGAAATATGTTAAGTAGGTCAAATATGGACCACTGACTGGCTGATGAAACATCAGAAGGAGTGTATGAGCATGTATGGAAAGTTCAATATCTAGGACTCATTGGCCATAAATGTTTTCAATGGGTCAAATAAGGACTAATGTCTGGCTGATGAAACATTCAAAGGATGAGAAAGTTCAAGTTCAAGGATTCTCTGGCCAGATACTGTATATGTAAAAAAAAAAAAAAAAGTCATTTTTGAACTGAGGAAACATCCGAAAGAGTCTATGAGAATGGATTGAAAGTTCAAGATTAAAGACTCTTTGGCCAAAAAATAGTTCATAAGGTCAATTATTGGCTAATATATGGCTGAAATAACATCAAATTAAGTCTATGAGAATGGATAGTAAGTTAGCCTTTGATAGTACTTCGGCCAGAAATATGTTAAGTAGGTCAAATATTGACCACTTTCTGGTTGATGAAATATCAGAAGGAGTCTATAATATTTATAGAAAATTCAAGGACTCTCTGGGCAAAAATAGGTTCAAAAAGTCATATTTGATCCACTGAATAAATATCCATGCATGAGAATGCAGAGAAAGTTCAAGTTCAAAGACTCTTTGGCCAGAAATGTATTCAATAGGTAAAATGCGGACTAATTTACGTAGCGTCAAAAGAAGTCTATGAGAATGGATAGTAAGTAAGCCTTTGATAAGACTTTGGCCAGAAATGTTTTAAGTAGGTCAAATATGGACCACTGTTTGGCAAATGAAACATCAGAAGGATTGTGTGAGCATGTATGGAAAATTCAAGATCTAGGATTCAATGGCCATAAATGTGTTCAATAGGTCAAATAAGGACTGATATATGGTTAATTTAACATCAGAGGAAGTCAATAAGTCTGCATGGTGAGTTACAATTTGATGACTCTTTGTCCAGAAATATGTTCAGTAGGTCAAATATGGACTATTGTTTTGCTGATGAAACATTCAAAGGAGTGTATGAGTATGTATAGAAAGTTCAAGTTCAAGAATTCTCTGGCCAGAAATATGTACAAAAGTCATATTTGAACAACTGAGGAAACATCACAAGGACTCTATGAGAATGCTTTGAAAGTTCATGATTAAAGACTCTTTGGCCAAAAATGTGTTCACATGGTCAATTATGGTCAAATATATAGCTGTAGGAATATAAAAATAAGTCTATGAGAATGGATAGTAAGTTAGCCTTTGATAATACTTTGGCCAGAAATTTGTTAAGTAGGTCAAAAATGGACCACTTTCTGGCTCATGAAATATCAGATGGAGTCTATAAGTATTTATAGAAAGTTCAAGGACTCTCTGGCCAAAAATAGGTTCAAAAAGTGATATTTAAACTACTGATTAAAACATCAGAAGGAGTCTATGAGATGCATAGAAAGTTCTTGTTCAAAAGACTCTTTGGCCAGAAATGTGTTCCATAGGTCAAATGTGGACTAATATACTGTTGATGTGGCATCAAATGTAGCATCTATAAGAATGCATAGAAATTTAGCCTTTGATGAGACTTTGGCCAGAAATATGTTAAGTAGGTCAAATATGGACCACTGTCTGGCTGATGAAACATCAGAAGGTGTGTATGAGCATGTATGGAAAGTTCAATATCTAGGACTCATTGGCCATTAATGTTTTCAATGGGTCAAATAAGGACTAATGTCTGGCTGATGAAACATTCAAAGGATGAGAAAGTTCAGGTTCAAGGATTCTCTGGCCAGATACTGTATATGTAAAAAAAAAAAAAAAAAAGTCATTTTTGAACTGAGGAAACATCAGAAAGAGTCTATGAGAATGGATTGAAAGTTCAAGATTAAAGACTCTTTGGCCAAAAAATAGTTCATAAGGTCAATTATTGGCTAATATATGGCTGAAATAACATCAAATTAAGTCTATGAGAATGGATAGTAAGTTAGCCTTTGATAGTACTTCGGCCAGAAATATGTTAAGTAGGTCAAATATTGACCACTTTCTGGTTGATGAAATATCAGAAGGAGTCTATAATATATATAGAAAATTCAAGGACTCTCTGGGCAAAAATAGGTTCAAAAAGTCATATTTGATCCACTGAATAAATATCCATGCATGAGAATGCAGAGAAAGTTCAAGTTCAAAGACTCTTTGGCCAGAAAGGTATTCAATAGGTAAAATGCGGACTAATTTACGTAGCATCAAAAGGAGTCTATGAGAATTGTCAGCAAGTAAGCCTTTGATAAGACTTTAGCCAGAAAATTGTTAGGTAGGTCAATTATGGACCACTGTTTGGCTGATGAAACATCAGAAGGAGTTTATGAAAAGTTCAATATCCAGGACTCATTGGCCATAAATGTGTTCAATAGGTCAAATTAGGACTAATATATGTTTAATTTAACATCAAAAGACGTCTATCTGTCTGCATGGTAAGTTCAAATTTGATGACTCGTTGTCCAGATATGGTTTCAATAGGTCAAATATGGACTACTCTCTGACTGATGAAACATTCAAAGGAGTGTATCTGTGTGTATAGAAAGTTCAAGTTCAAGGATTCTCTGTCGAGATATATGTACAAAAAGTCATATTTGAACTACTGAGGAAACATCAGAAGGACTCTATGAGAATGTTTTGAAAGTTCAAGATTAAAGACTTTGGCCAAAAATGTGTTCATAAGGTCAATTATTGGCTTATATATGGCTGAAATAACATCAAATGAAGTCTATGAGAATGGAGAGTAAGTTAGCCTTTGATAGTACTTTGGCCAGAAATATGTTAAGTAGGTCAAATATTGACCACTTTCTGGTTGATGAAATATCAGAAGGAGTCTATGAGTATTTATAGAAAGTTCAAGGACTCTCTGGCCAAAATAGGTTCAGAAACTCATATTTGACCCACTGAATAAAACATCAGAAGGAGTCTTAGAGAATGCATAGAAGGTTCAAGTTCAAGTTCAAAGATTCTTTGGCCAGAAATGTATTCAATAGGTAAAATGTGGACTAATTTACAGTTGATATAGCGTCAAAAGAAGTCTATGAGAATGGATAGTAAGTAAGCCTTTGATAAGACTTTGGCCAGAAATGTTTTAAGTAGGTCAAATATGGACCACTGTTTGGCTGATGAAACATCAGAAGGATTGTGTGAGCATGTATGGAAAATTCAAGATCTAGGATTCAATGGCCATAAATGTGTTCAATAGGTCAAATAAGGACTGATATATGGTTAATTTAACATCAAAGGAAGTCAATAAGTCTGCATGGTGAGTTACAATTTGATGACTCTTTGTCCAGAAATATGTTCAGTAGGTCAAATATGGACTATTGTTTTGCTGATGAAACATTCAAAGGAGTGTATGAGTATGTATAGAAAGTTCAAGTTCAAGAATTCTCTGGCCAGAAATATGTACAAAAGTCATATTTGAACAACTGAGGAAACATCAGAAGGACTCTATGAGAATGCTTTGAAAGTTCATGATTAAAGACTCTTTGGCCAAAAATGTGTCCACAAGGTCAATTATGGTCAAATATATAGCTGTAGGAATATAAAAACAAGTCTATGAGAATGGATAGTAAGTTAGCCTTTGATAATACTTTGGCCAGAAATTTGTTAAGTAGGTCAAAAATGGACCACTTTCTGGCTCATGAAATATCAGATGGAGTCTATAAGTATTTATAGAAAGTTCAAGGACTCTCTGGCCAAAAATAGGTTCAAAAAGTGATATTTCAACTACTGATTAAAACATCAGAAGGAGTCTATGAGATGCATAGAAAGTTCTTGTTCAAAAGACTCTTTGGCCAGAAATGTGTTCCATAGGTCAAATGTGGACTAATATACGGTTGATGTGGCATCAAATGTAGCATCTATAAGAATGCATAGAAATTTAGCCTTTGATGAGACTTTGGCCAGAAATATGTTAAGTAGGTCAAATATGGACCACTGTCTGGCTGATGAAACATCAGAAGGAGTGTATGAGCATGTATGGAAAGTTCAATATCTAGGACTCATTGGCCATAAATGTTTTCAATGGGTCAAATAAGGACTAATGTCTGGCTGATGAAACATTCAAAGGATGAGAAAGTTCAAGTTCAAGGATTCTCTGGCCAGATACTGTATATGTAAAAAAAAAAAAAAAAGTCATTTTTGAACTGAGGAAACATCAGAAAGAGTCTATGAGAATGGATTGAAAGTTCAAAATTAAAGACTCTTTGGCCAAAAAATAGTTCATAAGGTCAATTATTGGCTAATATATGGCTGAAATAACATCAAATTAAGTCTATGAGAATGGATGGTAAGTTAGCCTTTGATAGTACTTCGGCCAGAAATATATTAAGTAGGTCAAATATTGACCACTTTCTGGTTGATGAAATATCAGAAGGAGTCTATAATATTTATAGAAAATTCAAGGACTCTCTGGGCAAAAATAGGTTCAAAAAGTCATATTTGATCCACTGAATAAAATATCCATGCATGAGAATGCAGAGAAAGTTCAAGTTCAAAGACTCTTTGGCCAGAAAGGTATTCAATAGGTAAAATGCGGACTAATTTACGTAGCATCAAAAGGAGTCTATGAGAATTGTCAGCAAGTAAGCCTTTGATAAGACTTTAGCCAGAAAATTGTTAGGTAGGTCAATTATGGACCACTGTTTGGCTGATGAAACATCAGAAGGAGTTTATGAAAAGTTCAATATCCAGGACTCATTGGCCATAAATGTGTTCAATAGGTCAAATTAGGACTAATATATGTTTAATTTAACATCAAAAGACGTCTATCTGTCTGCATGGTAAGTTCAAATTTGATGACTCGTTGTCCAGATATGGTTTCAATAGGTCAAATATGGACTACTCTCTGACTGATGAAACATTCAAAGGAGTGTATCTGTGTGTATAGAAAGTTCAAGTTCAAGGATTCTCTGTCGAGATATATGTACAAAAAGTCATATTTGAACTACTGAGGAAACATCAGAAGGACTCTATGAGAATGTTTTGAAAGTTCAAGATTAAAGACTTTGGCCAAAAATGTGTTCATAAGGTCAATTATTGGCTTATATATGGCTGAAATAACATCAAATGAAGTCTATGAGAATGGAGAGTAAGTTAGCCTTTGATAGTACTTTGGCCAGAAATATGTTAAGTAGGTCAAATATTGACCACTTTCTGGTTGATGAAATATCAGAAGGAGTCTATGAGTATTTATAGAAAGTTCAAGGACTCTCTGGCCAAAAATAGGTTCAAAAAGTCATATTTGATCCACTGAATAAAACATCAGAAGGAGTCTTAGAGAATGCATAGAAAGTTCAAGTTCAAGTTCAAAGATTCTTTGGCCAGAAATGTATTCAATAGGTAAAATGCGGACTAATTTACGGTTGATATAGCGTCAAAAGAAGTCTATGAGAATGGATAGTAAGTAAGCCTTTGATAAGACTTTGGCCAGAAATGTTTTAAGTAGGTCAAATATGGACCACTGTTTGGCAAATGAAACATCAGAAGGATTGTGTGAGCATGTATGGAAAGTTCAAGATCTAGGATTCAATGGCCATAAATGTGTTCAATAGGTCAAATAAGGACTGATATATGGTTAATTTAACATCAAAGGAAGTCAATAAGTCTGCATGGTGGGTTACAATTTGATGACTCTTTGTCCAGAAATATGTTCAGTAGGTCAATATGGACTATTGTTTTGCTGATGAAACATTCAAAGGAGTGTATGAGTATGTATAGAAAGTTCAAGTTCAAGAATTCTCTGGCCAGAAATATGTACAAAAGTCATATTTGAACAACTGAGGAAACATCACAAGGACTCTATGAGAATGCTTTGAAAGTTCATGATTAAAGACTCTTTGGCCAAAAATGTGTTCACATGGTCAATTATGGTCAAATATATAGCTGTAGGAATATAAAAATAAGTCTATGAGAATGGATAGTAAGTTAGCTTTTGATAATACTTTGGCCAGAAATTTGTTAAGTAGGTCAAAAGTGGACCACTTTCTGGCTCATGAAATATCAGATGGAGTCTATAACTATTTATAGAAAGTTCAAGGACTCTCTGGCCAAAAATAGGTTCAAAAAGTGATATTTCAACTACTGATTAAAACATCAGAAGGAGTCTATGAGATGCATAGAAAGTTCTTGTTCAAAAGACTCTTTGGCCAGAAATGTGTTCCATAGGTCAAATGTGGACTAATATACTGTTGATGTGGCATCAAATGTAGCATCTATAAGAATGCATAGAAATTTAGCCTTTGATGAGACTTTGGCCAGAAATATGTTAAGTAGGTCAAATATGGACCACTGTCTGGCTGATGAAACATCAGAAGGAGTGTATGATCATGCATGGAAAGTTCAATATCTAGGACTCATTGGCCATAAATGTTTTCAATGGGTCAAATAAGGACTAATGTCTGGCTGATGAAACATTCAAAGATGAGAAAGTTCAAGTTCAAGGATTCTCTGGCCAGATACTGTATATGTAAAAAAAAAAAAAAAAGTCTTTTGAACTGAGGAAACATCAGAAAGAGTCTATGAGAATGGATTGAAAGTTCAAGATTAAAGACTCTTTGGCCAAAAAATAGTTCATAAGGTCAATTATTGGCTAATATATGGCTGATAATATATGGCTGAAATAACATCAAATTAAGTCTATGAGAATGGATGGTAAGTTAGCCTTTGATAGTACTTCGGCCAGAAATATGTTAAGTAGGTCAAATATTGACCACTTTCTTGTTGATGAAATATCAGAAGGAGTCTATAATATTTATAGAAAATTCAAGGACTCTCTGGGCAAAAATAGGTTCAAAAAGTCATATTTGATCCACTGAATAAAATATCCATGCATGAGAATGCAGAGAAAGTTCAAGTTCAAAGACTCTTTGGCCAGAAAGGTATTCAATAGGTAAAATGCGGACTAATTTACGTAGCATCAAAAGGAGTCTATGAGAATTGTCAGCAAGTAAGCCTTTGATAAGACTTTAGCCAGAAAATTGTTAGGTAGGTCAATTATGGACCACTGTTTGGCTGATGAAACATCAGAAGGAGTTTATGAAAAGTTCAATATCCAGGACTCATTGGCCATAAATGTGTTCAATAGGTCAAATTAGGACTAATATATGTTTAATTTAACATCAAAAGACGTCTATCTGTCTGCATGGTAAGTTCAAATTTGATGACTCGTTGTCCAGATATGGTTTCAATAGGTCAAATATGGACTACTCTCTGACTGATGAAACATTCAAAGGAATGTATCTGTGTGTATAGAAAGTTCAAGTTCAAGGATTCTCTGTCGAGATATATGTACAAAAAGTCATATTTGAACTACTGAGGAAACATCAGAAGGACTCTATGAGAATGTTTTGAAAGTTCAAGATTAAAGACTTTTGCCAAAAATGTGTTCATAAGGTCAATTATTGGCTTATATATGGCTGAAATAACATGAAATGAAGTCTATGAGAATGGAGAGTAAGTTAGCCTTTGATAGTACTTTGGCCAGAAATATGTTAAGTAGGTCAAATATTGACCACTTTCTGGTTGATGAAATATCAGAAGGAGTCTATGAGTATTTATAGAAAGTTCAAGGACTCTCTGGCCTTGATTCAGGTTCAGAAACTCATATTTTACCCACTGAATAAAACATCAGAAGGAGTCTTAGAGAATGCATAGAAGGTTCAAGTTCAAGTTCAAAGATTCTTTGGCCAGAAATGTATTCAATAGGTAAAATGTGGACTAATTTACGGTTGATATAGCGTCAAAAGAAGTCTATGAGAATGGATAGTAAGTAAGCCTTTGATAAGACTTTGGCCAGAAATGTTTTAAGTGGGTCAAATATGGACCACTGTTTGGCTGATGAAACATCAGAAGGATTGTGTGAGCATGTATGGAAAATTCAAGATCTAGGATTCAATGGCCATAAATGTGTTCAATAGGTCAAATAAGGACTGATATATGGTTAATTTAACATCAAAGGAAGTCAATAAGTCTGCATGGTGAGTTACAATTTGATGACTCTTTGTCCAGAAATATGTTCAGTAGGTCCAAATATGGACTATTGTTTTGCTGATGAAACATTCAAAGGAGTGTATGAGTATGTATAGAAAGTTCAAGTTCAAGAATTCTCTGGCCAGAAATATGTACAAAAGTCATATTTGAACAACTGAGGAAACATCAGAAGGACTCTATGAGAATGCTTTGAAAGGTCATGATTAAAGACTCTTTGGCCAAAAATGTGTTCACAAGGTCAATTATGGTCAAATATATAGCTGTAGGAATATAAAAATAAGTCTATGAGAATGGATAGTAAGTTAGCCTTTGATAATACTTTGGCCAGAAATTTGTTAAGTAGGTCAAAAATGGACCACTTTCTGGCTCATGAAATATCAGATGGAGTCTATAAGTATTTATAGAAAGTTCAAGGACTCTCTGGCCAAAAATAGGTTCAAAAAGTGATATTTCAACTACTGATTAAAACATCAGAAGGAGTCTATGAGATGCATAGAAAGTTCTTGTTCAAAAGACTCTTTGGCCAGAAATGTGTTCCATAGGTCAAATGTGGACTAATATACGGTTGATGTGGCATCAAATGTAGCATCTATAAGAATGCATAGAAATTTAGCCTTTGATGAGACTTTGGCCAGAAATATGTTAAGTAGGTCAAATATGGACCACTGTCTGGCTGATGAAACATCAGAAGGAGTGTATGAGCATGTATGGAAAGTTCAATATCTAGGACTCATTGGCCATAAATGTTTTCAATGGGTCAAATAAGGACTAATGTCTGGCTGATGAAACATTCAAAGGATGAGAAAGTTCAAGTTCAAGGATTCTCTGGCCAGATACTGTATATGTAAAAAAAAAAAAAAAGTCATTTTTGAACTGAGGAAACATCAGAAAGAGTCTATGAGAATGGATTGAAAGTTCAAAATTAAAGACTCTTTGGCCAAAAAATAGTTCATAAGGTCAATTATTGGCTAATATATGGCTGAAATAACATCAAATTAAGTCTATGAGAATGGATAGGTAAGTTAGCCTTTGATAGTACTTCGGCCAGAAATATGTTAAGTAGGTCAAATATTGACCACTTTCTGGTTGATGAAATATCAGAAGGAGTCTATAATATTTATAGAAAATTCAAGGACTCTCTGGGCAAAAATAGGTTCAAAAAGTCATATTTGATCCACTGAATAAAATATCCATGCATGAGAATGCAGAGAAAGTTCAAGTTCAAAGACTCTTTGGCCAGAAAGGTATTCAATAGGTAAAATGCGGACTAATTTACGTAGCATCAAAAGGAGTCTATGAGAATTGTCAGCAAGTAAGCCTTTGATAAGACTTTAGCCAGAAAATTGTTAGGTAGGTCAATTATGGACCACTGTTTGGCTGATGAAACATCAGAAGGAGTTTATGAAAAGTTCAATATCCAGGACTCATTGGCCATAAATGTGTTCAATAGGTCAAATTAGGACTAATATATGTTTAATTTAACATCAAAAGACGTCTATCTGTCTGCATGGTAAGTTCAAATTTGATGACTCGTTGTCCAGATATGGTTTCAATAGGTCAAATATGGACTACTCTCTGACTGATGAAACATTCAAAGGAGTGTATCTGTGTGTATAGAAAGTTCAAGTTCAAGGATTCTCTGTCGAGATATATGTACAAAAAGTCATATTTGAACTACTGAGGAAACATCAGAAGGACTCTATGAGAATGTTTTGAAAGTTCAAGATTAAAGACTTTGGCCAAAAATGTGTTCATAAGGTCAATTATTGGCTTATATATGGCTGAAATAACATCAAATGAAGTCTATGAGAATGGAGAGTAAGTTAGCCTTTGATAGTACTTTGGCCAGAAATATGTTAAGTAGGTCAAATATTGACCACTTTCTGGTTGATGAAATATCAGAAGGAGTCTATGAGTATTTATAGAAAGTTCAAGGACTCTCTGGCCAAAAATAGGTTCAAAAAGTCATATTTGATCCACTGAATAAAACATCAGAAGGAGTCTTAGAGAATGCATAGAAAGTTCAAGTTCAAGTTCAAAGATTCTTTGGCCAGAAATGTATTCAATAGGTAAAATGTGGACTAATTTACGGTTGATATAGCGTCAAAAGAAGTCTATGAGAATGGATAGTAAGTAAGGCTTTGATAAGACTTTGGCCAGAAATGTTTTAAGTAGGTCAAATATGGACCACTGTTTGGCAAATGAAACATCAGAAGGATTGTGTGAGCATGTATGGAAAATTCAAGATCTAGGATTCAATGGCCATAAATGTGTTCAATAGGTCAAATAAGGACTGATATATGGTTAATTTAACATCAAAGGAAGTCAATAAGTCTGCATGGTGAGTTACAATTTGATGACTCTTTGTCCAGAAATATGTTCAGTAGGTCAAATATGGACTATTGTTTTGCTGATGAAACATTCAAAGGAGTGTATGAGTATGTATAGAAAGTTCAAGTTCAAGAATTCTCTGGCCAGAAATATGTACAAAAGTCATATTTGAACAACTGAGGAAACATCAGAAGGACTCTATGAGAATGCTTTGAAAGTTCATGATTAAAGACTCTTTGGCCAAAAATGTGTTCACAATGGTCAATTATGGTCAAATATATAGCTGTAGGAATATAAAAATAAGTCTATGAGAATGGATAGTAAGTTAGCCTTTGATAATACTTTGGCCAGAAATTTGTTAAGTAGGTCAAAAATGGACCACTTTCTGGCTCATGAAATATCAGATGGAGTCTATAAGTATTTATAGAAAGTTCAAGGACTCTCTGGCCAAAAATAGGTTCAAAAAGTGATATTTCAACTACTGATTAAAACATCAGAAGGAGTCTATGAGATGCATAGAAAGTTCTTGTTCAAAAGACTCTTTGGCCAGAAATGTGTTCCATAGGTCAAATGTGGACTAATATACTGTTGATGTGGCATCAAATGTAGCATCTATAAGAATGCATAGAAATTTAGCCTTTGATGAGACTTTGGCCAGAAATATGTTAAGTAGGTCAAATATGGACCACTGTCTGGCTGATGAAACATCAGAAGGAGTGTATGAGCATGTATGGAAAGTTCAATATCTAGGACTCATTGGCCATAAATGTTTTCAATGGGTCAAATAAGGACTAATGTCTGGCTGATGAAACATTCAAAGGATGAGAAAGTTCAAGTTCAAGGATTCTCTGGCCAGATACTGTATATGTAAAAAAAAAAAAAGTCATTTTTGAACTGAGGAAACATCAGAAAGAGTCTATGAGAATGGATTGAAAGTTCAAGATTAAAGACTCTTTGGCCAAAAAATAGTTCATAAGGTCAATTATTGGCTAATATATGGCTGAAATAACATCAAATTAAGTCTATGAGAATGGATGGTAAGTTAGCCTTTGATAGTACTTCGGCCAGAAATATGTTAAGTAGGTCAAATATTGACCACTTTCTGGTTGATGAAATATCAGAAGGAGTCTATAATATTTATAGAAAATTCAAGGACTCTCTGGGCAAAAATAGGTTCAAAAAGTCATATTTGATCCACTGAATAAAATATCCATGCATGAGAATGCAGAGAAAGTTCAAGTTCAAAGACTCTTTGGCCAGAAAGGTATTCAATAGGTAAAATGCGGACTAATTTACGTAGCATCAAAAGGAGTCTATGAGAATTGTCAGCAAGTAAGCCTTTGATAAGACTTTAGCCAGAAAATTGTTAGGTAGGTCAATTATGGACCACTGTTTGGCTGATGAAACATCAGAAGGAGTTTATGAAAAGTTCAATATCCAGGACTCATTGGCCATAAATGTGTTCAATAGGTCAAATTAGGACTAATATATGTTTAATTTAACATCAAAAGACGTCTATCTGTCTGCATGGTAAGTTCAAATTTGATGACTCGTTGTCCAGATATGGTTTCAATAGGTCAAATATGGACTACTCTCTGACTGATTAAACATTCAAAGGAGTGTATCTGTGTGTATAGAAAGTTCAAGGATTCTCTGTCGAGATATATGTACAAAAAGTCATATTTGAACTACTGAGGAAACATCAGAAGGACTCTATGAGAATGTTTTGAAAGTTCAAGATTAAAGACTTTGGCCAAAAATGTGTTCTTAAGGTCAATTATTGGCTTATATATGGCTGAAATAACATCAAATGAAGTCTATGAGAATGGAGAGTAAGTTAGCCTTTGATAGTACTTTGGCCAGAAATATGTTAAGTAGGTCAAATATTGACCAGTGAATATGCAATGCAAATATCGACCAGTAAGTAAGCAATGCACTTTAATCTCTTCAAAGAACAGCAAAATTGGAATGCACTGGAATCCAAAAGCATTTATATTCTGTTACCAGTTCTAATGTCACAACACGCGTGCTTTTGCATTCCAATGCATACAACATCTAACTCATTTTGCTGTTCATTGAAGAGATTACATATGTGTTGTTGCATTGCATTAAATTATCTAACTTACTTTGAATAATGCACAACCGAAGATTGAATAATTCTCTATGGAATAAGTCAGTTATTGTATACAGCGCTATGCAACAATTACTTATAATTTATCACTTCAATGCGCAATGAAATAAGTTAGCTTTTGCATGAAAAAATAAAATGCACAACGGATTAATTTATGTTGTGCATGTATTTGCAATGAAACAACATGTCATGTGCTTCTTCTTCAATGCACAGAGGAATGAATTAGTTTTGTATGCGTTGCGATGCAACTGCTCATATATAATGCAATATCTCTGTATCAATATCAATGCACATTGAAATAAGTTCGTTCTTGTATGCATTTGTAAAGCAAAAGCACGGATGGTTTATCTCCAAAGCACAGAGTAATATAGATCTTGCAATGCAACGCAACAAAAAACATGTAATCTCCTCAATGAATAGCAAAATTAGTTAGTTGTTTTGTGAAGTGGAATGCAAAAGCATTCATGTTGTGTTACCCGTTCGAATGTCACAACACGCGTGCTTTTGCATTCCAATGCATACAACTTCTAACTCTTTTTACTGTTCATTGAAGAGATTACATTTTTGTTGTTTCACTACATTACATGATCTAACCTACTTTGAATAATGCACAACCGATGACTTAATTCTCAATGGAATAAGTCAGTTATTGCATACAGCGTATGTCTGTATACAGCGATATGCAACAAGTACTTATGTTGTATCACTTCAATGCTCAATGAAATAAGTTAGCTTTTGCATGAAAAATAAAATGCACAACAGATTAATTTATATCGTGCATGCAATGCAGCATCATTTAAGTCATGTGTTAAATACCAACAGCTCATATGTTATGCGTATCTCTTCATTGCACAGCGATATAAGTGAGACTGACTATGCAATGCAATGTAATCTTTTCAAAGAACAGCGAAATTGGAATGCATTGGAATGCAAAAGCATTCATATTCTGTTACCCGTTCTAATGTCACAACACGCGTGCTTTTGCATTCCAATGCATACAACATCTAACTTATTTTGCTTTTCAATGAAGAGATTACATATATGTTGTTGCATTGCAATAAATTATCTAACTTACTTTGAATAATGCAAGACCGAAGATTGAATAATTCTCAATGGAATAAGTCAGTTATTGTATACAGCGTGTGCCTGTAAACAGCGCTATGCAACAAGCTTATGTTGTATCACTTCAATGCGCAATGAAATAAATTAGCTTTTGCATGAAAAAATAAAATGCAGAGTAGGCATTTAGTGATATCCGAAAGGGTAACATGAATGCAAAATTTAATAAGTTAGGTCTTGTTTGAAGTTCTGTGAAACAGGGCATATATTATATGTTATCTATTTAATGCACAAAGGAAAACGTTAGTTTTTTTATGCAAATAAATGCACAACGGATTCATTTATATCGTGCATGCAATGCAATGCAACATCATATATGGCATGTGTTGCATACCAACAGCTCATATGTCATGCGTTATCTCTTCATTGCACAGCGATATGAATGAAAATGAGTATGCAATGCAATGTAATCTCTTCAAAGAACAGCAAAATTGGAATGCATTGGAATGCAAAAGCATTCATGTTTTGTTACCCGTTCGAATATCACAACACGGGTGCTTTTGCATACAACATCTAACTCATATTTTACTGTTCATTGAAGAGATTACATATGTGTTGTTGCATTGCATTAAATTATCTGACTTACTTTTAATAATGCACAACCGAAGATTGAATAATTCTCAATGGAATAAGTCAGTTATTGTATACGGCGTATGCATGTATACAGCGCTATGCAACAAGCACTTATGTTGTATCACTTCAATCTGAAATGAAATAAGTTAGCTTTTGCATGCAAAAATAAAATGCACAACGGATTAATTTATGTTGTGCATGGATTTGCAATGAAACAACATGTCATGTGCTTCTTCTTCAATGCACAGAGGAATGAATTAGCTCTGTATGCGTTGCGATGCAACTGCTTATATATAATGCAATATTTCTTCAATGCACACCAGAAAAAGTTTCATTAATTGTCTGCATTGCTGTGCAAAAGTAGACATTTTGTGATATCCAAAAGGGTAACATGAATGCAAAAAGGAATAAGTTAGTTCTTGTTTGAAGTTTTGTGAAAAGGGCATATTTTATATGTTATCTATTTAATACACAAAGGAAAACGTTAGATTTTTTTTATGCAAATAAATGCACAACGGATTCATTTATATCTTGCATGCAATGAAACATCATATATGTCATGTGTTAAATACCAACAGCTCATATGTTATGCGTTATCTCTTCAATGCACAGCGTTAAAAGTGAAACTGAGTATGCACTACACTGCAAGAACACGTATTGTATGTTACATCTCTTCAATGAACATCGGAATACGTTTGTTCTTGTGTGCATTTGTTATGCAAAAGCACAGATGGTTCATTTCTAAAGCACAGAGTAATATAGATCTTGCAATGCAACGCAACAACAAACTTCTTCAATGAACAGCAAAATTAGTTAGTTGTTTTTTGCAGCGGAATGCAAAAGCATTCATGTTGTGTTACCCGTTCGAATGTCAAAACAATCGTGCTTTTGCTTTCCAATGCATACAACATCTAACTCATTTTACTGTTCATTGAAGATATAACATTTATGTCGTTTCACTACATTACACGATCTAACCTACTTTGAATAATGCACAACCGATGATTAAATTATTCTCAATGGAATAAGTCAGTTATTGTATACAGCGCATGTCTGTATACGGCGATATGCAACAAGTACTTATGTTGTATCACTTCAATGCGCAATGAAATAAGTTAGCTTTTGAATGAAAAAATAAAATGCACAACGGATTATTTTATATTTTGCATGGATTTGCAATGAAACAACATGTCATGTGCTTCTTCTTCAATGCACAGGGGAATGAATTAGTTCTGTATGCGTTGCGATGCAACTGCTCATATACAATGCAATATCTCTTCAATGCACACCAGAAAAGTTTCATTAATTTTCTGCATTGCTCTGTAAAAGTAGGCATTTTGTGATATCCGAAAGGGTAACTTGAATGCAAAATGGAATAAGTTAGTTCTTGTTTGAAGTTCTGTAAAACAGGGCATATGTTGTATGTTATCTATTTAATGCACAAAGGAAAACGTTATATTTTTTATGCAAATAAATGCACAACGGATTAATTTATATCGTACATGCAATGAAACATCATATAATGTCATATAATGTGTTGCATGCCAAACAGCTCATAATTTATGCGTTATCTCTTCATTGCACAGCGATATAAGTGAGACTGAGTATGCAATGCAATGTAATCTCTTCAAAGAACAGTAAAATTGGAATGCATTGGAATGTAAAAGCATTAATATTCTGTTACCCGCTCTAATGTCACAACAAGCGTGCTTTTGCGTTCCAATGCATACAACATCTAACTCATTTTGCTGCTCATTGAAGAGATTACATTGTGTGTTGTTGCATTGCATTACATGATCTAACTTAATGCAAAACTGAAGATTGAATAATTCTCAACAGATTACGTTAGTTATTGTATACAGAGTATACCTGTATGCAGCGCTAAGCAGCAAACAATTTTAATTTTTTAATGTAAATAAATGCACAACGGATTAATTTATATCTTACATGCAATGCAATGTCATTATATGACATGTGCTACTTCAATGGCAAGGGAATTAATTAGTTCTGTATGTGTTGCATACCAACAGCTGATGTATTATGCGTTATCTCTTCATTGCACAGGGAAATAAGTTAGACTTAGTATGCAGTGCACTGCAAGATCATATAGTGTGTGTTAGTGAACATTGGAATAAGTTCGTTCTTGTATGCATTTGCAATATATATATTGCAATGCAATGCAAAAACTTATATGTATTTTTTTCAGTCAACAGCAAAATGAGTTTAATACATTGGAATGCAAAAGCAGGTTTGTTAATTTCGAATATCAAAACATGCGATGTTCATTGAAGAGATTACCCGTCTGTTACATGTGCGCTGTTACTTTGCATTACAAGATTTAACTTACTCTGAAGAATGCTAAACGAAATAAGTTAGTTCTTGTTACAACAAAAACATGAACTTTTGATGTTTACAGATAGACTTTAGTTCATATTTAACCCATAGATCATATTTCTGGACAAATAGTCCTCAATTTTAAACTTTCAAAACATACTCATAGACTCCATTTGATGTTTGTATTAAACTCATTTTGCTGTTGACTGAAAAAATTACATATACATATAAGTTTTTGTATTACATTGCAATATATATATTGCAAATGCATACAAGAACGAACTTATTCCAATGTTCACTAACACACACTATATGATCTTGCAGTGCATTGCATACTCAGTCTAACTTATTTCCCTGTGCAATGAAGAGATAACGCATAATATATCAGCTGTTGGTATGCGCCACATACAGAACGAATTAATTCCCTTGCCATTGAAGTAGCACATGTCATATAATGACATTGCATTGCATGTAAGATATAAATTAATCCGTTGTGCATTTATTTACATTAAAAAATTAAAATTGTTTGCTGCTTAGCGCTGCATACAGGTATACGCTGTATACAATAACTAACGTATTCCGTTGAGAATTATTCAATCTTCGGTTGTGCATTAAGTTATATCGCTGTGCAATGAAGAGATAACGCATAACATATGAAATGTTGGTATGCAACACAATATATGACATTATATGATGTTGCATTGCATCCACGATATAAATTAATCCGTTGGGCATTTATTTGCATAAAAAAATATAACGTTTTCCTTTTTGCATTAAATAGATAACATATAACATATGGCCCTGTTTCACAGAACTGCATTGAAGAGATATTGCATTATATATGAGCAGTTGCATCGCAACGCATACAGAACTAATTCATTCCACTGTGCATTGAAGAAGAAGCACATGACATGTTGTCTCATTGCAAATCCATGCACAATATAAATTAATCCGTTGTGCATTTATTTTTTCATGCAAAAGGTAACTTATTTCATTGCACATTGAAGTGATACAACATAAATGCTTGTTGCATAGCGCTGTATACATGCATACGCTGGATACAATAACTGACTTATTCCATTGAGAATTATTCAATCTTCGGTTGTGTATTATTCAAAGTATGTTAGGTCATTGAATGCAATGCAACAACAGATATGTAATCTCTTCAATGAACAATAAAATGAGTTAGATGTTGTATGCAAAAGCACGCGTGTTGTGATATTCGAACGGGTAAAACAACATGAATGCTTTTGCACCCCAATGCATTCCAATTTTGCTGTTCTTTGAAGAGATTACATTGCATTGCATACTCAGTCTCACTTATATCGCTGTGCAATGAAGAGATAACGCATAACATGAGCTGTTGGTTTGCAACACATGACATATATGATGTTGCATTGCATGCACGATATAAATTAATCCGTTGTGCATTTATTTGCATAAAAAAACTAACGTTTTCCTTTGTGCACTAAATAGATAACATAAAACATATGCCCTGTTTCACAGAACTTCAAACAAGAACTAACTTATTCCATTTTGCATTCATGTTACCCTTTCGGATTTCACAAAATGCCTACTTTAGCAGAGCAACGCAGACAATTAATGAAACTTTTTCTGGTGTGCATTGAAGAGATATTGCATTATATATGAGCAGTTGCATCGCAATACATACAGAACTAATTCATTCCCCTGTGCATTAAAGAAGAAGCACATGACATGTTGTTTCATTGCAAATCCATGCACAATATAAATTAATCCGTTGTGCATTTATTTTTTTTATGCAAAAGCTAACTTATTTCATTGCACATTGAAGTGATACAAAATAAGTGCTTGTTGTAATGCGCTGTATACATGCATACGCCCTATACAATAACTGACTTATTCCATTGAGAATTATTCAATCTTTGGTTTTGCATTATTAAAAGTAAGTCAGATAATTTAATGCAATGCAACAACACATATGTAATCTCTTCAATGAACAGTAAAATATGAGTTAGATGTTGTATGCAAAAGCACGCGTGTTGTGATATTCGAACGGGTAACAAAACATGAATGCGTTTGCATTCCAATGCATTCCAATTTTGCTGTTCTTTGAAGAGATTACATTGCATTGCATACTCAATCTCATTTATATCGCTGTGCAATGAAGAGATAACGCATAACATATGAGCTGTTGGTATGCAACACATGACATATATGATGTTGCATTGCATTGCATGCACGATATAAATGAAACCATTGTGCATTTATTTAAATAAAAAAATACGTTTTTCTTTGTGCATTAAATAAATAACATATGCCCTGTTTCACAGAACTTCAAACAAGAACTATTTTGCATTCATGTTACCCTTTTGGATATCACAAAATGTCTACTTTTGCACAGCAATGCAGACAATTAATGAAACTTTTTCTGGTGTGCATTGAAGAGATATTGCATTTATATGAGCAGTTGCATCGCAATACATACAGAACTAATTCATTCCCCTGTGCATTGAAGAAGAAGCACATGACATGTTGTTTCATTGCAAATCCATGCACAATATAAATTAATCCGTTGTGCATTTATTTTTTTTATGCAAAAGCTAATTTATTTCATTGCACATTGAAGTGATACAAAATAAGTGCTTGTTGCAATGCGCTGTATACATGCATACGCCCTATACAATAACTGACTTATTCCATTGAGAATTATTCAACTTTTGGTTTTGCATTATTAAAAGCGAGTCAGATAATTTAATGCAATGAAACAACACATATGTAATCTCTTCAATGAAAAGTAAAATGAGTTAGATGTTGTATGCATTGGAATGCAAAAGCACGCGTGTTGTGATATTCGAACGGGTAACACAACATGAATGCTTTTGCATTCCACTGCATGAAAAAACTAACTAATTTTGCTGTTCATTGAAGAGATTACATGTTGGTTCTTGCGTTGCATTAAAAGATCTATATTACTCTGTGCTTTGGAGATGAACAATCCGTGCTTTTGCATTACAAATGCACAGAAGAACGAACTTAATCCGATGTTCATTGAAGAGATGTAACATACAATACGTTTTCTTGCAGTGTATTGCATACTCAGTTTCACTTATATCGCTGTGCAATGAAGAGATAACGCATAACATATGAGCTGTTGGTATGGAACACATGATATATATGATTTTGCATTGCATATGCACGATATAAATGAATCCGTTGTGCATTTATTTGCATAAAAAATATAACGTTTTCCTTTGTGAATTAAATAGATAACATACAACATATGCCCTGTTCCACAGAACTTCAAACAAGAACTAACTTATTCCATTTTGCATTCATGTTACCCTTGTGGATATCACAAAATGCCTGCTTTTTCACAGCAATCCAGACAATTAATGAAACTTTTTCTGGTGTGCATTGAAGATATATTGCATTATATATGAGCAGTTGCATCGCAACGCATGCAGAACTAATTCATTCCCCTGTGCATTGAAGAAGAAGCACATGACATGTTGTTTCATTGCAAATCCATGCACAATATAAATTAATCCGTTGTGCATGTATTTTTTCATGCAAAAGCTAACTTATTTCATTACACATTGAAGTGATACAACATAAATGCTTGTTGCAATGCGGTGTATACATGCATAAACTGTATACAAAACTGACTTATTCCTTTGAGAGTTATTCAATCTTCGGATGTGCATTATTAAATGTAAGTCAGATAATTTAATGCAATACAACAACACATATGTAATCTCTTGAATGAGCAGTAAAATGAGTTAGATGTTGTATGCAAAAGCACGCGTGTTGTGATATTCGAACGGGTAACACAACATAAATGCTTTTGCATTCCAATGCATTCCAATTTTGCTGTTCTTTAAAGAGATTGCATTGCATTGCATACTCAGTCTCACTTATATCGCTGTGCAATGAAGAGATAACGCATAATATATGAGCTGTTGGTATGCAACACATGACATATATGATGTTGCATTGCATTGCATGCACGATATAAATAATTCCGTTGTGCATTTATTTGCATAAAAAACTAGCGTTTTCCTTTGTGCACTAAATAGATAACATAAAACATATGCCCTGTTTCACAGAACTTCAAACAAGAACTAACTTATTCCATTTTGCATTCATGTTACCCTTTCGGATTTCACAAAATGCCTACTTTAGCAGAGCAACGCAGACAATTAATAAAACTTTTTCTGGTGTGCATTGAAGAGATATTGCATTATATATGAGCAGTTGCATCGCAATACATACGGAACTAATTCATTCCCCTTTGCATTAAAGAAGAAGCACATGACATGTTGTTTCATTGCAAATCCATGCACAATATAAATTAATCCGTTGTGCATTTATTTTTTTATGCAAAAGCTAACTTATTTCATTGCACATTGAAGTGATACAATATAAATGCTTGTTGCAATGCGCTGTATACATGCATAGGCCTATACAATAACTGACTTATTCCATTGAGAATTATTCAATCTTCGGTTTTGCATTATTAAAAGTAAGTCAGATAATTTAATGCAATGCAACAACACATATGTAATCTCTTGAATGAACAGTAAAATATGAGTTAGATGTTGTATGCAAAAGCACGCGTGTTGTGATAGTCGAACGGGTAACAAAACATGAATGCTTTTGGATTCCAATGCATTCCAATTTTGCTGTTCTTTGAAGAGATTACATTGCATTGCATACTCAATCTCATTTATATCGCTGTGCAATGAAGAGATAACGCATAACATATGAGCTGTTGGTATGAAACACATGACATTATATGATGTTGCATTGCATTGCATGCACGATATAAATGAATCCGTTGTGCATTTATTTGCATAAAAAAACTAACGTTTTCCTTTGTGCATTAAATAGATAACATATAATATATGCCCTGTTTGACAGAACTTCAAACAAGAACTAACTTATTAAATTTTTTATTCATGTTACCCTTTCGGATATCACAAAATGCCTACTGTGCATTTTATTTTTTCATGCAAAAGCTAATTTATTTCATTGCGCATTGAAGTGATACAACATAAGCTTGTTGCATAGCGCTGTATACAGGCATACGCTGTATACAATAACTTACTTATTCCATTGAGAATTATTCAATCTTCGGGTTTGCATTATTCAAAGTAAGTTAGATAATTTATTGCAATGCAAACAACACATATGTAATCTCTTCAATGAACAGCAAAATGAGTTAGATGTTATATGCATTGGAATGCAAAAGCACGCGTGTTGTGACATTAGAACGGGTAACAGAATATGAATGCTTTTGCATTCCAATGCATTCCAATTTCGCTGTTCTTTGAAGAGATTACATTGCATTGCATACTCAGTCTCACTTATATCGCTGTGCAATGAAGAGATACGCATAACATATGAGCTGTTGGTATTTAACACATGACTTAAATGATGCTGCATTGCATGCACGATATAAATTAATCTGTTGTGCATTTTATTTTTCATGCAAAAGCTAACTTATTTCATTGAGCATTGAAGTGATACAACATAAGTACTTGTTGCATATCACTGTATACAGACATACGCTGTATGCAATAACTGACTTATTCCATTGAGAATTAAGTCATCGGTTGTGCATTATTCAAAGTAGGTTAGATCATGTAATGTAGTGAAACAACAAAAATGTAATCTCTTCAATGAACAGTAAAATGAGTTAGATGTTGTATGCATTGGAATGCAAAAGCACGCGTGTTGTGACATTCGAACGGGTAACACAACATGAATGCTTTTGCATTCCACTGCATAAAACAACTAACTAATTTTGCTGTTCATTGAGGAGATTACATGTTTGTTGTTGCGTTGCATTGCAAGATCTATATTACTCTGTGCTTTGGAGATAAACCATCCGTGCTTTTGCTTTACAAATGCATACAAGAACAAACTTATTTCGCTGTGCATTGAAGAGATATTGCATTATATATGAGCAGTTGCATCGCAACGCATACAGAACTAATTCATTCCTCTGTGCATTGAAGAAGAAGCACATGACATGTTTCATTGCAAATACATGCACAACATAAATTAATCCGTTGTGCATTTTATTTTTTCATGCAAAAGCTAACTTATATCATTGCGCATTGAATTGATAAAACATAATTAATTGTTGCATAGCGCTGGTACAATAACTGACTTATTCCATAGAGAATTATTCAATCTTCGGTTGTGCATTATTCAAAGTAAGTTAGATAATTTAATGCAATGCAACAACACATATGTAATCTCTTCAATGAACAGCAAAATGAGTTAGATGTTGTATGCATTGGAATGCTAAAGCACGCGTGTTGTGACATTAGAACAGGTAACAGAATATGAATGCTTTTGGATTCCAGTGCATTCCAATTTTGCTGTTCTTTGAAGAGATTACGGTGCATTGCATACTTACTGGTCAATATTTGCATTGCATATTAACTGGTCAATATTTGACCTACTTAACATATTTCTGGCCAAAGTACTATCAAAGGCTAACTTACTCTCCATTCTCATAGACTTCATTTGATGTTATTTCAGCCATATATAAGCCAATAATTGACCTTATGAACAAATTTTTGGCCAAAGTCTTTAATCTTGAACTTTCAAAACATTCTCATAGAGTCCTTCTGATGTTTCCTCAGTAGTTCAAATATGACTTTTTGTACATATATCTCGACAGAGAATCCTTGAACTTGAACTTTCTATACACACAGATACACTGCTTTGAATGTTTCATCAGTCAGACAGTAGTCCATATTTGACCTATTGAAACTATTTCTGGACAACGAGTCATCAAATTTGAACTTATCATGCAGACAGATAGACGTCTTTTGATGTTAAATTAAACATATTTTAGTCCTAATTTGACCTATTGAACACATTTATGGCCAATGAGTCCTGGATATTGAACTTTTCATAAACTCCTTCTGATGTTTCATCAGCCAAACAGTGGTCCATAATTGACCTACCTAGCAATTTTCTGGCTAAAGTCTTATCAAAGGCTTACTTGCTGAACATTCTCATAGACTCCTTTTGATGCTACATAAATTAGTCCGCATTTTACCTATTGAATACATTTCTGGCCAAAGAATCTTTGAACTTGAACTTGAACTTTCTATGCATTCTCTAAGACTCCTTCTGATGTTTTATTCAGTGGATCAAATATGACTTTTTGAACCTATTTTTGGCCAGAGAGTCCTTGAACTTTCTATAAATACTCATAGACTCCTTCTGATATTTCATCAACCAGAAAGTGGTCAATATTTGACCTACTTAACATATTTCTGGCCAAAGTACTATCAAAGGCTAACTTACACTCCATTCTCATAGACTTCATTTGATGTTATTTCAGCCATATATAAGCCAATAATTGACCTTATGAACAAATTTTTGGCCAAAGTCTTTAATCTTGAACTTTCAAAACATTCTCATAGAGTCCTTTTGATGTTTTCTCAGTAGTTCAAATATGACTTTTTGTACATATATCTCGACAGAGAATCCTTGAACTTGAACTTTCTATACACACAGATACACTCCTTTGAATGTTTCATCAGTCAGACAGTAGTCCATATTTCAGCTATTGAAACTATTTCTGGACAACGAGTCATCAAATTGGAACTAACCATGCAGACAGATAGACGTCTTTTGATGTTAAATTAAACATATATTAGTCCTAATTTGACCAATTGAACGCATTTATGGCCAATGAGTCCCGGATATTGAACTTTTCATAAACTCCTTCTGATGTTTCATTAGCCAAACAGTGGTCCATAATTGACCTACCTAACAATTTTCTGGCTAAAGTCTTATCAAAGGCTTACTTGCTGATCATTCTCATAGACTCCTTTTGATGCTACGTAAGTTAGTCCGCATTTTACCTATTGAATACATTTCTGGCCAAAGAGTCTTTGAACTTGAACTTTCTATGCATTCTCATGCATGGATATTTTATTTAGGGGATCAAATATGACTTTTTGAACCTATTTTTGCCCAGAGAGTCCTTGAATTTTCTATAAATATTATAGACTCCTTCTGATATTTCATCAACCAGAAAGTGGTCAATATTTGACCTACTTAACATATTTCTGGCCGAAGTACTATCAAAGGCTAACTTACCATCCATTCTCATAGACTTAATTTGATGTTATTTCAGCCATATATTAGCCAATAATTGACCTTATGAACTATTTTTTGGGCCAAAGAGTCTTTAATATTGAACTTTCAATCCATTCTCATAGACTCTTTCTGATGTTTCCTCGGTTCAAAAATGACTTCTTTTTTTTACATATACAGTATCTGGCCAGAGAATCCTTGAACTTGAACTGTCTCATCCTTTGAATGTTTCATCAGCCTGACATTAGTCCTTATTTGACCCATTGAAAACATTTATGGCCAATGAGTCCTAGATATTGAACTTTCCATACATGCTCATACACTCCTTCTGATGTTTCATCAGCCAGACAGTGGTCCATATTTGACCTACTTAACATATTTCTGGCCAAAGTCTCATCAAAGGCTAAATTTCTATGCATTCTTATAGACGCTACATTTGATGCCACATCAACAGTATATTAGTCCATATTTGACCTTTGGAACACATTTCTGGCCAAAGAGTCTTTTGAACAAGAACTTTCTATGCATCTCATAGACTCCTTCTGATGTTTTAATCAGTAGTTGAAATATCACTTTTTGAACCTGTTTTTGGCCAGAGAGTCCTTGAACTTTCTATAAATACTTATAGACTCCATCTGATATTTCATGAGCCAGAAAGTGGTCCATTTTTGACCTACTTAACAAATTTCTGGCCAAAGTATTATCAAAGGCTAACTTACTATCCATTCTCATAGACTTATTTTCATATTCCTACAGCTATATATTTGACCATAATTGACCTTGTGAACACATTTTTGGCCAAAGAGTCTTTAATCATGAACTTTCAAAGCATTCTCATAGAGTCCTTCTGATGTTTCCTCAGTAGTTCAAATATGACTTTTGTACATATTTCTGGCCAGAGAATTCTTGAACTTGAACTTTCTATACATACTCATACACTCCTTTGAATGTTTCATCAGCAAAACAATAGTCCATATTTGACCTACTGAACATATTTCTGGACAAAGAGTCATCAAATTGTAACTCACCATGCAGACTTATTGACTTCCTTTGATGTTAAATTAACCATACATCAGTCCTTATGTGACCTATTGAACACATTTATGGCCATTGAATCCTAGATCTTGAATTTTCCATACATGCTCACACAATCCTTCTGATGTTTCATCAGCCAAACAGTGGTCCATATTTGACCTACTTAAAACATTTCTGGCCAAAGTCTTATCAAAGGCTTACTTACTATCCATTCTCATAGACTTCTTTTGACGCTATATCAACCGTAAATTAGTCCTCATTTTACCTATTGAATACATTTCTGGCCAAAGAATCTTTGAACTTGAACTTTAACTTTCTATGCATTCTCTAAGACTCCTTCTGATGTTCTATTCAGTGGATCAAATATGAGTTTTTGAACCTATTTTTGGCCAGAGAGTCCTTGAACTTTCTATAAATACTCATAGACTCCTTCTGATATTTCATCAACCAGAAAGTGGTCAATATTTGACCTACTTAACATATTTCTGGCCAAAGTACTATCAAAGGCTAACTTACTCTCCATTCTCATAGACTTCATTTGATGTTATTTCAGCCATATATAAGCCAATAATTGACCTTACGAACAAATTTTTGGCCAAAGTCTTTAATCTTGAACTTTCAAAACATTCTCATAGGGTCCTTCTGATGTTTCCTCAGTAGTTCAAATATGACTTTTTGTACATATATCTCGACAGAGAATCCTTGAACTTGAACTTTCTATACACACAGATACACTCCTTTGAATGTTTCATCAGTCAGACAGTAGTCCATATTTGACCTATTGAAACTATTTCTGGACAACGAGTCATCAAATTTGAACTTACCATGCAGACAGATAGACGTCTTTTGATGTTAAATTAAACATATATTAGTCCTAATTTGACCTATTGAACACATTTATGGCCAATGAGTCCTGGATATTGAACTTTTCATAAACTCCTTCTGATGTTTCATCAGCCAAACAGTGGTCCATAATTGACCTACCTAACAATTTTCTGGCTAAAGTCTTATGAAAGGCTTACTTGCTGACCATTCTCATAGACTCCTTTTGATGCTACGTAAATTAGTCCGCATTTTACCTATTGAATACATTTCTGGTCAAAGAGTCTTTGAACTTGAACTTTCTATGCATTCTCATGCATGGATATTTAATTCAGGGGATCAAATATGACTTTTTGAACCTATTTTTGCCCAGAGAGTCCTTGAATTTTCTATAAATATTATAGACTCCTTCTGATATTTCATCAACCAGAAAGTGGTCAATATTTGACCTACTTAACATATTTCTGGCCGAAGTACTATCAAAGGCTAACTTACCATCCATTCTCATAGACTTAATTTGATGTTATTTTAGCCATATATTAGCCAATATTTGACCTTATGAACTATTTTTTTGGCCAAAGAGTCTTTAATATTGAACTTTCAATCCATTCTCATAGACTCTTTCTGATGTTTCCTCGGTTCAAAAATGACTTTTTTTTTTTTTTTTTTTTTACATATACAGTATCTGGCCAGAGAATCCTTGAACTTGAACTTTCTCATCCTTTGAATGTTTCATCAGCCAGACATTAGTCCTTATTTGACCCATTGAAAACATTTATGGCCAATGAGTCCTAGATATTGAACTTTCCATACAGGCTCATACACTCCTTCTGATGTTTCATCAGCCAGACAGTGGTCCATATTTGACCTACTTAACATATTTCTGGCCAAAGTCTCATCAAAGGCTAAATTTCTATGCATTCTTATAGACGCTACATTTGATGCCACATCAACAGTATATTACTCCACATTTGACCTTTGGAACACATTTCTGGCCAAAGAGTCTTTTGAACAAGAACTTTCTATGCATCTCATAGACTTCTTCTGATGTTTTAATCAGTAGTTGAAATATCACTTTTTGAACCTGTTTTTGGCCAGAGAGTCCTTGAACTTTCTATAAACATTATAGACTCCTTCTGATATTTCATCAACCAGAAAGTGGTCAATATATGACCTACTTAACATATTTCTGGCCGAAGTATTATCAAAGGCTAACTTACCATCCATTCTCATATATTTAATTAGATGTTATTTCAGCCATATATTAGCCAATAATTGACCTTATGAACTATTTTTTTGGCCAAAGAGTCTTTAATATTGAACTTTCAATCCATTCTCATAGACTCTTTCTGATGTTTCCTCGGTTCAAAAATGACTTCTTTTTTTTTTTTTTTTTTACATATACAGTATCTGGCCAGAGAATCCTTGAACTTGAACTTTCTCATCCTTTGAATGTTTCATCAGCCAGACATTAGTCCTTATTTGACCCATTGAAAACATTTATGGCCAATGAGTCCTAGATAAGAACTTTCCATACATGCTCATACACTCCTTCTGATGTTTCATCAGCCAGACAGTGGTCCATATTTGACCTACTTAACATATTTCTGGCCAAAGTCTCATCAAAGGCTAAATTTCTATGCATTCTTATAGACGCTACATTTGATGCCACATCAACAGTATATTAGTCCACATTTGACCTTTGGAACACATTTCTGGCCAAAGAGTCTTTTGAACAAGAACTTTCTATGCATCTCATAGACTTCTTCTGATGTTTTAATCAGTAGTTGAAATATCACTTTTTGAACCTGTTTTTGGCCAGAGAGTCCTTGAACTTTCTAAAAATACTTATAGACTCCATCTGATAATTCATGAGCCAGAAAGTGGTCCATTTTTGACCTACTTAACAAATTTCTGCCCAAAGTATTATCAAAGGCTAACTTACTATCCATTCTCATAGACTTATTTTTATATTCCTACAGCTATATATTTGACCATAATTGACCTTGTGAACACATTTTTGGCCAAAGAGTCTTTAATCATGAACTTTCAAGGCATTCTCATAGAGTCCTTCTGATGTTTCCTCAGTAGTTCAAATATGACTTTTGTACATATTTCTGGCCAGAGAATTCTTGAACTTGAACTTTCTATACATACTCATACACTCCTTTGAATGTTTCATCAGCAAAACAATAGTCCATATTTGACCTACTGAACACATTTTTGGCCAAAGAGTCATCAAATTGTAACTCACCATGCAGACTTATTGACTTCCTTTGATGTTAAATTAACCATACATCAGTCCTTATTTGACCTATTGAACACATTTATGGCCATTGAATCCTAGATCTTGAATTTTCCATACATGCTCACACAATCCTTCTGATGTTTCATCAGCAAAACAATAGTCCATATTTGACCTACTTAAAACATTTCTGGCCAAAGTCTTATCAAAGGCTTACTTACTATCCATTCTCATAGACTTCTTTTGACGCTATATCAACCGTAAATTAGTCCACATTTTACCTATTGAATACATTTCTGGCCAAAGAATCTTTGGACTTGAACTTGAACTTTCTATGCATTCTCTAAGACTCCTTCTGATGTTCTATTCAGTGGATCAAATATGAGTTTTTGAACCTATTTTTGGCCAGAGAGTCCTTGAACTTTCTATAAATACTCATAGACTCCTTCTGATATTTCATCAACCAGAAAGTGGTCAATATTTGACCTACTTAACATATTTCTGGCCAAAGTACTATCAAAGGCTAACTTACTCTCCTTTCTCATAGACTTCATTTGATGTTATTTCAGCCATATATAAGCCAATAATTGACCTTAAGAACAAATTTTTGGCCAAAGTCTTTAATCTTGAACTTTCAAAACATTCTCATAGAGTCCTTCTGATGTTTCCTCAGTAGTTCAAATATGACTTTTTTTTACATATATCTTGACAGAGAATCCTTGAACTTGAACTTTCTATACACACAGATACACTCCTTTGAATGTTTCATCAGTCAGACAGTAGTCCATATTTGAACTATTGAAACTATTTCTGGACAACGAGTCATCAAATTTGAACTTACCATGCAGACAGATAGACGTCTTTTGATGTTAAATTAAACATATATTAGTCCTAATTTGACCAATTGAACACATTTATGGCCAATGAGTCCTGGATATTGAACTTTTCATAAACTCCTTCTGATGTTTCATTAGCCAAACAGTGGTCCATAATTGACCTACCTAACAATTTTCTGGCTAAAGTCTTTTTAAAGGATTACTTGCTGACCATTCTCATAGACTCCTTTTGATGCTACGTAAATTAGTCCTCATTTTACCTATTGAATACATTTCTGGCCAAAGAGTCTTTGAACTTGAACTTTCTATGCATTCTCATGCATGGATATTTTATTCAGGGGATCAAATATGACTTTTTGAACCTATTTTTGCCCAGAGAGTCCTTGAATTTTCTATAAATATTATAGACTCCTTCTGATATTTCATCAACCAGAAAGTGGTCAATATTTGACCTACTTAACATATTTCTGGCCGAAGTACTATCAAAGGCTAACTTACCATCCATTCTCATAGACTTAATTTGATGTTATTTCAGCCATATATTAGCCAATAATTGACCTTATGAACTATTTTTTTGGCCAAAGAGTCTTTAATATTGAAATTTCAATCCATTCTCATAGACTCTTTCTGATGTTTCCTCGGTTCAAAAATGACTTCTTTTTTTTTTTTTTTTTACATATACAGTATCTGGCCAGAGAATCCTTGAACTTGAACTTTCTCATCCTTTGAATGTTTCATCAGCCTGACATTAGTCCTTATTTGACCCATTGAAAACATTTATGGCCAATGAGTCCTAGATATTGAACTTTCCATACATGCTCATACACTCCTTCTGATGTTTCATCAGCCAGACAGTGGTCCATATTTGACCTACTTAACATATTTCTGGCCAAAGTCTCATCAAAGGCTAAATTTCTATGCATTCTTATAGACGCTACATTTGATGCCACATCAACAGTATATTAGTCCACATTTGACCTTTGGAACACATTTCTGGCCAAAGAGTCTTTTGAACAAGAACTTTCTATGCATCTCATAGACTTCTTCTGATGTTTTAATCAGTAGTTGAAATATCACTTTTTGAACCTGTTTTTGGCCAGAGAGTCCTTCAACTTTCTATAAATACTTATAGACTCCATCTGATATTTCATGAACCAGAAAGTGGTCCATTTTTGACCTACTTAACAAATTTCTGGCCAAAGTATTATCAAAGGCTAACTTACTATCCATTCTCATAGACTTATTTTTATATTCCTACAGCTATATATTTGACCATAATTGACCTTGTGAACACATCTTTGGCCAAAGAGTCTTTAATCATGAACTTTCAAAGCATTCTCATAGAGTCCTTCTGATGTTTCCTCAGTAGTTCAAATATGACTTTTGTACATATTTCTGGCCAGAGAATTCTTGAACTTGAACTTTCTACACATACTCATACACTCCTTTGAATGTTTCATCAGCAAAACAATAGTCCATATTTGACCTACTGAACATATTTCTGGACAAAGAGTCATCAAATTGTAACTCACCATGCAGACTTATTGACTTCCTTTGATGTTAAATTAACCATATATCAGTCCTTATTTGACCTATTGAACACATTTATGGCCATTGAATCCTAGATCTTGAATTTTCCATGCATGCTCACACAATCCTTCTGATGTTTCATCAGCCAAACAGTGGTCCATATTTGACCTACTTAAAACATTTCTGGCCAAAGTCTTATCAAAGGCTTACTTACTATCCATTCTCATAGACTTCTTTTGACGCTATATCAACCGTAAATTAGTCCACATTTTACCTATTGAATACATTTCTGGCCAAAGAATCTTTGAACTTGAACTTGAACTTTCTATGCATTCTCTAAGACTCCTTCTGATGTTCTATTCAGTAGATCAAATATGAGTTTTTGAACCTATTTTTGGCCAGAGAGTCCTTGAACTTTCTATAAATACTCATAGACTCCAACTGATATTTCATCAACCAGAAAGTGGTCAATATTTGACCTACTTAACATATTTCTGGCCAAAGTACTATCAAAGGTAAATTACTCTCCATTCTCATAGACTTCATTTGATGTTATTTCAGCTATTTATAAGCCAATAATTGACCTTAAGAACAAATTTTTGGCCAAAGTCTTTAATCTTGAACTTTCAAAACATTCTCATAGAGTCCTTCTGATGTTTCCTCAGTAGTTCAAATATGACTTTTTGTACATATATCTCGACAGAGAATCCTTGAACTTGAACTTTCTATACACACAGATACACTCCTTTGAATGTTTCATCAGTCAGACAGTAGTCCATATTTGACCTATTGAAACTATTTCTGGACAACGAGTCATCAAATTTGAACTTACCATGCAGACAGATAGACGTCTTTTGATGTTAAATTAAACATATATTAGTCCTAATTTGACCTATTGAACACATTTATGGCCAATGAGTCCTGGATATTGAACTTTTCATAAACTCCTTCTGATGTTTCATCAGCCAAACAGTGGTCCATAATTGACCTACCTAACAATTTTCTGGCTAAAGTCTTATCAAAGGCTTACTTGCTGACCATTCTCATAGACTCCTTTTGATGCTACGTAAATTAGTCCACATTTTACCTATTGAATACATTTCTGGCCAAAGAGTCTTTGAACTTGAACTTTCTATGCATTCTCATGAATGGATATTTTATTCAGGGGATCAAACATGACTTTTTGAACCTATTTTTGCCCAGAGAGTCCTTGAATTTTCTATAAATATTATAGACTCCTTCTGATATTTCATCAACCAGAAAGTGGTCAATATTTGACCTACTTAACATATTTCTGGCCGAAGTACTATCAAAGGCTAACTTACCATCCATTCTCATAGACTTGATTTGATGTTATTTCAGCCATATATTAGCCAATAATTGACCTTATGAACTATTTTTTGGCCAAAGAGTCTTTAATATTGAACTTTCAATCCATTCTCATAGACTCTTTCTGATGTTTCCTCGGTTCAAAAATGACTTCTTTTTTTTTTTTTACATATACAGTATCTGGCCAGAGAATCCTTGAACTTGAACTTTCTCATCTTTTGAATGTTTCATCAGCCAGACATTAGTCCTTATTTGACCCATTGAAAACATTTATGGCCAATGAGTCCTAGATATTGAACTTTCCATACATGCTCATACACTCCTTCATCAGCCAGACGGTGGTCCATATTTGACCTACTTTCAAAACATTCTCATAGAGTCCTTCTGATGTTTCCTCAGTAGTTCAAATATGACTTTTTGTACATATTTCTGGCCAGAGAATTCTTGAACTTGAACTTTCTATACATACTCATACACTCCTTTGAATGTTTCATCAGCAAAACAATAGTCCATATTTGACCTACTGAACATATTTCTGGACAAAGAGTCATCCAATTTAACTCACCATGCAAACTTATTGACTTCCTTTGATGTTGAATTAACCATATATCAGTCCTTATTTGACCTATTGAACACATTAATGGCCATTGAATCTTGAATTTTCCATACATGCTCACACAATCCTTCTGATGTTTCATCAGCCAAACAGTGGTCCATATTTGACCTACTTAAAACATTTCTGGCCAAACTCTTATCAAAGGCTTACTTACTATCCATTCTCATAGACTTCTTTTGATGCTACATCAACCGTAAATTAGTCCACATTTTACCTATTGAATACATTTCTGGTCAAAGAATCTTTGAACTTGAACTTGAACTTTCTATGCATTCTCTAAGACTCCTTCTGATGTTTTAATCAGTAGTTGTAATATCTATGTCTTTTTGAACCTATCTTTTTGAACCTATTTTATTTCAACCTACCGTCCGGAGCCTGTAGTCCTTTTCGTCTACACTAATCTGTGGCGAAATCCTATAGTGCCACAGGACAGGCAGCCGCCTCACTGCATCCCTTGACCGTTCTGCTGGTCTACCTGACCCAGATGCTCATGGATATGCATGAGGGCGGGACTGACTCGAGGCTCTTCAATGAGCTGCGCAACCTACCTTGCTCTCCGAGCGACGAAGGTGGCCGTGCGACTACGAAAGGGAACGTCTCGGTTACGTATGTAACCCTCGTTCCCTGAGTAGGGAACGGAGACGTTACGTCTTTCTGCCACTTCCGCTGTACCGCGGGGATCGCCTGAGCTCAGTCTTGACTCCTCAGTGAAGAAACATAACTGTATGTTGCCGGCGTCCTCCTTTTATACCCACGAGGTGGGGCGGAGTTACGTCATGCAAATTCCGCAGACCCATGGCATTTCTTTGCCATTGGCTCGTTTTGTAATGCTAGAAGTTGATAGGCTTTCTAAGCGAAACCCCATTCGTCGTCATCCAACGTAACGTCTCCGTTCCCTTTTCAGGGAATGAGGGTTACATACGTAACCGAGACGTTTCAACAGTAGTTGAAATGTGACTTAATATGACATATTTCTGGCCAAAGAGTCTTTAAAATTTACCTTTATATACGGTAAATATACTCACTAAGGACACTTTAGCCAGAAATGTGTTCAATAGGTCAAATATGGACTAATATATGGTTGACATAATATCAAAAGTCAGATCAGATCTGATTCAACTTTATTGTCATTGCACAAGTAAAGACTACCAGTACAACGAAATGCAGTTTTTACATCTAACCTGTAGTGCAATCATTAAAGCTCTTTCTTTTTATAGCAGTGCTTAAAAAATACATAAAAAACACAAAATTCAGTATGATCATATTAGTCCATAATTAAAATGCATTAGCATAGAGTGCATAGAGTCAGATGGTGCATCATACATATACATGGAGATTATCATAAATAGTGCATTGTTGAGGTGTATTGGTAAAGTGCATAATGATCAGAGGTAGTCAGACAGTCTATAATCCAAGTGCAAAAGGAAAAGGAAGTTTTGCAGCAATAGAAGTTACGGAGGATCTTAGGGGACAGGTGAGCTGTCTATGACAATGCATAGTAAGATAGCCTTTAATAATTCTTTGGCCAGAAATATGTTCGATAGGTCAACTATGGACTACTGTCTGGTTGATGAAACATCAGAAGGAGTCTAAGAGAATGCAAAGAAAGTTCAAGTTCAAGTTCAAAGACTCTTTGGCCTGAGAAGTGTTCAATAGTTCAAATGTGGACTAATTTCTGATGACCTACCATCAAAAGAAGTCTATGAGAACTTATAGTAAGTTATCCTTTGATGAGACTTTGGCCAGAAATATGTAAAGTATGTCAAATATGCACCACTGACTGGCTGATGAAACATCAGAAAGAGTCTATGAGTATTTGTAGAAATTTCAAGGACTCTCAGACTAAAAATAGGTTCAAAATGTCATATTTGTATACTGATAGAACATCAGAAGGAGTTTATGAAAATTTAAAGAAAGTTCAAAATTGACAACACTTTCTCCAGAAATGTGTTCAGTTTGTCAAATAGGGACTAATATATGTTTAATTTAACATAAAAAAGTCTCCATGGTAAGTTAAAATTTGATGACTCTTTGTCCAGAAATATGTTCAGTAGGTCAGATATGGACTACTGTCTGGCTGATGAAAAAATCAAAGGAGTGTAAGTGTATGTATAGAAAGTTCAAGTTCAAGGATTCTCTGGCCAGAAATATGTTTAAAAAAGTCATATTTGAACAACTGAGGAAACTTCAGAAGGAGTCTATGAGAATGTTTTGAAAGTTCAAGATTAAAGACTCTTTGGCCAAAAAAATGTTCATAAGGTCAATTGTGGTCTAATATATGGCTGAAGTAACATCAAAAGAAGTCTATGAGAATGCATAGTAAGTTTGCATTTGATAATACTTTGGCCAGAAATATGTTAAGTACGTAAAATATGGACCACTTTCTGGCTGATGAAACTATGAGTCCATGGCAGGAGTCTATGAGTATTTAAAGAAAGTTCAAGTGCTCTCATGCCAAAAATAGGTTCAATTTGATGACTCTTTGTCCAGAAATATGTTCAGTAGGTAAAATATGGACTAATATCTGGCTCATGATACATTCAAAGGCATGTATGAGTATGTAGAGAAAATTCAAGGATTCTCTGGGCAGATATATGTACAAAAGTCATATTTGAACTACTAAGGAAACATCAAAAGAAGTCTTTGGGTATTTTTTGAAAGTTCAAAATCGAGAACTCAATGTACAGAAATGTGTTTAATTGGTCAAATATGGACTAATATATGGTTGATGTAACAGCAACAGATTTCTATGGTAAGTTACTCTTTGATGACTCTTTTGCCAGAAATATGATCAATAGGTTAAATAGTAACTACTGTCTGGCTGTTGAAAAAATCAAAGGAGTGTATGAGTATCAATAGAAAGTTCAAGTTCAATGATTCTCTAGCCAGATATATGTAAAAAAAAAAAAAAAAGTCATATTTGAACTACTGAGGAAACATCAGAAGGAGTCTATGAGAATGTATTGAAAGTTCAAGATTCAAGACTCAGTAGCCAGAAATGTGTTCAGTGAGTCAAATTTTGACATATATGGTTGATGTAGCATCGAAAGAGGTCAATAAGAACATATAATAAGTTAGCCTTTGATGAGACTTTGGCCAGAAATATATTAAGTAGGTCCAATATGGACCACTGTCTGGCTGATGAAACGTCAGAAGGAGTGTATGAGCATGTATGGAAAGTTCAAGGACTCTCTGGCCAAAAATAGGTTCAAAAAGTCATATTTGAACCATTGATGAAACATTAGAATGAGTCTATGAGAATGCAGAGAAAGTTCAAGTTCAAAGACTCTTTGGCCTGAAATGTGTTTGATAGGTCAAACGTGGACTAATATACGATTGATGTTCCATCAAAAGAAGTCTATGAGAACTTATATAGTAAGTTAGCCTTTGATGACTTTTTGTCCAAAAATATGTTCAGTAGGTCAAATATGGACTACTGTCTAGCTGATGAAAAAAATCAAAGGAGTGTAAGTGTATATATAGAAAGTTCAAGTTCAAGGATTCTCTGGCCAAAAATATGTTTAAAAAAAGTCATATTTGAACAACTGAGGAAACATCAGAAGGAGTCTATGAGAATGTTTTGAAAATTCAAGATTAAAAACTTTGGCCAAAAAATTGTTCATAAGGTCAATTGTGGTCTAATATATGGCTGAAGTAACAACAAAAGAAGACTATGAGAATTCATAGTAAGTTTGCATTTGATAATACTTTGGCCAGAAATATGTTAAGTACGTCAAATATGGACCACTTTCTGGCTGATGAAACTATGAGTCTCTGGAAGGAGTCTATGAGTATTTATAGAAAGTTCAAGGAATCTCATGCCAAAAATAGGTTCAAAAAGTCATATTTGAACTACTGATGAAATAGAAGGAGTCTATGAGAATGTTTAGAAAGTTCAAGTCAAAAGACTATTTGGCCATAAATATGTTCAATAGGTCAAATATGGACTAATTTATGGTTGATGTAGCATCAAAAGAAGTCTATGTGTAAGTTAGTCTTTGATGAGACTTTGGCTGGAAATATCTTCAGTTAGGTCACATTTGGACAACTGTCTGGCTGATGAAATGCAAAAAGGAGTGTATGAGCTTGTATGGAAAGTTCAAGGAATATCTAGACAAAAAATAGGTTAAAAAAAGTCAAATTTGAGTTCAAGTTCAAGTTCAAAGACTCTTTGGCCAGAAATGTCCTCAATGTGGACTAATTTGATGTAGCATCAAAAAAAGTCAATGAGAATGCCAAATAAGTTAGCCTTTGATGAGACTTTACAGAAATATGTTAAGTGGGTCAAATATGGACCACTGTTTGGCTGATGATATATTCAAAGTTATGTATGAGTTTATACAGATGGATTCTCTGGACATATATGTGTACAAAAGTCATATTTGAACTACTAAGGAAACATCAAATGGAGTCTATGAGTATGTTTTGAAAGTTTAAAATTGAGGACTCTTTGTCAAGAAATATGATCAATAGGTTAAATATGAACTACAGTCTGTCTGTAAACATCAAAAGTTCATGTTTTTGTTGTAACAAGAACTAACTTATTTCGTTTAGCATTCTTCAGAGTAAGTTAAATCTTGTAATATAAAGCAACAACACACATGTAACAGACGGGTAATCTCTTCAATGAACATCGCGTGTTTTGATATTCGAAATTAACACAACCTGCTTTTGCATTCCAATGTATTAAACTCATTTTGCTGTTGACTTAAAAAATTACATATAAGTTTTTGCATTGCATTGCAATATATATATTGCAAATGCATACAAGAACGAACTTATTCCAATGTTCACTAACACACACTATATGATCTTGCAGTGCAATTGCATACTCAGTCTAACTTATTTCCCTGTGAAATGAAGAGATAACGCATAATATATCAGCTGTTGGTATGCAACACATACAGAACTAATTAATTCCCTTGCCATTGAAGTAGCACATGTCATATAATGACATTGCATTGCATGTAAGATATAAATTAATCGGTTGTGCATTTATTTACATTAAAAAATTAAAATTGTTTGCTGCTTAGCGCTGCATACAGGTATACGCTGTATACAATAACTAACGTATTCCGTTGAGAATTATTCAATCTTCGGTTGTGCATTAAGTTAGATCATGTAATGCAATGCAACAACACACAATGTAATCTCTTCAATGAACAGCAAAATGAGTTAGATGTTGTATGCATTGGAATGCAAAAGCACGCGTGTTGTGACATTAGAGCGGGTAACAGAATATTAATGCTTTTGCATTCCAATGCATTCCAATTTTGCTGTTCTTTGAAGAGATTACATTGCATTGCATACTCAGTCTCACTCATATCGCTGTGCAATGAAGAGATAACGCATTACATATGAGCTGTTGGTATGCAACACATTATATGACATTATATGATGTTGCATTGCGTGCACGATATAAATTAATCCGTTGTGCATTTATTTGCATAAAAAAACTAACGTTTTCCTTTGCGCATTGAAGTGATACAACATAAGTACTTGTTGCATATCGCTGTATACAATAACTGACTTATTCCATTGAGAATAATTTAATCATCGGTTGTGCATTATTCAAAGTAGGTTAGATCATGCAATGTAGTGAAACAACAAAAATGTAATCTCTTCAATGAACAGTAAAATTAGTTAGATGTTGTATGCATTGGAATGCAAAAGCACGCGTGTTTTGACATTCGAACGGGTAACAAAACATGAATGCTTTTGCAATCCACTGTTCATTGAAGAGATTACATGTTTGTTGTTGAATTGCATTGCAAGATCTATATTACTCTGTGCTTTGGAGATGAACCATCTGTGCTTTTGCATAACAAATGCACACAAGAACGAACGTATTCCGATGTTCATTGAAGAGATGTAACTTACAATACTTGTTCTTGCAGTGTATTGCATACTCAGTTTCACTTTTATCGCTGTGCAATGTAAAGATAACGCATAACATATGAGCTGTTGGTATTTAACACATGACATATATGATGTTTCATTGCATGCACGATATAAATGAATCCGTTGTGCATTTATTTGCATAAAAAAATCGAACGTTTTCCTTTGTGTATTAATTAGATAACATTAAACATGTGCCCTGTTTCACAGAACTTCAAACAAGAACTAACTTATTCCATTTTGCATTCACGTTATCCTTTTGGATATCACAAAATGCCTACTTTTGCACAGCAATGCAGACAATTAATGAAACTTTTTCTGGTGTGCATTGAAGAGATATTGCATTATATATGAGCAGTTGCATCGCAACGCACACAGAACTAATTCATTCCACTGTGCATTGAAGAAGAAGCACATGACATGTTTCATTGCAAATCCATGCAAAATATAAATTAATCCGTTGCGCATTTATTTTTTCATGCAAAAGCTAACTTATTTCATTGCACATTGAAGTGATACAACATAAATGCCTGTTGCATAGCGCTGTATACATGCATACGCTGGATAAAATAACTGACTTATTCCATTGAGAATTATTCAATCTTCGGTTGTGCATTATTCAAAGTATGTTAGGTAATTTAATGCAATGCAACAACACATATGTAATCTCTTCAATGAACAGTAAAATTAGTTAGATGTTGTATGCATTGGAATGCTAAAGTACGCGTGTTGTGACATTCGAACAGGTAACACACATGAATGCTTTTGCATTCCACTGCAAAAAACAACTAACTAATTTTGCTGTTCTTTGAAGAGATTACATGTTTGTTGTTGCGTTGATTTGTGCATTTATTTTTGTATGCAAAAGCTAACTTATTTCATTGCACATTGAAGTGATACAACATAAGTGCTTGTTGCATAGCGCTGTATACATGCATACGCTGTATACAATAACTGACTTATTCCATTGAGAATTATTCAATCTTTGGTTGTGCATTATTCAAAGTAAGTTAGATAATTTAATGCAATGCAAAAACACATATGTAATCTCTTCAATGAACAGCAAAATGAGTTAGATGTTGTATGCATTGGAATGCGAAAGCACGCGTGTTGTGACATTAGAACATGTAACAGAATATGAATGCTTTTGGATTCCAGTGCATTCCAATTTTGCTTTTCTTTAAAGAGATTACATTTCATTGCATACTAAGTCTATTTGACCTACTTAACATATTTCTGGCCAAAGTAATATCAAACGCTAACTTACCATCCATTCTCATAGACTTCATTTGATGTTATTTCAGCAATATATAAGCCAATAAAAGACCTTGTGAACAAATTTTGGGCCAAAGTCTTCAATCTTGAACATTCAAAACATTCTCATAGAGTCTTTCTGATGTTTCCTCAGTAGTTTAAAAATGACTTTTTGTACATATATCTCGACAGAGAATCCTTGAACTTGAACTTTCTATACACACAGATACACTCCTTTGAATGTTTCATCAGTCAGACAGTAGTCCATATTTGACCTTTTGAAACTATTTCTGGACAATGTGTCATCAAATTTGATCTTACCCTGCAGACAGATAGACTCCTTTTGATGCTACGTAAATTAGTCCGAATTTTACCTATTGAATACATTTCTGGCCAAAGAGTCTTTGAACTTGAACTTTCTCTGCATTCTCATGCAGGGATATTTTATTCAGTGGATCAAATATGACTTTTTGAACCTATTTTTGCCCAGAGAGTCCTTGAATTTTCTATAAATATTATAGACTCCTTCTGATATTTCATCAACCAGAAAGTGGTCAATATTTGACCTACTTAACATATTTCTGGCCGAAGTACTATCAAAGGCTAACTTACTATCCATTCTCATAGACTTAATTTGATGTTATTTCAGCCATATATTAGCCAATAATTGACCTTATGAACTATTTTTTGGCCAAAGAGTCTTTAATCTTGAACTTTCAATCCATTCTCATAGACTCTTTCTGATGTTTCCTCGGTTAAAAAATGACTTCTTTTTTTTTTACATATACAGTATCTGGCCAGAGAATCCTTGAACTTGAACTTTCTCATCCTTTGAATGTTTCATCAGCCAGACATTAGTCCTTATTTGACCCATTGAAAACATTTATGGCCAATGAGTCCTAGATATTGAACTTTCCATACATGCTCATACACTCCTTCATCAGCCAGACAGTGGTCCATATTTGACCTACTTATAGACTTCATCTGATATTTCATGAGCCTGAAAGTGGTCCATTTTTAACCTGCTTAACAAATTTCTGGCTAGTGTATTATCAAAGGCTAACTTACTATCCATTCTCATAGACTTCTTTTTATATTCCTACAGCTATATATTTGACCATAATTGACCTTGTGAACACATTTTTGGCCAAAGAGTCTTTAATCATGAACTTTCAAAACATTCTCATGGAGTCCTTCTGATGTTTCCTCAGTAGTTCAAATATGACTTTTGTACATATTTCTGGCCAGAAAATTCTTGAACTTGCACTTTCTATACATACTCATACACTCCTTTGAATGTTTCATCAGCAAAACAACAGTCCATATTTGACCTACTGAACACATTTTTGGCCAAAGAGTCATCAAATTGTAACTCACCATGCAGACTTATTGACTTCCTTTGATGTTAAATTAACCATATATCAGTCCTTATTTGACCTATTGAACACATTTATGGCCATTGAATCCTAGATCTTGAATTTTCCATACATGCTCACACAATCCTTCTGATGTTTCATCAGCCAAACAGTGGTCCATATTTGACCTACTTAAAACATTTCTGGCCAAACTCTTATCAAAGGCTTACTTACTATCCATTCTCATAGACTTCTTTTGACACTATATCAACCGTAAATTAGTCCACATTTTACCTATTGAATATATTTCTGGCCAAAGAATCTTTGAACTTGAACTTGAACTTTCTATGCATTCTCTAAGACTCCTTCTGATGTTTTATTCAGTGGATCAAATATGAGTTTTTGAACCTATTTTTGTTCAGAGAGTCCTTGAACTTTCTATAAATACTCATAGACTCCTTCTGATATTTCATCAACCAGAAAGTGGTCAATATTTGACCTACTTAACATATTTCTGGCCAAAGTACTATCAAAGGTAACTTACTCTCCATTCTCATAGACTTCATTTGATGTTATTTCAGCCATTTATAAGCCAATAATTGACCTTAAGAACAAATTTTTGGCCAAAGTCTTTAATCTTGAACTTTCAAAACATTCTCATAGAGTCCGTCTGATGTTTCCTCAGTAGTTCAAATATGACTTTTTGTACATATATCTCGACAGAGAATCCTTGAACTTGAACTTTCTATACACACAGATACACTCCTTTGAATGTTTCATCAGTCAGACAGTAGTCCATATTTGACCTATTGAAACTATTTCTGGACAACGAGTCATCAAATTTGAACTTACCATGCAGACAGATAGACGTCTTTTGATGTTAAATTAAACATATATTAGTCCTAATTTGACCTATTGAACACATTTATGGCCAATGAGTCCTGGATATTGAACTTTTCATAAACTCCTTCTGATGTTTCATTAGCCAAACAGTGGTCCATAATTGACCTACCTAACAATTTTCTGGCTAAAGTCTTTTTAAAGGCTTACTTGTTGACCATTCTCATAGACTCCTTTTGATGCTACGTAAATTAGTCCGCATTTTACCTATTGAATACATTTCTGGCCAAAGAGTCTTTGAACTTGAACTTTCTATGCATTCTCATGCATGGATATTTTATTCAGGGGATCAAATATGACTTTTTGAACCTATTTTTGCCCAGAGAGTCCTTGAATTTTCTATAAATATTATAGACTCCTTCTGATATTTCATCAACCAGAAAGTGGTCAATATTTGACCTACTTAACATATTTCTGGCCGAAGTACTATCAAAGGCTAACTTACCATCCATTCTCATATATTTAATTTGATGTTATTTCAGCCATATATTAGCCAATAATTGACCTTATGAACCATTTTTTTGGCCAAAGAGTCTTTAATATTGAACTTTCAATCCATTCTCATAGACTCTTTCTGATGTTTCCTCGGTTCAAAAATGACTTCTTTTTTTTTTTTACATATACAGTATCTGGCCAGAGAATCCTTGAACTTGAACTTTCTCATCCTTTGAATGTTTCATCAGCCAGACATTAGTCCTTATTTGACCCATTGAAAACATTTATGGCCAATGAGTCCTAGATAAGAACTTTCCATACATGCTCATACACTCCTTCTGATGTTTCATCAGCCAGACAGTGGTCCATATTTGACCTACTTAACATATTTCTAGCCAAAGTCTCATCAAAGGCTAAATTTCTATGCATTCTTATAGACGCTACATTTGATGCCACATCAACAGTATATTAGTCCACATTTGACCTTTGGAACACATTTCTGGCCAAAGAGTCTTTTGAACAAGAACTTTCTATGCATCTCATAGACTTCTTCTGATGTTTTAATCAGTAGTTGAAATATCACTTTTTGAACCTATTTTTGGCCAGAGAGTCCTTGAACTTTCTATAAATACTTATAGACTCCATCTGATATTTCATGAGCCAGAAAGTGGTCCATTTTTGACCTACTTAACAAATTTCTGGCCAAAGTATTATCAAAGGCTAACTTACTATCCATTCTCATAGACTTATTTTTATATTCCTACAGCTTACCATAATTGACCTTGTGAACACATTTTTGGCCAAAGAGTCTTTAATCATGAACTTTCAAAGCATTCTCATAGAGTCCTTCTGATGTTTCCTCAGTAGTTCAAATATGACTTTGGTACATATTTCTGGCCAGAGAATTCTTGAACTTGAACTTTCTATACATACTCATACACTCCTTTGTATGTTTCATCAGCAAAACAATAGTCCATATTTGACCTACTGAACATATTTCTGGACAAAGAGTCATCAAATTGTAACTCACCATGCAGACTTATTGACTTCTTTTGATGCTAAATTAACCATACATCAGTCCTTATTTGACCTATTGAACACATTTATGGCCATTGAATCCTAGATATTGAATTTTCCATACATGCTCACACAATCCTTCTGATGTTTCATCAGCCAAACAGTGGTCCATATTTGACCTACTTAAAACATTTCTGGCCAAAGTCTTATCAAAGGCTTACTTACTATCCATTCTCATAGACTTCTTTTGACGCTATATCAACCGTAAATTAGTCCACATTTTACCTATTGAATACATTTCTGGCCAAAGAATCTTTGAACTTGAACCTGAACTTTCTATGCATTCTCTAAGACTCCTTCTGATGTTCTATTCAGTGGATCAAATATGAGTTTTTGAACCTATTTTTGGCCAGAGAGTCCTTGAACTTTCTATAAATACTCATAGACTCCTTCTAATATTTCATCAACCAGAAAGTGGTCAATATTTGACCTACTTAACATATTTCTGGCCAAAGTACTATCAAAGGCTAACTTACTCTCCTTTCTCATAGACTTCATTTGATGTTATTTCAGCCATATATAAGCCAATAATGGACCTTAAGAACAAATTTTTGGCCAAAGTCTTTAATCTTGAACTTTCAAAACATTCTCATAGAGTCCTTCTGATGTTTCCTCAGTAGTTCAAATATGACTTTTTTTACATATATCTTGACAGAGAATCCTTGAACTTGAACTTTCTATACACACAGATACACTCCTTTGAATGTTTCATCAGTCAGACAGTAGTCCATATTTGACCTATTGAAACCATATCTGGACAACGAGTCATCAAATTTGAACTTACCATGCAGACAGATAGACGTCTTTTGATGTTAAATTAAACATATATTAGTCCTAATTTGACCAATTGAACACATTTATGGCCAATGAGTCCTGGATATTGAACTTTTCATAAACTCCTTCTGATGTTTCATTAGCCAAACAGTGGTCCATAATTGACCTACCTAACAATTTTCTGGCTAAAGTCTTTTTAAAGGATTACTTGCTGACCATTCTCATAGACTCCTTTTGATGCTACGTAAATTAGTCCTCATTTTACCTATTGAATACATTTCTGGCCAAAGAGTCTTTGAACTTGAACTTTCTATGCATTCTCATGCATGGATATTTTATTCAGGGGATCAAATATGACTTTTTGAACCTATTTTTGCCCAGAGAGTCCTTGAATTTTCTATAAATATTATAGACTCCTTCTGATATTTCATCAACCAGAAAGTGGTCAATATTTGACCTACTTAACATATTTCTGGCCGAAGTACTATCAAAGGCTAACTTACCATCCATTCTCATAGACTTAATTTGATGTTATTTCAGCCATATATTAGCCAATAATTGACCTTATGAACTATTTTTTTGGCCAAAGAGTCTTTAATATTGAACTTTCAATCCATTCTCATAGACTCTTTCTGATGTTTCCTCGGTTCAAAAATTACTTCTTTTTTTTTTTTTTTTTTACATATACAGTATCTGGCCAGAGAATCCTTGAACTTGAACTTTCTCATCCTTTGAATGTTTCATCAGCCTGACATTAGTCCTTATTTGACCCATTGAAAACATTTATGGCCAATGAGTCCTAGATATTGAACTTTCCATACATGCTCATACACTCCTTCTGATGTTTCATCAGCCAGACAGTGGTCCATATTTGACCTACTTAAAACATTTCTGGCCAAAGTCTCATCAAAGGCTAAATTTCTATGCATTCTTATAGACGCTACATTTGATGCCACATCAACAGTATATTACTCCACATTTGACCTTTGGAACACATTTCTGGCCAAAGAGTCTTTTGAACAAGAACTTTCTATGCATCTCATAGACTTCTTCTGATGTTTTAATCAGTAGTTGAAATATCACTTTTTGAACCTGTTTTTGGCCAGAGAGTCCTTGAACTTTCTATAAACATTATAGACTCCTTCTGATATTTCATCAACCAGAAAGTGGTCAATATATGACCTACTTAACATATTTCTGGCCGAAGTATTATCAAAGGCTAACTTACCATCCATTCTCATATATTTAATTAGATGTTATTTCAGCCATATATTAGCCAATAATTGACCTTATGAACTATTTTTTTGGCCAAAGAGTCTTTAATATTGAACTTTCAATCCATTCTCATAGACTCTTTCTGATGTTTCCTCGGTTCAAAAATGACTTCTTTTTTTTTTTTTTTTTTACATATACAGTATCTGGCCAGAGAATCCTTGAACTTGAACTTTCTCATCCTTTGAATGTTTCATCAGCCAGACATTAGTCCTTATTTGACCCATTGAAAACATTTATGGCCAATGAGTCCTAGATAAGAACTTTCCATACATGCTCATACACTCCTTCTGATGTTTCATCAGCCAGACAGTGGTCCATATTTGACCTACTTAACATATTTCTGGCCAAAGTCTCATCAAAGGCTAAATTTCTATGCATTCTTATAGACGCTACATTTGATGCCACATCAACAGTATATTAGTCCACATTTGACCTTTGGAACACATTTCTGGCCAAAGAGTCTTTTGAACAAGAACTTTCTATGCATCTCATAGACTTCTTCTGATGTTTTAATCAGTAGTTGAAATATCACTTTTTGAACCTGTTTTTGGCCAGAGAGTCCTTGAACTTTCTAAAAATACTTATAGACTCCATCTGATAATTCATGAGCCAGAAAGTGGTCCATTTTTGACCTACTTAACAAATTTCTGCCCAAAGTATTATCAAAGGCTAACTTACTATCCATTCTCATAGACTTATTTTTATATTCCTACAGCTATATATTTGACCATAATTGACCTTGTGAACACATTTTTGGCCAAAGAGTCTTTAATCATGAACTTTCAAGGCATTCTCATAGAGTCCTTCTGATGTTTCCTCAGTAGTTCAAATATGACTTTTGTACATATTTCTGGCCAGAGAATTCTTGAACTTGAACTTTCTATACATACTCATACACTCCTTTGAATGTTTCATCAGCAAAACAATAGTCCATATTTGACCTACTGAACACATTTTTGGCCAAAGAGTCATCAAATTGTAACTCACCATGCAGACTTATTGACTTCCTTTGATGTTAAATTAACCATACATCAGTCCTTATTTGACCTATTGAACACATTTATGGCCATTGAATCCTAGATCTTGAATTTTCCATACATGCTCACACAATCCTTCTGATGTTTCATCAGCCAAACAGTGGTCCATATTTGACCTACTTAAAACATTTCTGGCCAAAGTCTTATCAAAGGCTTACTTACTATCCATTCTCATAGACTTCTTTTGACGCTATATCAACCGTAAATTAGTCCACAGTTTACCTATTGAATACATTTCTGGCCAAAGAATCTTTGGACTTGAACTTGAACTTTCTATGCATTCTCTAAGACTCCTTCTGATGTTCTATTCAGTGGATCAAATATGAGTTTTTGAACCTATTTTTGGCCAGAGAGTCCTTGAACTTTCTATAAATACTCATAGACTCCTTCTGATATTTCATCAACCAGAAAGTGGTCAATATTTGACCTACTTAACATATTTCTGGCCAAAGTACTATCAAAGGCTAACTTACTCTCCTTTCTCATAGACTTCATTTGATGTTATTTCAGCCATATATAAGCCAATAATTGACCTTAAGAACAAATTTTTGGCCAAAGTCTTTAATCTTGAACTTTCAAAACATTCTCATAGAGTCCTTCTGATGTTTCCTCAGTAGTTCAAATATGACTTTTTTTTTACATATATCTTGACAGAGAATCCTTGAACTTGAACTTTCTATACACACAGATACACTCCTTTGAATGTTTCATCAGTCAGACAGTAGTCCATATTTGAACTATTGAAACTATTTCTGGACAACGAGTCATCAAATTTGAACTTACCATGCAGACAGATAGACGTCTTTTGATGTTAAATTAAACATATATTAGTCCTAATTTGACCAATTGAACACATTTATGGCCAATGAGTCCTGGATATTGAACTTTTCATAAACTCCTTCTGATGTTTCATTAGCCAAACAGTGGTCCATAATTGACCTACCTAACAATTTTCTGGCTAAAGTCTTTTTAAAGGATTACTTGCTGACCATTCTCATAGACTCCTTTTGATGCTACGTAAATTAGTCCTCATTTTACCTATTGAATACATTTCTGGCCAAAGAGTCTTTGAACTTGAACTTTCTATGCATTCTCATGCATGGATATTTTATTCAGGGGATCAAATATGACTTTTTGAACCTATTTTTGCCCAGAGAGTCCTTGAACTTTCTATAAATACTCATAGACTCCTTCTGATATTTCATCAACCAGAAAGTGGTCAATATTTGACCTACTTAACATATTTCTGGCCGAAGTACTATCAAAGGCTAACTTACCATCCATTCTCATAGACTTAATTTGATGTTATTTCAGCCATATATTAGCCAATAATTGACCTTATGAACTATTTTTTTGGCCAAAGAGTCTTTAATATTGAAATTTCAATCCATTCTCATAGACTCTTTCTGATGTTTCCTCGGTTCAAAAATGACTTCTTTTTTTTTTTTTTTTACATATACAGTATCTGGCCAGAGAATCCTTGAACTTGAACTTTCTCATCCTTTGAATGTTTCATCAGCCTGACATTAGTCCTTATTTGACCCATTGAAAACATTTATGGCCAATGAGTCCTAGATATTGAACTTTCCATACATGCTCATACACTCCTTCTGATGTTTCATCAGCCAGACAGTGGTCCATATTTGACCTACTTAACATATTTCTGGCCAAAGTCTCATCAAAGGCTAAATTTCTATGCATTCTTATAGACGCTACATTTGATGCCACATCAACAGTATATTAGTCCACATTTGACCTTTGGAACACATTTCTGGCCAAAGAGTCTTTTGAACAAGAACTTTCTATGCATCTCATAGACTTCTTCTGATGTTTTAATCAGTAGTTGAAATATCACTTTTTGAACCTGTTTTTGGCCAGAGAGTCCTTGAACTTTCTATAAATACTTATAGACTCCATCTGATATTTCATGAGCCAGAAAGTGGTCCATTTTTGACCTACGTAACAAATTTCTGGCCAAAGTATTATCAAAGGCTAACTTACTATCCATTCTCATAGACTTATTTTTATATTCCTACAGCTATATATTTGACCATAATTGACCTTGTGAACACATTTTTGGCCAAAGAGTCTTTAATCATGAACTTTCAAAGCATTCTCATAGAGTCCTTCTGATGTTTCCTCAGTAGTTCAAATATGACTTTTGTACATATTTCTGGCCAGAGAATTCTTGAACTTGAACTTTCTACACATACTCATACACTCCTTTGAATGTTTCATCAGCAAAACAATAGTCCATATTTGACCTACTGAACATATTTCTGGACAAAGAGTCATCAAATTGTAACTCACCATGCAGACTTATTGACTTCCTTTGATGTTAAATTAACCATACATCAGTCCTTATTTGACCTATTGAACACATTTATGGCCATTGAATCCTAGATCTTGAATTTTCCATACATGCTCACACAATCCTTCTGATGTTTCATCAGCCAAACAGTGGTCCATATTTGACCTACTTAAAACATTTCTGGCCAAAGTCTTATCAAAGGCTTACTTACTATCCATTCTCATAGACTTCTTTTGACGCTATATCAACCGTAAATTAGTCCACATTTTACCTATTGAATACATTTCTGGCCAAAGAATCTTTGAACTTGAACTTGAACTTTCTATGCATTCTCTAAGACTCCTTCTGATGTTCTATTCAGTAGATCAAATATGAGTTTTTGAACCTATTTTTGGCCAGAGAGTCCTTGAACTTTCTATAAATACTCATAGACTCCAACTGATATTTCATCAACCAGAAAGTGGTCAATATTTGACCTACTTAACATATTTCTGGCCAAAGTACTATCAAAGGTAAATTACTCTCCATTCTCATAGACTTCATTTGATGTTATTTCAGCTATTTATAAGCCAATAATTGACCTTAAGAACAAATTTTTGGCCAAAGTCTTTAATCTTGAACTTTCAAAACATTCTCATAGAGTCCTTCTGATGTTTCCTCAGTAGTTCAAATATGACTTTTTGTACATATATCTCGACAGAGAATCCTTGAACTTGAACTTTCTATACACACAGATACACTCCTTTGAATGTTTCATCAGTCAGACAGTAGTCCATATTTGACCTATTGAAACTATTTCTGGACAACGAGTCATCAAATTTGAACTTACCATGCAGACAGATAGACGTCTTTTGATGTTAAATTAAACATATATTAGTCCTAATTTGACCAATTGAACACATTTATGGCCAATGAGTCCTGGATATTGAACTTTTCATAAACTCCTTCTGATGTTTTATTAGCCAAACAGTGGTCCATAATTGACCTAACTAACAATTTTCTGGCTAAAGTCTTATCAAAGGCTTACTTGCTGACCATTCTCAAAGACTCCTTTTGATGCTACGTAATTTATTCCGCATTTTACCCATTGAAAACATTTCTGGCCAAAGAGTCTTTGAACTTGAACTTTCTATGCATTCTCATGCATGGATATTTTATTCAGGGGATCAAATATGACTTTTTGAACCTATTTTTGCCCAGAGAGTCCTTGAATTTTCTATAAATATTATAGACTCCTTCTGATATTTCATCAACCAGAAAGTGGTCAATATTTGACCTACTTAACATATTTCTGGCCGAAGTACTATCAAAGGCTAACTTACCATCCATTCTCATAGACTTGATTTGATGTTATTTCAGCCATATATTAGCCAATAATTGACCTTATGAACTATTTTTTGGCCAAAGAGTCTTTAATATTGAACTTTCAATCCATTCTCATAGACTCTTTCTGATGTTTCCTCAGTTCAAAAATGACTTTTTTTTTTTTTTTTACATATACAGTATCTGGCCAGAGAATCCTTGAACTTGAACTTTCTCATCCTTTGAATGTTTCATCAGCCAGACATTAGTCCTTATTTGACCCATTGAAAACATTTATGGCCAATGAGTCCTAGATATTGAACTTTCCATACATGCTCATACACTCCTTCATCAGCCAGACGGTGGTCCATATTTGACCTACTTTCAAAGCATTCTCATAGAGTCCTTCTGATGTTTCCTCAGTTGTTCAAATATGACTTTTTGTACATATTTCTGGCCAGAGAATTCTTGAACTTGAACTTTCTATACATACTCATACACTCCTTTGAATGTTTCATCAGCAAAACAATAGTCCATATTTGACCTACTGAACATATTTCTGGACAAAGAGTCATCCAATTTAACTCACCATGCAAACTTATTGACTTCCTTTGATGTTGAATTAACCATATATCAGTCCTTATTTGACCTATTGAACACATTAATGGCCATTGAATCTTGAATTTTCCATACATGCTCACACAATCCTTCTGATGTTTCATCAGCCAAACAGTGGTCCATATTTGACCTACTTAAAACATTTCTGGCCAAACTCTTATCAAAGGCTTACTTACTATTCATTCTCATAGACTTCTTTTGATGCTACATCCACCGTAAATTAGTCCACATTTTACCTATTGAATACATTTCTGGTCAAAGAATCTTTGAACTTGAACTTGAACTTTCTATGCATTCTCTAAGACTCCTTCTGATGTTTTAATCAGTAGTTGTAATATCTATGTCTTTTTGAACCTATCTTTTTTAACCTATTTTATTTCAACCTACCGTCCGGAGCCTGTAGTCCTTTTCGTCTACACTAATCTGTGGCGAAATCTTATAGTGCCACAGGACAGGCAGCCGCCTCACTGCATCCCATGCCCGTTCTGCTGGTCTACCTGACCCAGATGCTCATGGATATGCATGAGGGCGGGACTGACTCGAGGCTCTTCAATGAGCTGCGTGCCGCCACCTACCTTGCTCTCCGAGCGACGAAGGTGGCCGTGCGACTACGAAAGGGAACGTCTCGGTTACGTATGTAACCCTCGTTCCCTGAGTAGGGAACGGAGACGTTACGTCTTTCTGCCACTTCCGCTGTACCGCGGGGATCGCCTGAGCTCAGTCTTGACTCCTCAGTGAAGAAACATAACTGTATGTTGCCGGCGTCCTCCTTTTATACCCACGAGGTGGGGCGGAGTTACGTCATGCAAATTCCGCAGACCCATGGCATTTCTTTGCCATTGGCTCGTTTTGTAATGCTAGAAGTTGATAGGCTTTCTAAGCGAAACCCCATTCGTCGTCATCCAACGTAACGTCTCCGTTCCCTTTTCAGGGAATGAGGGTTACATACGTAACCGAGACGTTTCAACAGTAGTTGAAATGTGACTTAATATGACATATTTCTGGCCAAAGAGTCTTTAAAATTTACCTTTATATACGGTAAATATACTCACTAAGGACACTTTAGCCAGAAATGTGTTCAATAGGTCAAATATGGACTAATATATGGTTGACATAATATCAAAAGTCAGATCAGATCTGATTCAACTTTATTGTCATTGCACAAGTAAAGACTACCAGTACAACGAAATGCAGTTTTTACATCTAACCTGTAGTGCAATCATTAAAGCTCTTTCTTTTTATAGCAGTGCTTAAAAAATACATAAAAAACACAAAATTCAGTATGATCATATTAGTCCATAATTAAAATGCATTAGCATAGAGTGCATAGAGTCAGATGGTGCATCATACATATACATGGAGATTATCATAAATAGTGCATTGTTGAGGTGTATTGGTAAAGTGCATAATGATCAGAGGTAGTCAGACAGTCTATAATCCAAGTGCAAAAGGAAAAGGAAGTTTTGCAGCAATAGAAGTTACGGAGGATCTTAGGGGACAGGTGAGCTGTCTATGACAATGCATAGTAAGATAGCCTTTAATAATTCTTTGGCCAGAAATATGTTCGATAGGTCAACTATGGACTACTGTCTGGTTGATGAAACATCAGAAGGAGTCTAAGAGAATGCAAAGAAAGTTCAAGTTCAAGTTCAAAGACTCTTTGGCCTGAGAAGTGTTCAATAGTTCAAATGTGGACTAATTTCTGATGACCTACCATCAAAAGAAGTCTATGAGAACTTATAGTAAGTTATCCTTTGATGAGACTTTGGCCAGAAATATGTAAAGTATGTCAAATATGCACCACTGACTGGCTGATGAAACATCAGAAAGAGTCTATGAGTATTTGTAGAAATTTCAAGGACTCTCAGACTAAAAATAGGTTCAAAATGTCATATTTGTATACTGATAGAACATCAGAAGGAGTTTATGAAAATTTAAAGAAAGTTCAAAATTGACAACACTTTCTCCAGAAATGTGTTCAGTTTGTCAAATAGGGACTAATATATGTTTAATTTAACATAAAAAAGTCTCCATGGTAAGTTAAAATTTGATGACTCTTTGTCCAGAAATATGTTCAGTAGGTCAGATATGGACTACTGTCTGGCTGATGAAAAAATCAAAGGAGTGTAAGTGTATGTATAGAAAGTTCAAGTTCAAGGATTCTCTGGCCAGAAATATGTTTAAAAAAGTCATATTTGAACAACTGAGGAAACTTCAGAAGGAGTCTATGAGAATGTTTTGAAAGTTCAAGATTAAAGACTCTTTGGCCAAAAAAATGTTCATAAGGTCAATTGTGGTCTAATATATGGCTGAAGTAACATCAAAAGAAGTCTATGAGAATGCATAGTAAGTTTGCATTTGATAATACTTTGGCCAGAAATATGTTAAGTACGTAAAATATGGACCACTTTCTGGCTGATGAAACTATGAGTCCATGGCAGGAGTCTATGAGTATTTAAAGAAAGTTCAAGTGCTCTCATGCCAAAAATAGGTTCAATTTGATGACTCTTTGTCCAGAAATATGTTCAGTAGGTAAAATATGGACTAATATCTGGCTCATGATACATTCAAAGGCATGTATGAGTATGTAGAGAAAATTCAAGGATTCTCTGGGCAGATATATGTACAAAAGTCATATTTGAACTACTAAGGAAACATCAAAAGAAGTCTTTGGGTATTTTTTGAAAGTTCAAAATCGAGAACTCAATGTACAGAAATGTGTTTAATTGGTCAAATATGGACTAATATATGGTTGATGTAACAGCAACAGATTTCTATGGTAAGTTACTCTTTGATGACTCTTTTGCCAGAAATATGATCAATAGGTTAAATAGTAACTACTGTCTGGCTGTTGAAAAAATCAAAGGAGTGTATGAGTATCAATAGAAAGTTCAAGTTCAATGATTCTCTAGCCAGATATATGTAAAAAAAAAAAAAAAAGTCATATTTGAACTACTGAGGAAACATCAGAAGGAGTCTATGAGAATGTATTGAAAGTTCAAGATTCAAGACTCAGTAGCCAGAAATGTGTTCAGTGAGTCAAATTTTGACATATATGGTTGATGTAGCATCGAAAGAGGTCAATAAGAACATATAATAAGTTAGCCTTTGATGAGACTTTGGCCAGAAATATATTAAGTAGGTCCAATATGGACCACTGTCTGGCTGATGAAACGTCAGAAGGAGTGTATGAGCATGTATGGAAAGTTCAAGGACTCTCTGGCCAAAAATAGGTTCAAAAAGTCATATTTGAACCATTGATGAAACATTAGAATGAGTCTATGAGAATGCAGAGAAAGTTCAAGTTCAAAGACTCTTTGGCCTGAAATGTGTTTGATAGGTCAAACGTGGACTAATATACGATTGATGTTCCATCAAAAGAAGTCTATGAGAACTTATATAGTAAGTTAGCCTTTGATGACTTTTTGTCCAAAAATATGTTCAGTAGGTCAAATATGGACTACTGTCTAGCTGATGAAAAAAATCAAAGGAGTGTAAGTGTATATATAGAAAGTTCAAGTTCAAGGATTCTCTGGCCAAAAATATGTTTAAAAAAAGTCATATTTGAACAACTGAGGAAACATCAGAAGGAGTCTATGAGAATGTTTTGAAAATTCAAGATTAAAAACTTTGGCCAAAAAATTGTTCATAAGGTCAATTGTGGTCTAATATATGGCTGAAGTAACAACAAAAGAAGACTATGAGAATTCATAGTAAGTTTGCATTTGATAATACTTTGGCCAGAAATATGTTAAGTACGTCAAATATGGACCACTTTCTGGCTGATGAAACTATGAGTCTCTGGAAGGAGTCTATGAGTATTTATAGAAAGTTCAAGGAATCTCATGCCAAAAATAGGTTCAAAAAGTCATATTTGAACTACTGATGAAATAGAAGGAGTCTATGAGAATGTTTAGAAAGTTCAAGTCAAAAGACTATTTGGCCATAAATATGTTCAATAGGTCAAATATGGACTAATTTATGGTTGATGTAGCATCAAAAGAAGTCTATGTGTAAGTTAGTCTTTGATGAGACTTTGGCTGGAAATATCTTCAGTTAGGTCACATTTGGACAACTGTCTGGCTGATGAAATGCAAAAAGGAGTGTATGAGCTTGTATGGAAAGTTCAAGGAATATCTAGACAAAAAATAGGTTAAAAAAAAGTCAAATTTGAGTTCAAGTTCAAGTTCAAAGACTCTTTGGCCAGAAATGTCCTCAATGTGGACTAATTTGATGTAGCATCAAAAAAAGTCAATGAGAATGCCAAATAAGTTAGCCTTTGATGAGACTTTACAGAAATATGTTAAGTGGGTCAAATATGGACCACTGTTTGGCTGATGATATATTCAAAGTTATGTATGAGTTTATACAGATGGATTCTCTGGACATATATGTGTACAAAAGTCATATTTGAACTACTAAGGAAACATCAAATGGAGTCTATGAGTATGTTTTGAAAGTTTAAAATTGAGGACTCTTTGTCAAGAAATATGATCAATAGGTTAAATATGAACTACAGTCTGTCTGTAAACATCAAAAGTTCATGTTTTTGTTGTAACAAGAACTAACTTATTTCGTTTAGCATTCTTCAGAGTAAGTTAAATCTTGTAATGCAAAGCAACAACACACATGTAACAGACGGGTAATCTCTTCAATGAACATCGCGTGTTTTGATATTCGAAATTAACACAACCTGCTTTTGCATTCCAATGTATTAAACTCATTTTGCTGTTGACTTAAAAAATTACATATAAGTTTTTGCATTGCATTGCAATATATATATTGCAAATGCATACAAGAACGAACTTATTCCAATGTTCACTAACACACACTATATGATCTTGCAGTGCAATTGCATACTCAGTCTAACTTATTTCCCTGTGAAATGAAGAGATAACGCATAATATATCAGCTGTTGGTATGCAACACATACAGAACTAATTAATTCCCTTGCCATTGAAGTAGCACATGTCATATAATGACATTGCATTGCATGTAAGATATAAATTAATCGGTTGTGCATTTATTTACATTAAAAAATTAAAATTGTTTGCTGCTTAGCGCTGCATACAGGTATACGCTGTATACAATAACTAACGTATTCCGTTGAGAATTATTCAATCTTCGGTTGTGCATTAAGTTAGATCATGTAATGCAATGCAACAACACACAATGTAATCTCTTCAATGAACAGCAAAATGAGTTAGATGTTGTATGCATTGGAATGCAAAAGCACGCGTGTTGTGACATTAGAGCGGGTAACAGAATATTAATGCTTTTGCATTCCAATGCATTCCAATTTTGCTGTTCTTTGAAGAGATTACATTGCATTGCATACTCAGTCTCACTCATATCGCTGTGCAATGAAGAGATAACGCATTACATATGAGCTGTTGGTATGCAACACATTATATGACATTATATGATGTTGCATTGCGTGCACGATATAAATTAATCCGTTGTGCATTTATTTGCATAAAAAAACTAACGTTTTCCTTTGCGCATTGAAGTGATACAACATAAGTACTTGTTGCATATCGCTGTATACAATAACTGACTTATTCCATTGAGAATAATTTAATCATCGGTTGTGCATTATTCAAAGTAGGTTAGATCATGCAATGTAGTGAAACAACAAAAATGTAATCTCTTCAATGAACAGTAAAATTAGTTAGATGTTGTATGCATTGGAATGCAAAAGCACGCGTGTTTTGACATTCGAACGGGTAACAAAACATGAATGCTTTTGCAATCCACTGTTCATTGAAGAGATTACATGTTTGTTGTTGAATTGCATTGCAAGATCTATATTACTCTGTGCTTTGGAGATGAACCATCTGTGCTTTTGCATAACAAATGCACACAAGAACGAACGTATTCCGATGTTCATTGAAGAGATGTAACTTACAATACTTGTTCTTGCAGTGTATTGCATACTCAGTTTCACTTTTATCGCTGTGCAATGTAAAGATAACGCATAACATATGAGCTGTTGGTATTTAACACATGACATATATGATGTTTCATTGCATGCACGATATAAATGAATCCGTTGTGCATTTATTTGCATAAAAAAATCGAACGTTTTCCTTTGTGTATTAATTAGATAACATTAAACATGTGCCCTGTTTCACAGAACTTCAAACAAGAACTAACTTATTCCATTTTGCATTCACGTTATCCTTTTGGATATCACAAAATGCCTACTTTTGCACAGCAATGCAGACAATTAATGAAACTTTTTCTGGTGTGCATTGAAGAGATATTGCATTATATATGAGCAGTTGCATCGCAACGCACACAGAACTAATTCATTCCACTGTGCATTGAAGAAGAAGCACATGACATGTTTCATTGCAAATCCATGCAAAATATAAATTAATCCGTTGCGCATTTATTTTTTCATGCAAAAGCTAACTTATTTCATTGCACATTGAAGTGATACAACATAAATGCCTGTTGCATAGCGCTGTATACATGCATACGCTGGATAAAATAACTGACTTATTCCATTGAGAATTATTCAATCTTCGGTTGTGCATTATTCAAAGTATGTTAGGTAATTTAATGCAATGCAACAACACATATGTAATCTCTTCAATGAACAGTAAAATTAGTTAGATGTTGTATGCATTGGAATGCTAAAGTACGCGTGTTGTGACATTCGAACAGGTAACACACATGAATGCTTTTGCATTCCACTGCAAAAAACAACTAACTAATTTTGCTGTTCTTTGAAGAGATTACATGTTTGTTGTTGCGTTGATTTGTGCATTTATTTTTGTATGCAAAAGCTAACTTATTTCATTGCACATTGAAGTGATACAACATAAGTGCTTGTTGCATAGCGCTGTATACATGCATACGCTGTATACAATAACTGACTTATTCCATTGAGAATTATTCAATCTTTGGTTGTGCATTATTCAAAGTAAGTTAGATAATTTAATGCAATGCAAAAACACATATGTAATCTCTTCAATGAACAGCAAAATGAGTTAGATGTTGTATGCATTGGAATGCGAAAGCACGCGTGTTGTGACATTAGAACATGTAACAGAATATGAATGCTTTTGGATTCCAGTGCATTCCAATTTTGCTTTTCTTTAAAGAGATTACATTTCATTGCATACTAAGTCTATTTGACCTACTTAACATATTTCTGGCCAAAGTAATATCAAACGCTAACTTACCATCCATTCTCATAGACTTCATTTGATGTTATTTCAGCAATATATAAGCCAATAAAAGACCTTGTGAACAAATTTTGGGCCAAAGTCTTCAATCTTGAACATTCAAAACATTCTCATAGAGTCTTTCTGATGTTTCCTCAGTAGTTTAAAAATGACTTTTTGTACATATATCTCGACAGAGAATCCTTGAACTTGAACTTTCTATACACACAGATACACTCCTTTGAATGTTTCATCAGTCAGACAGTAGTCCATATTTGACCTTTTGAAACTATTTCTGGACAATGTGTCATCAAATTTGATCTTACCCTGCAGACAGATAGACTCCTTTTGATGCTACGTAAATTAGTCCGAATTTTACCTATTGAATACATTTCTGGCCAAAGAGTCTTTGAACTTGAACTTTCTCTGCATTCTCATGCAGGGATATTTTATTCAGTGGATCAAATATGACTTTTTGAACCTATTTTTGCCCAGAGAGTCCTTGAATTTTCTATAAATATTGTAGACTCCTTCTGATATTTCATCAACCAGAAAGAAAGTGGTCAATATTTGACCTACTTAACATATTTCTGGCCGAAGTACTATCAAAGGCTAACTTACTATCCATTCTCATAGACTTAATTTGATGTTATTTCAGCCATATATTAGCCAATAATTGACCTTATGAACTATTTTTTGGCCAAAGAGTCTTTAATCTTGAACTTTCAATCCATTCTCATAGACTCTTTCTGATGTTTCCTCGGTTAAAAAATGACTTCTTTTTTTTTTACATATACAGTATCTGGCCAGAGAATCCTTGAACTTGAACTTTCTCATCCTTTGAATGTTTCATCAGCCAGACATTAGTCCTTATTTGACCCATTGAAAACATTTATGGCCAATGAGTCCTAGATATTGAACTTTCCATACATGCTCATACACTCCTTCATCAGCCAGACAGTGGTCCATATTTGACCTACTTATAGACTTCATCTGATATTTCATGAGCCTGAAAGTGGTCCATTTTTAACCTGCTTAACAAATTTCTGGCTAGTGTATTATCAAAGGATAACTTACTATCCATTCTCATAGACTTATTTTTATATTCCTACAGCTATATATTTGACCATAATTGACCTTGTGAACACATTTTTGGCCAAAGAGTCTTTAATCATGAACTTTCAAAACATTCTCATGGAGTCCTTCTGATGTTTCCTCAGTAGTTCAAATATGACTTTTGTACATATTTCTGGCCAGAAAATTCTTGAACTTGCACTTTCTATACATACTCATACACTCCTTTGAATGTTTCATCAGCAAAACAACAGTCCATATTTGACCTACTGAACATATTTCTGGACAAAGAGTCATCAAATTGTAACTCACCATGCAGACTTATTGACTTCCTTTGATGTTAAATTAACCATATATCAGTCCTTATTTGACCTATTGAACACATTTATGGCCATTGAATCCTAGATCTTGAATTTTCCATACATGCTCACACAATCCTTCTGATGTTTCATCAGCCAAACAGTGGTCCATATTTGACCTACTTAAAACATTTCTGGCCAAACTCTTATCAAAGGCTTACTTACTATCCATTCTCATAGACTTCTTTTGACACTATATCAACCGTAAATTAGTCCACATTTTACCTATTGAATATATTTCTGGCCAAAGAATCTTTGAACTTGAACTTGAACTTTCTATGCATTCTCTAAGACTCCTTCTGATGTTTTATTCAGTGGATCAAATATGAGTTTTTGAACCTATTTTTGGGCAGAGAGTCCTTGAACTTTCTATAAATACTCATAGACTCCTTCTGATATTTCATCAACCAGAAAGTGGTCAATATTTGACCTACTTAACATATTTCTGGCCAAAGTACTATCAAAGGCTAACAAAGGCTTCTCATAGACTTCATTTGATGTTATTTCAGCCATATATAAGCCAATAATTGACCTTATGAACAAATTTTTGGCCAAAGTCTTTAATCTTGAACTTTCAAAACATTCTCATAGAGTCCTTCTGATGTTTCCTCAGTAGTTCAAATATGACTTTTTGTACATATATCTCGACAGAGAATCCTTGAACTTGAACTTTCTATACACACAGATACACTCCTTTGAATGTTTCATCAGTCAGACAGTAGTCCATATTTGACCTATTGAAACTATTTCTGGACAACGAGTCATCAAATTTGAACTTACCATGCAGACAGATAGACGTCTTTTGATGTTAAATTAAACATATATTAGTCCTAATTTGACCTATTGAACACATTTATGGCCAATGAATCCTGGATATTGAACTTTTCATAAACTCCTTCTGATGTCTCATCAGCCAAACAGTGGTCCATAATTGACCTACCTAACAATTTTCTGGCTAAAGTCTTATCAAAGGCTTACTTGCTGACCATTCTCATAGACTCCTTTTGATGCTACGTAAATTAGTCCACATTTTACCAATTGAATACATTTCTGGCCAAAGAGTCTTTGAACTTGAACTTTCTATGCATTCTCATGCATGGATATTTTATTCAGTGGATCAAATATGACTTTTTGAACCTATTTTTGCCCAGAGAGTCCTTGAATTTTCTATAAATATTATAGACTCCTTCTGATATTTCATCAACCAGAAAGTGGTCAATATTTGACCTACTTAACATATTTCTGGCCGAAGTACTATCAAAGGCTAACTTACTATCCATTCTCATAGACTTAATTTGATGTTATTTCATCCATATATTAGCCAATAATTGACCTTATGAACTATTTTTTGGCCAAAGAGTCTTTAATCTTGAACTTTCAATCCATTCTCATAGACTCTTTCTGATGTTTCCTCGGTTCAAAAATGACTTCTTTTTTTTTACATATACAGTATCTGGCCAGAGAATCCTTGAACTTGAACTTTCTCATCCTTTGAATGTTTCATCAGCCAGACATTAGTCCTTATTTGACCCATTGAAAACATTTATGGCCAATGAGTCCTAGATATTGAACTTTCCATACATGCTCATACACTCCTTCATCAGCCAGACAGTGGTCCATATTTGACCTACTTAACATATTTCTGGCCAAAGTCTCATCAAAGGCTAAATTTCTATGCACTCTTATAGATGCTACATTTGATGCCACATCAACAGTATATTAGTCCACATTTGACCTATGGAACACATTTCTGGCCAAAGAGTCTTTTGAACAAGAACTTTCTATGCATCTCATAGACTCCTTCTGATGTTTTAATCAGTAGTTGAAATATGACTTTTTGAACCTATTTTTGGCCAGAGAGTCCTTGAACTTTCTATAAATACTTTTAGACTCCATCTGATATTTCATGAGCCAGAAAGTGGTCCATTTTTGACCTACTACAAATTTCTGGCCAAAGTATTATCAAAGGCTAACTTACTATCCATTCTTATAGACTTATTTTTATATTCCTACAGCTATATATTTGACAATAATTGACCTTGTGAACACATTTTTGGCCAAAGAGTCTTTAATCATGAACTTTCAAAACATTCTCATAGAGTCCTTCTGATGTTTCCTCAGTAGTTCAAATATGAATTTGTACATATTTCGGGCCAGAGAATTCTTGAACTTGAACTTTCTATACATACTCATACACTCCTTTGAATGTTTCATCAGCAAAACAATAGTCCATATTTGACCTACTGAACATATTTCTGGACAAAGAGTCTTTAAATTGTAACTCACCATGCAGACTTATTGACTTCCTTTGATGTTAAATTAACCATATATCAGTCCTTATTTGACCTATTGAACACATTTATGGCCATTGAATCCTAGATCTTGAATTTTCCATACATGCTCACACAATCCTTCTGATGTTTCATCAGCCAAACAGTGGTCCATATTTGACCTACTTAAAACATTTCTGGCCAAAGTCTTATCAAAGGCTTACTTACTATCCATTCTCATAGACTTCTTTTGACGCTATATCAACCGTAAATTAGTCCACATTTTACCTATTGAATACATTTCTGGCCAAAGAATCTTTGAACTTGAACTTGAACTTTTTTTGCATTCTCTAAGACTCCTTCTGATGAACTTTCCATACATGCTCATACACATTCTGATGTTTCATCAGCCAGACAGTGACCTATTTGGTCCATATTTGACCTACTTAACATATTTCTGGCCAAAGTCTCATCAAAGGCTAAATTTCTATGCATTCTCATAGACGCTACATTTGATGCCACATCAACAGTATATTAGTCCACATTTGACCTATGGAACAAATTTCTGCCAAAGAGTCTTTTGAACAAGAACTTTCTATGCATCTCATGGACTCCTTCTGATGTTTTAATCAGTAGTTGAAATATCTATATCTTTTTGAACCTATCTTTTTGAACCTATTTTATTTCAAAATACCGTCCGGAGCCAGTAGTTTTTTTCGTCTACACTAATCTGTTGCGAAATCCTATAGTGCCACAGGACAGGCAGCTGCCTCACTGCATCCCATGACCGTTCTGCTGGTCTACCTGACCCAGATGCTCATGGATATGCATGAGGGCGGGACTGACTCGAGACTCTTCAATGAGCTGCGTGCCGCCACCTACCTTGCTCTCCGAGCGACGAAGGTGGCCGTGCGCTCTCGGAGTCAGGTGATGTTTACCATTCTGGGGCTGACTGGTCTGATGTGCAGGATGTCGGACAGACTCGTCTGCTCGACACCCCCATATCCCAGGTCGGCCTCTTTGGCGGTGAGGTTGAGTGCTTCTGCCCAACAGTTCTCAACCGCCCGTGAGCAGATTGAGGTTATTCTATTCTTATTCAGTGTTCTCCATATGGATCCTTCGGGTCATGTGTGTATTTCTAAATGCCTCCCCCCCCACGCCGGGTTGGTGTTAATTGCCTATTTCCTCTAAACTATGGGATATGCTTCCCAGTGTACCTCGGTATTCCTGTGTTAAATAGGAAGTCCTTTGTCAGTGCTAGTCTCACGACAGGGATCTCAGATTTACGCAGGGCACTGGAAGACAGCTGTGAAGGTGGCGTGATTAGACTGGTAACCCCATTCGTCGTCATCCAAAGTAACTCGGAGTGACTACGAAAGGGAACGTCTCGGTTACGTATATAATCCTCGTTCCCTGAGTAGGGAACGGAGACGTTACGTCTTCCTGCCACTTCCGCTGTACCGCGGGGATCGCCTGAGCTCAGTCTTGGCTCCTCAGTGAAGAAAATTAACTGCATGTTGCCGGCGTCCTCCTTTTATACCCATGAGGTGGGGCGGAGTTACGTCATGCAAATTCCGCAGACCCATGGCATTTCTTTGCCATTGGCTCGTTTTTAAATACTCGAAGCTGATAGACTTTCTAAGCGAAACCCCATTCGTCGTCATCCGACGTAACGTCTCCGTTCCCTACTCAGGGAACGAGGGTTACATACGTAACCGAGACGTTTCATCAGTAGTTGAAATGTGACTTAATATGACATATTTCTGGCCAAAGAGTCTTTAAACTTTACCTTTATATACGGTAAATATACTCACTGAGGACATTTTAGCCAGAAATGTGTTCAATAGGTCAAATATGGACTAATATATGGTTGACATAATATCAAAAGTCAGATCAGATCTGATTCAACTTTATTGTCATTGCACAAGTAAAGACTACCAGTACAACGAAACGCAGTTTATCTACCCTGTAGTGCAATCATTAAAGCTCTTTCATTTTATAGCAGTGCTTAAAAAATACATAAAAAACACAAAATTCAGTATGATCATATTAGTCCATAATTAAAATGCATTAGCAATAAAGTGCATAGAGTTCTGAGAAGTCAGATGGTGCATCATCCATATACGTGGAGATTATCATAAATAGTGCATTGTTGAGGTGTATTGGTAAAGTGCATAATGATCAGAGGTAGTCAGACAGTCTATAATCCAAGTGCAAAAGGAAAAGGAAGTTTTGCAGCAATAGAAGTTACGGAGGATCTGAGGGGACAGTTCAGCTGCCTATGACAATGCATAGTAAGATAGCCTTTAATAATTCTTTGGCCAGAAATATGTTCAATAGGTCAACTATGGACTACTGTCTGGTTGATGAAACATCAGAAGGAGTCTATGAGAATGCAAAGAAAGTTCAAGTTCAAGTTCAAAGACTCTTTGGCCTGAGAAGTGTTCAATAGTTCAAATGTGGACTAATTTTTGATGACCTACCTTTAAAAGAAGTCTATGAGAACTTATAGTAAGTTATCCTTTGATGAGACTTTGGCCAAAAATATGTAAAGTATGTCAAATATGCACCACTGACTGGCTGATGAAACATCAGAAAGAGTCTATGAGTATTTGTAGAAATTTCAAGGACTCTCAGACTAAAAATAGGTTCAAAATGTCATATTTGAAGCACTGATAGAACATCAGAAGAAGTTTATGAAAATTTAAAGAAAGTTCAAAATCGACAACTCTTTCTCCAGAAATGTGTTCAGTTTGTCAAATAGGGACTAATATATGGTTAATTTAACATAAAAAAGTCTCCATGGTAAGTTAAAATTTGATGACTCTTTGTCCAGAAATATGTTCAGTAGGTCAGATATGGACTACTGTCTGGCTGATGAAAAAATCAAAGGAGTGTGTATGTATAGAAAGTTCAAGTTTAAGGATTCTCTGGCCAGAAATATGTTTAAAAAAGTCATATTTGAACAACTGAGGAAACATCAGAAGGAGTCTATAAGAATGTTTTGAAAGTTCAAGATTAAAGACTCTTTGGCCAAACAATTGTTCATAAGGTCAATTGTGGTCTAATATATGGCTGAAGTAACATCAAAAGAAGTCTATGAGAATGCATAGTAAGTTTGCATTCGATAATACTTTGGCCAGAAATATGTTAAGTACGTCAAATATGGACCACTTTCTGGCTGATGAAACTATGAGTCTATGGAAGGAGTCTATGAGTATTTATAGAAAGTTCAAGGGCTCTCATGCCAAAAATAGGTTCAAAAAGTCTTATTTGAACTACTGATGAAATATCAGAAGGAGTCTATGAGAATGCTTAGAAAGTTCAAGTTCAAGTCAAAAGACCATTTGGCCATAAATATGTTCAATAGGTCAAATATGGATTAATATATGGTTGATGTAGCATCAAAAGTGTCATTGTCTGGCTGATGAAATGCAAAAAGGAGTGTATGAGCTTGTATGGAAAGTTCAAGGACTATCTAGACAAAAAATAGGTTAAAAAAGTCAAATTTGAGTTCAAGTTCAAGTTCAAAGACTCTTTGGCCAGAAATGTGTTCAATATGGACTAATTTGATGTAGCATCAAAAAGAGTAAATGAGAATGCAAAATAAGTTAGCCTTTGATGAGACTTTACAGAAATATGTTAAGTGGGTCAAATATGGACCACTGTTTGGCTGATGATATATTCAAAGTTATGTATGAGTTTATACAGAAAGTTCAAGTTCAAGGATTCTCTGGACATATATGTGTACAAAAGTCATATTTGAACTACTAAGGAAACATCAAATGGAGTCTATGAGTATGTTTTGAAAGTTTAAAATTGAGGACTCTTTGTCCAGAAATATGATCAATAGGTTAAATATAAACTACTGTCTGTCTGTAAACATCAAAAGTTCATGTTTTTGTTGTAACAAGAACTAACTTATTTCGTTTAGCATTCTTCAGAGTAAGTTAAATCTTGTAATGCAAAGCAACAACACACATGTAACAGACAGGAAATCTCTTCAATGAACATCGCGTGTTTTGATATTCGAAATTAACACAACCTGCTTTTGCATTCCAATGTATTAAACCGATGTTCATTGAAGAAATATACGTTATATACTTTATACATGATATGCTCGCAGTGTATTGCATACTCAGTCTCACTTATTTCGCTGTGCAATGAAGAGATAACGCATAACATATGAGCTGTTAGAATGCAACACATACAGAACTAATTAATTCCTTTGGCATTGAACTAGCACATGTCATATATGACATTGCATTGCATGTACGATATAAATTAATCCGTTGTGCATTTATTTACATTAAAAAATTAAAATTGTTTGCTGCTTAGCACTGAATACAGGTATACGCTGTATACAATAACTAACGTATTCCGTTGAGAATTATACAATCTTCGGTTGTGCATTAAGTTAGATCATGTAATGCAATGCAACAACACACAATGTAATCTCTTCAATGAACAGCTAAATGAGTTAGATGTTGTATGCATTGGAATGCAAAAGCACGCGTGTTGTGACATTAGAGCGGGTAACAGAATATTAATGCTTTTGCATTCCACTGCATTCCAATTTTGCTGTTCTTTGAAGAGATTACATTGCATTGCATACTCAGTCTCACTTATATCGCTGTGCAATGAAGAGATAACGCATAACATATGAGCTGTTGGTATGCAACACATGACATTATATGATGTTGCATTGCATGCACGATATAAATTAATCCGTTGTGCATTTACTTGCATAAAAAATATAACGTTTTCCTTTGTGCATTAAATAGATAACATATAACATATGGCCTGTTTCACAGAACTTCAAACAAGAACTAACTTATTCCATTTTGCATTCATGTTACCCTTTCGGATATCACAAAATACTTACTTTTGCAGAGCAATGCAGACATTAATGAAACTTTTTCTGGTGTGCATTTAAGAGATATTGTATTATATATGAGCAGTTGCATCACAACACATACTAAACTAATTCATTCCTTTGTGCATTGAAGAAGAAGCACATGACATGTTGTTTCATTGCAAATCCATGCACAATATAAATTATTCCGTTGTGCATTTTATTTTTTCATGCAAAAGCTTATTTCATTGCGCATTGAAGTGATACAACATAAGTGCTTGTTGCATAGCGCTGTATACAGGCATACGCTGTATACAATAACTGACTTAATTCCATTGAGAATGTGCATTGTTCAAAGTTAGATCATTTAATGCAATGCAACAAAACATATGTAATCTCTTCAATGAACAGCAAAATGAGTTTGATGCATAAACCACCAGATGAGATAAACCATCTGTGCTTTTGCATTACAAATGCATACAAGAACGAACTTATTCCGATGTTCATTGAAGAGATATAACATACAATATATGTTCTTGCAGTGTATTGCATACTCAGTCTCACTTATTTCGCTGTGCAATGAAGAGAGTTATCTTCATATGAGCTGATGGTATGCAACACATACAGAATTAATTAATTTCCGGCTGCAATGAAGCAGAAGCATATGACATATATGATGTTGTATTGCATTGCGTGCACGATATAAACTAATCCGTTGTGCATTTATTTGCATAAAAAACTCTAACGTTTTCCGTTGTGCATTAAATAGATAACATATAACATATGTTTCACAGAACGTCATGCAAGAAATAACTTATTCCGTAGAACAATGGACAAACGCATGTTTTTGTTTGTATACAATAACTAAATTATTCCGTTGAGAATTATTCAAACTTCGGTTGTGCATTGTTCAAAGTAGATATAGTTAGATCATTTAATGCAATGCAACAACACACGTGTAATCTCTTCAATGAACAGCAAAATGAGTTTGATGTTACATGCATTGGACTGCAAAAGGACGCGTGTTGTGACATTCGAAACAGAACATGAATGCTTTTGCATTTGCATCTGATTCAACTTTATTGTCATTGCACAAGTAAGGACTACCAGTACAACGAAATGCAGTTTTTACATCTAAAAGGTAGTGCAATCATCAAAGTGCTTTCTTTTTATAGCAGTGCTTAAAAAATACATAAAAAACACAAAATTCAGTATGATCATATTAGTCCATAATTAAAATGCATTAGCAATAAAGTGCATAGAGTTCTGAGAAGTCAGACGGTCCATCATCCATATAAGTGGAGATTATCATAAATAGTGCATTGTTGATGTGTATTGAGGTGTAAAGTGCATAAGATCAGAGCTAGTCAGACAGTCGATAATCCAAGTGCAAAAGGAAAAGGAGAGGGGGCGGAGCAGCACAGGGAAAGGAGCTAGTGTTAGGGCTTGGTCTTGAGCAGCGTTATGGTGTTGTGAACAAATCTGTTTCTGAGCCTGCTGTTGCAACTCATAAGGCTCCTGTAACATCTCCCAGATGAGAGGATAGAGAACAGTCCATGACTGGGGTGTGTGTTGTCCTCGATGATATTGTGTGCAGACATCGTGAGTGATGAAGATCAGAGATGGCCGGGAGTAATGTGCCAATTATTTTTTGAGCAGTTTTCACCACTCGCTGTAGGGCTTTTCTGTCATCCATTGTGCAGTTCCCATACCACACCGTGAAGCAGTTAGTGAGGATGCTCTCAACTGTGCAGCGATAGAAGTTACGGAGGATCTGAGGGGACAGTTCAGCTGTCTATGACAATGCATAGTAAGATAGCCTTTAATAAGTATGAGTGTGTATTGAAAGTTCAAGTTCAGGGATAATTTGACCATAATTATGTTTAAAAATGTCAAATTTGAACTAGAATGGCTGAAGAAACATCAGAACAAGTCTATATGTTTAGAAAGTTTAATGTAGAGGACTATTTGGCCAGCAATGTGTTCAATAAGGAATAACATATTATTAATTTAACGTCAAAAGAAGTCTATGAGAACGAATAGTAAGTTAGCCTTTGATAATACTTTGGCCAGAAATATGTTAAGTAGGTCAAATGTGGACAACTGTCTGGCTAATTAATTATCAGAAGGAGTCTATGAGAGTTTACAGAAAGTTCAAGGACTCTCTGGCCAAAAACAGGTTCAAAAAGTAATATTTGAACTACTGATTTAAAATATCAGAAGGAGTATATGAGAATGCATAGAAAGTTCAAGTTCAAAGACTCTTTGGCCAGAAATGTGTTCAAGGGGTCAAATGTGGACTAATATACAGTTGATGTGGCATCAAAAGAAGTCAATGAGAATGCAAAGTAAGGTAGCCTTTGATGACACTTTGTCCAGAAATATGTTAAGTGGGTCAAATATGGACCACTGTTTGGCTGATGATACATTCAAAGGCATGTATGAGTTTGTACAGAAAGTTCAAGTTCAAGGATTCTCTGGCCAGATATATGTACAAAAGTCATATTTGAACTACTAAGAAAACATCAAATGGAGTCTATGGGTGTTTTGAAAGTTAAAAATCAAGGAATATTTGTCCAGAAATGTGTTTAATAGGTAAAATAGTGACTAATATATGGTTGACGTAACATTAACAGATAAATGGTAAATTACTCTTTGATGACTTTTTGCCAGAAATATGATCAATAGGTTAAATATGAACTACTGTCTGGCTGTAAACATCAGAGGGAGTGTTTATAGAAAGTTCGTGTTTTTGTTGTATACAAGAACATCTCGGTTACGTATGTAACCCTCGTTCCCTGAGTAGGGAACGGAGACGTTACGTCGGATGACAACGAATGGGGTTTCGCTTAGAACACCTATCAACTTCGAGTATACAAAAACGAGCCAATGGCAAAGAAATGCCATGGGTCTGCGGAATTTGCATGACGTAACTCCGCCCCACCTCGTGGGTACCACCTCAAGACTGAGCTCAGGCGATCCCCGCGGTACAGCGGAAGTGGCAGGAAGACGTAACGTCTCCGTTCCCTACTCAGGGAACGAGGGTTACATAGGTAACCGAGACGTTCCCTTTCGTGGTCACTCCGAGTTACGTCAGATGACGAGGAATGGGGTTACCAGTCTAATCACGCCACCTTCACAGCTGTCTTCCAGTGCCCTGCGTAAATCTGAGACCCCTGTCGTGAGAATAGCACGGACGAAGGACTCCTATTTAACACAGGAATACCAAGGTACACTGGGAAGCATATCCCATAGTTTAGAGGAAATATGCAATTAACACCAACCCAGAGGAGGGGGGGGGGGGGGGCGGTATTTAGAAAATACAAACATGACCCGAAGGATGCATATGGAGAACACTGGGGTGTCTAGCCGCAGGTGGAATATTTCAACCCCAGGGGTGGAAAGGTGGCTTGCCAAGGGAAAGACACATGCTCAGAGAGGCTTAAAGTGGAAATACACATGTGGGGGTAGCTCCGGAGAGGGACCATGCACACAGGAGGCACCTAGCCGACGCACAGGCAATAGACACTGGCGCCAGCGTCAGGGGTGCTGGAAGAACTCAGGGCTTGCAGAGAAGCTCACCTGAGGAAATATCGCACGTATCCAGTCCGTGGAGTGGAATGGTGAGCAAGTGAAGACACCTGAGCGGGTCCAATACTAGCTGGTTGAAGCGAGTACATGAGAGGACACTGGCGCCACTCGGAGATTGTAGAATCTGGCGAATGTGTTAGGTGTCGCCCAGCCTGTAGCTCTGCAGATGTCTGTTAGCGAGGCGCCATGCGCTAGAGCCCAAGAGGATGCCACACTCCGGGTGGAGTGGGCAGTCACACCAAGGGGGTCGACCTTGGTCGACCTTGCTTCTGGTATGCCAAAGCAACAGTGTCCACTATCCAGTGGGACAACCTCTGCTTGGAGAGAGCCTTTCCCTTCAGCTTCCCACCATAACAGACAAAGAGCTGGTCTGAGGTCCTGAAACACTGCGTTCTGTCTACATAGGAGCGGAGAGCGCGTACTGGACAGAGCAGTGCCAAGGCTGGGTCTGCCTCCTCCAGGGGCAGCACTTGCAGGTTCACCACCTGGTCCCGACCCAACCTTGGGCACATATCCAGGCCGGGGTCTCAGGATCACGTGAGAGTAAGCCGGCCCGAATTCCAGGCACGCTTCGTCAACGGAGAATGCTTGCAGGTCCCCTACCCTCTTGACAGAGGCCAGTGCAACCAGGAGCGCTGTCTTCATTGACAGGAACTTAAGCTCCACTGATTGCAAAGGCTCAAAAGGGAGCATTCTGCAGGCCAGTTAGAACCACCACGAGGTCCCAAGAGGGAACGAGAGGAGAACGAGGAGGATTCAGTCTCCTCGCTCCTCTCAAGAACCTGACGATCAGGTCGTGCTTCCCTAAGGATTTACCATCTACCAAGTCATGGTGTGCGGCGATAGCGGCAACATAAACTTTGAGGGTGGAGGGAGACAGCCTTCGCTCCAACCCATCTTGAAGGAAGGAAAGCACGACACCGACCGAACACCTCCGGGGGTCTTCTCGGCGAGAAGAGCACCAGCTGACGAAGAGGTTCCACTTCAACGCATAGGTGTGTCTCGTGGACGATGCTCTAGCGGAAGTGATGGTAGCTACCACCACTGGTGGTAGGGTACTCAAACCTGCCTTGTCCCGTCCAGGAGCCCCACATGGAGGTTCCAAAGATCGGGACGAGGGTGCCACAGGGTGCCCCGTCCCTGAGAAAGGAGGTCCTTCCTCAGAGGGATTGGCCAAGGAGGTGCTGTCGCGAGGAGCACCAGTTCGGAGAACCAGGTCCGGGTGGGCCAGTACGGCACAACCAGAAGGACCTGCTCCTCGTCCTCCTTGACCTTGCGCAAGACCTGCGCTAAAAGGCTCACTGGGGGAAACGCATATTTGCGGCCCCGCGGCCAGCTGTGCGCCAGTGCATCCGTGCCGAGTGTGCCCTCGGTCTGGGAAAAGTACAGGTCGCAGTGGGTCGAGTCGTGAGAGGCAAACAGATCTATCTATGCGTCCCCGAACTGGTCCCAAATCAGCTGAACCGACTGGGAATGGAGTCACCATTCTCCAGGGAGGGGCTGAAGCCGTGAGAGCTCGTCGGCTGCACAGTTCAGGACTCCGGGAATATAAATGTCTCGAAGCGACCTGAGATGCTTCTGAGTGGTCTAGTTGCTGGCAGTATGCCTTGGCCTGCACCGCTTTCGGGCGTTGCTCAGGGGTCAACACGTACTAGTCCGGTCAGACAATACCGCCACTGTAGCGTACATCTACCATCAAGGTGGTCTACGCTCCCGCCGTATGTCGCAACTCGCCCGCCACCTCCTCTTATCTCCATAAGGCATACTGCCAGCAACTCGAGGCAATTGACATGCCATAGGCGCTGGGGTCCTGTCCAGGAGCCCACGGCAGCATGTCCATTGCACATGGCGCCCCAGCCCGTGGCGGAGGCATCTGTTGAGACAACAACATGCCAGGAAACTCGTTCCAGGGGGACACCTGCCCTGAGAACACTGAGGTTCGACCACGGGGTGAAGGTCTGACGGTAGGTCGGAGTAACTGATACTCGGAGCATGCCTTGTTGCCTCGCCCACCTCGGGACTCGGTCGCGAAGCCAAGCTGAAGCGGTCTCATATGAAGCAATCCGAGCGGCGTTACCGCGGCTGCAGATGCCATATGCCCCAGGAGCCTCTGAAAATATTTCAGTGTAACCGCACTCTTGCCCTGGAATTGTCTCAGACAAGTCAGCAGTGACTGTGCGCGCTCGCTCGTAAGCTGCGCGGACATGGGGACCGAGTCGATGTCCATACCGAGAAAAGAGATCCTCTGCACGGGGCAAAGTTTGCTCTTCTCCCAGTTGACACGGAGGCCCAGACGAGCTAGGTGCCGGAGCACAAGGTCCCTGTGTTCGCAAACCTGGTCTCGAGAGTGAGCTAGGACAGTCAGTCGCCGAGATAGTTCAGGATGCGAACCCCGTGTTCCCATGGAGGAACAAGAGCTACCTCGACAACCTTTGAGAAGGCGCGAGGAGACAGGGCTAGCCCAAATGGGAGAACAGCGTACTGATATGCGCGCGTCCTGACAGGAAACCGTAGGTATGGTCTGAGTCGAAGGAGAACGGAGACATAAAAGTAGGCGTCCTTCAGGTCGATCGCTGCAAACCAATCCTGTGGCTGCACACATCTGGAATGCGTTTGGCCAGGAGCATCTTGAACGGCAGCCTGTGAAGGGGCGGTTCAGATGTGTAGGTCCAGGATTGGCCATAACCCACCAGATTTCTCCGGAACAATGAGGTAGGGGCTGAAAACCCGGACCTCATTTCGGCTGGAGGGACAGTCTCAATCGTACCCTTCGCCAGTAGGGTAGCAACCTCCGCTCTCATGATAGGGGATTTGCCACCGACCATAGTGAAGCGGACTCCCCAGAAGCGGGGAGGAGACCATGCGAACTGAATCGCATAGCCGAGCCGATGGTTCGCGCGACCCAGCGGAACAGAAGGGAAGCTCTAGGCAGGCTCCCAAGAACTGTGCCAGCGGAGTCAACGAACCACAGACGTCCCCTCGGTGGTGCAGCGAAGCGGAATGACCAGCCCAGACGTGGACGGCATAGCGGCCTGGAGTGGGGGCACAGTCATAACCGCACCCTGACAGAGGAGGCCAGGGAAGGACCAGTGTTCCGCGGGGCCTGCTCTGCCAGAGGTCTGGCGACAGAGGGGGATGAGAGCGGTACGGTCCAGGGACGGCACACACTGTCATCCGGCTCTGAGACAGAGGGGGACGAGGGGTGCACGGCTCGGGGGCGGCGCACCGTGTCGTCCGTGAACTCTGTATGCTCAGAGACGAGAGAGTAAATTCTTTCTGAATAAGGATTCTTCCCCAGCCCTCCTACCCTGCTACCAACTCCTGGAAAGAACTGAGTCCCATCTCTGAGCAGCCCATCTCAAAAGTGCCGCTTAACCCGGCGTTTAGCGGGGGGCGGGGCTGGAGAGGGCTGAGGCATCCCCCCACGGTCTTCCAAAGCCAGCCCAGCTGAACGGACGGGGTTGGAACCGTGGGAGGGCGCCTTCGGCAGTTGGCAGACTGAGGGATCTGAGTGGACGGCGGGGCCATCGGCAGAATAACCTCAATCTGCTCACGGGCGGTTAAGAACTGTTGGGCAAAAGTACTCAACCGCACCGCCGAAGAGGATGGCCTGGGATATGGGGGTGTCGAGCAGACGAGTCCACCAACATCCCGCACATCAGACCGGTCAGCCCCATAATGGTAAACATCACCTGACTCGGAGAGCGCACGGCCACCTTCGTCGCTCGTAGAGCAAGGTCAGTGGCGGCGCGCAGCTCATTGAAGAGCCTCGAGTCATACCCAACCTCATGCATAACCATGAGCATCTGGGCTAGGTAGACCATCAGAACGGTCATGGGATGCAGTGAGGCGGCTGCCTGTCCTGTGGCACTATAGGATTTCGCCACAGATTAGTGTAGACAGAAAGAACTACAGGCTTCGGACGGGTGCTTAGGATTGCGCCGGGAAGCACTCTGAGGACACAGTAGCATCGCAACAGAGCGTTCAACCGGTGGGACCCCAGTGTACCCATGGGCAGCGGCCCCGTTGAGGGGAGGGAAAGGCGGATGAGACCAACGAGCGGTCCTGAAAAGACAAAGGGGTCTTTCAGGACGTCGAGATCTCATCATGCACGTCCGGGAAGAAAGATATTGGGGTTTGCCGTGGACGCGGGTCGGCGGCCATACCCAAAAACCTATCGTCCCGGGAAAGCATGGCGTCATCTCCGGATCAGACTCAGGCACAGCCATAGCACACCGGAAGGTGGCAGCTGTGACGAGTCGTCACTTCCAGAAGAATCAAGCCCACCTAGTGATGCTGCTAGAGACATAGCACCATCCTCAGTAGCTTCAAATGAAAACACATGGGCCACCCGAGGGTAGACTGGTGGAATCACCAGATCGCTAGCGGGCACCGTCATTGAAGAGGGGGGCTGGGGTCGCGGACACAGAGTCGGCGCCTTGTTCCAGACCATCACCCTCGGGTCACCCTGGCCACCAGCCGGAAGATCGGGGGGTGGATGAGGGGACTCTCACTCTTGCGAGTTCACCGAGTCTCGACCTAAATGACGCGATGATCATTTTCCCACAGCGAGAACATGAATCACCCACGAGCGCTGTTCAAGCATGATCAATGCCCAAACACACTAGACAGCGCTCGTGCCCATCAGAGTCCGATACCAATCTGCCGCAACCAGAAATGCACGGGGGAGCCGTCTTTAAAAAGACGTGCCGCGTGCGAGCTCTTTTGTGAGAGGAGAAAAAAACTCACTGGCAGATCACTGCACAGATCAGCAGGCAATGTGAACTCGCTGCAGATCGCCGTCACACCAACACCGGAGAGAGTGGCTCGTCTCGTAGAGCGAAGTCAGAAATGGCTGTGGAGTGAAGAGATACTTTTGGCTCCGAAGCGAAAACATAACTGCATGTTGCCGGCGTCCTCCTTTTATACCCACGAGGTGGGGCGGAGTTACATCATGCAAATTCCGCAGACCCATGGCATCTCGTTTTTGTATACTCGAAGTCGATAGGTGTTCTAAGCGAAACCCCATTCGTCGTCATCCGACGTAACTCGGAGTGACCACGAAAGGGAACTAACTTTAATTGTTTTGCATTCTTCAGAGTAAGTTAAATATTGTAATGCAATGCAACAACATAAATGTAACAGACGGGTAATCTCTTCAATGAACATCAATAAACAATGAACATATTCAAAATCAACACAACCTTCATGCTTTTGAATTTCAATGTATTAAACACCTAACTCATTTTTCTGTTCATTGAAGAAATTACATATAAGTTGTTGCTTTGCATTGCAAGATCTATATTACTATGTGCATTGGAGATAAACCATATGTGCTTTTTCATTGCAAATGCATACAAGAACGAACTTATTCCGATGTTCATTGAAGAGATATAACATACAATATATGCTCGCAGTGCATTGCATACTCAGTCTCACTTATTTCGCTGTGCAATGAAGAGATAACCCATAACAAATGAGCTGTTGGTATGCAACACATACAGAACTAATTAATTCCCTTGTGCAATGAAGAAACAGCACATTACATATATGATGTTGCATTGCATGCACGATATAAATTAATCCGTTGTGCATTTCTTTGCATAAAAAAATCTAACGTTTTCCGTTGTGCTTTAAATAGATAACATATAACATATGCCCTGTTTCACAGAACTTCATACAAGAACTAACTTATTCCATTGTGCATTCTTCACGTATGCTGTTACCCTTTCGGATATCACAAAATGCCTACTTTTGCAGAGCAATGTACACAAGAATTAAACTTTTTCCGTTGTGCATTGAAGAGATATTGCATTATATATGAGCAGTTGCATCGCAACGCATACAGAACTAATTAATTCCCCTGTGCAATGAAGTAGCACATGACATGTTGTTTCATTGCAATCCATGCACAATATAATCCGTTGTGTATTTATGTGCATGCAAAAGCTAACTTATTTCATTATGTATTGAAGTGATACAACATATGTGCTTGTTGCATAGCTCTGCATACAGGTATACGCTGTATACAATAACTAACTTATTCCATTGAGAATTATTCAATCTTCGGTTGTACATTACTCAAAGTAAGTTAGATCATGTAATGCCATGCAACAACACATATCTCTTCAATGAAAAGGAAAATGAGTTAGATGTTGCATGCGTTGGAATGGAAAAGCACGCGAGTTGTGACATTCGAACAGGTAACAGAACATGAATGCTTTTGCACTGCAATGCATAAAACAACAAACTAATTTTGCATTTCATTGAAGAGATTACATGTTTGTTGCATTGCATTGCAAGATCTATATTACTATCTGCATTGGAGATTAACCATCTGTGCTGTTGCATTGCAAATGCATAAAAGAACGAGCCAATCAGTCCCTTGTGCATTGAAGAAGTAGCACATGACATATATGATGTTGCATTGCATTGCATGCACGATATAAAATTATCCTTTGTGCATTTATTTGCATACAAAAGCTAATGTTTTCCATTGTGAGTTGAAGAGATACAACATAAGTGCTTACGTGCTTTTGCATTCCACTGCATAGAACAACTAACTCATTCTTTTTGCATTGAAAACATAACATAAATGCAGAGTACTCGCTTTATTTCACGGTATAAAAAAACGGACTTATTCCGCAGTGCTTTTTTAATTCTTCTGTTGTGCATTCTTCAGAGTAAGTTAGATCTTGAAAGTTAGCATACGTTAGATGTTTTATGCATTGGAATGGAAAGGCACACTTTTGTGATATCCCAAAGGGATGTTCATTGAAGAGATAACACACAATATGTGCTGTTGCATTGCACTGCATACTCAATCTAGCTCAATCTAGTTGATACGTGCAGTTAAGTATTAAACAAACAAACAAAAAAAACGATCTTTCGAAGCATTCAATTAATTAATTCCATAGTAGAAAACATGACAAATTCACTGTTTCATTGAAATCTATACAATAGCGAATGCATTCCTTTAAGCAATGAATGGTGATTCATAAAATAAATAACTTATTGACTTGTGCACTAAAGAACAACATAATTATGCGCTACATATTTTTGGCCAAATAGTCTTTAATCTTGAACTTTCAATACATTCTCATAGACTCCTTCTGATGTTTCGTCGTTAGTTCAAATATGACTTTTTGTACATAAAAATCTGGCCAGAGAATCCTTGAACTTGAACTTCCTCATCGACGCCTTTGAATGTTTCATCAGCCAAACAGTGGTCCAAATTTGACCTACTTAACAAATTTCTGGCCAAAGTCTCATTAATTGATGTTTTATTAACAAGGTTTGGGAGGAACACGTTCTAATGATCAAACAATCAAGTCATTCCAGCCAGCTGTCAGCAATCAGTAATGAACAGGTCCTCTCAATCAGCACGAGTAAAGCCTATAAATATACTCAGTCGACTCACCCATATTCCACGACAGTTTTCAGCATCCCTTCACCACCCCATCTCCTCACACTTGCCTAGCTATCTTCCTAAACAGAGATACGGGGGGAGTACTCTGGGTTCGGGCCCAATTTCCGAGCTCGGAGCCCTCCCCCCGGACAGCACGCCAAATACGCATAACCATTTATTCTTTGATCATTTGTAAGTGTGAACTCGTGAAAGGCTAAATTACTATGCAATCTCATAGACGCTACATTTGATGCTACTTCAACAGTATATTAGTCCACATTTTACATATTGAATACATTTATGGCCAAGGAGTCTTTGAACTTGAACTTTCTAAGCATTCTCATAGATTCCTTATGATGTTTCCTCAGTATCTAACCCGTGTCGTGGCAAGTGTACAACCCTCACTCTCATCAGTAAGAAATACAGAGGAGCGTGAAGGAAGACACTGCTTCAATCTATGGACCAGCGATCAGAAGACCAGAATTCGCTCAAGAGACTGTGTTAGCAGCAAAGAAGCACAAAGACTCACTGTTTAAGTTGGGAAAATAGGTACGATGTATTTTAAAGGAGTAACAAGCAATTAAAACAAAAGAAAATTTTCAAAAAGACAATAAAATTAAACTCAACATGTTGATAACAAAAGATAAACCATAAATAAATAAAATCTTATTTTTTATCCCTTATTTATCTACTGTAAATTTATATTTCCTATTTAGTCTAAATCTAATTTCACCTAATTGACTTTTTATTTAATGATATAAAGTTTTGAGTTATTCAAGTTATTATTTAATCTATTTAATATTAAGAATAATTTTCTCTTTTAATCTAATTTAAATATAGTTCTTCCAAGTCAAGTCAAGTGTATTTATATAGCGCTTTTCACAATATAAATGGCATCAAAGCAGCTTCACAGTATCAATCAAATAACATAACAATGTTTGTTTCTTAGTGGAAAAACATCCACGTTTGGTAGGGCTGATCAATGGTATTAATGCTTGGTTAATTAATTTGAATATCCCCATATTCAATATCCTCTTCCAATTTTAACCTTTTAAATGATTTCTTGTTTCACACTTATTTCACAAAATAGAAAAAAATAAAATAAAACACTTAATCAATAGATCAGAAGAAATATTCACATTGGGATTTGAAACAAAACAACAATAAACAAAATAATTCACAGTCCAATCATCTCAGTGTTCACAGAGATTTCAATGTGTTTTGAGATTGTACCAGTTCTCAGCTCCAGTTCAATGTTCCTTCACGAGATCGTTCTTCCGCAACTCAAGTTGACTCACAGTTCAGCAGGAAAAGAAAACCTGTGCTCGATCCTACCACACCATTCACAGTTCGATTTGCAGTTCGATCCTTATTTGGGCATGGCTCGCCAGTTCCTGCTTGCACAACCTCTCGAACTTTCGCTGTGAAGCAGGGACATCTCACGTGCAGCTTCCTCGATCCTCGTTCAGCATCCAAACTCCGCAAATAGAAAATATCAGGAAAAACTAAAGAAAATCCAGAAAGGATATAAAAAGGAAAATAGAAAGCAAAAGGGGGAAAGGAAAAAAAAACCCAACCAAGAGTACTCTAATATAAATTAGAAAATGTTCGTGGCAGCTCTTTCAGCTTTAGGCCCGTGCGTACTTCAAGACACGTACAAAAAGCTAGTTTAACTTTTATTCAAAATCAATCATCTCAGTATCAAGTTCTGTTTCTATTTCTCAAAATCTTTATGTTCTATATACAGGGACGGACTGACAATCTGTGCGTACGGGAAAAGTCCAGAACGGCCGTCCAACCTAGGGCCGTCGGCACAAAATAAGGATAATAAAGCAATATGAACAGCCAACAGTATGGACACTAATGCGATCACTTATAATTATGCAACGTGTAAAAAAAAAAAAAAAACACTGAGGAAGAGGAGTCGGCCTAATAGCCAGTTTGTGATTCGTCCCCGGCCGCAGTCAGATTTGTAATGGAAGCAGGTCAGTTTAGAAAAATGTACAGTTTTGTACATGAGCTGCAGCCAGGGCGAAATTAACCCTTTCGCACGTACGATCACACACACACACACACACACACACACACACACACACACACACACACACACACACACACACACACACACACACACACACACACACACACACACACACACACACACACACACACACACACACACACACACACACACACACACACACACACACACACACACACACACACACACACACACACACACAACACACACACACACACACACACACACACACACACACACACACACACACACACACACACACACACACACACACACACACACACACACACACACACACACACACACACACACACACACACACACACACACACACACACACACACACACACACACACACACACACACACACACACACACACACACACACACACACACACACACACACACACACACACACACACACACACACACACACACACACACACACACACACACACACACACACACACACACACACACACACACACACACACACACACACACACACAGGGACGTGAGTGAAGTACAAAGCTTATAATAAAGAATAGTTAAGCATCCAAATACATCGCAAATGTTGAAACAGTTTGATTCTAATGAGAGAGTTACGTGAGCCCAACACCACTTACTTTCACTTTCTCTTTACATTATTTCGGTTACTTCTTGTTTATAGTTTTTTAAAATTCTTGTTCTGATCTGAATATCATTAAATTTAAAGGATTGCTTGTGTAATATTTTGAGTTTATCATCAAATCAGAATAATTCTCTCGGTTTAGTGATTCCCAATTTACTTTTTTATTTATTTTTTCATTGTTCTAATCAGGTAAGGCAAGTAATATTCTCTGTGTCTTTGTGTCTATATATATATCATCTGAATTATAAATAACTTATTTCTGTATAAAATAAAAATTCCCGAATAATCCAGACCAACCAGAGCGCACTATTCCTACAACATCATCAGTGCTGAAGCGGAGGCGTTCGGCAGATAGCGAGCGTATGCAGCATATGTGTTGTATCGAGGCAGGGTCAGGCCAGGGGAATCCATTTGCAGCTTTTTATTAAGAATGGTCAAGACAGGCAGGGTGAACAATGGCAAACAGGGCAGAACAGAAAAGGCAGAGACAAACCAGGTTGACAGGCAAAGGACAAAGACCTCCAGCCAAATACTGGGCTTCTGGATTTACACATTTAAATGCTGCAAAACATATTGACCTAAAAATTATTCTAAATTTAAATTATCTCATATATGTGGCTATTGTGGTTCATGATCATAGGCCCTGTCCCAAATGGCACACTTCATATGAATTTTGTCCGTTGTGTCCGTTGTGTGTCTGTTAAATCCATGACACCGTAGGGTGTCTCATTTTTCATTTTAGGTTTCAGAAGGTTGCTCACGCATACTTTGTGGTTGATATGTGCCCGCGATGCGCACTTTTGCAGAGCCCACACTGATGCAAGCTCTACAGCACACTTCTTTTCAACAGTCAAAGCGGGGTTACGTTTTTGCATGTCGTGCACAATAAACCTAAAGGCACCGGGGTGGCGGCTTGTTTTTATATATATATATATATATATATATATATATATATAGCTGCGAGCAGCGATGAAGGGCCAAAGCTGGCGGCACCGCCACCCCGATGCCTTTAGGTAAAGGCACCGGGGTTGCGGTGCCACCGGCTTGGGCCCGCAATTGCTGCTCGCAGCTATATTTATTATTATTATTATTATTCTTCGCAATGAATTGCATTTTTGAGGGCCTAAACATGCACAAAAACTCACGCAAATTTGCACAATGAAACAGGAAGTTGTTGTTACTCAAGAAGGCAATGTCCAATCTGCCCCAAACTTCACACGTTTGATAAGAGTCCTGCCCTAAACACATCTACATGACAAATTGAAGTTAAAGTAATAGCGCCATCTACTGTCGACAGGAAGTGACGTTTTACACTGTACATATTAAACAACATATTAAAAATGCCATTGAGCTCTAAACATGCTAGAAACATGCTAAAACATGCTAGCAACACTTATCTGAGTAATAAAGCGTGCTATTATCCCCACAATAAAGGACATTTTTGTAACTGACTTTGACATACTCCTCCTATACGTACTTAAATGCACATTGCCCACCGTGCTCTGTCTTCCTAAAGCCACCGGGTGGCGGTGGAACGGATGCGAGGGGCCTTTCAATGCTGCTTGCAGCTTTAATTTCATTTTGCATTCTTCAAAGTATAAAATCTTGTAATGCAACACAACAGCACTCATGTAACAGACATGTACAGTAATCTCTTCAATGAACATCACGTGTTTTGATATTCGAAATCAACACAACATGCATGCTTTTGCATTCCAATTGTAGATGTGTGTACAAACTTACTGACACCACGTGTGGCACTCAGGTCTGCTCTTTATTATTATTATTCACTTATGCCTTATTTCTGCGTTTCTGCTTTTTACTAGACCTCCTACGTCATCTTACACGTCACCAACATAATCTACATCCCCCTTCTTAATGATGAGTATATATATATATATATATATATATATATATATATATATAACAGTGAGCCCTTAGTTTTATCTGCTGTAGGTGCAGTAGAACTGGAAAACAGTGTACAACCTAACGTGTACCAAAATATGATACAACACTGCAAAACAGAATACAACTTTTAACATTGCAAAACAGAATAGGACATTGTTCCAACCCCTTTTTTAATTTATTTTTTATTGCAGGGCTGCTGCAATAGAAGTAGAGAGAACTCTCTAAGCTTATGTCGTGTAGTCTTTGTACCGGGGGTTGGGCTTTGATATTCTTCCTGAACGGGTGACAACTACGGGTGGTTCCTGCACCTGTTCCATTTGCGGCTGTTCGACATTAGGCTGGGGATCTGGCAGAGGTTCACTATCGGGGTTGAGTGGGGCCTATGTTGTTGTGGCTGGGTTGTATTGTTCAGGTGTGTGTAGGAGGTGGCGCCTGTTCCTCACATATGTCGCAACTGGACCTGGTAGCTGTTTGGCTGCGGTGCTCTTCCTATTACCGTCGCCAATCTGTCATATCCCCTACTCGTCTGTATTCTTACTGTCTGTCATGCTTGCGATGAAACCAAGGGTCTGGCTGATCTGTCATAATGTGTGTGTCTGTGTTTCTACCTTTGGCAAATACATAACCTTGGTCATGGGAATGAGAGTCATGGGAATTAGTGCACTGAGAAAGCATCCGCTGGGCTGGTGAGGGCAGCCCATCTCTTGGTATGTTGCGCAAATTGAGCAGTGCCGCATATACATCTGTACCATCACGTGCGGATTTTTCCAGCAGGTGTTTAGCTGAGCGTACAGCCCTCTCAGCTAGCCCATTTGATTGAGGGTAGTGGGGGCTGCTGGTGACATGGCAAATGTCCCATATGTGGGCAAATTCTTGGAACTCCCTGCTTGTGAAATATGCTGCGTTGTCAGTCATTAGCTGTTGAGGAGCTCCATGGGTGGCAAAGTGGCGCTTTAGCCTGCTTATGATGGTCGCGCTGGTCGCGTTTGGGAGTTGGTCTCTTTCAAACCAGCCGGATGTCGAAACCACATGGTTTCTCTGGCCCTGCGTTTTGCTGCTTCTAGGCCCGGGTGGCCCTGATGCAGCTGTCTGATATAATAGGGTTGCAGTGAGTGGGGAATGATGAAGCGCTGACCACGGAGCAATAGGCCATTATCAACCGTGAGTTTGTCTCTTATGGCATAGAACTGCCTGAGGTCATGTGGCAGCTTCTTTGATGAGACAGGCCAGCCCTCCGCAACGACCTCAGATAAGCGCCTGCACAGAGATGGTCTGCCTGTGTTTCCTGCCTCAGTTCCACAATTCTTCTTGAGGAAAGAACTTCCACTGTCATCACATCGTAGTCCTCACTAGTTTCAGCCCAGTCAGTGGAGGGCAGGTGTGCACGCGAGAGTGCGTCTGCTAGGTATAGCTCTTTGCCTCTCTTGTAAATGACATTGAGGTTGTAGGGCTGCAGCTTAAGCATCATCCTCTGAAGGCGTGCAGAAGCTGAGTGTAGAAGTTTTTTTAGAATAGTGATGAGAGGCTGATGATCAGTTTCGACAGTCACTGGATGGCCATATATGCAGTCGTGGAATTTCTGACTAGCGTAGACAAGGGCCAACAGCTCCTTCTTTATCTGAGCGTGGCGTGACTCAGTCTCTGTAAGTGCTCTTGAGGCAAACGCCACCGGTTTGTTGTTCTGGAGGCAGACAGCACCCAAGCCATGCTGCGAGGCATCTGCAGATAACACCACCGGCTGATGCACGTCAAAGTACTGAAGTACAGGAGGACTTGTGAGTAGTTCTTTGAGTCTGGTGAATGCTGCCATGTGGTGTTCCTGCCAACACCACTCTACATCCTGAAGCAGGAGTTGACGCAGGGGTGCTGTGGTTTCGCTGTAGCCCGGGATGAATTTTGACAAATAGTTTGTCATACCTAAGAACCTTTGGACTCCATGCTTGTCTGCTGGGGTTGGCATTGAACGGACAGCATCTGTCTTTTATAGGGTCGGACTTGCCCTGGTCAGTTAGAAGGTGACCCACATACGACACCTAATACACCCGAAAACGGCACTTGTCAGGGTTAAGCTTGAGGTTTACGGCACGTATTCTGTCCATGACCTGGCGGAGGCACAGATCATGCTTTTCTCTTGTGCTGCCCCAGACGAGGATGTCGTCAACCACGATTGCACATGGTTGTCCTTCAAAGAGCTGCTCCATACACCTTTGGGAAACTTCACTACCCGTGGATATCCGTAAGGCATTCGGAGGAAGGCATATCAACCCACTGGGGTCATGAAGGTTGTCAGCTTTGATGACTCCTCACTGAGTGGCACCTGCCAGAACCCACACTTAGCATCAAGGTGGCTGAACACCTTGGCTCCTGGCATGTCGGCGATCACCTGTTCCACTGTTTTCATGGGATGATGTGGCCTGAGGAGGGCTTTGTTGAGGTGGACAGGGTCAATACACAGTCTTACGGCACAATCTTTTTTTTACGTGCAGCCACCATAGACGAGACCCAGTCAGTGGGCTCCTGAACTGACTTAATGACTCCCAGTTCAGTCATTCTGTTGAGTTCATTGATTATTTTGTCTTTCATTGCCAATGGCACTCGTCTGGGAGCACATATTGTAGGGTGCACAGAGGGGTCCAAACGCATGTGATACACTACAGGCAGTTTGCCTATGCTGCTGCAGTCAAAGAGATCTTTATACTCTGTGAGCTCGGTTGGAGAGCCTTGTTGGAGATCGTGCACATTCGGTACCTGCTGCTTTTTTATCTCTTTGTTTCCTTTTTTAGACTGCTCATGTAGCATGCATATTTCGAAGTATAACTTTTTCATATAAAGTTAGATTTTTTCTTTCAACAGCTGTGTGCAGATGTTGTCATTGTGAATGCCACATTTTCTGGCTAGTGTCTTTAACATGGCAACGTAGGACTGGATTGTTTTATGTGGCTTCTGGTTCATTGAATTGAATCCATGTCTGCCCATAAATACATTCTTTACAGGCAGGCAGATTTCTTCAAATTTCTTTACCAGTACCTCTGAATCCTCCTCCTCCAAAGTGAACGTGTCATATTTATCTTGGGCATTGGGACCAGCGAGGTTGAGAAACGTGTATGCTCGCACTTTTTCAGTTACTGCTGAGAGACTGGCGTTGCTGTATATGCTCCATTCGCGCTTAAACTTAGTCCAATTGTCCGCAATGTTCTCGTCAAAGATGAGGGGGTCGATCTTACGAAGTCCTTGTGCCATCGTCACTTTAGGCTAACTTCTGACACCATGTAGATGTGTGTACAAACTTACTGACACCTCGTGTGGCACTCAGGTCTGCTCTTTATTATTATTATTCACTTCTGCCTTATTTCTGCGTTTCCGCTTTTTACTAGACCTCCTACGTCACCTTACACGTCATCAACATAATCTACACCAATGCATAAAACAACTAACTAATCTTGCTGTTCATTGAAGACATTACGTGTGTTGTTGCATTGCATTGCAAGATCTATATTACTATGTGCATTGGAGATAAACCATCTGTGCTGTTGCATTGCAATGCAAGAACCAACTTCCAATATTCATTGACGATATAACACACAATATGTACTATTGCAATGCATTGCATACTCAGTCTAATTTATTTCGCTGTGCGAAGAAGAAATATACTATAACATATGAGCTTTTGCATTGCAACGCATACAGAAGTAATTAAATCCCTTGTGTATTGAAGAAGTAGCACATGACATATGTGATGTTGCATTGCATGCACGATTTCAATTAATTCGTTGTGCATTTATTTGCATACAAAAGCTAAAAAGCCGTTGTGCATTAAAGAGATAACATATGACATGACCTGTTTCACTGAACTTTTATACAATAACTTTTTCCGTTGTAGACTGAAAAATGATGCATGTTTTTGTTGTATACAAGAACTAACTTATTCCGTTGTGCATTCTTCACGCATGTTGTATTACCCCTTCGGATATCACAATATGCCTGCTTTTGCATAGCAATGCATACAAGACTAAACTCATTCCGTTGTCCGTTGAAGAGATAACAAAAGCACTGTTTCATTGAACATACTCAATCTAACTGAATTTGTTGTGAAGTGAAATATAATATATTAAATATGCTGTCTTTCCTAGTATTGCCTAAAATAACTAACTTGTTTAGTTCTGCAATGAAGAGTATATTGCATTACATAAGAGCATAGAGCATAGAGCAAGAGCATAGCAACGCATTCAGAACTAATTCATTCCCCTTTGCATTTAAGAAGCAGCACATGTGATCTTTCATTGCAATCCATGCACGATATAAATTAATCCGTTGTGCATTTATTTGCATACAAAAGCTTACTTATTGCATTGTGCATTGAAGTGATACAACATATGTGCTTGGTGCACACAGGACTCTGCATGGAAGACACACAATGGGCACAATGGGGCACAATGTCTTGTAGGGCCCCACAACCCTGTACTTGCTCTGTACTTGTACTCTGCATAATGACAAATAAAGTTGAATCTGAATCTGAATCTGGTAACACCTCTAGCGAGCAACTAGCTGGTATACTAAGCAAACACATAGTGCCTCACCTTTACCAATCCAGTTATATGAATCAAATTCTTCCATATTTAACACACAAACACGAACACACACCCTTTCCTTCCTGTCTGTCTCTCTCTTCCTCTCCTGTCCTCCACTCCTCAGCTCTCCAGGGGCTGAAAATGTTGCAGTTCTAGGATACTATCCACAAACAAATTGCTTTTAACTTATGTGTGCAAAATTCCGAATTTGACGAATGTGCAGCAATTTGTACAAATAGAGACATTTTTGTGAATAAAATTTTTAATTTTGTATTAGTGATCATAATTTGCGCATGCAACAAAGGATGTAGCAGGTGACGCGTGCATTTATTGACGTCTTTTCTGCGTCAATCTCATTTGAGTGTATTCGGCTATGCTTAACGCGTAATTAAACGCGTTGAGTTGGCTAATCAGATTTTTTTGTACATAGTTGGCTATTGTTAGTATGATTTTTACTGTCTGTTAATAACACTGTCCATCTCTTTATGTGAAGGTTTGTATTAATTTCAATATGCGAGAGGGCAGAATAAGACAGGGAATTAAAGAATACATTGTAGTTCTCTACTAATTCATACTTTTCTAAAACGTTTCATAATGGCAATTAATTTATTTAGCAATTACACTAGTATTGTGCTAGTTTTGTTGCCAGTGTTGCTCAAATGCACGCGTACCTGCATGTGTTGGGAAAAGGGAGAAGAGCGAGTTCGGGAAAAGGCGGCTTCGAACTTGGGTCGAACGCGTCAAAAGGTTCATGCACCTCTCGCCTTACGCACTACGACACAGTAACTGTTTAACAATAAGAGTCTTTTTGTTCAAAACACAGGCACGTAGTGCAAATATATGCTCCGTTATCGTAAATGTTAAAAAAAGAAAAGAAAAAAAAATCTTCCCCTCGCTTGGGCCCCTGGGCCCGTGCCCATATTGCTCAGTGGGTAATACAATGCAACATCACACTTGTAATCTTTTCAATGTTTAGGAAAATGAGAAAGTTACTCATTAAATGAGTTACCCCTTAGGATATTACAACGCGCGGGCTTTTGCATTCCAATGTATTAAACACCTAACTATTATTATGTGCATTGGAGATAAAACATCTGTGCTGTTGCATTGCAAACGCATACAGGAATGAACTTATTCTGATGTTCATTGAAGAGATAACACACAATATATGCTCTTGCAGTGCATTGCAAACTCAAACTTATTTCGCTGTGCAATGAAGAGATCATGCATAACATATCAGCTGTTGGTATGCAACACATACTGAACTAATTAATTCCCTTGTGCATTGAAGAAGTAGCACATGACATATATGATTTTACATTGCATTGCATGCACGATATAATATAATCCGTTGTGCATTTTTCTTTGCATAAAAAAACTAACGTTTTCCTTTGTGCATTAAAGGAGATAACATAACAAATGCCCTGTTTCAAAGAACTTAATACAAGAACTAACTTATTCCATTGTGCATTCTTCACGCATGCTGTGTTACCCTTTCGGATATCACAATATGCCAACTTTTGCACAGCAATGCACACAAGAATTAAACGATTTCAGTTTTGCATTTAAGAGATATTGCATTACATATGAGCAGTTGCATCTCAATCATTTGATAACTGTAAGAAAAAATGAAGTGGACGTGGAAGATCTCAAAAATGAAGTTTATTACAGCATAGCAGTAGCAAGGTAGGCTACACGAAGCACCTTGGGTTCACCGGCGTCAGAATGAACTCAGAACATCAAAATCTTGAACCTTTTATCCTGTTACAGTTTACATTTAATGTAAATGAAGTTGCTTTTGTTGTAACAGCTGTGGTCTGTATGATAATGAAGTTGAGACACTCCACTGTCTGAGAAGGTTCTCTGTGCCCCACACCCATTCCCATTCTACAATTGACTAACATTTGCTCAGGCTGTGATCAACCCAAATGGGGAAGAAACGAATGTTTTCCATTGTGCATTGAACAACTAACTCATTCTTTTTGCATTGAAAACATAAAATAAAAGCAGAGTACTTGCTTTATTTCATGGTATACAAAAAAACGGACGTATTCCACAGAAGTTAGATCTTGCAACGCAAGTTAGCATGCGTTAGATTTATGCATTGGAATGGAAAGGAACACGGTTGTGATATCCGAAAGGGATGTTCATTGAAGAGATACCACACAATATGTGTGTCAGGGATCACAGACGAATCAGACAAGATGGTAAGTTTAGTGCTTTTAATTTGCAGGAAGAATCGCAGTCGAAGATAACAGGAGAGTAAACAATAACTAAGGATGGCTGGCGCGAAACAGACGTTCCGAAGCTTTACGAGATCCCGAAGCAAAGATGATTCGAAACACTGATCCGAAGCGTGATTCAAAACTCCCACGTCACGTGACAACGGCTAAATGAAGCGTCTAAGTGTTTCATCAGGTCGAGTGCTCCGCCGAATCAGGGTTTCATTGATTGGTCGGTTCGGGAACAAATCACACAATCACACAGTATAAAAGTTTTGTCAACACATTTTCATATCGTGGGTTTTTGTGAGAGGAGTTTGGTTTTGAGATAGCGGATTTTTGGTGATATAGTGACATTTATAGTGCGATTTGTTTAGTTATATTTAGGATTTAATTTACATTTACACATTGACTTAGAGACACAAAGAGTACATATAGTGACACATTAATAGATGCATTGATAGAAATATGTATATATATATATATATATATATATATATATATATATTAATAGATAGATACATCTTTACAGATACATATGGATTATTAGATAGATAGGCTACATATAAAATAGATAGATAGATAGATAGATAGATAGATAGATAGATAGATAGATAGATAGATAGATAGATAGATAGATAGATAGATAGATAGAAATGGAGGCTCCACAGAAGAGATGCCGTACATCTGTGGTGTGGGAGCATTTCCATTTGGAAACCCCAAATAAAGTGAGATGTGTGTATTGTGATCGGCAGCTAGCCTACTGCAACAATACATCATCCATGATGCGCCATTTGAGGAGCATTCATCCTGCCATTCTGCAGGGTGCAGAGGATGGTAGTGTTCCCCCTGTACCAAGGCCTGCTACTGACACTGCTGGGCCATCTAAGCAAGGTATGCATTGTTTGAAATATAGGCTAATTATAAGTGAAATATAATAACTAAGTGTTGGGCCATTGTTTAGAAAGGCCATGGAGTAAGACATGCCTAACATCCCAATCACAACTGCCAATCACTTTAAAAACAAATGTTGTCAATATAATATTATACTTTGTGAATAAACATTTTATATGTCTACATATGAGTACCCAATCTACAGCCAAGACATCATTTTGTTTTTTTGTAATTGTTGTATTTCTATAATGCACTTTATCTTTCTCTGCACACTGAGCATAAATATTCATAACATAACCTTGTTTAGGAAGGTTTCCAAATGAACCAGTAGACTACTTTCACGGTAGGCTACTATTTTTCCAATATATTTGTCTGAAAGTATGTTTTATCTTCTCTTTTAAAAGGCAGACAGAGGGAATTTGATGAGGCTCTTCTGAACATGGTGGTGAAGGATCTGCAGCCCTTCACCATCGTGGAGGATGAGGGTTTCAGGGCCTTTGTGAACAAGCTTGATCCAAGCTATGTCCTCCCATCCCGGAAGGTGCTTAAAACAATGGTCAGCGAAAGGTACAACACAACCAAGGAGAAGACAATGGAGGACCTACAAAAGGCGGAATTTGTTAGCCTTACGGCTGACATGTGGTCTTCCATTAATATGGATGGATATCTTGGTGTAACATGCCATTACATAACACCAGAGGCAACAATGGCAACTGTTTTACTGGGTGTAAGGAGGTTTTACCAAACCCACACAGCCCAGCATCTCATGGAGGCTAAAGCCTTGCTAATGGCTGAGTGGGGAATAACCTCCAAAGTTCACTGCATGGAGACTGACAATGCATCCAACATGATCCTAAGTGCCCAGCTACTCAACCTTCGCCATGTCCCATGTTTTGCTCATAATTTGAATTTGATAGTGAAAAAGGCCCTGGATCAAACCCCAGTCATCAATGAAATTCGCCAGAAAGCCAGAAAGATAGTGGGGTTGTTCAGATCCAGCTGCAAAGCAAAGGACAAGCTTGTGGAGATGCAGAGCTTGATGGGCAGACCAAGTCTGAAAATGATACAGGAGGTTGAAACGAGATGGAACAGCACATTCGACATGCTACAACGCTTGTATGAGCAACGTGAGCCAGTGGGTGCTGCACTTGCCAAGTTAAACAGTGATACTGCTCCCCTGACAAGTCTTGAGTATGACATTATTCAATAGTCATTGACACTTCTTCAACCATTCAAACTAGCAACAACAGAGATGTCAGAGGAACAGAGAGTGTCTGCTTCAGAGCTCATACCATTGTACAGGATGTTGCAGCACAAGCTTGCACAGAAAAAAGGAAATGCAACGCAGGAATCAACTGTACAATTAGGTAGGACACTATGACCATACGTGTAATTGGCCATAACTCTCATATTGTTGTCATTATTTTAATTAATATGGTTTTCTCTTGTGTTGGCTTATAGGCTCACATCTACAAGAAGGTCTGCACTCCAGATGTGGAGGGTACGAGACTTTTAGAGCCTTGGCACTGGCTACACTGCTGGACCCAAGGTTTAAAAATGTGGCTTTTGGAAATCCTGCCAAAGCCCTGGATGCTGAAAAGCACATCACACTGGAGTGTGCTTCACTGATGCGTTCAAACACAACTCCTGGTGAGTTTCAGTCTATGTTATCTTATGTAATGTGATTCATGAAATTTATACTTCATATGTGTTGTCAGTTTATGATTTGTTACTAATTGCCGTTTTCTTTTAATTCAGAACCACAAATGTCAACATCAGGCCCATCATCATCAACACCAGTTGAAACACAAGACAGTTTATGGGAACATTTTGACAATCGTATCCGTGAGACCCAGATGATACACAATCCTACAGCTGATGCCACAGTGGAAGTGAAAAAATACCTCAGCGATGCGTTTTTGCCCAGAACTCATGATCCTCTAACTTACTGGAAAGAGAGAGCAGTAATCTTTCCTCATTTGTATGTCCTAGCTAAAAAATACCTTTGTATGCCAGCAACAAGTGTCCCTAGTGAGAATTTTTTCAAAGGCTGGAGAAATTATCTGTCAAAAAAGTAGGCTGAGTCCTTCAACAGCAGAGAAATTAATATTTTTGAATAAAAATCTACAGGAAAGGGAGACATTGTGGCTTGATTTATTTTTTATTAATATTCATTTTTCATGACAAATCACATTATGCAATGTGAAGAGACTACAGGTTACAAGCTTCATATATTACAAAAATACAATAAAAAAAAAAACCACATTTTTTTATTAGCTCTTTGTAAAGGTTGTTTCAGATCAACACCTGCAAGTGACCACTAGGTGTCACCGTGGAGACGGGTTTCGGATTGATTCGAAGCCTCGAAACAAAATGACACATTTGCTTCGACTGTTTCATTGCTTCACGAAGCCTCGATCTGACCATCACTAACAATAACACAGAAACGTAAAGGATGCTTAGCTGGAGTTTAATAGTCCTTTTCTCTCTCTCTTTTGCAGATGTCACTGAAGATGGACGGGTCTTTGACAGATGGAAGACATAGCAACACAGGTAGGAATGCAGGTAAGTGATCAGGGAGTCTGTGTGTCATGGAATGACAAGACCAGTGACTGCAGTGAGAGTGTATATTATATAGTCATTGCTGGTGATGGGATACAGGTGACGGTGATTAGTAGTCCGGGGATAATGAACGGGGAAATGTCTGATTGGATGAGAGAGAATGAGTGGGAGGTGCTGAAGAGTGTGATGGAGATGGAATCCTGACAATATGCTGTTGCATTGCACTGCATACTCAATTGAGCTCAATCTAGTTGATACGTGCACTGCATACTCAATCTAGCTCAATCTAGTTGATACGTGCAGTTAAGTATTAAATAAAAAAAGCTATCTTTCCTAGCATTCAACTAATTAATTCCATTGTGCATAGAAAACATAACTCTGCACATTGCACAAAGGAATAAATTAGTTCGATTTCAACGAAACACTGAATTTGTCATAAATTCACTGTTTCGTTAAAATCTAACTAATTTATTCCTTTGTACAATGAATGGTGATTCATAAAATAAATAAATTATTGACTTGTGCACTAAAGAACAACATAATTATGCACTGTTTCTTATGTTTTTTCAGCCATCCAGTAGTTAAAATTTAAATTTTAAATTTTAAAGAATCAGAGAATCCTTGAACTTGATCTTTCTATATATATACTCATAGACTCCTTCAGATGTTTCATCAGCCAGACAGTATTCCGTATTTGATCTATTGAACACATTTCTGGCTACATTCAAACATTCAAAATACTCCTTTGAATGTTTCATCAGCCAGAGAGTAGTCCATATTTGACCTACTGTATGAACACATTTCTGGCCTTCTGTGCATTCTCATTGACTTCTTCTGATGTGTCATCAGCCAGACAGTGGTCCATATTTGACCTATTTAACATATATTTCTGGCCAAAGTCTCATCAAAGGCAAACTTACGATGCATTCTCATAGACTTCTTTTGATGCTACATCAATCGTTTATTAGTCCACATTTGACGTGAACACATTTATGGCAAAAGAGTCTTTTGACTTGAACTTGAACTTTCTAAGCATTCTCATAGACTCCTTCTGATGTTTCATCAGCCAGTCAGTGGTCCATATGTGACCATATTTAACATATTTCTGGCCAAAGTCTCATCAAAGGCTAACTTACTATGCATTCTCATAGACTTCTTTAATGTTAAATTAACAATATATTAGTCCTTATTTGACCTATTGAACACATGTCTGGCCAAAATGTCCTCTACATTAAACTTTCTAAACATATAGACTTGTTCTGATGTTTCTTCTGGCATCCAGTAGTTCAAATGTGACATTTTGAACATATTTCTGGCCAAATCCTTGAACTTGAACTTTCTATACATACTCAGACACTCCTTTGAATGTTTCATCAGCCAGACAGTAGTCAATTTTTGACCTAATGAACATATTTCTGGCCAAAGTCTCATCAAAGGCTAACTTATACGTTATGTTCTCATAGACTTCTTTTGATGCTACATCAACCATATATTAATCCACATTTGACCTATTGAACATATTTATGGCCAAAGAATCTTTTGACTTAAACTTGAACTTTCTACACAGCAAAAACCCCAGTGTTAAATGAAGTCTCCTGGGAGTTTATTTGGCTCCAGCCTCAAGAGTGTTAAGTGTTAAAATATGAGTGTTAAATTAACACTCAAGAGCGTTAAGTTAATAAGCTAATTAAGTGATCAATTGAGTGATGATTGACCATTATTGAAGACACCTGATGTTAACAAGCAGAATCGCTGAAAGAGAAAATATAATTTTAAGTCACCATTATGTTGATCAGTGTTTGCTTTAGTTGGCCAGTTGACCTTTACATTATTAACATTAGATTTTGTTTGGCTGTTGTAACTAAGCTATGATAGCTAGATGAACAAAGAGAAAATGTGATTTAGTTAAGTTTGAGCATAAATGCATAATAACCTGAATCTTTAAACTAATTTAGAGAGTTAGGATTACAGCAGCCCTTTAAATTTATAGCTTGTGGTTTTCAGCATTTTCAGTATAATCAAAAATATTTATTTAAAGTTGTTCTGAATAAAAGACATTGAACTTTTTATTTATTTAGACACACTTGACATCAATAATCAGCCAGTGAATCTCAACAATGGTGATGATAATAAAGCATGTTGCAGTGCATTCTGGGTGCCACCAATCAAAACTCATCCATTACTCCCATCATGCATTGCGGTATGAATAAATTATGATCTGAATTGTCTTAGTAATTCCCTTTTCCTAATTGAATATTCTTTTTGTCACCATTGTTGAGATTCATACGCTGATTCTTGATGTCTGTGTGTGCCTAAAAGAAAGATTTTTTTTATCAGAACAACTTGTAAGAAATCCCTTTTATTACTGTATATTGTCACTGGATCATATGTTGTAGATTCACTGTGATGCTGTAATCACAGTCAATAATATTATCAATAATATACTTTTAAATGAGAGATTAAGCTCTAAATAAGTTCAGGGATTCAGGTCAAACGATGATTATGTTGAAACATAACCACCAACATCTGATCACCTTTTCTTTTTGTTCATCTGTCTGTTATAACTCAATTACAACAGTAAAATCTAAAGTTAATGATTTAAGGGTCAACTGGCCAACTAAAGCAAACACTGATCTTCATAATGGTGACTTAAAAAAATAGATTTTCTCCTTCAGTGATTCTGCTTGTTAACATCAGATGTCTTCAATAATGATCAATCATCACTCAATTGATCACTTAATTAGCTTATTAAAGTTAACGCTCTTGAGTGTTAATTTAACACTCATATTTTAACACTTAAAATTGAGTTTTTGCTGTGTATGCATTCTCATATAGACTCCTTCTGATGTTTTAATCAGTTGTTCAAATATTACTTTTTGAACCTATTTTTGTCCAGAGAGTCATTGATATTTCTATAAATACTCATATTTGACCTACTTATCTATGATATTTCATCAGCCAGACAGTGGTCCATATTTGACCTACTTAACATATATCTGGTCAAAGTCTTATCAAAGGCTAACTTATATCCATTCTTATAGACTCCTTCTGATGTTTCCTCAGTAGTTCAAATATGACTTTTTGTACATATATCTGGCCAGAGAATCCTTGAACTTGAACTTTCTATACATACTCTTACACGCCTTTGAATGTTTCATCAGCCAGACAGTAGTCCATATTTGACCTACAGAACATATTTCCGGACAAAGAGTCATCAAATGTTAGTAGTTCTTACCGGACACCATGTGTCAAAATGATTGATGACTTCCGGTTGACCTTTGACCTTTTCCGGCCCCGCCTTTTCCGGGTGTGCATCCGGTATCTATAGATAAGGATTGACCTATTGACCCCACCCATCCAATCGATTATGTGTTTTGACAGGTTGTGCATCCGCCCTCTATTGTTAAGGGTCAAGCAGTTGACCCCGCCTATCCGATCAATGAAATGTTTTGACCATCTGGCCTCTATTGATAAGGGTTGTGGTGTTGAGCTATCTGATCAATCAAGTGTTTTGACATTCCAGAGGCCATTGTGGTTTCCTGTGTAATGTGAGAGGAAAAAAGTCAGTGTCACAGGCTGTCCCTCAGTATGTGTGTCACAGACGCTCCCCCTACCTCTGCAAGTGTGGCATTCCAGAGGCCATTGTGGTTTCCTGTGTAATGTGAGAGGAAAAAAGTCAGTGTCACAGGCTGTCCCTCACCTCCCCTCTGTATGTGTGTCACAGACACTCCCCCTACCTCTGCAAGTGTGGCATTCCAGAGGCCATTGTGGTTTCCTGTGTAATGTGAGAGGAAAAAAGTCAGTGTCACCGGGTGTCCCTCTGTATGTGTGTCACAGACGCTCCCCCTACCTCTGCAAGTGTGTCACGAGGGTTCTTGCCTACCCCTCCATGTCTGCTCTGATATCTGAAACAATGTTATATAAACAGGGTCTATCGTTTAAAATATTATTCAAATGAAAGCAGAGTTGAAAAACATACTGATCTTTATAAATGAAATGTTTATAAAATAATTTAACTACAGTTGAAAACGTATAGTTAAAATGGTGTAAATGAAATGGTTATAAAATAATTTAACAGAGGTTGATTGTTTAAAATATTATTCAAATGAAACTACAGTTGAAAAACATACTGATCTTTATAAATGTATAAACGAAATGATTATAAAACAATTTAGGGTTGAAAACGTAGTGTTAAAATTGTATAAATGAATGTTTATAAAATAATTTAACAATAGTTGAAAACGTATAGTTAAAATGGTGGAAATGAAATGGTTATAAAATAATTTAACTAAGGTTGAAACATACTATTCTTTATAAATGTATAAATGAAATGGTTATAAAATGGTGTAAATGAAATGGTTATAAAATAATTTAACTATGGTTGGAACATACTATTCTTTATAAATGTATAAATGAAATGGTTATAAATAATTTAACTAAAGTTGAAAACATATAGTTAAAATGGTGTAAATGAAATGTTTATAAAATAATTTAACTAAGGTTGATCGTTTAAAATATTATTCAAATGAAACTAGAGTTGAAAAACATACTGATCTTTATAATTGTATAAATGAAATGTTTATAAAATAATTTTACTATAGTTGAAAACATAGCTAAAATGGTGTAAATGAAATGTTTATAAAATAATTTAACTAAAGTTGAAAACATACAGTAAAAAGAGTATAAATTAATTGGTTATAAAATAATTTAACTGTATGGTTGAAACATGCAGTTAAAAGTTGTAAAACAAAAAAACAGTGTTTCTCACGAATGAGTTTACAATGGTGTAAATGAAATGGTTATAAAAGTAAACAGTCGTGACTACTGTATCTTTAAGAGTAAAAGCACCGTGTCTCTATGTATGCTTATCAGTGTGTGTGTGTGTGTGTGTGTGTGTGTGTGTGTGTGTGTGTGTGTGTCACGATGTCAAAGCAGTAAACAATCTATCTCTGATACACACGGATGAATAGGTATTTGTTTAAAAACACTAATGCGGACATTTACCTGTCCGTTTGACAGCTTTGATTAAATTACGACACTACGGTTACGATCTGTTTCGTAACGATAGCGATAGCAACATCATGGATGCAAAGTTATTCCTTATGCAATACCGCCATCTAGTGGCGAAAGAGTACTGTTTTTCACCACGCGCTACAGGTGTATAAATAAAGCTTGGATTCCAGCCAAACGCTAAAAACATTTGTCAACCACGCTTGTCAGGCGACCATCAGCGCTCACCTTCGCCAAGATGCAAAAAAGTAAGTGTTTATATGTTATATTAATATACTGTTTTTATACATTAGGAATAATTTATTACTGGTTTAATCATTGGTCGAGTAGTTGTTGGAGTTATAGAATTGTTTTTTATTTAAAAGATTGTTTTAACTATATTATTTTTATCTGATGTTTTTAACTGTTTTCTATGCTATTGTTAGCTTTTATCAGTTATTTGTATCGGCTATCTGTTATTTTTATCCGCTGTCTGATGTTTTTAACTGCTTTATCTGCCATTGCACCCATTATCTGCTATCTGTTATTTTTATCCGACGTTTGATGATGCTGGATACATCGGTTAAAATCTCTATCATTGTTACGATATTAATTTAATACATGCCCAAGGCTTTTATTATGAAAAGACTAGACCTTCCTTAATGTAGATTGACTGTATAGTTAGCATGCTACAATGTTTGACTGTATAGTTAGCATGCTACAATGTTTTTCTATGTTCGACAATAAACAGAGACAAACATTTTTTTTTCTTACCTTAATAGTTTCCCATATACTATCGCGGGTCTAGACCGATCTCATTTCGATGTCCTATTATAGTTCTTGGCATGGCTTATATCATCTGTATGCTAACTGTGGTTTATGTTCTATTGATTCTATGAGTCGTTGTATGACAAACTAGTTTTTCTGCAGTCTACATGGTTCTGAAGTTAGATTGGTTTGTTTTCGCGATGTTTTAAAACCTAAAAGCCTGTTTTAACACTGTCTGAAAGTTAATGTTGTTGTTGTTAGTGTCTTAAAACTGGCGCCACATAGCATCCCTTAGCCACGGGCATGTGTGTACTTCATCCTGATTTGTGAAATGGGTCCATCTAGTGGTTGTAACTGGTATGACATGCTGATTTGTGAAATGGGTCCATCTAGTGGTTGTAACTGGTATGACATGCTGATTTGTGAAATGGGTCCATCTAGTGGTTGTAACTGGTATGACATGTTGATTTGTGAAATAGGTCCATCTAGTGGTTGTAACTGGTATGACATGCTAATTTGATTTTAGGATCTAATCTTTTTTTAACATATTTTAATTCTTTTCATGACGGTGAGAGTGCAGGACCGTGTGATGAACCTTTGAGAAAAGTCAGAAAGACCGACGGTTCCAGCACGTCCGATACCACGCCATCCACACCGCTTGCCGTACCACCCCCCAGTCGTATCACACCGCATGCCGGTTCTCCTTCCGTCCCTCTGGCCATTCTACCTAACACCCCACCGGCTACTCCGCCTGCCATTACCCTTGTTAGCTTGGCTATCAACCGGTCTGCTGGTCCATCTACCAGTCGGACATGCAACTATCATCTCAGTCCTAATACGACAGTGTTTTACGGTAAGACTTACTACATTATCGGAAGTTTAAAAATCTTAATTGAACAAGACGATTATGATTTTGTTATTTTTCTACACAATAGGTTCGAGCGGAGAGCATAATGATATGACGGATTGGAATAGCGATCAACTGGAAGCATGGTCCTGTGGTTTTTGGGTGAGCGGGGTCGACGACGAGGTATCGGTCATAAAAACCAATCAGACTATAGATGAAAACAACTGCTTTCACCAATCGTCGGAAGATCAAGGGCATATCGCTGCTGAAGAAGTAGTACCAGTGACTCGCCCGGCTGATGATGAGCATCCTACCCCTCTGATGCATGCGCTTATTGATTCAGTAGAATCATTGAGACAGCAGTTTCGTGATGCACACACCGATACACAAAACCGTTTAGAGACATTCCATGCTGAGCTTCGCAACGCACATATTGAAACACTTGGTAGAATAGAAACACTGCAAGTTTAGGTTTGTGATGTGCAGATCGAAACACATAGTAGATTATCCTCATTTAGCAGAGATCTTCGCAATTCTCAGCAGGAGATACATGACAGAATCGATACGCAAGATCGATTTATTCGAAATTTGGGTGACGAAATTTTTCGTCGTGTCAATAGAAACAAGCACATGTTCGCCGAATTCCATCGCGAACTGATACTATTGATTCATCATCTTCTTCTCATTCTCCTTGAACAGTCGGATGAGTAAAATAGAGCTGTGTTAAATAGAGCTGTGTTATCAAATCACGCATTTCATTTATTTCTATTTCATGTATGCTTTTTCATACTTTTTACATATACTCCGATTTTGTACTATTTCGCGTATGCTTTTTATATTTCATATTTTGGTCTGAAATCTAAAACGGTTGAGGGCAAGTTCTTTGACTTCAAGAAAGAACTACACGAGTACGGTGTTAACGACGTCGTCTTATTACGTGAAGGATGTATGAAATACAGGGAGTCTTTCATACATTGCACCCAACTCGACCCTTTTTCGTTCACGACGATCGCCGGCTGTTCGATGGGGCTCTTCAAAACACATTATCTCACCAGAAACACGCTCGCCCTCACTCATAACAAAGCGCACGTCCATCAGTATAAGACTTACTCAAGCGGTGCGATAGAATGGGTCGAGTATATAAAGACTCGAAACGTAGACGTTCACCACGCCTTAAACCACGGCGAAGTATCGATCGGTAAGTACTTTTTAGATGGATTCTATGAACACGATGGTATTCGACACGGTCTAGAGTACGCGGGTTGTATTTTCCATGGTCATTGCTGTCGCTTTACACCTCATCAGACGCATCCCTTGTCCGGAGTACCCTACGGGGTTCTCAGGAACCAGTTTGAGGATAAGATCGAAATTCTGCGGAACGCGTACGGTTTGCAAATCGAAGTTCTTTGGGAATGCCAATGGACCGATATGAAAAAAACCGACCCGTCCGTGATCGAATTTATGACTGATTATTCCGCGCCAGAGAGATTGAACCCGTGAGACGCTCTGTACGGCGGGAGAACGAACGCCTATAAACTCTATCACAAAGTGACCGGTGATGAGAAAATAAATTATCTGGACTTCACCAGTCTGTACCCGTATTGTCAGGCGAGGAAAAGCTACCCGATTGAACACCCCCCAAATCATTTTCAAAGATTTTGAACCGATTGAAAATTATTACGGCCTTATCAAAGCGACCATGTACCCTCCCCGCAAATTACTGCACCCGGTTCCCCCTTACAGATGCCAAGGAAAACTCATGTTTCCCCTTTGTGCCGCGTGTGCTCACGACCAAAACCAGACCACGAGCTGCAACCATACAGATAAGGAAAGAGCGCTCTCCGGTTGTTGGGTCACTATCGAGCTTTTAAAAGCCATCGAGAAGGGTTATGTGGTAGCCAAGATAGACGAGGTTTGGCATTTTCCACAACAGTCTGACACGTTGTTCGCCGAATATGTAAAAACGTTCTTGTGTTTGAAACAGCAAGCGTCGGGCTACCCTTCGAATGTTGTCACGGATGCTGAGAAAGAGACTTATATTCGTGACTATTTTGAAAAAGAGGGGATTCAACTCGACCCTGAAAAGATCAAGTACAACGCCGCCCAGAGGGCAATCACAAAATTAATTCTGAATAGTTTGTGGGGGCGCTTCTCTTTAAGACAGAACTTGCCTCAAACGACTCTGGTGAGCGACCCCGAAGATTTCACCAGAATTGTTTTTGGCAATACCGACACATTGACGTATTTCTCATTCATCGCAGAAGACGTAGCTCTCGTCCAGCATAGAAGAGGACGTTTGCAAGGCACGCGATGTGAATGTTTTTGTAGGGGCCTTTACTACCGCACACGCCCGACTGGAATTGTACGAATTGATGGATAGACTCTGCGACCGACTGTTATACTCTGACACAGACAGTGTCGTATTTGTGTCTAGGGAAGGGGACTGGGAGCCTCCGTTGGGGGATTATTTAGGGGATCTTACTAGCGAATTAGACGATGATGACCATATAACGGTCTTTTGCTCGAGCGGGCCCAAATCGTACGGTTTTGAAACTGTCAAAGGTAAATCGTGCATGAAGGCTAAGGGGATAACCCTGAATGCTAAAAATTCCCAAGCTATCTGTCTCGAATCCCTGATTGGTCTGGTTGACAGCTATGTGACGTCGCATGATAGATCCAAATACATCCTGGCTCAGACGGAAGACATTGTGAGGAATAAAAAGTCTCTCACACTGTACAACAAATCAGTCGTTAAAAGGTTTAAGGTGGTCTATAATAAACGTAGGCTTCTGTCTGATTTCACCACATTTCCTCATGGCTACTGATCAGATGATGCATAGAGGGGGTCAGGATGTTTCCGATTTTGATTTCAGACTTCAACACCCTTTCAGTTGTGTCGTGAGTGGGCCTTCCAACTCTGGAAAGTCATATTTTATAAAGCTTTTGTTGGAAAAAGGTTTGAATATCATTTCCATGAAAATTGAAAACATTGTTTGGTTGTATGATTGCTGGCAGACTTTGTATGATGATTTACTTCAATTGTACGACATTAAATTTGTGCAAGGAATACCCCAGACTCTGAATGATGATGATTTACTGCCTGTCACCAAGACGAACTTGCTCGTGGTGGATGATTTAATGGAGCAAGCTAGCGGCAACGTGGAACTTCAACGTGTTTTCACCCAATACTGTCACCACCGCAATCTCAGCTCTATCTATATAGTGCAAAATTTATTTGCCCAGGGTAAGTCCAGCCGAACCATAAGCTTAAACGCCAATTATATTATTCTGTTTAAAAATCCACGAGACGTCAATCAAGTGGCGATGCTAGGACGTCAAATGTACCCGGGAAACACAAAATACTTTATGGAGTGTTATCACGACGCTGTCGATCGGGCTTTCGGCTACCTAATGATAGACTATAAAGCGAAAACTCCGGAGCAGTACCGTCTCAGAACAGGATTACTTTCCGACCGTCAAGTGGTTTATATTCCGAAAAAAAGAAGAACGCTATAAATCAGCATGTCTGCCAGACTTTGTAAACATTTGCCTATGTTAAAACTGTTACATAAAGCCAGTCCTAAACAGAGACGTCTTATTTTACAATCGGCGTCCGACGAATTCATTTTAGCGCTGTGCGAAGTGGCTCTTAACATCCTCTACGGTACCATCCCGGTCAATAAGCAACAGTATCGAAAGTTGAAAAAGAGAAAAGCCGAAATCAAATTTGTAGTCGATTAAAAAATTGGCATAACTGCTAAGAAACGAGTCTTTAACCAGAAGGGCGGATTCCTGTTGCCACTCCTAAGCGTCACAGTGCCCTTTATTACAAGTTTAATAGCAAATCGATAGGATGGAGTATGCAGAGAAGATGTATTTAGTTCCGCACCATCAACTGGATAAGATGAAGAGTGAAACCCCCCGCGAGAACATTAAACGGAGCGTAGAGAACGATTTGGATGACGCCATAAGAGATATTCTACGTCGTACAGACTTGAATCCGTATGAAAAAGCCAAACTTTACACCAATACCCTTACCAGGTTTTTGAACATCGTTTAACAAGGCGATCATGAGAGTAGCGTTTTAACGCTTTCGTTACCCATTACTGATTCCGGTCATAAAGATGAAACAGAGGGGGGTGCTGCTGGTGCTATCGTTGAAGACGGCAGAGCTGTGGGGGAGGATATTGGCGATGAAGTTCTGAAGAATGTCCCTTCGAGAAGCATGAAAAACAGCAGATACATATTAGACAAGATGTCTAAAGCTAAAGGTCTAAGCGCATGGAACGAATCGGGCGAGTTTGTGTTCAGGGGCAACACCGTACGAGGGTCACACATGGTTGATTTGTTAAAAAATGTTACGGCCCCTCAAAAGTGAAGATTCAAAATTTCAGCTTTTAATATTATTTTATTATTAAATATTATGTATCTGTATTATTATTCTTTATTAATATTCATAATCAGTTGTATCATCTTATGAAGTTTCAAAAGCATGAGTTTGAATGCATGAGGGAACTATAGATAGCATGGATCCATGGGAGGATCATATGTCAGACAGGGGGAAGCTATATTTTGCTATGGGGTGTGTACAATGTAACATGTTCGACTGATGTAAGTGCATCACAGATGTAAACAACAAGGATAGTTCTTAATATGGAAGTAAATTGTGACATGTTAAACATAACGTGTACGTATGACATACGTTCTAATTTTAAGAAGCTCAGAGCAACATGTTTTGTTACCTTACAAGGAAGCTGTAAGACTCTCTGTGATGTATAAAAGCTCAATCTTACTGTACTACCTCAGAGAAACACGGAAACGCATAGACCTGGCATGAATACAACATCTTGAAGTTTCTCTCCTGACATATAAGAATAAAATCTTTCTTGGCAAGATAACTGGTGTCTGGTCCCGTAAATCAAATAATAACGGGGAAACAAAAGAGGCTTTAATTCCAAGTCTACATTTGGCGTCACGACGAACAGGATTGCATCTTCAGGCATTTGTCAATCATTCAAGGTAAGACTTTTTCTATTCTAAATAATTCTAAGTCTGCCTGATGATTGGACATTGACTGAAACTGCTTAAAAGAACTGTGTTATTTAAAGTACCAGTTGTTTTGCCAATGAATATATGTGTCAGAAAAAAAATAAAATAAAAATAATTTAAATAATTAGAATGTGGCTTATTTGAGTTGCTCTGGTCAGTAAACCTCTGAATATTGAATGATGCTGGGGAAGTCTTTTTCATTTTTGAAAAAATTGTAGAAAGTGGATCTTTTTTAGGAAAAAGACCATCTTAGTCAAATTTTGGAAATAGCTGTAAGGCGATTTAGCAATTAGCTTGTAAGGTGGTTGGAATATGGCGAGATTGCGATAAAGGGCAGATTTATCTCTAAAATATATCCAATACACAAAGAATCGTTTCAGAAGAAGACGAGGATAGTGTGACAAGCAGTGATTTATAGCGGTTTACAGTGGCGGGTCTGTGCTTGAAGTTAGTACAGTGCAGTATAAAAAAAAATACAAATAAACCCTAAAACGTAAATACGCAGAGGATTGAACCCTTAGAAGAAGGGTATCAATGGAATAGATGCTAGAATTGCATGCATTCTGATTTTGACAATAAAGCTGTTCAGTGTTTGGAGGAAAAGACTGATCTGAGAGCGACTTTAATGTGTGATATGTATGTGTATATATATATATATATATATATATATATAAATTAATCTGAATTAAGACAAACAAAAAAGAAAAACAGAAAATATTAGAGTTGTTTTTTGTTTTGTGTTTCCCAACCCCTTCTTTGTTCTTGAGAAATTAGAACAGGTGGAAAGTGAGAAAAGCAGAGGGCCTCCCCTGGAATTCACACACACACTCCCTCACAAAAATAGCCCTGCTGTTTGAGCACACAGACACAGAGTGACAAATAATTTGCAATGGCAGAAAGTGGATTTAACTTGGTACTTAAAAAGAAAACAGAAAAAGCAAGCTAAGTTTTTGAAAAAAGGACTGGACTTTAACACATCTATGGATGTGCAGTTAAGCTGGCTTGAGTCCCAGAAGGACTCTATCAAGTCAAAAGTATTTCCAATCCTCGCCGCACATTGGAATTTGAAACAAGGTGGAATTTGTTGTGGTATCAATGGGTGCCCAGTCCCACTTGTTGAAGCAATGAAGCCTCAAATTGAAGCATATAACAAATTGAACAAAATTATGTCTATTAAATGTTCAGATGGAGAAAATACAACCAATGATGATTCATTTGATCCAGATTGGACAAATATAATAACTGAAGCTGAAAAGAAATATTCACAAGCACCAGTGAAATCTGCGACAACTGTAACGCCTCCTCCTTAAAACCCAATTTATCCAATTTTGCCTGAACAATATACAAATTCATCTAAACCTCTGACACAGCCTCAAGCTTCGAGATCAAATGGAGGTCCAGTTGACAAAATGTATATTGCATCTGTACAAGCAGCTCCGGTAATAACAAGATCTAAAACAGTTCAGCCAAACAGAGACATGCTGCGATGTACACCAGTTCGGAATTATGATTCTGACTGGGGTGATGAGACAAGAGATGACGACATGATCACAATTGACAAGCTCGGTCCTGAATTTTCTTCACCTGTAATTAAAAGGGAAGGATCTGAGATGATGACAGAAGAGAGACCATTCACACCAGGAGAACGTCAAGCCATTCTCACAGCCTTGCCTCCTCTGAAGAGACAAGATCCAAACACAGAGTTTTGGCGAGAATTAGACTCATTGATTGAAGCACATCAAATGACATTAAGAGACATACACACCATTGTGAAAGCTAAAATCCCAAGAGACAGATGGGAACGCTTGCCAGCTTCGATAACAACCGCCCAATGGATAGATTTGTGGGTTGATGGCCAGGGACGACCCCTGGGTCTTTGGCAAGCATTAGATGTGTTCCGAAAAGAAATCCAGGAAATCTTGGGCAGTGGTAAAATTCCTTTCACATTAGTGACATTGATTAAGCAAAAGGATGATGAATCTCCAGATGAATATGCTCTACGTAAGTGGAATGCTTATGAGAGATGGGCTCTCTGTGCCAAGAAACAACCTGACAGAGATGATGTACAGTTCACTGACATACTTGTGGATGGACTTAGCACAAAATACCAACAAGCCTTATCACTGTGAGTCAACCCAGGTGAGACATTTGACCAAATTATGCAATGGGCTGGCCGCTTAGAGATGGCTATGAGATCAAATAAAGAAGAAGGAAACAAGCCATATCGAAGAAGAGTGGCAACAGCTCAATACAACAAGGACACAAAGAATAGGGTGATTTCCTGCAGCAACTGTGGAAAGCGTGGACACTCAAAAATAGATTGTTGGGCTAAAGGAGGTGGAGCAGAAGGTCAAGGTCCATCATTTAGACAGGTCAGTGCAAAAAACCATAATGAAACCCCTTAAGGGAAGACGTGGACTGAAGCACAAGTCCGTCAGCTCATTGAGGGAATTATGCGTCCGCAATAGGAATCAGCGGCCCCCTGTATTAGTAAGAAAAGAGACAATCGCCTTTTCGTCAATGCATTAATAGGGGGCCACCCATGTGACATCCTTGTTGACACAGGCGCAGCCATTTCAATAACAGATCTGAACCTACCTACAACAGAGGAAACTATGGATGTTGAAGGAGTTGGAGGAGGTATCACAAAATTCCGCAAAAGTATTCAAGTTCCACTGCAAATACATGAAGATGAAGTCTTATGGACATCTTTCTGGGTTGGGCCGAATTCACAAGGAAGCCTTATTGGCATGGACATTCTTCCATTGTTAAACAGGATCATATTCACTGACAGTCGTCAAATCGCTACAACTGCTGGGATAATACCACACGAAGATCGCACATGTAATCTAAGGTCTGTTGGTACAGCAAACCAATTATCAGAAACTGGAAGAAAGACGGTGTGTGGGGTCTTCTGTGCAGTTTATATCCGGATGTTTGGGCTGAACACAAATTGGATTGTGGTAAAGCCAACATTGATCCCATTGTTATTGAGGGACCGATACATGCCCCTCATAAACAATACCCCATCCGACCTGAAGCAAGACGAGCCGTGGAGGAGATAGTGGCAGACTTGGAAGCTGAAGGAATCATCAGACAAACTTCATCTACCACTAATAGTCCTGTCTGGCCTGTCAAGAAATCTGATAACTCATGGAGACTAACCATTGATTACACAAGACTTAACAGTGTAACACCAAAACCGCATCCTATTGTGGCCAATCCTGCCACCATTCTGAATGACATTCCAGGAAATGCTAAAATTTGTACGGTACTGGATGTACTGTCGGCTTTCTGGTCTATACCTATAGACAAAAGATCTCAAGAGAAATTAGCCTTCACAGTGGGCGCAAAACAGTATGTTTTGAACAGACTCCCACAAGGTCTTAATCTTTCTCCTGTTGTATTTCATAGAGCTTTGGAACAGTTCTTAACGGAGCAAAAAGCTGAAATTGAGAAATCAGGAAGTGTCTGCCTCCAATATGTTGATGACTTGTTAATTGCAAGCCCAGATGAAAACAGCCATGTATTTGCTCTGAATGTTGTCCTACAAGCCCTTAGGAAAGGGGGATTCAAAGTTAACCCCGATAAAGCACAGCTGGCCAAATCCAAGGTTATCTATTTGGGCCAAGAAATATCTGTGGAGGGAAGGAGAATGACAACAGAGCGTGTAGAGGCATTACGACAACTTCCAAAACCTCTAACAGTTACAGGAATGCGGAAGGTGATGGGACTTTTCAACTATTGTCGTCAGTATATACCTGATTTTGCTAGCATCACCAGCCCCCTCATCGACCTGTACAAGGGAGGAAAGCCTGGAGTGGAACATATAAACTGGACACCAGAAGCTGAGGAAGCGTTTACTTCTATGAAAGAAAAACTGACTTCAGCCCCGGCATTGGGACTTCCTGACGGACGGTTGCATTTTCATTTGTGGACGAGGGTAGGAGATGAGACATATTCAGCAGTACTGTGTCAAAAACCAGGTGATCGATACAGACCAGTTGGATACTTTTCCACAAAGATTCCTGTCACTATGATTGGGCAACCACGATGTATACAAGCCCTCGATGGTGCCACATGGGCAGTGGATGCTGTTGAGAATCTGATAGGAGCACAAACTATCATATTGCACACTCCACACAGTATAGTGACACTGTTGAACAACACGAACATCAAAACCATAACTGATGCAAGAATAGCAAAATGGGAAGCAACTTTGTTGAACAAAGATTTAAGAGTGGAAATCATCAGGGACACGACTCTTAACCCTGCAACAATGATGCTGGAACCACACGAGGGAATACCACATGAGTGTGAAAAACAAGTAGAAGAAGATAGTCTTGGTCCAGTTAATCCAATCCCTCTTAAAAACCCAGACAAAGAGTTATGGGTTGATGGATCCAGTTATTTTGTTGATGGAAAACGACATACTGGATGGGCTGTAGTGAAAGGAGATGGAACTGTTGTAAAGAAAGGAGCCCTTTCTGGGAAATTTTCAGCACAAGTAGCTGAACTTATAGCACTTACAGAAGCCTTTGAACTATCAGAAGGAGATCGAGTCAACATCTATACAGATAGTCGTTATGCTTTTGGCGTGGTCCATGACTACCTTGCTCTGTGGAAAAGACGTGGACTTATCACTAGCAGTGGGAGCGAAATACAACATGCTTCCATAATTCGTCGTTTGATTACAGCATGTTACTTACCCCGAGAAGCAGCCGTGATCAAAGTAAAATCACATCAATCTGACAAGTCCAAAGAAAGTCAAGGAAACACGGCAGCAGATGCAGCAGCTAGAGAAGCAGCTCTACTTCCTTTTACTCCTGTTACCTTGGTAAAGGAAAATAGCAAGGATAATCCTGAGCTCCATCTTCTGTCATATCAATTGGAGACAGATGAAGAGAAAGAACAATGGATGAAAGCGGGAGCGAAAGAGGATGATCAAGGTATCTGGAGAATTCCAACAGGACAAGTGGTGATGCCTATCGGAACAAGAAGAGAACTAATGCAGCTGTATCATGGAAAGGTACATGCTGGAGCAAAAGCAATGAAATCTCAAATCAGTGAGACTTGGTGGTGGCCAAGAATGATGAGAGACATTGATGATTACTGTAGGAGATGCTTGATATGCCTCAAAGCAAATGTAGGAAAATCTGTAAAGGTGCGAATGTCACATGCACCCAGACCAACAGGTCCATGGACACACCTCCAAATTGATTTCACAGGACCTTTATCACCAAGTGGAGGGTATCAATACATACTTGTAATCATGGACAGATTTACTAGATGGGTGGAAGCATACCCTACAAAATCCTGCACTGCTGAAGCGGCAGCACGAGTAATGGTGGAAGAAGTTTTTCCTCGCTGGGGCCTTCCATATGAACTTGATTCTGACAATGGAACTCATTTCACTGGGAAATTGATGAAGGAAGCAATGAAATTGATGGGAATTAAACAGAAATTCCACATTCCTTATAGGCCGGAAAGCTCAGGCCTGGTTGAACGAATGAATAGATCTTTGAAAACCGCTCTTACCAAAGCCATTCTGCAAACTGGCCAAGGCTGGCATAAGTTATTACCTGCTATTCTGTGGAACTTGAGAGCAACTCCAAACCGAGTTACAGGACTAACCCCTTTTGAACTAATGACGGGAAGAGCAATGGTTCTACCTCCTGATGCTCCGCCACCAGTGGGAACAGGAGGAGACTCTACTTTGTTCCAAGAAAAGTTACGCCGCTATCTCGCAATGCTAGACAAAGCTACTAAAGACAATAATAAGAAAGTGCGAGAAGCTCAACAGCAATGGGATGAAAAACACACCACTACTGACATTCCACACATTCCCGAGTTAGGTAGTTTTGTCATGATCAAACGAATTGCTAGGAAAGGTTTAGAGCCTAGATGGGAAGGACCATATGAGATACTCCTAACTACTGATACAAGTGTTTGTCTCAAAGGGAAGGGTGTAGGAACAGATAGATGGTATCATTGGTCACAAGTTAAACCTTGCTTAGTGAATGAACAAGATGATAATGATGGCTTATGGCCTGAGATTGAGCAATGTTCATCCATTAGTTTTAAAGATTGGGAACAAAGAAGTGATGTTAATTATTTCTCTGCTTCCATTTCAGGAATCAGTTCCATTGACATTGATTAGAGATGGTTGCAAGTTATTCTCGATACCCAACGACGATGGTCATGCTAATAATCCAAGTCCTTATATGTGTTACTAGAAGGAAAAGTACCAAACCTGTCAAATTGATTATTTCTAACCAAATGGATAGAACTAAGAATGGGACATACAGCGTGAAATAAGAGATTTTATGCAAAACACTACCTCACAAACAATGAACATCCGCTTACTGATTTTCAACCCCAAGGGATAGGATCCTTTAACGTCAACGTTTATTTTAATTTCTTGTTTTGGTTCGGAACTGAAGGATTTAATTAATTAACGAGTTAATTAATTAATGAGTTCAGGCACGGGCAGAAGACTTATTAGTTTTTCTTTTCTTAGATGATTGGGGTTCATTTTAAAGACATACACATAGATATTAAAATACACATAGTATACGGGGACATAACATGGGCTGGGGTTTTGTTCTTTGTTTTGTTTCTCTGTTTCCATTCTTCTGTTCTTTCTGTCTATTTTCTTGGTCTGCTATTTCTTCTCCTCACTATCACTTCTATAGGTTGGCCACCTGGGAATGATGGTGTGGAACTGACGGCCGTAGTTCCAGTGGAGGGAGATGAAGATTCAAAATTTCAGCTTTTAATATTATTTTCTTATTAAATATTATGTATCTGTATTATTATTCTTTATTAATATTCATAATCAGTTGTATCATCTTATGAAGTTTCAAAAGCATGAGTTTGAATGCATGAGGGAACTATAGATAGCATGGATCCATGGGAGGATCATATGTCAGACAGGGGGAAGCTATATTTTGCTATGGGGTGTGTACAATGTAACATGTTCGACTGATGTAAGTGCATCACAGATGTAAACAACAAGGATAGTTCTTAATATGGAAGTAAATTGTGACATGTTAAATATAACGTGTACGTATGACATACGTTCTAATTTTAAGAAGCTCAGAGCAACATGTTTTGTTACCTTACAAGGAAGCTGTAAGACTCTCTGTGATGTATAAAAGCTCAATCTTACTGTACTACCTCAGAGAAACACGGAAACGCATAGACCTGGCATGAATACAACATCTTGAAGTTTCTCTCCTGACATATAAGAATAAAATCTTTCTTGGCAAGATAACTGGTGTCTGGTCCCGTAAATCAAATAATAACGGGGAAACAAAAGGGGCTTTAATTCCAAGTCTACAAAAGGTTAGGGATGATCGGAGACCTATAGGATGGACAGAGTTTCTACGAGCGTTTGCTGAATGAAACATCCCATTTTCTACAGTGCCGAATCAGCAGGTCAGACACAAAATTAACTCTCTAAAGCGTAAACCCGGCACCCCAAGCCCTCGCCGTGTTAGACCTTAGCGTGTTAGATATTCGCCTTTCGCGGTTCCAGAGTCCAAAGACACTGTGTTTAAATTGCCGACTCTCAAACGAAAGCGATGGTTGGAATTTTAATGAACATTTCTATTCAATGTATACATTAAATAAAAGACGATAAACAAATATATAATGATTTAAAGCTTTTTATTTATACGTCAAACACGTCTGCACACAGTGAATGCATGATAACATTTTATCATTACAAGCATGCGGTCTTAATCTCTTCACAAATAGGGACACCATTTTATCATTTTTAATAGAATCATCAGTGTATAATTTCATCACATGGTTATAGTCGTAGCCTCTAGCTAAATGATAGAGAAAAAACACACAATGCTGTCCGCAGGTATCCGATGAAAAATCCTGGACACGTCTGCCGGAATGTAACACATCAACATCGTTGGTTGTTAGAAAGTTATTGATGCTGATTGGAAAGCGGGGGCTGTCGGGTGGATTACCGAAGCTGTCGAAAAAACAAGACGGTCCATCTTGGGTTAAATAAACGGCGACCCAATGCTCTCCCGGCAACTGTGCAGGGTGAGTGTTTATGATGGCCATCGACGGTAAGATCCTCAGCGTTTTTTTGGGAAGTTGATCGCATGGTAGCACCCCGAGAAAATGAATCCTGCACGTGATTTTATCCATGATAGCGGTGAGTTGTAGCGTATTCATCTCAGTAGTAATTGACTAATACCTGTCTGCGATTAGACAGTTCTATAATCGAGTCAAATACCGAGTGCAATGGGTGTCTGAATCGTGCTTCGAGTCTGATATTCCCGGACTTGATGAGGGATATGTGCTGACCGCAGTCTTCATCAGGCGTCAGGTTAAATGCTTAAAGTGTGTATCCGTTCAGGAAATCACCCCTGTCTATGGAGAGTGCTTGGTTTTTAAGATGTCTCCCCGTCGTCATCGCCAACTGATAAAATTCGCGTACAGCCGTACCGGCTTCGAAATTAGGTTGTAGAGGCTTTGCGGGGAATTGTTGTCCGTCGACATAGACGGCTAGGAACTCCAGATCGTAATGTTTGAATGCAAATGGATTTTTTTCGTAGGAACCCGTGAATGCGTCATTGTCGATCATAGCTATGACGATAGATTTTGGTAGGGTTCCTAAAAACAGATTTTCTTGATTTGAAACACGCGTCCCCTCAGGTATGGAGAAATTTTTTAGAAGCACCCTATCTATGGGATACTTGGCTGTTGTCGAGAGTAACGCCTGGGCATGTCCCAGTCTCACCGGCGGTGCTACAGTGACTTTCTTGACAAATAGGGATGCTGACTCTATTTTTATTTTGTAAGCCACATCATCGCACCTCATCAGACAGAATTCATCTTTTGCTCTAATTAGGCGTATTTTGATGTCTACACCGTTTAACAAAAGTTTTTCTTGAAAGAATATATCGCTATGTATAGGGGCCATCAGTTCCACCACCTTGCTCTCGCTAGTGTAGATCGATCTCTTCGTCAGCCCTGCGTTACGCCCAACTGGGTCGTTAGAATCCATATGACCAGAAGTGTCTTTGTAAAACAGTCCGGCGGAGAAAAGAGATTCCAACGAATCTTTACTATAGTTGATCAGACTCTCTATGATGCATCGATAAGGATAGGTGTTCGAACTCTGCGATATCAGACGATCGCCTAGGGTCACGTCGACTTGTGAAAATATTGTGGCGCCAGGATAATTTATTAACGCAACTCTTGCTGGATGTACGATGTCGGTTCCATTAGGTCTTGTGATTTTCAGGCGTAGGTAGAGCATCGTGTTATTTAGATCTACATAATCATAGCCGTTGCACGCAATAAAAAACTCTGATGGGGGGGTGTCCGATATGGCGGATAAAGGGGCTACTTCTAAATAACAGTTTTTCTCAATAACCGTCTGTGTCAGCGGGACTGTAAATAAGTTCAACTCGGACTTGATGCATTCTCCCGACATACGATGCAGTAGCGCCATGCTAGAATATGGTTTTTACGAATCTCTTGACGGATGATTTTCGACTAACAGACTTCTTACGCTTTCTGCGTATGACTGGTCGCTTCTTTTGTCCACTTGTTGTTTTCTTCTTCTTCTTACCGCATTGACCACGCCTCCTCACACCCGGTGGTTTAGACATCCTCTTACGGGCCATGACCATCAGCCCTGATCCGTCTTGACTATTAGCATTATTGCTATGGGCACGCGTCAATACGTTTTAGACGACGTCGGATACTATATTTTTAGCACCGGATTTTAGATGGGGTTTCGCGATGCTAAATCCTCTTTTTAACAGAGGTATGGCCATCCTGAATAGACCTTTGAAAAGTCCTCCTAGTCCAACTCCATACATAACCGATCCGCCGGAATAGCCTGGCAAACCCCCTCCGGCCTGATTTCGGTAATAGTCCACATAGTCGTCTGTATGGGGCTCTCTAGGATTATAGTAATAACTTATTTTTAAAGAATAGAATGATTCGCTGGTTTAAAGTGTAGTTTTACGATGACTTTCCCATAAGAAAATGGTATCTCGCGGTTTTGGTCGTCCTTCAACTCTATGGTAATGCTGGTGATGTGATCCTTGTTTATCGATACGTAATGGGGGGAGTCGTATCTAGCAATGACTGTGTCATTGCTTTTACCGGATATATGTACGCATCTCAAAAGGGGAACGTAAGAATCGCCGACCAATTGATATTGGATGATGTCGGTGTAAACGTACAATGTGTAGAACCCACCGTTGATATCGGATTGATGAGGAGCATACGTAGTGACGCTCGTAGTAAAATCGGCTGCTTCATGGTAGTTTGAACGTCCAAGATTATCGTCCGGTATCATTCCTAAAATAGTAGCGAGTTTACCTTGGAAACTGACTGAAATGTTGGGTCTCGCGACCAGAAACACTTTTTTTAATTCATCGTGATCCAACACTGCCAAGGGTGCGAGAACTTGATTTATCAAACGGATGATTGCACGAATGTTTGCGTAGTACCCCCCGCTTATTTGTAATTTCCTCGATACAAAAAACCCTGATAAGTCTTTTTTAAAAGGTCCGCTGTCTGTAGGGGACGCGTTATTCGCAGGTCCTGGGGCTGTGTGTAGGACGAAATAACCGTCTTCATCATTAAAGTAATACCAGCTTCTAGGATATTCGATTTCGGCTAGTCCCACCTCCCATTGTCCTTTCAATTCTATAGCTTTTGCTATCCTGGTTGTGTAGGCGGATATACGATTTCCGGGGTAAACTGCCGAAGATGCATTGCACGGTAGCGTGACGTAGAAACCTTGATCGTCCATGGTAATCCTTCACTCGTATGATCTCATCCGTTAAACGCCGGCTTGTTTTAAGGAGATTGTAAGTCCACCAGAGTTTTTTTTATCTATATAACTATTGAATTTTGAAGGCCAGCCTACCCATTTCACTAAAACAAGCGTAGATTTTCCCCGTTTTTTCTGACCTAAAATCTTTTCCACCTTAAAAGATTTGTTTTTACTCACAATTATTTTTTGCATCTCTTTTTCATAAAAAACTCCCTCGATGACATCGCTGTCGTAATCTGTGAGTCTGTAGACTGGTGGTTTGCGCGGAATGCGATCGGATACGGTGAAAAATTCTTCCGTGTAGTTCTGCTCATAACCTTTGTCAGGATTTCTAAAATGAGAGGCCCATTCGCCAATGTCGCCGACTTTGAACTTAAATGTGGGTCTCTCGGTCTTCTTTATATCCCCGTACAAGTTTTGAAACACTTGACCCTCATTTAGTTTGTTGACGTCCACGGGCCTCATTTTAATACTCCGGTGATAACTGACGTTGTACCCCTGCATAATGTCTTGTAAAACATCTATGTATCGTCGTGAATTTGTAGCCGTTAAAAATCTCCACATTCGACTTTTTAACGTTCTATTAAATCGTTCCACGACGCTGGCTTTCAAACCGCTAGCGGTAGCGAAATGATTAATATCGTGCTTTTTCATTACATCTTGAAATTGTTTGCTAAAAAATTCCTTTCCCTGATCCGTCTGCAATTTCTGCGGCACACGTCCCTCTTCGAGTATAGACTCGAACGCTCTAGTAACCTCTACGCCACTCTTATTCTTCAACACGCGAACCCACGAATATTTACTAAACACATCTATACAGGTCAGCAGATATTTATTATCGTCATTATCCTTGGCATAGGCGATCATGTCGACTAGATCGGCCTGGAACTGCGTATCGACCCCGTACACAACTACTCTATTTCGTTTGTATTTATAGGGGCTGTTTTGTGTAAAGTGTAAGCATCCTCACCAGACAGCCATTCTGAAACCTTTTTATCGCTTAGATGGACCCCGCTATCTCTTAAGATGGCTTCTTTTAATCGTTTTTTACCCCCTAAAGAACAGGGGTTGGAGGGTGTATAATAAGCCTTTTTCATGAGCTCCGTCATGCTGTCGTTTCGATCGCTGTAAAAGAATAACTCGTACATGCAGTTTGAATCAATCTTTTATTAAAAAAAAGTTACAGGATACACAATTTAAGTAAATGGCAATAATATAATACATGATACTAGACATGGCTATTATAATAATAATAATAATAATAAAAATCAAATAGAAAGTAAATAGAATAATAATAGTACTACAAAATCTACTACAAAATCTAAGTAAAATTGAATATGAGGTTAGTGCAAAATGCATATAATAAAATATATAATAATTGGATATAACGACGTTACATGCATAGTCTAAGTATAATGGAGAGTGATAAAAGTAGGATAGTCATAATGACGTCACTGATAGTCGAGCCAGAAAAGAAAATCGCGACAGGCCAACATGTGTTTGTCTGGGATGTAGTCGATATACATTACAACAATTTTGTCGATGGTGGTACTGATTTCGTCAATTTTAATACCATCGTCGTCATCATCCGGGTCGTATTGTTTTGACCTCAAGTTTAGCATGGTACAGACATCTGCCACATACGTACAAGTACAGAGCATATCGATGACCGTGAGTGGGGATTGTGATTCACACATATCCAAAATCTGTTTTATCATCACGTCAGGTTTTTCGATACCATGAATGCATTTGCCCACCAAATCATCCCAGGAATTAGCCAGTCCTCTTATATACACCATTTGTTTCTTGAAATTTGCTTCACGTGTAGTGTCTTCCATGAATGGATGACCATCGCGCGATGCATCTGTAATAATCTTATTCAGCAGTTTGGTCATCTGTCGGTTGTAATGTCTTTTAAACATGAATTCCATAGTGTTCTTTACGGTACAGGCAGCTCCCATAGCGGTGGCGTCTTGATCAGTCTCCATTCACGATCGCGAGACCTTCCCAGAGATCGGCCACGTCGTGAACTATTTCGTCGCAGGGTTTCTCCAGAAGTCCAACTCTGATTTCTTCAAGCTTAACACCAATGAATGGCTCGTCTTTTAATTCGTGCAGAATAGTCCCGACTGTTCCTTGAATCCGTTGAGGGTGAGATTTTAACCCACAGCGTTTTAGCACGATAGCGATGATGACATGAAAATAGGGTCTAAACAGTTTGGCTGAAAGTTCATCAAAATGCGTGTCCAAGTAGTAGTTAGGAGGGTCAAACAGGCAGGAATGCTGCAGCTGGCTGGGGTGATCAATCTCACACCCCTCACACTCGTTCTTCAGTTTCGTTCCGATGAGATGTTGGAGCAAAACCGCAGTCGCGGCTTTTATGAGTTTGATCCCCAACACATTGAAACATCCGTCTGTGACGTCGAAGGTTTGATTAGCACGGGGCAGGGGCCGGTCGATTTTAGATCTGTCGTACGATTGCTGATCGTTATGGAGCTTGAAAATTTTGAATGTCTCCAAATCCTGGTCTTTGTCGCGCTCGATACTGTTACCCGGACCGATGTCGTTTTGCGTGTTCAATGGTTCAGGGTTGATAATGTTACCCGGACCCCAATCGTTTTCAATGCACGTTTCAAAGCCTATGCGACGTTTGATAGTTTTAGTCGAAGCCCAGTCTTTGTGGTGGTCCGGCGGGTCACAGGCGTTGTCGTTGGGAGGGTCAAGAATGCTGCCGAAAGAAATTCCGCAGCTGCATACATGGTCGGCTTCTGAACCCTTATCTTCAGCCATGGTTTATAAATGGTGCATAGAGGGTTTGGGTGCCTGAATTTATGGTCGTTGTAGTAAAGGGTTGGAGACGCCGATTTATAAACGACGCTTGGGAGGGTCTCCCCGTCGAGGTTTATGACGGGTGTACCGAATGGTGGAGGACGGTAGACAGCCTATACCGCTGAGCACGCATCTCTCAGGGTGGAACAACTGTACTTTAATCTTGTTGTATCTGTCATGCATGTCGCACCATTTGAACATTTTGTTGATGATTGAAAAAACACCATTCAGCAGATTCAGATCACACCACTTGAACAAAAATTGCATTTCATACAGATCATGATGATCCTTGGGCAGGACACTTCCTGACCGGGTGTTGGTGAGCTTAGTCATGTCTTTACAGCTGAATATGTATACAGAATCATTCGGCGGCTTGTTAGTATGGTCGCCTACCACACGGTATTGGACATTCGGGGTCTCCCCGACCCACTCCGCCACATGCAAAGGCTCTTCCCCAGCGTCATTCAGATCCTTCCAGTCAAATTTGTAAAATAGACCCCAGTCTTTTTCAGGAAATGTCACACATGGGTCTTCCCCAGCCTGAAACTCGCCGACGCCGTCAGTGGTGTAGAGCATAACCACGCGTGTTGGTTTGTGAAATTTGTACCCGAATACACGATTACTACACATCATAAATTCGCCTTCAGTCCATTCCGAAACTTCATGGGGAAAACTTGTCAAACGAACATGACCATAAGGTTTTCTCGGAGCCATAGTCAAACTTTCCATCATCCTGCTGGTCAGCCCCGTCTCGGGGGGTTGTGGGGAGGCTAAACCATCCATGCTCATGTAGCTCATGGTTCTGTTGGTTGTAGAACACACTGACCCAATTTATATATAGAGCGGGGTCTGGAATGCCGGTGGTACATGTTCCATAACAACCGCTTCAAACTTTCTACCATAAAAACGCACAATGCTTATGTCAAAACAGTTGATTGATCAGATAGCTCAACACCACAACCCTTATCAATAGAGGCCAGATGATCAAAACATTTAATTGATCGGATAGGCGGGGTCAACTGCTTGACCCTTAACAATAGAGGCCGGATGCACAACCTGTCAAAACACATAATCGATTGGATGGGTTGGGTCAATAGGTCAATCCTTATCTATAGATACCGGATGCACACCCGGAAAAGGCGGGGCCGGAAAAGGTCAAAGGTCAACCGGAAGTCATCAATCATTTTGACACATGGTGTCCGGTAAGAACTACTAATGTTAACTTACCATGCAGACTGATATACTTATTTTGATGTTAAATTAACCATATTTTAGTCCTTATTTGACCTATTGAACACATTTATGGCCAATGAGTCCTAGATCTTGAACTTTCCATTCATGCACTCCATACACTCCTTCTGATGTTTAATCAGCCAGACAGTGGTGCATATTTGACCTACTTACCATATTTCTGGCCAAAGTCTCATCAAAGGCTAAATTACTAAAATTACTATGCATTCTCATAGACGCTACATTTGATGCTACATCAACCGTAAATTAGTCCACATTTGACCTATGGAACACATTTCTGGCCAAAGAGTCTTTGAACTTGAACTTGAACTTTCTATGCATCTCATAGACTCCTTCTGATTTTTTAATCAGTAGTTCAAATATGACTTTTTGAACCTAATTTTGGCCAGAGAGTCATTGAAATGTCTATAAATACTCATAGACTCCTGATTCTTCATCAGCCAGAAAGTGGTCCATATTTGATCTACTTAAGAGCCTGTAGTCAAAATCTAAATCGTAACATAGACTTTGTTTGCAAGCAGAGAATCAGAACCAAATACATATTGTGCACAAGTTTTATTAGCTAAATCACAAACATAACTACCCTTATGGAAAAGAAGTTTATTCAAGTGTGCCATTAGTATACTTCGTTTAAACTAAAATTAAGAAAGTATACTTTCAGTCTACAATTGATGTACTACTCAGAAATATACTTTATATACCTCTCAGAAATATACTTCATATTGCACTTAAGTATACTTGACTTATACTGACAGAAAAGTCTAAGTATATTTGGCCTATACTTGTAGTAAATTTGTTGTAATTATCTTAAATATCTTGTTGTAAATATCTTAAAAGTATAATTAGGTATTCTAAGTATTCTTGGCTTGTACTTGTGTTTACTATTTTGATTGAGTAGCTTATTAAATACTTTTTAAAAACATAATATTACACACTGTCTTATAAACTAACATGTTAACTCTTTTGATCGAGTAGCCTATTAAATATACTCTTTTTCTACATGGTTTTTCATATACAGTCTTATGAAACTTATAATGTTTGAAAATATTTATTAAAATATTTATATAAAACAGATATGTTTCTAATTCTGCGTATCTGAATTTTTGTGAAGGCTTGTCCACATTGGAATTTACTTTAATTCTACTTAACTCTTCCCCCACCATTGACTGAATTTTCCAGCGATCCATGCTTTCACTGTTATACGGTAAGGGGAGCTATGACACATCTTCTAGTACTGAATCTCCGGATCAAAACACAGCAGAAGAAGAAGCTGAAACAAGCGATAGAAGATTGCTCACTCAAATGTAAAATAATGTGATCATCAAACAGCGTGTAAATCAAAACTGCTTTATGTTTCCAAATGAAATGAAGCGTAACCAATGAAGAGAAAACGACTGTGAAGCTTTGGGGGTGTTGGACTCAATCTACTCCATCTGTGTTTTCATCATCGTTCTGAATCTGATCAAGGCGTATCTTTAAAACAAATTAGATTTTCTCAACTTTTTTGTTTAAAATGTTGCCTTTCTTTATGAAACTTACCAACATTCAAGTGTTGATAAAAAATGGATGCATGAATTAAATGTTTTAAAAATTAAAGTAAAAGATCATTTTTTTTCAAGTATAAAAAATAACATGTGAAAATAGTAGTATAGGCCTGCAAGTGCAAGAATAATATATAAATAGTAAACTATAAGTAATGTTAAGTTCACTTAAAGAAAACTTGTACAAAACTACAAAACTAGTACTTTACTGAGAGTACACCAAAAGAGCAAAAATAATATATAAATAGTAAACTATTAAGTATGAAATTAAGTTCACTTAAAGAAAACTCCTAGTTTAGTAGAGTACACTAAAAGAAAACTTGCAAGTATACTTGTAGTACAAAACTACAAGAATAAGTACCCATTAGTTCTATAATACTTACAGTATAAATATTTTTTTAATTCTCCTGGATGTTACCCCAGGAGGGGATAAAGATCCCCCAAACTTTTCATATTGTTCCCTTATACTTGAAAGTACTTTATAGGTCCACTATAATTACAGAAAGTTACTCTGTAAATTCCTCAGTAGCCTACTTTCCATAAGGCTCTAATCTAAAGCGTAACCCAAAACAATTCTGGTGCTACTGAGGTGGGATACAGGTAAGGTTTGGGACAGGTTTAATGATACGGTTTGATTAAGGGTGGGTTGAAAGGTAACACAAGGGTCAACAGTGTAATTCCATGTAGGTATAATTATTATAATGAGTACAAAGTACATGTCTGTACATAATGAGTGCATTGTAACAAATGATTCATTTAAAAGTTTAAGACTCCTAACGCAAAATGGTACCCAATTTTTTTATTCATCAGCATCGGTCGTTATTGTATATTTATTCATACATGCAATTGCCTTGTATTTGCATCTCACCTAAAGTTAAGCTTTATAATTATGTGCTATAAAAATAACACTTGATATTACATATTGACGATTTATTGTTGAATTTTTTAAAACAAAATACACTGCAAAATGGATTTTATTTTAGTATTCTTTTTTTCATGAATATCAAACATTCTTAAATCAAGATACATTAACTTGTGAAGCAAAATGACATTTAGTTGTTTTTACGTTTTTTTTCTGACCCCATTATCAGCTATTTGTTCTTGTTTCAAGCTTAAACAAATTAATTTTGATAATTTTTCAGAAAACATTTTTCAGAAATCTTGTCATTTTGTAAAAGTAAATGTGGTAACACATAAGTTCCCTTTCGTTGTCACTCCGAGTTACGTCGGATGACGATGAATGGGGTTTCGCTTAGAAAGCCTATCAGCTTCGAGTATTTAAAAACGAGCCAATGGCAAAGAAATGCCATGGGTCTGCGGAATTTGCATGACGTAACTCCGCCCCACCTCGTGGGTATATAAGGAGGACGCCGGCAACATGCAGTTATGTTTTCGCTTCGGAGCCAAGAGTTTCTCTTCACTCCACAAAGCCATCTCTGAACTGTCAGCTTCACGAACGAGTTCCTCTGGTGTTGGTGTGACGGCGATATCCGGCGAGCGCGCGCTTCCTGCTTATCTGTGCAGTGGTTTGCCCGAGAGTGCGTGTTTCCCCGGGCGCTTCAACACTAGAGTGTTTCTCTCTTAAAAGAGCTTGCACGTCTTTTTAAAGATGCCTCGCCCGTGCACTTCTGGTTGCGGCAGATATGTGTCTGACTCTGATGGGCACGAGTGCTGTCTAGTGTGTTTGGGCATGGATCACGCTAGAGCAGCGCTCGTGGATGAGTCATGTTCTCTCTGCGGGAACATGACCATCGCGTCACTAAGGTCGAGACTCAATGAACTCGCAAGAGTGAGAGTCCCCTCATCCACACCCCGATCTAGCGCTCCCCCGAGGGGTGCTACTTCGGCTGGTGGCCAGGGTGACCTGAGGGTTACGGTCTGGAACCAGGCGCCGACTATGTGTCCACGACCCCAGCCTCCCTCTTCAGTGACGGTGCCCGCTAGTGAACCTCCGATTCCCGCCGGTCGACCTTCGGGTGGCCCGCGAGTTTCGGTTGAAGCTACAGAGGAAGATGCCATGTCTGTAGCAGCATCACAAGGTGGGCTTGATTCTTCCGGAAGTGAAGATTCAGCGCAGCTGCCACCTTCCGGTGTGCATACGGTTGTGCCTGATTCGGATCCGGAAATGACGGCCATGCTTTCCCGGGCAGCCGCGAGCATCGGTCTAGAGTGGAGGCCTCCACCCTGTCCTAAGCGCTCGCGGCTGGACGATTGGTTTTTGGGTAAGGCTGCCGACCCCCGTGGTCCACGGCAAACCCCAATACCTTTCTTCCCGGATCTGCATGATGAGATCTCGAAGTCCTGGAAGACCCCGCTGTCTTCCCGGGACCGCTCGATGATCTCATCCGCCTTTCCTCCCCTCGATGAGGCGGCCGCCCGTGGGTACACTGGGCTTCCCCTGGTTGAACGCTCTGTTGCGATGCAACTGTGTCCTCAGAGTGCTTCTTCTCTGGGCGAGCCTAAGCACCCATCCAAGGCCTGTAGATTTTCGTCGTCTATGGCGGCGAAGTCTTACAGAGCGGCGGGACAGGCGGCTACCTCTCTGCATGCTATGGCCACTCTGCAGGTCTACCAGGCCCAGATGCTCAGAAACATGCACGAGGGCAGGACAGACCCAGGGCTCTTCAATGAGCTGCGTGCCGCAACCGACCTCGCTCTCCAGGCGATGAAGGTAGCCGCGCGCTCCCTCGGTCTGGTGATGTCCACTGCGGTGGTCCAGGAGAGACACCTGTGGCTGAACCTGGCTGACATACGGGATTCCGAGCGGACACGTCTGCTCGATGCGCCCCTGTCCCAGGCCGGCCTCTTCGGCGGCGCAGTTGAGGATTTTGCCCAACAGTTCTCAACTGCACAGAAACAGACAGAGGCAATCAAACATATTCTGCCCCGCCGACCCGCTGCTGCCCCGACATCGGCCGGGCAGACGCCTCAGCCTGTTTCCCGCCGAGGGCGCCCTCCTAAGGCTCCCGCCCCTCCCGCTCGGCCAAAGCAGCAGTCTTCACCCAGGCCCAGTCGCGGAGGTAGGCGTAGGAAGGCGCCACAGCCCTCTCCAGCCCCGCCCCACGCCAAGCGCCGGGCCAAGCGGCGCTCCTGAGACTGGCTGCTCAGGGATGACGTTTGTTTCTCAGGAGATGGTAGCAGGGCCACTCCTTCCCCCGGTGGAGGGCCGGGGGAGAATCTTTTGTTCTCCACTCCCCGCTGCTCACCCATGGGTGGGCAGGACCCTAATGTGGTTAAAGACAGAAACAAACCTCTCATCCCTGAGCACACAGAGTTCTCGGACGACACAAGAGCGCTGCCCACCAGCCGTGCTCTCCTCGTCCCCCTCTGTCCCAGGGTCGGTTGACACGGCGTGCCGTCCACGGACCGTTTCGTCCCTGTCCCACTCTGTCGCCAGACCCCTGGCAGAGCAGGCCCCCGTGGAACGCTGGTCCTTCCCTGGCCTCCTCTGTCAGGGCGCGGATGTTAACTGCGCCCCCACACCGGATCGCTATGCCGTCCACGTCCGGGCCAGTTACTCCGCTTCGCTGCCCCTCCGGGGGGACGCCTGTGGTCCGCATGACCCCACTGGTACAGTTTCTGGGAGCCTAGCTAGAGCTTCCCCACCTGTCCCGCTGGGTCGCCCGCACCATCAGGTTCGGCTATGCGATTCAGTTCGCACGGTCTCCTCCCTGCTACAGGGGAGTCCGCTCCACTTTGGTCGGTGGCAATGCCCCCATCATGCGAGCAGAGATTGCCACCCTGCTGGCGAAGGGTGCAATCGAGACTGTCCCTCCAGCCGAGATGAGGTCCGGCTTCTACAGCCCTTACTTCATTGTCCCCAAGAAAACCGGTGGGTTACGACCAATCCTGGACCTGCGCGTACTGAATCGCTCCCTTCACAGGATGCCGTTCAAAATGCTCACCGCCAAACGCATTTTCGAATGTGTGCGGCCCCAGGATTGGTTTGCAGCGATCGACCTGAAGGACGCCTACTTTCATGTCTCCATTCTCCCTCGACACAGACCGTTCCTCCGGTTTGCTTTCGAGGGGCAGGCATACCAGTACGCGGTTCTCCCTTTCGGGCTAGCCCTGTCTCCTCGCGTCTTCACGAAGGTCGTCGAGGCAGCCCCTCCCTGGAGAATGGCGACTCCATCCCCAGTCGGTCCAGCTGATTTGGGACCAGTTCGGGGACGCACAGATAGATCTGTTTGCCTCCCACGACTCGACCCATTGCGCCCAGTATTATTGTCTGACCGAGGGCACGCTCGGCACGGATGCGCTGGCGCACAGCTGGCCGCGGGGCCGCAAATATGCGTTTCAAATATTGCGCCGTACTGGCCCACCCGGACTTGGTTCTCCGAACTAGTGCTCCTCGCGACAGCACCTCCTTGGCCAATTCCTCTGAGGAAGGACCTCCTTTCTCAGGGACGGGGCATCCTGTGGCACCCTCGTCCCGATCTCTGGAACCTCCACGTGTGGCTCCTGGACGGGACGAGGCAGGTTTGAGTACCCTACCACCTACGGTGGTGGCTACCATCACTTCCGCTAGAGCGTCGTCCACGAGACACGCCTACGCGTTGAAGTGGAACCTCTTCGTCAACTGGTGCTCTTCTCGCCGAGAAGACCCCCGGAGGTGTTCGATCAGTTTCGTGCTTTCCTTCCTTCAAGATGGGTTGGAGCGAAGGCTGTCTCCCTCCACCCTCAAAGTTTATGTTGCCGCTATTGCCGCACACCACGACTTAGTGGAAGTTAAGTCCATAGGGAAACACGACCTGATCGTCAGGCTCCTGAGGGGGGCGAGGAGGCTGAATCCTCCTCGTTCTCCTCTCGTTCCCTCTTGGGACCTCTCAGTGGTCTTAAGTGCCCTGCGGAGTGCTCCCTTTGAGCCTCTGCAATCAGTGGAGCTTAAGTTCCTGTCAATGAAGACAGCGCTCCTGGTTGCATTGGCCTCTCTCAAGAGGGTCGGGGACCTGCACGCATTCTCCGTTGACGAAGCGTGCCTGGAATTCGGGCCGGCTTACTCTCACATGATCCTGAGACCCCGGCTTGGATATGTGCCCAAGGTTCCTACCACTCCCTTCCGGGACCAGGTGGTGAACCTGAAAGCGCTTCCCTCGGAGGAGGCAGACCCAGCCTTGGCACTGCTCTGTCCAGTACGCGCTCTCCACGCCTATGTAGACAGGACGCAGTGTTTCAGGACCTCAGACCAGCTCTTTGTCTGTTATGGTGGGAAGCTGAAGGGAAAGGCTCTCTCAAAGCAGAGGTTGTCTCACTGGATAGTGGACACCATTGCTTTGGCATACCAACAGCAAGGTCGACCGTGCCCCCTTGGTGTGACTGCCCACTCCACCCGGAGTGTGGCACCCTCTTGGGCTCTAGCGCATGGCGCCTCGCTAGCAGACATCTGCAGAGCTGCAGGCTGGGCGACACCGAACACATTCGCCAGATTCTATAATCTCCGAGTGGAGCCAGTGTCCTCTCATGTACTCGCTTCAACTAGCTAGTACCGGACCCGCTCAGGTGTCTTCGCTTGCTCGCCATTCCACTCCACGGACTGGATACGTGCGATATTCTGCTCAGGTGAGCTTCTCCGAAAGCCCTGAGTTCCTCCAGCACCCCTGATGCTAGCGCCAGTGTCTATTGCCTGGGCGTCGGCTCCTCCATGCACACGGAGGCACCTAGCCGACGCCCAGGCAATAGACACTGGCGCTAGCATCAGGGGTGCTGGAGGAACTCAGGGCTTTCGGAGAAGCTCACCTGAGCAGAATATCGCACGTATCCAGTCCGCGGAGTGGAATGGCGAGCAAGCAAAGACACCTGAGTGGGTCCGGAACTAGCTGTTTGAAGCGAGAACACGAGAGGACACTGGCTCCACTCGGAGATTATAGAATCTGGCGAATGTGTTAGGTGTCGCCCAGCCTGCAGCTCTGCAGATGTCTGCCAGCGAGGCGCCATGCGCCAGCGCCCAGGAGGATGCCACACTCCGGGTGGAGTGGGCGGTCACACCAAGGGGGCACGGTCGACCTTGCTGCTGGTAAGCCAAAGCAATGGTGTCCACGATCCAGTGAGACAACCTCTGCTTTGAGAGAGCCTTTCCCTTCAGCTTCCCACCATAACAGACAAAGAGCTGGTCTGAGGTCCTGAAACACTGCGTCCTGTCTACATAAGCGCGGAGAGCGCGTACTGGACAGAGCAGTGCCAAGGCTGGGTCTGCCTCCTCCGAGGGCAGCGCTTGCAGGTTCACCACCTGGTCCCGAAAGGGAGTGGTAGGAACCTTGGGCACATATCCAGGCCGGGGTCTCAGGATCACGTGAGAACCGGCCGGCCCGAACTCTAGGCACGCTTCGTCAACGGAGAATGCGTGCAGGTCCCCGACCCTCTTGAGAGAGGCCAATGCAATCAGGAGCGCTGTCTTCATTGACAGGAACTTAAGCTCCACTGATTGCAAAGGCTCAAAGGGAGCACTCCGCAGGGCACTTAAAACCACTGAGAGGTCCCAAGAGGGAACGAGAGGAGAGCGAGGAGGATTCAGTCTCCTCGCCCCCCTCAGGAACCTGACGATCAGGTCGTGCTTCCCTATGGACTTACCTTCCACTAAGTTGTGGTGAGCGGCAATAGCGGCAACATAAACTTTGAGGGTGGAGGGAGACAGCCTTCGCTCCAACCCATCTTGAAGGAAGGAAAGCACGAAACTGATCGAACAACTCCGGGGGTCTTCTCGGCGAGAAGAACACCAATTGACGAATAGGTTCCACTTCAACGCGTAGGCATGTCTCGTGGACGACGCTCTAGCGGAAGTGATGGTAGCCACCACCGCAGGTGGTAGGGTACTCAAACCTGTCTCGTCCCGTCGAGGAGCCACACGTGGAGGTTCCAAAGATCGGGACGAGGGTGCCATAGAGTGCCCCGTCCCTGAGAAAGGAGGTCCTTCCTCAGAGGAATTGGCCAAGGAGGGGCTGTCGCGAGGAGCACTAGTTCGGAGAACCAAGTCCGGGTGGGCCAGTACGGCGCAACCAGAAGGACTTGCTCCTCGTCCTCCCTGACCTTGCGCAGGAGCTGCGCAAGAAGGCTCACTGGGGGAAACGCATACTTGCGGCCCCGCGGCCAGCTGTGCGCCAGTGCATCCGTGCCGAGCGTGCCCTCGGTCAGAGAATAAAACTGGGCGCAATGGGATGAGTCGCGGGAGGCAAACAGATCTATCTGTGCGTCGCCAAACTGGTCCCAAATCAGCTGGACCGACTGGGGATGGAGTCGCCATTCTCCAGGGAGGGGCTGAAGCCGTGACAGCTCGTCGGAAGCACGGTTCACTCCGGGAATGTAAATAGCACGAAGGGACCTCAGATGCTTCTGACTCCATAGGAGGAGGTGGCGAGCGAGTTGCGACATACGGCGGGAGCGTAGACCACCTTGATGGTTGATGTACGCTACTGTGGCGGTATTGTCTGATCGGACTAGTACGTGTTGACCCATGAGCAGCGCTCGGAAGCGATGCAGAGCAAGGTGTACTGCCAGCAACTCGAGGCAATTCACATGCCATAGGCGCTGGGGTCCTGTCCAGGAGCCCGCGGCAGCATGACCATTGCACATGGCGCCCCAGCCCGTGGTGGAGGCATCTGTTGAGACAACAACATGCCTCGACGCTCGTTCCAGGGGGACACCAGCCCTGAGAAAACTGAGGTTCAACCACGGGGTGAAGGTCTGACGGCAGCTCGAAGTCACTGGAACTCGGAGCTTGCCTTGTTGCCATGCCCACCTCGGGACTCGGTCGCGAAGCCAAAGCTGAAGCGGTCTTATATGAAGCAATCCGAGCGGCGTGACCGCGGCTGCAGATGCCATATGCCCCAGGAGCCTCTGAAAATGTTTCAGTGGAACCGCTTTCTTGCCCTGTATTTGTCTCAGACAAGTCAGCAGTGACTGCGCGCGCTCGCTCGTAAGCTGCGCGGACATGGCGACCAAGTCGATGTCCATACCGAGAAAAGAGATCCTCTGCACGGGGCAAAGTTTGCTCTTCTCCCAGTTGACCCGAAGGCCCAGACGGGCTAAGTGCCGGAGCACAAGGTCCCTGTGTTCGCAAACCTGGTCTTGAGAGTGAGCTATAATCAGCCAGTCGTCGAGATAGTTCAGGATGCGAACCCCGTGAACCCGAAGGGGAACAAGGGCTGCCTCGACGACCTTCGTGAAGACGCGAGGGGACAGGGCCAGCCCGAACGGGAGAACCGCGTACTGATATGCCTGTCCCTCGAAAGCAAACCGGAGGAACGGTCTGTGACGAGGGAGAATGGAGACATGAAAGTAGGCGTCCTTCAGGTCGATCGCTGCAAACCAATCCTGGGGCCGCACACACTCGAAAATGCGTTTGGCGGTGAGCATTTTGAACGGCATCCTGTAAAGGGAGCGATTCAATACTCGCAGGTCCAGGATCGGTCGTAACCCACCGGTTTTCTTGGGGACAATGAAGTAAGGGCTGTAGAAGCCGGACCTCATCTCGGCTGGAGGGACAGTCTCGATTGCACCCTTCGCCAGCAGAGTGGCAATCTCTGCTCGCATGATCGGGGCGTTGCCACCGACCAAAGTGGAGCGGACTCCCCTGTATCGGGGAGGAGACCGTGCGAACTGAATCGCATAGCCGAACCGGACGGTGCGGGCGACCCAGCGGGACAGTTGGGGAAGCTCTAGCCAGGCTTCTAGGAACTGTACCAGCGGGGTCATGCGGACCACCGGCGTCCCCCCGGAGGGGCAGCGAAGCGGAGTAACTGGCCCGGACGTGGACGGCATAGCGATCCGGTGTGGGGGCGCAGTTAAGCTCCGCGCCCTGACAGAGGAGGCCAGGGAAGGACCAGCGTTCCACGGGGGCCTGCTCTGCCAGGGGTCTGGCGACAGAGTGGGACAGGGACGAAACGGCCCGTGGGCGGCACGCCGTGTCAACCGACTCTGGGACAGAGGGGGACGAGGAGAGCACGGCTGGTGGACGGCGCTCTGGGTCGTCCGAGAACTCTGTGTGCTCAGGGGTGAGAGGTTTGTTTCTGTCTTTAACCACATTAGGGTGCTGCCCACCCGTGGGTGAGCAGCGGGGAGTGGAGAACAAAGGATTCTCCCCCGGCCCTCCACCGGGGGAAGGAGTGACCCTGCTACCATCTCCTGCGAAACAAACATCATCCCTGAGCAGCCCGTCTCAGGAGCGCCGCTTGGCCCGGCGCTTGGCGGGGGGCGGGGCTGGAGAGGGCTGGGGCGCCTTCCTGCGGCTTCCTCCGCGCGTCGGCCCGGGTGGAGGCTGCTGCTTGGGCCTAGCGGGAGGGGCGGGAGCTTTAGGAGGGCGCCCTCGGCGGGAAGCAGGCTGAGGCGTCTGCCCGACCGATGACGAGGCAGCAGCGGGTCGGCGGGGCAGAATGTGTTTAATGGCCTCAGTCTGCTTCTGTGCAGTTGAAAACTGTTGGGCAAAATCTTCAACTGCGCCGCCGAAGAGGCCGGCCTGGGACAGGGGCGCAACGAGCAGACGAGTCCGCTCGGAATCCCGCATGTCAGCCAGGTTCAGCCACAGGTGTCTCTCCTGAACCACCGCGGTGGACATCACCGGACCCAGGGAGCGCGCGGCTACCTTCGTCGCCCGGAGAGCGAGGTCGGTTGCGGCACGCAGCTCATTGAAGAGCCCTGGGTCTGCCCTGCCCTCGTGCATGCTTCTGAGCATCTGGGCCTGGTAGACCTGCAGAGTGGCCATAGCATGCAGAGAGGTAGCCGCCTGTCCCGCCGCTCTGTAAGACTTCGCCACCATAGATGACGAAAATCTACAGGCCTTGGATGGGTGCTTAGGCTCGCCCCGAGAAGAAGCACTCTGAGGACACAGTTGCATCGCAACAGAGCGTTCAACCGAGGGAAGCCCAGTGTACCCACGGGCGGCCGCCTCATCGAGGGGAGGAAAGGCGGATGGGATCAGCGAGCGGTCCCGGGAAGACAGGGGGGTCTTCCAGGACTTCGAGATCTCATCATGCACGTCCGGGAAGAATGGTATTGGGGTTTGCCGTGGACCACGGGGGTCGGCAGCCTTACCCAAAAACCAATCGTCCAGCCGCGAGCGCTCGGGACAGGGTGGAGGCCTCCACTCTAAACCAATGCTCGCGGCTGCCCGGGAAAGCATGGCCGTCATTTCCGGATCCGACTCAGGCACAGCCGTATGCACACCGGAAGGTGGCAGCTGCGCTGAGTCTTCACTTCCGGAAGAATCAAGCCCACCTTGTGATGCTGCTACAGACATGGCGTCTTCCTCTGTAGCTTCAACCGAAGCCCGCGGGGCGCCCGAAGGTCCCGCGGGAATCGGAGGCTCACTAGCGGGCACCGTCACTGAAGAGGGGGGCTGGGGTCGCGGACACATAGTCGGCGCCTGGTTCCAGACCGTTACCCTCAGGTCACCCTGGCCACCAGCCGAAGTAGTACTCCTCGGGGGAGCATTAGATCGGGGTGTGGATGAGGGGACTCTCACTCTTGCGAGTTCACTGAGTCTCGACCTTAGTGACGCGATGGTCATGTTCCCACAGAGAGAACATGACTCATCCACGAGCGCTGCTCTAGCGTGATCCATGCCCAAACACACTAGGCAGCGCTCATGCCCATCAGAGTCAGACACATATCTGCCGCAACCAGAAGTGCACGGGCGAGGCATCTTTAAAAAGACGTGCCGCGTGCAAGCTCTTTTTGTGAGAGAGAAACACTCTGATGTCGAGGCAGCCGGGGAGACACGCACTCTCTGGCAAAATCACTGCACAGATCAGCAGGAAGCGCGCGCTCGCTGGAATCGCCCACAAACCCCAACACCAGAGGAACTCGTTTGTAAAAGCTGACAAATTCAGAGATGGCTTGAGGAGTGAAGAGGTACTCTTGGCTCCGAATCGAAAACATAACTGCATGTTGCCAGCGTCCTCCTTTTATACCCACGAGGTGGGGCGGAGTTACGTTATGCAAATTCCGCAGACCCATGGCATTTCTTTGCCATTGGCTCGTTTTGTAATACTCGAAGCTGATAGGCTTTCTAAGCGAAACCCCATTCGTCGTCATCCGACGTAACTCGGAGTGACAACGAAAGGGAACGAGGGTTACATACGTAACCGAGACGTTAACTATATCGGTTAACATTAATGAACTGCACTTCTACAACATTTATTCATCTTTGTTAAAGTTAATTTCAACATTTACTAATGCATTATTAAAATCAAAAGTTGTATTTTTTAACATTAGTTTATGTACTGTGAACTAACAAACAATGAACAGCTGTATTTTTATTAACTTAACATTAAGAAAGATTAACAAATAAACTAACAAATGTATTGCTCATGGTTAGTTCATGTTAGTTAATACATTAACTAATGTTAACTAATGAACCTTATTGTAAAGTATTACCGTAAATGCATTTTGATTCAACAATGTTAGATTGCACTGGCAATAGATTGCTCTTAGATTGTAAGAATTGCACTTACCAAGTAAGAATTTTTTTGCAGTGTGGTATAAATTTTAGCACAGTTTCAGCCATTTTTCACTTAGTAACCATAGCATGAAACTATTATGGTTTATTGGTATAGGGCAGAATTGGCCTAAATCAAATGCATGCTGTAAAATATGGATTATGGAGCAAAACTCTACATACCTGAAAACTACTTATACATGAACACATAAGCAATGCTAAAAAAACAACAACAACAAAAAAAAAAAACATGGAAAAGTATCTTCATCATCATTGTAGTTTTAAAACAGCAGTTGTTAATGAGATTATCTGATGACAGGCCTAATGTGGAAAAATATCCCGCCACCTCAACAACATTAGGCCTACTATTGGGTGGTTGCTATAGAGTGTTTCCCATTATCAAGTTATGATATTCTGGCCTGTGTCCCTCATTCACCCCTAACTGTTCTTCGCTTAAAGCATCTACGTAGATGTTCGGGAGCTTATTTCTCAGACAGGACGCAGGTTTGATGTCCTCTGTTCCTCTGGCTGTTGTAATGACTACGGTTGTTTGCTCTGACTCTTCAGTGTTTTTTAGATCAGCCAAGTTCACACACCACCCCACTCATCCCCACACATTAACATCAAAACCTCTCATCAGCAGATAGATGTAAACCACATGTTACTTTTATAAAAATGACTATATTAATATTTTCAGATATATGTTTTCTTAGAATGCTAATAAAACCTATTAAATTAAATTTATTGATGGATCTGAACCACATGTTTGAATTGTCTTTGTCAAGGCCTCACTGATGTCAGTAAACGACACCTCATCCTCTTTAAAATCCTCGTCATTTAAAGTAGAGAAGCACCTCTCAGACTCAGCTGTTGCCATGGATGTGTTGATTCGGATTTTAAAAAGAATCTGTGAAAGTGCTCTGAAGGTTGTTCTCCATGAAAAACTGGCACAGAGGCACTGCACCACTGCAAGCCTTGAACTCATTCTCATAGATCAGGGACAGTTCTGTTTTGAGCTTGGCCTTGTTCAGCATGGGGTATGTCTCCACTGTTGTTTCAAGCGCTGTGTCAGGGAACTTCACACAGTTCACACACGCTGATGAGGTGCTGGGTCTTAACTGCTTCACTGAGAACCGCTTCTTAGCATGGGTCAGGATGGTATCACATACCTGTAAAAGATTCATCAGCTTAAATTTGCAATAAATCAAGCGTAGCGTCAGTTCCGGCAGGTCATGTTAGTCAAGCTCACATCAGCTGACTCTAAGCTGATCCACATCTACCTATAGGAATAGGGTGCCTATAACCATGTTCATCTATAAACTCTAAGTATTATCAGCAGCTATCGCGTTTCTCAGGAGCTAATTACCCTCATCCATCCCCAGCTGAATCAAACTGAATTTCTTTCCAATGAAAACTGCTATTATTTTGCTGCTTGTGACTGCTTTGTCATAAACCTGGAATCTACTGACCTACAAGAATAAGGATGCAAATATTCCATCAGACCACCTGCTCCATCAATCGATCAGTCAGATGTAGCAATATGCCATCCTTCAGGTTTTTTTAAATGTTTTATTAAGTAGATACATACCACCACAGGCCTAAAAATCTTTGTAGAGGAAACACTGACTGTTTCATCTCAATTTACCTCTGTAGCCAGCCTTTGTTGTTCTCCTGGCAGATGGGTGACCGTGAGAGATCGCTCTAGTCGCGGATTCAAAAACAACTCTTCCGTTCCGATTACCATAACAAATCGATTTGCTGCCCCACTCAGTGAAACACCCACTGAGGATTCTGTTGATTGTGCCCTGGTAATTGGTGATTCGATCACACGGAACGTGAAAATAGAGACACCAGCCACCATAGTCACATGTTTACCGGGAGCCAGAGCGCCTGGCATCAAAGCAAATTTAAAAGTGCTGGCTAATGCTAGTCGTAAATTCTCTAAGATCATTATTCATGTCGGCACTAATGATGTTCGACTCCGCCAGTCGGAGATGACCAAAATTAATATTAAAGAGGTGTGTAAACTCGCAAGTAAGATGTCAGGCACTGTAATTTGCTCTGGCCCCCTTCCTGTTCGCAGGAGTGATGAGATAGTTAGCAGATTGGCCTCACTCAATGGTTGGTTGTCTAAGTGGTGTCCGTTGAATAATATAGAATTCATAGACAATTGGAAAAGTTTTGGGGGCAAGCCTGACCTGTTGAAAAGAGATGGTGTTCATCCCTCCTGGGATGGTGCTGCTCTTCTCTCAAGTAATATGGCACATAGTCTTAGAGCTAAAACATGACAATCTGGGGCTCAGGTCAGGAAGCAGACAGACTGGCTAAACCGACCGTCTGCTAGCGGCCTCGCGCCACCAAGGTCAGATAAATCCCATCACATAGAGCCTCTTTCACCTAGATATCATCATATAGAGACTGTGTCTGTTCCCCGAATTTGGAAATCCAAAAAACGTCAGGTAAAAAAATGTAATCGATGTTCAACAAATAAAAAACAGATAATACAGATGAGCAAATGATAAAGCTTGGGTTGCTGAATATCGATCCCTTACTTCAAAATCGCTCATAGTTAATGATATGATTTCAGATTATTATCTAGATGTGCTGTGTTTGACAGAAACCTGGCTAAAACCAAACGATTACATTACTTTAAATGAGTCAACCCCACAAGATTACTGTTATAAACATGAACCTCGTCTGAAACGCAAAGGGGGAGGTGTTGCTGTAATTTATAGTAATATTTTCAAAACCACTAAGAAATCCATTTTTAAATATACTTCTTTTGAAGTGTTGGTGCTTAATGTAAAAATATATAGTGTAAACGATAAATCACGTTTGAGATTTCTGCTGGCTACTGTATACAGGCCACCAGCGCACCATAAAGATTTTATCAAAGAATTTGCTGACTTTCAGCAAAGTATTAGTCAGAATTAGTATTGGCTAATGATAAAGCACTAATTGTTGGTGATTTTAATATACATGTAAATAATGAAAAAGATGCATTGGGATTGGCACTTGAAGACATTGTAAACTCAATTGGAGTTAGACGACACGTGTCAGGACCCAGTCATTGTCGTAATCATACTCTAGATCTAAAGCAATCACTAAAGATTATTAAAGAAAATAGTCCAACGCCGTGGTACAATGAGCACACTCAGGCCCTTAAGAGAGCAGCCAGAAAAATGGAGCGCAACTGGAAGAAAACAAAACTAGAGGTATTTCAGATTTCATGGAAAGAGAGCTCGATTGCTTACAGAGAGGCTTTAAAAGCAGCTAGATCTGCTTATTTTTCAACCCTATTGGAAGAAAATAAACGTAATCCTGGGTATTTATTTAAAACAGTGGCTAAACTAACGAAAAAGAAAGCTTCAAGCACAGAAGTTTCCAAGCAACACAGCAGTAATGACTTTATGAACTTCTTCACTTATAAGATTGATAATATCAGGGACAAAATTATAACTATGCAACCGTCTACTACAGTATCGCATCAGGGAGTGCATTGTAGTCTCCGAGGAAAATTTTTATTCATTTGTTGCTGTAGGAGAGGAAGAATTCTGCAAACTCGTTAATTCATCTAAATCGACAACTTGTATGTTAGACCCTATACAGACTAAGCTATTGAAAGAGATGCTTCCAGAGATCATATATCCTCTTCTTAATATCATTAATTCGTCTTTGTCTCTAGGATACGTACCAAAAACCTTTAAGCTGGCTATGATAAAACCACTTGTTAAAAAAACGCAACTTGATCCTTCAGAATTAGTCAATTACAGGCCGATCTCAAATCTGCCTTTTCTGTCAAAGATATTAGAAAAAGCAGTATCCTCACAACTGTGTTCCTTTCTCGAAAGAAATGATATCTGTGAGGATTTTCAGTCAGGATTTAGACCGCACCATAGTACTGAGACAGCTCTCATTAGAGTTACAAATTATTTACTTTTATCATCTGATCGTGGTTGTAGCTCTCTATTAGTGTTACTTGATCTTAGTGCTGCATTTGACACAATTGACCACAACATTCTTTTAAATAGACTAGAAACTATGTTGGCATTAGTGGAATTGCACTAGCATGGTTTAAATCATACTTATCTGACCGTTATCAGTTTGTAGCAGTAAATGAAGAGATGTCTTATCGATCACAAGTTCAGTATGGCGTACCACAAGGCTCAGTACTAGGACTGCTGCTGTTCACTCTGTACATGCTACCATTAGGAGATATCATTAGGAAACATGGAATTAGCTTTCACTGTTATGCCGATGATACTCAGCTGTATATTTCTTCAAAACCTAACGAAAATTACCAATTCACAAAATTAACGGAATGCATAGCTGATATAAAAAATTGGATGACTAGTAATTTCCTACTACTAAACTCTGAAAAAACAGAGATTCTAATTATTGGACAAAAAACTTCCACACGCAATAACCTAGAATACTGTCTAACACTTGATGGCTGCTCTATTAAGTCTTCGTCGTCGGTTAGGAACCTGGGTGTGCTCTTTGATAGCAATCTTTCATTTGAAAGTCACGTGTCTAGTATCTGTAAAACCGCATTTTTCCATCTTAAAAATATATCTTAATTACAACATATGCTCTCATTAACAAATGCGGAACAATTAGTTCATGCTTTCATGACATCAAGACTAGATTATTGTAATGCTCTACTGGGTGGTTGCCCTGCACGCTTAATAAATAAACTACAGCTGGTCCAAAACGCTGCAGCTCGAGTTCTTACTAGAACCAGGAAATATGACCATATTAGCCCGGTTCTGTCAACACTGCATTGGCTGCCTATTAAACATAGTATACATTTTTAAATATCGTTGATTACTTACAAAGCACTAAATGGTTTAGCTCCGCAGTACTTGAGCGAGCTCTTAACGCATTATAGTCCTTCACGTCTATTGCAATCTCAAAATACGGGCCAGTTGATAATACCTAGAATATCAAAATCGACTGCTGGCGGTAGATCCTTTTCCTATTTAGCACCAAAACTTTGGAACAGTCTTCCTACCATTGTCCGGGAAGCAGACACACTCTGTCAGTTCAAAGCTAGACTAAAACACATCTCTTTGACCTAGCATACACATAATATATTATAGACTTCTATAATTCAATGTTATGCTGCAGAGATTATCAGCCGGAACTGGGAACACTTCCCTTAAATCCTGATGTACTCGTTACATCATAAGAAGAATGGCATCTATGCTAATTTTAGTGTCTTTGTTTATCCCAAGGTTTTCCCGCAGCCTACCGGATCCAGGTCGTATCCAGATCTGACTAGGAGCTTTGCCTGGACCCAATGACAACGCAGTGCTGAAGTGCCAACTAGCCTCTCCCTATGGAGGATCCCTTTCCCACTCTACAGATAAAACGTTGTGATTCCGGTTCGCATACCCACCCCGAAGTGATAAAATAAAACAAAATTCTGTATCAAATTACAGTTACTGTAAATCCGGCCTCTAGTTCATAAACGCCAGAGGAGAACTGGCCCCCGACTGAGCCTGGGTTCTCCCAAGGTTTTTTTTCTCTCTCCATTAAGTCACCTGATGGAGTTTTAGGACACCAGTAGGTCACTTGATGGAGTTTTTCGGTTCTTGCCACTGTTGCCTTTGGCTTGCTCAGTTGGGGATATTCAAATTAATTAACCAACAATTAATACCATTGATCAGCCCTACCAAACGCGGATGTTTTTTTCCACTAAGAAACAAGCATTGTTGTGTTATTTGATTGATACTGTGAAGCTGCTTTGATGCAATTTGTATTGTGAAAGGCGCTATATAAATACACTTGACTTGACTCCTGTTCCCAGTATCCTCCGTCGCTTTATAGGCTGCTGCTGGTCCGATGCACCGTCCCCACACAGAGAGGGAATAGAGGCCCTGGTCCAAAAATAAAGTTTAAGTTGCTAACCTGTCATCATGGACTATGTCTAGAAGCTAGTAACCTTTGAGGTACATAATTAAATTTCAATCATTGTTCTATTATATTTATGAGCTGGATGCATTCTGATGTGCATTTTTTCCTGTGTAAATTATAGTCTAAATGACAATAGAGTCTCTTTATAGGCATTAAGCTGCATCTAAATGTCTTCCAGGCGGGAGTAGGCTAATTGCACCATGTCTGGCTAGACAGACAGAAGCGCGCAGCCAATGCCAAGTAAGCCCTTACCTAGGGGCATATAACGCCTGCAAGCGTTGTTGACATTCGCTTCTCGCGATCTCTGCACTTACACAGTTCGGTTGTTTTACACGCTGCTCACTTGCGTGTCTTCAGGAGGACATATCGCCTGATCAATCTCCGCCAGACGTGACAGTCGTCATTCAGCCTATCAGCTGTGTTCTGCATCTGGAGCCGCCCGCGCTCTCACCGTTTTCACTTACTCCTCCTTCCACGGCTGCCAGCCAGGGATTTTTCCAAGTTCTTCACCGGAATGTCGCTGTCTAAATCTGACGCTTCTACGGGGAACAGCCTATCACGGGCCTGCCCGGCCGTGTGTGGTGCGCTCATCACCACTAAGGACCTTCACTCGTTCTGCATGGTCTTAAACACGCTCAAGAAGCCTTGGAGAACCCAGAGAATTGCAGTCATTGCCTTATGCTGCCCAAGAAGCTTTTACGACGCCGTCTTAAAGTAGCAGCGACCCAGTGTGCCGAGATCTGCCTTTCTGACTCAGATAGTGATGACAACGCACTCCCGGGGGACTCCCGGGGCGCCACCTCACTTATTTGTGCTGACCAGCTCAATCCTGCATTCCCCGAAGAGGACATCTTCGTGGGCAACCTCACGCTCGTCGACGAACCGGCCGGTGGACCGAAACGAGGATCGCCTTCGTGGGGTCTCAGAGGACGAGGAGGCCATCCCACCCTCTGGCATTCCCCAGGCCAACACCCACGGGGCCTTGCCTCAGTCCATCCTCCTGGAGGTGTGTGAGCAACATTGAGTGGCCAGCTCCACAGAGCGCCACCGACCAGGAGAGAGACATTTACGACGGGAAAGTTCTGGGACCCCCTCCCGGTCTAAGAAATCAACGCTTCCATGACTCCGCTCTTCAGCTGAATGCTCATCAAAAAAGGGCCTTACTGTCAGCTAGCACGGCTGCTAAAAAGACTATTTTAAAGCTATGGATAGAGCCATCCATACCAACATCTTTCATCTGGTTATCGTATTTCAGAGACATTGTATTGTTGGAAGGCACCACTGCCAAGGTCAATGGCGCAAATGACAATACTATTCAGAGCTGGACAAAAATTGCAAACATTCTGTTAGAAGAACCAAGATTTTGACATCCTACATCTCCCTCTCTCTGTAATTCCTTATTTATATATATATATTATTATTGTTATTACTATATATTTTTATTTTTTTATATATTTTTTTTTATTATTTTTTTATTTTTATATACTGTATATATATATATATATATATATATATATATATATATACTCTTATATGTGGAGAGTTTTCATGGCATCTGTTTGTATATAGTTCAGTGAGCTTTGATTTGTATCTGGTATGTTAACTTAAAATAAAAAAAATTTTGATCACAAAAAAGAAATCAACGCTTCCCCATCCTTCCAGTGTGCGCAAAGCACATGAGACACAACTGGAGCAACCCACTCGACACAGTCTCACGGGCCTTGAGGTGAAGGATATGGTGGCTCTTGGCATGGGTGACCCCCCCCCGCAATCGAGCCTTCCATCACCAGGCACATTAACGCCGCCCAGGGCGGGCTGCTCGCTCCCCCTAAGCCGGTCTTGCCCAACAAGATGGACCGTTTTTCTGCCTCAGTTCACCAGGCCACATACAAGTCCTTGGCCTTGGCTGTCAGGGCCCTGAATGTCTCTTCCCCCCTCTTTGCTTACCAGGCATAGATTTTGGACGAATTAGTGAAACAGCTGGAAAAAGGAACCCCCTTCTCTACCCTTGTGGAAGGAGAGCCTCACGGTGAACAACCTCGTCCTCCGTAACGCTCGGCAGGCCGTCCAAGCCTGCAGGCGCTCTATGGTGCTTTCTGTGGTGGGAGAGCACACGCTCTGGCTTAACGCTCTGGCTTAACCCTCTGGGGTCTGATGTGTTTTCTGGGTCCTGGAAGTGTTCTGACATGCTCTGACATTTGTGCTTAATTCTGATGCTTATGACATTTTCATGGCTAAGTCTGATTACGCTGTATTCAGCACAAACTCTGCTACAATAATATGTCAGTAGCATGCATGTAAAAGTTTGTAGTTTTAAGATAATGGCGTTTATGCATGGTTTGTGAAAAAACAAAAACAAATTGTCACTGAAATAAGGTCATGTAACCCATACTGATTCATTCTTCCCAGGACTTTTGAAAATTGTATCATGTGGCCTAGAATATTTGCTTCAAAACTATGTGAAAATCATCCTGACTACTCATTCAGATAAGACAAGATAATTATTTAAAATTTGTAAGACATGTTTTGTGTAAGAAAGCTTTATACGAAGAGGCGTAAACCACCCTTTAATATGTAGTGTTTTACCCCTGAGAAAGACAAAGACCCTCCCCTAATGGCCCTATTAGGTGCTATCAGGTACTATCATTATGAGGAGCCTTGCACAAAGAATGAGGAGAGACTTAAAAAAAAGAATGACTTTTTGATTGTTTGGATTTATTTCCAACACAACATAATCCAAAGATACACAACAAATGACAAAAAAAAGCACATTATTGAACAGAGACAGATCTAAAGACAGAGACTTGGACAGTCAGAAACTCTTTGTGCCTTTCCTGAAATACATACCTGTCATTTCCAAGGTGTTTGATTTTTGACTTTGCCATGTACAGAGACTCATGTGAATGTTGAAGTCAGCAGGACTCATCATCTGGTCTCTGCAAAAAAAAAACAAAAAAAAAAACATGCTGAGTTCTATAGAAACTATAGGGCTGCACGATTTTGGGAATACATTTGAGATTTTTCTGGTTAAAATTTATAAAATGCTCACACACACAGACAGTATATATATAATGAACACCAGGTTTGTGTAACGAGGACGCTGAGGCTGAGTGAGAATCCATGTGCGGAAGTTTATTAAAGACAGTTTCCACAAACAAATACGATAAGGCAGGCAGAGGGTCAAAACTAAGGTAGCAGTCAGATCTTTCAACATACAAAGGGGAATTCCAAAAGGCAAGAGTGAGTAAGCAGGCAAAAGGTCCAAGCAAAAACATCAGTCCGAATCAGGCAACCAAAACAAAGGGAATAATCCAGAAAATCGAAAAACAGATAACCAGGCAGAATCATACGCAGTAGACAAGCAGGATCAACAGGAAATAACGCTCGGTAAGGCAGGTAAACTGGCAATAAGTATTAGAATGGTCTCTGGTTAAATAGCAGTCAAACAGGAAATGAGTGCAGAAGAAGCAGAGGGAGTGGAACACAGTCAGTACTCCGGTGAGGGCTCCCTCTGCTGGTTTGGCATTACTCCTCTAGGAGCGACTTCTGGAGCTCGAGGTGGGCGTCCCCTTGGTCATGGCGCTGGTCGGTCAGGTCTGGCTCGATGAAATTCCTCAATGAGAGATGGATCCAAAATGTCCCGGGTGGCTACCCACGATCTCTCTTCAGGTCCACAGCCCTCCCAGTCCACCAGATATTAGAGCCGACCCTCTCTTCGTCTTGAGTCTAGTAACTCATTCACTTGATAAGCAGGAGTTCCATCAATGTCCAATGGAGGTGGTGGTTCTGGGGTCTCATGGCCAGGGTCAGCATTCAGGTGGACCGGTTTGAGGAGGGAGACATGGAAGGAGGGAGAGATATGGTAATTATCAGGAAGCTCCAATTGGTAAGTTACCTCATTAATTCTCTTGAGAATCTTAAACGGGCCAACATACCTTGGACTGAGCTTCCTGCATGGCAGTCGTAACTTTATGTTCTTTGTCGAGAGCCAGAGCTGTTGTCCTTGTTGGTAGGGAGGATGTGGGCTACGTCGTCTGTTGGCCTGGAACTCCTGTGTTCTCACGGCCCGCTGGAGATGGACGTGTGCACTGTCCCACACCTTCTCGCTACGTTGGATCCAGTCGTCCACCGCTGGGACTGAGGAAGGTTCGCCAGACCACGGGAACAAGGGAGGTTGGAACCCCAGGACGCACTGGAAGGGGGTCAGGCCTGTGGATGTGTGTGTGAGAGAGTTCTGAACATATTTTGCCCAAGGTAGAAACTCAGACCATCGATGTTGTTCTCGACTGCAGTAGGTTCGTAGGTATCTGCCAATTTCTTGGTTGAGGCGTTCAACTTGGCCGTTAGCTTGAGGATGATATCCTGATGTGAGACTAACGTTGATATCCAGTTGTTTGCAAAAAGCTCTCCAGACTCGGGTGAATTGTGTGCCTCGATCGCTGACAATATCTTCTGGGAGACCATATACTCTGAAGACATGGTGGAACAGGGCTTGGGCTGTTTCCATAGCGGTAGGTAGTCCTTTTAATGGGATTAGATGACAGGATTTTGAGAAACGGCCTATAATGACTAGAATAGTGGTACAATTGTCGGAGGTAGGTAGATCAGTGACAAAGTCTATGGATAGGTGGGACCATGGGCGTTGTGGGATGGGTAGTGGTTGTAGGAGACCGGAGGGTAATTCTTTAGGGGTTTTGGACTGGGCACAGACTTGACAAGACTTTCCATAAGCGGTGTCCTCTTTTGCCATTGCAGGCCACCAAAATGAATTTTGTAGTAGACGAATAGTACGAGAAAAAAGACGTTTTGCACTTTTGATATATTCCAAATTTTTGTGATCTGTGATGATTAGAAATGGGTGGACCGCCCCCTCCAACCAATGTCGCCACTCCTCAATGGCTGCCTTCATGGATAGCAGTTCCTTGTTCCCCACATCATAATTCCGTTCAGCGGCGGTTAGTTTTCTTGAAAAGAATGCGCATGGATGGAGTTTGCCTGGTTGACCGTGTCTCTGTGAGAGTACTGCCCCAATCCCACAGTTGGAGGCATCCACTTCTACTATAAAAGGTAAGCTGGGGTCTGGGTGTTTCAGAATGGGGGCAGAGGTGAATCTTTCTTTCAATGTGATAAAGGCATTGGTGGCTTCTTTAATCCAGCTTAGCTTTGTGGGTTTACCTTTTAGAAGTGATGTTAGGGGGGACGATATGGTGCTGTAGTTGCGGATGAAACGCCTGTAGAAGTTTGCAAAGCCTAAAAATCTTTGTAATTCCTTGACTGTTGTGGGTTGGGGCCATTCGGTAACTGCTTGAACTTTTAATTCATCCATTTTTACTCCATGGTGACTTATGTGGTAGCCTAGGAACGAGGTTTGATTAACATGGAATTCACATTTTTCTGCTTTGACATAGAGCTGATTTTCAAGTAATCGAGAAAGGATGATTTTAACATGGTTGATATGCTCTGCCTCAGACTTGGAGTAGATGAGAATGTCGTCAATATAGGCTACCACAAACTGGTTGAGTAGGTCCTTGAAGATTTCATTAATGAATGACTGGAAGATGGCGGTTGAGTTGGCCATCCCATACGGCATAACTTGGTACTCATAGTGCCCCCTGGTGGTGAGAAAAGCAGTCTTCCACTCATCACCTTCTCTTATCCTAATCAAGTTGTAGGCACTTCTTAAGTCCAGTTTAGTGAAAATAGTGGCTTCCCGCAGCTGTTCTAGGGCAGAGGGTACTAAAGGAAGGGGATAACGAAATTTGACAGTCACATTATTTAGTCCTCTGTAATCAATGCAGGGTCTTAGTCCTCCATGCTTCTTTTCAACAAAGAAGAATCCTACAGCTGCTGGAGAGGTAGATGGACGAATAAAACCTGAGTTCAGAGCCTCTTCATTATAGTCTTCCATTGCTTGACTTTCGGTACGGGAGAGAGGGTAAACTTTGCTTTTGGGAGGCATGGCATTGGGGAGCAGGTCAATAGCACAGTCCCAGGGTCGGTGTGGTGGTAGCTGTGCGGCCTTGGTTTTGCTAAAGACTTCAGAAAGATTTTAGTAATAGGCGGGGATGTTCACAGTCTTGAGGGTATCTGGACTTTCAATGATTGTTTCTGAGACATGGTTGGGGTTCAGTGGGGAAGCAGTTATTTAGACACAATGTGGACCAATGAGTCAGCTCACCATGATACCAGGAAATGTCAGGGTCGTGAATAGAGAGCCAGGGATGTCCCAGGATGACCTTGAATTTGGGAGAATCAACAATATACAATGTGATAGACTCTTGATGCAGCAAACCAACATTAAGTGTGAGAGTTTTTGTTTGATGAGTGATCCCCTCTCTAATGAGTGTGTCATCGATGGCCTTGATTTTGATAGGTGGGGTACATGGTTGCATGGGGATTTTATACTTCGTGACAATGTCCTTATTAATCAGATTCAGAGCAGCTCCAGAGTCAATTATCGCTGTTAATTCAAGAAACAATGTGCCAGGCCTGAGAGTAATGGGTAAGGTAAATGATTTGTTACTGAGTAAGGATAAATGTTCGATATTTACCCTGGGAACAGCTTGGGATTTGTGTGGACATCCTAGACTGCGATGGCCTTCTTCACCACAGTAAAAGCATAACTGATGTTGCCGACGCCTCTCCCTTTCCCCTTCAGAAAGTCTCTCCTTTACAAGCTAGTTCAGTTTGCAGTTCCGTTTTGAGACTACGGTGAAACATGGCTTTTAAAGCGATATCATTCCAACCACTCTGTGCAGCAAGTGTTCTGAATTCAATAGCAAATTCAGCAGCGGTGCAGTTACCTTGTGTGATGTTAATGATTTGTGTTGACACATCTTTGCCTCCGGCAGGATATTCAAACACTTCACGGAGTTGCTGGATAAAATAATCCACTGAATATCTGAACCGCGAATCAGAGTCCCAAACTGCTGCAGCCCAGTCGATAGCTCTCCCCGTTAACAAAGTCATTAAGAATGCACATTTCTTCTCCTCTGATTCGAATTTATCCCCTTTATGATCAAAGTACAGTCTGATTTGACGAATGAAGCCTTTACATTGTTCAGCAGTACCATCAAACTTTTCAGGAAGAGCAAAGCTTACCGTCTTTGGTGTGGGCTGTGGGAGTGATCAGATGTAGTGCGTTAGAAGTTTGTTGACTGATTGAAGCTTGGTTAGTTGTTCCTGGTATTCCTTTAACATATCGCTTTGATAAGTGAATGCTGCTTGCAGGTTCGAAACTTCCGCTGGATTCATGGGAGGCGAAGTATTCTGTAACGAGGACGCTGAGGCTGAGTGAGAATCCATGTGCGGAAGTTTATTAAAGACAGTTTCCACAAACAAATACGATAAGGCAGGAAGAGGGTCAAAACCAAGGTAGCAGTCAGATCTTTCAACATACAAAGGGGAATTCCAAAAGGCAAGAGTGAGTAGGCAGGCAAAAGGTCCAAGCAAAAACATCAGTCCGATCAGGCTACCAAAACAAAGGGAATAATCCAGAAAATCGAAAAACAGATAACCAGGCAGAATCATACACAGTAGACAAGCAGGATCAACAGGAAATAACGCTCGGTAAGCAGGATCAACAGGAAATAACGCACTGGCAATACTTCGCAATGAGTATAAGAATGGTCTCTGGTTAAACAGCAGTCAAACAGGAAATGAGAACAGAAGAAGCAGAGGGAGTGGAACACAGTCAGTTTTCAGGTGAGGGCTCCTCTGCTGGTTTGGCATTACAGTTTGCTGTGCCTTGTAGGCATATAGGCTATGTGCAGTGCTGCATAAAATAATAACAATAGCCTAGATAGCAGGCAGCCTATAAATCGTTAAAAAGGAACACTTCAGTAACACTGCACTAGATACAAATATATTGATTGTCATATGTTACTTCATTCTTATTTCATACCACCATAACGAATGGAAACATTTGGAGTAAAAACAAAGCCTAAGTCGCTTTGGATAAAAGCGTCTGCTAAGTGAATAAATGTAATGTAAATGTAATGTGTGGCGCGTTTTGCTTTCAAACTGCCTCACAGCGCGTGCAGAGAACATTTACTGAAGCGATTGAGCTGCTCCAAACTATTAAAAACTTTTAAATACTATTGTTACCATATTATACATCTGCAGTTTGAGCAGATATCCACAAACACAGTATTAACAGGAAACACGGGTTTAAAAATGATAATATTCACCATGTTAGAGTAAACACTCATACGAGCATACTTTATCATGCTGTGTTTTATTATCGAACATAAAAACATCCTCATGTTGTACATGTATATAAATTTAGAATGAAAAGGTTGCCTACCAGTCTAGTTCACATTTCAACATGTCTCTGTCTATATATACTGTAGATACACATACATGAACGACATTAGGCTTCATGTTTTTACTCCAATCTCATAACGTACATTTTAGTCTGACACCAATTTAACATGTTTTACCTTAAAAATCTTCTCGTCTTCAAATCGCGTTCTTCTAATTCTTCTGTGGTAAATGCAAGTGAAACAGCACAAACACAGTCTTCAAACTCGGTGAAAAGCAGAGAGGAGTAAGTAACTGAAGTCTCTGATTCTTTGTTTTGAGGTGATGAGGGCGTGTTCAGCTCTGCATTCCTCCGCGTGGCTCATTTGCATGTCAATCGCTCTTGCGCGCGTGGGTGTGGTCACATTAAAGTTGAGAAACTGAACATGTCGCTGCTTTCATACGGATTACTTAAACTCAGTTACTCTGTTAGCGAGGCGCCATGCGCTAAAGCCCAAGAGGAAGCCACACTCCAGTGAAACAACCTTTGCTTGGAGAGAGCCTTTCCCTTCAGCTTCTCACCATAACAGACAAAGAGCTGGTCTGAGGTCCTGAAACACTGCGTTCTGTCTACGTAAGCACGGAGGGCGTGTACTGGACAGAGCAGTGCCAAGGCTGGGTCTGGCTCCTACAGGGGCAGAACTTACAGGTTCACCACCTGATCTCGAAAGGGAGTGGAGGGAACCTTGGGCACATATCCAGCCCAGGGTCTCACGATCACGTGAGAAAAGGCCGGCCCGAATTCCAAGCACGCTTCGTCAACGAAAAATGCGTGCAGATCCCCTATCCTCTTAATAGAGGCCAATGCAACCAGGGGCACTGTCTTAACTGACAGGAACTTAAGCTCTTACGTGAACCGAATTCCCCTCAACGCTTTATCTGTAGAGTGGTAAAGGGATCCTCCATAGGGAAAGGCTAGTTGGCACTTCAGCACTGCATTGTCATCAGGTCCAGGCAAAGGTCCTAGTCAGATCTGGATACGGCCTGGATCCGGCAGGCTGCAGGAAAACCTTGGGATAAACAAAGACACTAAAATTAGCGTAGATACCATTCTTCTTATGATGTAACAAGTACATCAGGATTTAAGGAAAGTGTTCCCAGTTCCGGCTGATCTAATCTATGCAGCCTAACATTGAATTATAGAAGTCGATAATGTATTATGTGAATGCTAGGTCATAGAGATGTGTCTTTAATCTAGCTTTGAAGTGACAGAGTGTGTCTGCTTCCCAGACAAATGGTAGGAAGACTGTTCCAAAGTTTTGGTGCTAAATAGGAAAAGGATCTACCGCCCGCAGTCGATTTTGATATTCTAGGTATTATCAACTGGCCCGAATTTTGAGATCGCAATAGACGTGAAGGACTATAATGCGTTAAGAGCTCGCTCAAGTACTGCGGAGCTAAACCATTTAGTGCTTTGTAAGTAATCAACAATATTTTAAAATGTATACGATGTTTAATAGGCAGCCAATGCAGTGTTGACAGAACCGGGCTAATATGGTCATATTTCCTGGTTCTAGTAAGAACTCGAGCTGCAGCGTTTTGGACCAGCTGTAGTTTATTTATTAAGCGTGCAGGGCAACCACCCTGTAGAGCATTACAATAATCTAGTCTTAATGTCATGAAAGCATGAACTAATTGTTCCGCATTTGTTAATGAGAGCATATGTCGTAATTTAGATATATTTTTAAGATGGAAAAATGCGTTTTTTACAGATACTAGACACGTGACTTTCAAATGAAAGATTGCTATCAAAAAGCACACCCAGGTTCCTAACCGACGACGAAGACTTAACAGAGCAGCCATCAAGTGTTAGACAGTATTCTAGGTTATTACGTGTGGACGTTTTTTGTCCAATAATTAGAATCTCTGTTTTTTCAGAGTTTAGTAGTAGGAAATTACTAGTCATCCAATTTTTTAAATCAGCTATGCATTCCGTTAATTTTGTGAATTGGTAAGTTTCGTTAGGTTTTGAAGAAATATACAGCTGAGTATCATCGGCATAACAATGAAAGCTAATTCCATGTTTCCTAATGATATGTCCTAATGGTAGCATGTACAGAGTGAACAGCAGCAGTCCTAGTACTGAGCCTTGTGGTACGCCATACTGAACTTGTGATCGATGACATCTCTTCATTTACTGCTACAAACTGATAACGGTCAGATAAGTATGATTTAAACCATGCTAGTGCAATTCCACTAATGCCAACATAGTTTTCTAGTCTATTTAAAAGAATGTTGTGGTCAATTGTGTCAAATGCAGAACTAAGATCAAGTAACACTAATAGAGAGATACAACCACGATCGGATGATGAAAGTAAATCATTTGTAACTCTAATGAGAGCTGTCTCAGTACTATGGTGCGGTCTAAATCCTGACTGAAAATCCTCGCAGATATCATTTCTTTCAAGAAAGGAACAACACAGTTGTGAGGATACTGCTTTTTCTAATATCTTTGACAGAAAAGGCAGATTTGAGATCGGCCTGTAATTGACTAATTCTGAAGGATCAAGTTGCGTTTTTTTAACAAGCGGTTTTATCATAGCCAGATTAAAAGTTTTTGGTACGTATCCTAGAGACAAAGACGAATTAATGATATCAAGAAGAGGATCTATGATCTCTGGAAGCATCTCTTTCAATAGCTTAGTCGGTATAGGGTCTAACATACAAGTTGTCGATTTAGATGAATTAACGAGTTTGCAGAATTCTTCCTCTCCTATAGCAACAAATGAATAGAATTTTTCCTCAGGGAGACTACAATGCACTCCCTGATGCGATACTGTAGTAGACGGTTGCATAGTTATAATTTTGTCCCTGATATTATCAATCTTATAAGTGAAGAAGTTCATAAAGTCATTACTGCTGTGTTGCTTGGAAACTTCTGTGCTTGAAGCTTTCTTTTTCGTTAGTTTAGCCACTGTTTCAAATAAATACCTAGGATTATGTTTATTTTCTTCTAATAGGGTTGAAAAATAAGCAGATCTAGCAGCTTTTAAAGCCTCTCTGTAAGCAATCGAGCTCTCTTTCCATGAAATCCGAAATACCTCTAGTTTTGTTTTCTTCCAGTTGCGCTCCATTTTTCTGGCTGCTCTCTTAAGGGCCTGAGTGTGCTCGTTGTACCACGGCGTTGGACTATTTTCTTTAATCTTCTTTAAGCGCAACGGAGCAACTGCGTCTAAAGTGCTGGAAAAGAGAGAGTTAAAAGTTTCTGTTGCAATATCGAGTTCTTCTAAGCTATCCGGGATGCTGAGATGTTGAAACTGATTAAGAAGATTATTGATAAAGCAATCTTTAGTGGCAGAAGTTATAGGTCTAACATATTTATAACACGGAGTCGGCTTTGCAGCCTTGGCTAAATGTAATTTACATGAGACTAGATAATGGTCTGAGATGTCATCGCTCTGCTGCAGAATTTCAACGGCATCAACATCTATTCCATGTGATAATATTAGATCTAGAGTATGATTACGACAATGAATGGGTCCTGACACGTGTTGTCTAACTCCAATTGAGTTTACAATGTCTTTAAGTGCCAATCCCAATGCATCTTTTTCATTATCTACATGTATATTAAAATCACCAACAATTAGTACTTTATCGTTAGCCAATACTAATTCTGATAGAAAGTCCGCAAATTCTTTGATAAAATCTTTATGGTGCCCTGGTGACCTGTATACAGTAGCCAGCAGAAATCTCAAACGTGATTTATCGTTTACACTATATATTTTTACATTAAGCACCAACACTTCAAAAGAAGTATATTTAAAAATAGATTTCTTAGTGGTTTTGAAAATATTACTATAAATTACAGCAACACCTCCCCCTTTGCGTTTTAGACGAGGTTCATGTTTATAACAGTAATCTTGTGGAGTTGACTCATTTAAAGTAATGTAATCGTTTGGTTTTAGCCAGGTTTCTGTCAAACACAGCACATCTAGATTATAATCTGAAATCATATCATTAACTATGAGCGATTTTGAAGTAAGGGATCGAATATTCAGCAACCCAAGCTTTATCATTTGTTCATCTGTATTATATCTGTTTTTTATTTGTTGAACATCAATTAAATTTTTTACCTGACGTTTTTTGGATTTCCAAATTCGGGGAACAGACACAGTCTCTATATGATGATATCTAGGTGAAAGAGGCTCTATGTGATGAGATTTATCTGACCTTGGTGACGCGAGGCCGCTAGCAGACGGTCAGTTTAGCCAGTCTGTCTGCTTCCTGACCTGGGCCCCAGATTGTCATGTTTTAGCTCTAAGACTATGTGCCATATTACTAGAGAGAAGAGCAGCACCATCCCAGGAGGGATGAACACCATCTCTTTTCAACAGGTCAGGCTTGCCCCAAAAACTTTTCCAATTGTCTATGAATTCTATATTATTCAACGGACACCACTTAGACAACCAACCATTGAGTGAGGCCAATCTGCTAACTATCTCATCACTCCTGCGAACAGGAAGGGGGCCAGAGAAAATTACAGTGCCTGACACCGTACTTGCGAGTTTACACACCTCTTTAATATTAATTTTGGTGATCTCCGACTGGCGGAGTCGAACATCATTAGTGCCGACATGAATAATGATCTTAGAGAATTTACGATTAGCATTAGCCAGCACTTTTAAATTTGCTTTGATGTCAGGCGCTCTGGCTCCCGGCAAACATGTGACTATGGTGGCTGGTGTCTCTATTTTCACGTTCCGTGTGATCGAATCACCAATTACCAGGGCACAATCAACAGAATTCTCAGTGGGTGTTTCACTGAGTGGGGCAAATAGATTTGTTATGGTAATCGGAACGGAAGAGTGTTTTTTTAATCCGCGACTAGAGTGATCTCTCACGGTCACCCATCTGCCCTGCTGCGTGGGCTCTACTTCAGCCGGAACCGAATCATGTACAGAGTTCACTATGCTAGGCGCATCCAAAAAAGTATCTAAAGCTCTAGTACTATCCTTACTATCCTCAATTAAAGTTTGGATGCGTGTCTCTAGCTCTGAAATCTTCTCCGTCAGCCTGACTGTCTCCTTGCATTTATCACAAATAAATCCTATATTGCCATCGGAGAAGGCTATACTAAACATATGACATGTGACACAGGTGACAAAAACAGGACAAGACATTCCTCACCGTTTGTGTTGACTGAGTTCATAAAAGCCCAGGTAAGTAAGAATCAAAGGCGCGGGCGCGCGAGAGAAAATAAATAATAAATGAGCGCGGGTGGCGCGTAAACACTAGCGTGCGGTGCTAACAATAACGGAAGCTAGCGCTGTAAGGTTAATCTGAGATGGTGGGTAAACTATATTCAGTAATATAAACAACTAGAAAAGATAGTAAATGATGGTTCAAAACAGAAAGAAATACGAAGCAATACGAGGCGTAGAGCTTACAGCCTCGACGCAAACAAACCCACAGCAGGCAGGAAGGCAGACAGGAGCAATCGATCAGTGAACAGCAGATCTTTGAGACATTGAGGATGCTAAATTGTCTTGATACCTTCGACACAGATCGTCATTTCTAATTTGTCATAACATTTTTGTTTGTTTTATTGTTGAAGTACAACAGAGTAAACTGAAAGTAAACTGAAAACAAGACTGAAAGTCAAATCGAAGGCAGTATGTCTAGTTTGCAAACAGTCTGCTGCTGTTTTAAAAGAGTACAATATCCGTTGTCATTATGAAACAAAACATTCTGCAGCTTTCTCAAAGTACAGCGGCGAGGCGCGAAAACAGAAGGCTAACGAGCTGCTTGCTGAACTTCGATATGAAATGTCCTTCATCAGCACAAGAAAGCAGCACATGGGCCAGTTATCAGATTTCTGCTCTAATTGCTAAAAGTGGAAGAGCCTTCGCTACTGGAGAGTTCATCAAGGAATGTCTTGCAGTGGCTGCAGAAGCAGTTTGTCCTTCTCAGGTACGAATGTTCTCACAAATTAGCCTGTCAAGAAATACTGTTACCCGATGCATACAGGACATGGCTCAAGACATCGGTCGAGCAAATCAAGACAAAGGCAAGTGCATTCTCTGCCTTTTCAATAGCCTGTGACGAGAGCACCGACATATCCGATTCCGCACAGCTGTTGGTATTTTTGCGTGGAGTAAATGAAACTTTTGATGTGACAAGAGCTGGCTGGCATTGAGACCCTTTCTGGTACTACTAAAGGAGAAGATCTCTTTTTTGCTGTTGAGAGAGTGTTGGAAAAAAATGAATTAAAGTGGGAGAAGATGGCCGGCATTACAACTGACGGAGCGCCGGCAATGGTAGGGAGGAAATCTGGCCTTGCTACATTTGTGTACATCAGAAAGTCAGTGAATGTGGAGGAAAAGTTGTTAGGTACCACTGCATTTTACATCAAGAACGACTATGTGCTAAATCTGTCGGGCTTGTGGATGTGATGTGTGACGTTGTCAAAATTCTCAACAATATACGCTCCAAGGCGCTTTCTCAACGACAGTTCAAGACACTGATGTATAAGATGGATGCGCAATATGGTGATGTGTTGTACCACCAGGAGGTGAGATGGCTCAGCCGTGGAAAAGTTCTCAGGAGATTTTTTGATCTGCGTGATGAGATCAGAGTTTTTCAGGAAAGCAAGGATGGTAATATTCAAGTGCCCACTGATAAGAAATGGCTCTCTGACCTGGCTTTCCTTGTGGATGTAACAGAGATGCTCAATATTTTGAATGTTCAGTTCCAGGGAAAGGACCAGATTATCACCCAGCTTTTTGATCACGTCAGAGCCTTCAAACAAAAACTACTGCTGCTCAGAAGACATCTCTCAGCAGGTAACAGTAACATTTACAGTTATAATTTTCAGCATATTTTGTGCAATTTGTATAATTATTTTTTAATTATATTTAGAAGTATATGTGGAGTTTACATTTATATTCAGTCATGTCAGCATTTGTATTTTTGTTGTACATCAAGCTGATAAAATTTGCTTGAAAATTTTGACAATTATTTCAATTGTCATGAAATAATAATTTCCTTCTTTTTTCAGTTATTCTATTTTTCTCCCTCTGTTTTACATGCCTGTCCTATTACACTGTTCTTTCTGTTTCTCATCCCACATGCAGGAAATTAAGCCCATTTTCCCTGCCTTGGAGAGGTAGGCATGGTGAAAGAAAAGGTCCATGAGTATGATGCTGCTCTCAGCAACCTTATCCAGGAATTTGACAGTCGCTTTGAGTACTTCAGACTCAACACTGCTGACTTTGAGTTGTTTGCTCAACCCTTCGCCATCAGTGTGGATGCAGTCAGAGATGATCTTCAGATGGAACTAATTGAGCTTCAGTGTGATTCAGAACTGAAACACAAGTTCACATCCCTTCCCTTGACATACTTCTACAAATGTGTCCCAGCAAACAGGTACCCAAAGATGTGTAAGCAGGCACAAGTGATGCTGTCTCTGGCAGTACCTACCTCTGCGAGCAGACTTTCAGTCTGATGAACTTGAACAAGAGTTAACTCAGAAGCAAAATAACTGACTCTCACCTACATAATATCTTGTCTTTGTCTGTAAGTCAGCTACAGCCCAATCTTGAAAAACTTCTGAAAAATAAGGACCAGCTTCATATCTCTCATTAGGTCACTGACATTGCAACCACATGGTTTTATTATTGCTTGTGTATTTGGCATTGAACTGTATTGTACATTGAACACTTGGGGATTGTTGGTTTTATTGTAATAAGTTAAGTCATTAAAATGCTAAACTTTACAAATAAAACTGCATTAGTTAATCAGATTAAAGTTATTTTATATTTATTTTAAATATTATGAAATAAATAAACCCATAGCAACAGTTTGATTTATGATGCAAAATTTACTTTTGGCCCACGGCCCTCAATCAAGTTTGATTTTTGGCCCTTCATAGGGAAAAGTTTGGGCACCCCTGTTCTAGGTATTATTAACTGGCTGGAATTTTGAGATCGCAATAGACGTGAAGGACTATAGTGCGTTAAGAGCTTGCTCAAGTACTGCGGAGCTAAACCATTTAGTGCTTTGTAAGTGATCAGCAATATTTAAAAATGTATACAATGTTTAATAGGCAGCCAATGCAGTGTTAACAGAACCGGGCTAATATGGTCATACTTCCTGGTTCTAGTAAGAACTCAAGCTGCTGCGTTTTGAACTATCTGTAGTTTGTTTATTAAGTGTGCAGGGCAACCACCCAGTAGAGCATTACAATAATCTAGCCTCGAGGTCATGAACGCATGATCTAATTGTTCTGCATTCGTCAATGAGAGCATATGGCGTAATTTAGATATATTTTTAAGATGAAAAAATGCTGTTTTACAGATACTAGACACGTGACTTTCAAATGAAAGATTTGTATCAAAGAGCACACCCAGGTTCCTAACCGACGACGAAGACTTAACAGAGCAGCCATCAAGTGTTAGACAGTATTCTAGGTTATTACGTGTTGAGGTTTTTTGTCCAGTAATTAGAATCTATGTTTATTCAGAATTTAGTAGTAGGAAATTACAAGTCATCCAATTATTTATATTAGCTATGCATTCCGTTAATTTTGTGAATTTGTAAGTTTCGTTAGGTTTTGAAGAAATATAGAGCTGAGTATCATCGGCATAACAGTGAAAACTAATGCCATGCTTCCTAATGATATCTCCTAATGGTAGCATGTACAGAGTGAACAGCAGCGGTCCTAGTACTGAGCCTTGTGGTACGGCATACTGAACTTGTGATCGATAAGACATCTCTTCATTTACTGCTACAAACTGATAACGGTCAGATAAGTATGATTTAAACCATGCTAGTGCAATTCCACCAAATCATTTATAACTCTAATGAGAGCTGTCTCAGGATGATCGATTGCTCCTGTCTGCCTCACTGCCTGCTGTGAGTTTGTTTGCTTTAAGGCTGTAAGCTAAGTCTAAGCCTCGTATTAGCTTCGTATTTCTTTCTGTTTTGAACCATCATTTATTATCATTTCTAGTTGTTTTTACAAGTTTACCCAACATCTCAGATTAACTTTATTGTTAGTACAACATGCTAGTAACTCGCTAGCCTGTTAACGCGCCACCCGTGCGCGCTGTTATTTATTTATTTTTCTCTCGCGCGCCTGCGCCTTTGAGTTCATAAAAAGCCCAGGTGTGCAAAAGACTCCTTAATAATAAGATGATGCTTGAGCACTGTTGCACCATTTTAGTTGGGACTCTTATTATGAAGTCTGTAGGGAGTGACCGGAAGAGCAGCTATTCCTTCCGCTCGGTGCGAATGGCAGATTGCATCAGCCGCTACTAGTAATCAGGTTCACCGCAATCACGAACAGCTGAAGACGTGCATCAGAATCATTATCACCCTCCGATTGGATGCATGTGTTTGTGTGCGTCCTATAAAGAGTGAGTACTTTAATCCTGTAATGTTCGCTGATTGATGCTCGTTATTAGTAATGACGCAGTTATCGGCATGTATAATGTCACATGGCAATGTTTATTAATCCGTGCCAGCTTTTATAACTTATCTGTCGATCTTCCAAGTTTAGAGTTATAATGTTTATACTATTATAGTAAATAATGTAGATAAAAAGTAAGTAAATATGATGAAAGATGTTATATCCAGTGTTTATGTATCATTGTTATGAGGGGAGCAGCCTATAGTCAGTATGTGGATGATGATTTGTAATGATGCTACTGTTATTGAGTATCGCTTTGTGTGTTGCAGAGAAACCACACACACACATACAAGCATCTATAACCTCTACTACGAGCACGCCAAACGTGTCTATGCCAGGTAATGGTTATTCAGCTAATGGCCTACTGACTGTACTCCAGGTCTCAGCTAAGTGTGCTTAACCTGCTCACATTGTCCACCAATCCTTGCATGTGCAACAGCAATCGTCTTCATGCTCAAACGCAGTTAAGGAACTCCATTCCCTTTGGAGGCTGCTCTCATCAGTCTACTGCATTATTGATCTCAAGTTTGCCAAGCTTGTTAAAGTTTATGTAAAGGCTGTCTCCTCCTCTCATGCCAATTCTGCATACCAGTCAGAATAAATCCAGTTCAAACCGATACTTCACTCTGTGGTGTTCTGACCGACACACCTGGTTCACTGCGATCCAACTAGCCCTAGCAGCTTCAAGTAGTTCTTCACTACACCAGGTGAGTAAGAATCAGTCAACCAAGACGGTGAGTAATGTCTTGTCCTTTTATTGTCACCTGCACTTCATGTCACATTTTTAGCATAGCCTTTTCCGTTGGCAATATAGGATTTATATGTGATAAATGCAAGGAGAAAGTCAGGCTGACGGAGAAGATTTCAGAACTAGAGACACGCATCCAAACTCTAATTGAGGATAGAAAGAGTTCTAGAGCTTTAGATACTATTTTGGATGCGCCTAGCATAGTGAACTGTTTACATGATTCGGCCCATGCAGATTACATAGCCCATGCAGCAGGGCAAATGGGTGACAGTGAGGGATCGCTCTAGTCGCGGATCAAAAAACTACTCTTCCGTTCCAATTACCATAACAAATTGATTTGCCCCACTCAGTGAAACACCCACTGAGAATTCTGTTGATTGTGCCCTGGTAATTGGTGATTCGATCACAAGGAACGTGAAAATAGAGACACCAGCCACCGTAGTCACATGTTTGCCGGGAGCCAGAGCCTGACATCAAAGCAAATTTAAAAGTGCTGGCTAATTTACAGCCAGCAGCCATATCACCCTGTAGCCCAAGACTGGTTGTCCACTGAAGCTAAGCAGGGCAGAGTCTGGTTAGTACCTGGATGGGAGACCTTCTGCGAAAACCAGGTTGCTGCTGGAAGAAGTGTTAGTGAGGCCAGCAGGGGGTGCTCACCCTGTGGTCTGTGTGGGTCCTAACTCCCCAGTATAGTAATGGGGACACTTTACTGTTAAAGAGCACCGTCCTTCGGATGAGACGTTAAACCGAGGCCCTGACTCTCTGTGGTCACAAAAAAATCCCAGGATGTCTTTCAAAAGACTAGGGGTATAACCCCGGCATCCTGGCCAAATTTGCCCAGTGGCCTCTGTCCATCATGGCCTGCTAATAATCCCTATATATATATATATATATATACACCAATTGGCTTCATCACTCTGTCTCCTCTCCACCAGTAAGCTGGTGTGTGGTGGGCGTTCTGGCGCAATATGGCTCCCGTCGCATCATCCAGGTGGATGCTGCACATTGGTGGTGGTTGAGGAGATTCCCCCTCCTATGTAAAGCGCTTTGAGTGCCGAGAAAAGCGCTACATAAATGTAATGAATTATTATTATTATTATTATTAATGCTAATCGTAAATTCTCTAAGATCATTATTCATGTCGGCACTAATGATGTTCGACTCCGCCAGAGATTGTTTTTGTCACAAAAATTAATATTAAAGAGGTGTGTGAACTCGCAAGTACGATGTCAGGCACTGTAATTTGCTCTGGCCCCCTTCCTGTTCGCATGAGTGATGAGATAGTTAGCAGATTATGTTCACTCAATTGCTGGTTGTCTGAGTGGTGTCCGCATAATAATGTAAAATTCATAAACAATTGGAAAAGTTTTTGGGGCAAGCCTGACCTGTTGAAAAGAGATGGTATTCATCCCTCCTGGGATGGTGCTGCTCTTCTCTCTAGTAATTTGGCTCATAGTCTTAGAGCTAAAACATGACAATCTGGGGCCCAGGTCAGGAAGCAGACAGACTGGCTAACCGACCGACTGCTAGGGGCCTCGCATCACCAAGGTCAGATAAATCCCATCACATAGAGCCTCTTTCCCCTAGATATCATCATATAGAGACTGTGTCTGTTCCCCGAATTTGGAAATCCAAAAAACGTCAGGTAAAAAATGTAATTGATGTTCAACAAATAAAAAACAGATATAATACAGATGAACAAATGATAAAGCTTGGGTTGCTGAATATTCGATCCCTTACTTCAAAATCGCTCATAGTTAATGATATGATTTCAGATTATAATCTAGATGTGCTGTGTTTGACAGAAACCTGGCTAAAGCCAAACGATTACATTACTTTAAATGAGTCCACCCCGCAAGATTACTGTTATAAACATGAACCTCGTCCAAAACGCAAAGGGGGAGGAGTTGCTGTAATAAGTAATATTTTCAAAACCACTAAGAAATCTAGTTTTAAATATACTTCTTTTGAAGTGTTGGTGCTTAATGTAAAAATGTATAGTGTAAACGATAAATCTTCTTTGAGAATTCTGCTGGCTACTGTATACAGGCCACCAGGGCACCATAAAGATTTCATCAAAGAATTTGAAGAAATTACTTTCAATCAGAATTAGTATTGGCTGCAGATAAAGTACTAATTGTTGGTGATTTTAATATACACATAGATGATGAAAAAGATGCATTGGGACTGGCTTTTAAAGACATTGTTAACTCAATTGGAGTTAGACAACACGTGTCAGGACCTACTCATTGTCGTAATCATACTCTAGATCCAATATTATCACATGGAATGGATTTTGATGCCGTTGAAATTCTGCAGCAGAGCAATGACATCTCAGATCATTATCTAGTCTCATGTAAATTACATTTAGCCAAGGCTGCAAAGCCGACTCCGTGTTATAAATATGTTAGACCGACAACTTCTGCCACTAAAGATTGCTTTATCAATAATCTTCCTAATCAGTTTCATCATGTCAGCATCCGGGATACCTTAGAAGAACTTGATATTGCAACAGAAACTTTTAACTCTCTCTTTTCCAGCACTTTAGACACAGTTGCTCCGTTGCGCTTAAAGAAGATTAAAGAAAACAGTCCAACGGCGTGGTACAACGAGCATACCCAGGCCCTTAAGAGAGCAGCCAGAAAAATGGAGCGCAAGTGGAAGAAAACAAAACTAGAGGTATTTCGGATTTCATGGAAGGAGAGCTCGATTGCTTACAAAGAGGCTTTAAAAGCTGCTAGATCTTCTTATTTTTCAACCCTATTAGAAGAAAATAAACATAATGCTAGGTATTTATTTGAAACAGTGGCTAAACTAACGAAAAAGAAAGCTTCAAGCACAGAAGTTTCCAAGAAACACAGCAGTAATGACTTTATGAACTTCTTCACTTATAAGATCGTAATATCAGGGAGAAAATTATAACTATGCAACCGTCTACTACAGCATCGCATCAGGGAGTGCATTGTAGTCTTCCTGTGGAAAAATTTGATTCATTTGTTGCTATAGGAGAGGAAGAATTTTGCAAATTCGTTAATTCATCTAAATCGACAACTTGTATGTTAGACCCTATACTGACTAAGCTACTGAAAGAGATGCTTCCAGAGATCATAGATCCTCTTCTAAATATCATTAATTCGTCTTTGTCTCTAGGATACGTACCAAAAACCTTTAAGCTGGCTATGATTAAACCGCTTGTTAAAAACTTGATCCTACAGAATTTGTCAATTATAGGCCGATCTCAAATCTGCCTTTTCTGTCAAAGATATTAGAAAAAGCAGTATCCTCACAACTGTGTTCCTTTCTTGAAAGAAATGATATCTGCGAGGATTTTCAGTCAGGATTTAGACTGTACAGTAGTACTGAGACAGCTCTCATTAGAGTTACAAATGATTTGCTCTTATCATCCGATCGTGGTTGTATCTCTCTATTAGTGTTACTCGATCTTAGTGCTGCATTTGACACCATTGACCACAACATTCTTTTAAATAGACAAGAAAACTATGTTGGCATTAATGGAATTGCACTAGCATGGTTTAAATCATACCCTGCACGCTTAATAAACAAATTACAGCTAGTTCAAAACGCAGCAGCTCGAGTTCTTACCAGAACCAGGAAGTATGATCATATTAGCCCGGTTCTGTCAACATTGCATTGGCTCCCTATTACACATCGTATAAATTTTAAAATATTGCTAATTACTTACAAAGCACTAAATGGTTTAGCTCCGCAGTACTTGAGTGAGCTCTTAACGCATTATAGTTCTTCACTTCTATTGCGATCTCAAAATTCCGGCCAGTTAATAATACCTAGAATATCAAAATTCGTAGATAGCGGTAGATCCTTTTCCTATTTAGCACCAAAACTTTGGAACAATCTTCTTAACATTGTCCGGGAAGCAGACACACTCTGTCAGTTCAAAGCTAGATTAAAAACACATCTCTTTGACCTAGCATTCACATAATACATAATCGACTTCTATAATTCAATGTTTAGGCTGCATAGATTAGGTCAGCCAGACAGTGGCGTAACGAGCCAACACCGGGACTTATGCAGGATTATCAAGGTGAGCCCCCCTACTACAACACGTGATGACGCAATGTCCACGAGCAGGCTATGAATAGGACAGGATAGGATCATAGAGACACGGGCAGCATATAAGAGATGAGATGACAGACAAAATCAGGAGTAGCCTACGCGCACAAAAAAAAAAAACACTGCTGGTGACGGCGCACCTTGACACATTGTTACTCACTGCCATGACTGCTTACCGATAGTTACGCCTGTGCAGCCGGAACTCGGAACACTTCCCTTAAATCCTGATGTACTCGTTACATCATAAGAAGAATGGCATCTACGCTAATTTTAGTGTCTTTGTTTTTCCCAAGGTTTTCCCGCAGCCTGCCGGATCCAGGCCGTATTCAGATCTGACGAAGGACCTTCGCCTGGACCCGATGACAATACAGTGCTGAAATGCCAACTAGCCTCTGCCTATGGAGGATCCCTTTACCACTCTACAGATAAAGCGTTGTGGGGAATTTGGTTCGCGTACCTAACCTGAAGTGATAAAATTAAATAAAATTCTGTAGCAAATTTATAGGCAAGACAAGTAGTTTGTTTAGGCATGATTTAAAGGGAATTACAAACCTGCGCACATATATTCAAACGCACATAACTATAGAATAAATTCTTAATGCGCATGTGAACATGTGAATGCAGCGTTTATCACAGGTTCGTGTTTAAAGTCTGTTCAGAGAGAACGGTGTCGTCTTAGCAGCCCCTAATTTAATAACAAATTATAATTTCAACAGAGGTGAATCAATCAAAACTAACTTTAGCTGGAAAATAACATTATTCAAGAACTGCTATAAAGCAAAAACAATCTCTGTTACCTTAAATTATATGTTTACCTCTGTAAAGCTGCTTTGAAACAATCTACATTGTTAAAAGCGCTATATAAATGAAGATGACTTGACTTGACTTGACATGGTACTGTAACAGTTTGACTCTTTGTTTCCCCCTTTTCTTAGTATTTTGGTTTAGTCCTGTTCAGTTTTCCCGCTCCTCATCATCCCTCAGTTAATTCACCTGTGTCTAGTTAATTATCTTCATCTGTGTCACCTGTGCCCCAAATAACACAGGGAGACAAAGGAACATAATTAAGCCATCTGTTTCTCCCTATTCCTGGTCTGTTCTCGTTTATGTAAAGTGTGATTCCTGTGTTCTTTAGAAATAAATTCCTGTCTCCAGTTATTCCTCATTGTTCCTGTTTACCACGTACCTTGACAGGTACGGTCTAAATCCGGGCTGAAAATCCTTGCAGATATCATTTCTTTCAAGAAAGGAACACAGTTGTGAGGATATGGCTTTTTGTAATATCTTTGACAGTAAAGGCAGATTTGAGACCGGCCTGTACTTGACTCATTTTGTATGATCAAGTTGCGTTTTTTTAACAAGCGGTTTAATCATAGCCAGCTTAAAGATTTTTGGTACATATCCTAGAGACAAGATGAATTAATGATATTAAGAAGAGGATCTATGACATCTGGAAGCATCTCTTTCAGTAGCTCAGTCGATATAGGGTCTAACATACAAGTTGTCAATTTAGATGAATTAACGAGTTTGCAGAATTCTTCCTCTCCTATAGCAACAAATGAATCAAATTTTTCCTCAGGGAGACTACAATGCACTCCCTCATGCGATACTGTAGAAGACGGTTGCATAGTTATAATTTTGTCCCTGATATTATCAATCTTATAAGTGAAGAAGTTCATAAAGTCATTAATTCTGTGTTGTTCGGAAACTTGTGGGCTTGAAGCTTTCTTTTTCGTTAGTTTAGCCACTGTTTCAAATAGCTAGGATTATTTATTTTCTTCTATTAGGGTAGAAATATAAGCAGATCTAGCAGCTTTTAAAGCAGCTTTCTCTCTGTAAGCAATTGAGCTCACCTTCCATAAAAACCAAAATACCTCTAGTTTTGTTTTCTTCCACTTGTGCTCCATTTTTCTGGCTGCTCTCTATTGCCTTAAATTGGATATTTTACTCAAAGTCGGAAGTTTTTACTAGTAAAAACATACAAACAAGTTTAAGAACAATGATAGATGTGTGTTATTAAACAGAAACTTAACCGGACAAAAAAATGACAAAATTAATAGAAATGACTGCAATAGATTCCTGCATTTTAAAAGCAAAATGCAGCATATCATAATTTCTTAGTCTTCTCCTGGACTGCAGCACAGTCTCTACACTTCAGCACAATGGTGACCCGCAAAACTCAGACAGACAACAGAAACCCTTTAAATCCCAACAGAACATTAAACACTAACAGATCTCTGCAGAGGAGGGTTAAACAACAAAAACAGCATTACCAGCTTCACTTATTACTAACCAAACTGACTTTATTTCTGTCAGACGTCTACAGAAGTTATTTTGGCGAAAACTTGTGACTACGGTTGTGTGAGTGTATAAATAACAAATATGGGAAATAAAAATAGTCAGATGTCTAAACTTGAAACCAAAAACAGAGTTTGGTTCTACCTATAGTAACACAAGGGTTTGCATATGAAAACCAATCAAAGTGTGGGTGTAGTAAGGGGGTGTGGTTTAGCAAGGTCTGTAGCAGGAGAGTGGGGGCGGAGCCGAGCGGTGAGTAAGTGGGTCAAGTGCAAAATGACGAACACCTGTTTCTGATTGCAGTGATTGGCATGGGGAGACAGGATAAAAGCTGGCTGGTGCGTGAGAATGGGAGAGAGAAGGACTGAGAGCTTGTGTACACCAGGAACTGAGTCTCTACCACTGAAAGGATTGCTGTTATTTATGCTATAGTATTGCTATGGTGAAGGCGCTCGTGCGCAACTGTTTTCTTTACTTTGAGAGTCTTGTACTTTATTAAATATTCAGTCACACCGACCCCTTGTCTTCTTCCATCACCAACATCCTGAACCATCAACTTTGCTACAGTGGGGAAATTATGTATTGTTTTGGGTAATTTTTGCCAGACCTCCTTATTCTATTAAAACTGTTGTATTTGTGGGATTCTTAATGGAATTTGTCTGAGATCCTTCGGCCTTGCTTCTTCTTGGGTGTGATTCTCTGAGAACTGCTCGGGAAGATCTCCCGGCAGTGATTGAAGCATTTAAAGCAGAGGTCTTCAACCCTGCTCCTGGAGGCCCACTGCCCTGCAGACTTTATATCAAACCTGCTTCAGTCTGTGATTTCAAGCGATCCTGAAGAACTTGATTAGCTGGTTCAGGTGTGTTTGAGTTGGAGTAAAACTCTGCAGGACAGTGGGCCTATAGGACCAGGGTTGAAGACATATGATTTAAAGGACATTTGCTGAAGTCTGTTTGTTAATTATTGCTGCGCAGCAACTTACATAGGTTCAGGGGAACAGGTTAGAGTATAGGATTATCAACGTGGACTGTAGATACGCCAGGGTATAGGATTAGAGTCAGCCGCCGTCGATGTGTAGACTCGCTGGAGTATAGAATTAGCACCCAGCCTACGTTGATGTGTAGACGCACTTGAGTATAAATATTATAGGATGTAGTTAGGTTTAGGGAAAAATCTACCACACTTGACTTGACTATCCTTAGGTTTACCGTAGTCCACCAGATCCAGGCTGTAACCAGATCTGATGAAGGACCTGCGCCTGGACACGACGACAACACAGCCCTGAAGTGTTAACTAGTCTCTACCAGAGAATGTCTAATATGGGGAGAACTTCCACTCAGTAAACTTCCGGCTTCTAAACTGGTTGCAGTTCCACTCTGGCTCCATATGAGGGCGCTCACAGGACGAGTGCAGAATGAATGGAGGTCTATGAAGATATACCCCTCAAAATCCACTTTTCTCAGGATATAATTTTTTGTAATTTGAATGTTGTATTCCAAAGGAGATGAAAAGAAATTACACATTGCTGAGTGTTAGATTTTTTTAGAGTCACTTATTTGCTTTAAAAAGTCTTTTTAAATGTTAATGACGTCATACATATCGTACGACCAGAGATACTGCTTTACGTCAATCCTTCAGTCACTTTGGTGCTTTCGCGCTCTGCACTTTCTTTTCTCTCGAGGCATCGACAACACGTAGTTAAGTCCGTAGTAAGAGTTAAGTCCGCCTTAACATTCTGGTCCCGCTTCGGATGCCACGATGCTATCAAGCGGTATCTCTGGTCGTAATCAGTCCTTCACTGACCAATCAGCATCATTAGCAGTTATGGGCAACAACAACTCAACCTGTAAGAAATCGAAAGGACATAAGTACTCATTCATTCAACTTTCGACCTATAACCCATGTTGAACTTGCAAAAACTACAATCAAATCTGAGATTTCTCAACGGCAATCGGGTGAAAGAGACAAATTTAGCCATCTAGCTCTCATTCATTTTGAACTCTGCACCTTGAAACCTATTTCAAAGTTTGCGTTCTCGAGCCACCAAGCACTGTTGTCATGCAAATGCATGGCCTGAACACATTAAAAGTTTTCTTTTTTCAGATAAAACGGTGTAGTGTAAGCAAGTGTTACTAAGTTAATAACTAATGATCTTTGCAATGGAAGTGACTCTATCAAAAACTAACTTTAGCTGGACAATAACTTTATTCTAGAACAATCTCTGTAACATTAATTTCCTATTATCACTGTAAAGCTGCTTTGAAACAATCTATATTGTTAAAAGCACTATATAAATGAAGGTGACTTGACTAGTTCGGGAAAATTTCCAATTTCATTCAGCACCCACATTTCAGTATGGTGTTCCTTCCAGCATATTCTCCTCTTGGAGATGGAAAGTAGGTCATGATTGCAGAACACAAAAAACATGTATTTTAATTAATGTATTTTTGTATCTACAGCTGAAAATATCATCAAATCAACAAAGAACACTCTTGTAGTTTTGATCTTACTATTTATTCATGATAAATGCATTACTTGAATGAAATGCAGTGCTTCATTATGCAGTGAATACTGAAATGTTTTGCCAAAATAAGAGTGTTTAGTTTGCCGTATTAATTGTCATGAGAGCAACTACATTCATTTGGAGAAATGTGTCAAATCGATTGAGAAAAACTGTAACATTATGTTAAAAATGGAACCTTATTGTAAAGTGTTACCAAAAGATAAATTAAGAACTGTTTAATGATTTTTTTTTACTTTAAACCTTACCTTAAAATTTGTTTTTTTAAAAATAGCAATTATTCAGATTTAGATTTTGACTTTCATACACCCAGTAAAAACAATCATCATTACATTGAGAGTCATATGATTAGAAGAATATAATTCATTGATTTCATTCATTTGTCTCTTTTATATATCACACATATTACATTTAGAATTGTGAGAGCCAATAACATATTAATTTTAAAATGCACTCAATTAACAGTTCTGTTCCCTTTGCATTACATGTTTTTGGAAGTTGGTGCCACCTCTAGGAAAAGTTGAAGGAAGACTGTGAGTTTATTTAACAATCCTGGGAACAGCTTGAAGTGAATGAAAGGGATGTAAATCATAGAGCTGCTCAGTATGAAGAGGATCACATAGAGGTACTCAATCTGAGGGTCATCAATGATGGGAGCCAGCACCAGGAACACTGCGGCCAGCAACACCAAGATTGGAATAATTATGGGTACCTTGGTAGGGTATACAGAAAGACATTTGTTGAATGTTAGCTTTCTTTTCTGTCAATGTTTATCATATCATAATGCCCACTGGAAAATAAACTATGTAAGTTTGAAATCCAGTCCAAACAACCAAAAAGAAAAACTTAACATGAGGAAACAGTTTTTTACTGGTAACACCATCAAGTTTTCTTCTTGGATTGTCCATTTCTACAAAATAAATACAACGCTCTGTCATGACACTCTAGATGGCGCAGGCTAATAGGTCCTTAACTCAACCTGCTTGCAATCACATAATTCTCTATTAGGGCACAGCTGATTAAATCCTGCTGTATCATTTTTTTTTAATGATAACAGCGGAGAGAATGCAGCCGAACTTTAAAGGGATAATTCAGGATTTAGCATTAAGCTTTGTATCAGTAGAAAACCTGTAGTATTATCGAATTACCATGTTTTCCTCCCTCATATCCCCGAGACGAGAGATTTATGTATTTTTTGTCTGGAAAAAAATCCTTCGATGACGCAAAAATCGTCATTTTGCGTCTTATATCCCTGTAATCCTTGGCTCAAGACGGACAAAACGTATATCTCCGATTTTATTTACGCCTGGGAAAATTTTCACCCATCTTGGATTTTGTTAAAAACCTACTTTTGCGAACTAGTCCCTGGTTTTTCACCCGATCGGAATCAAACCAGTGTAGAAAGATTCTCTTGAGACTGAATATGAATAATTATCGAAAAAAAAGTAGAAATTCCGATTAATTGTTGCTTAAGGGCGTCAAAACGTTCACAGGAGGCGGAGCTAATTTTACTAAAATGATTATAACTCGTGAACGAAAAGAGATATCTTCACCAAACTTGGCACACATGTGTATGAGCTCAATCTGAGGTCACAGTAAAAAAATTGCGACGATCGAACACTAGGTGGCGCTATAACATTAAAAAAACATAAAAAGGGCTATGACCACCTGACCGTTGGTCCGATTGACTTGAAAATTGGTATGCAGTGTCTTGGTCCAAGGCCCCATGCATGTGTATGAGAACATTGGCTTATCTCAAAAAACATGGCCGCCATCGGCCAATGAAGTTCGAGCACCTATGAGACAAGGTTAATGGAGGCCAATCGGAACGAAACTCGATGGGCATGTTTGACTCATGGCCCAAGAGGTCAGTAAGAGTTTTGAAAGAAATCGGCCACTAGTTGGTGCTAACAAGTTTTACGGCTCTGTAATCACGAGGTGTTGCACACATCCCCAAAATATGCATATCATTTGACAGATCTCCTCATGCTGAACAACTTTGCCTCTAGAATCATTGCTGTCAATCAAATCGTTCATTAAATATTCATGAATATATTAAAAACCTACTTTTGCAAACTAGTCCCCGTTTTTTTTTTGCCAAATCGGAACCAGACCAGTCTAGGACAATTCTCTGGACTCTCTAGATCAATAATTATTGAAAAAAAGTTGAACTTTGCCCTTTGGTTCGCTATAACAGGGTCATTTAGAAAAGGGGTGTGGCAAAATACACTGAAAAGCCTATAAAACCTACAAAAAAACTCAGAACTTCACGAAAATTGATGAGCTTATGTGACATAACATGCTAAAGAAGCATGCACAATTTTATGGAAATCGGACCATAGGTGGCGCTATAACTTTTAAAAAGCTTTAAAACCATATGTTTCCTATGGTAAATTGCCTGTATTGGCTGCAAATGGTGTTTTCCATCTATTATCATATAATGTTCATATCATAATGTTCAAAACCAGTGCAGTACAATTGTCTGGACTCTCTAGATCAATAATTATCAGAAAAGGTATAACATTTGTATGGCTATAATAGGATCACTTTAATGTGTAGCCTTGACCAAGTGTACCAGAAAGCCTATATCTCTTCAATGAATGATCAGATATTCTTAAAAACATGTCAGAACATGTGACTCTAAATAAGATAAGAAATAATCCCTCTATAACAGTTAAAAATGTGAAAATTATAAGAACATAATGGCATATTAAGCCATAAGTGGTCATCTACTGCCCCCTGCTGTTTAAAATAGTCATTTTGTCATGCTACTAACTAATATTATTCTATAATTCTTATTTAGACTTTATAAGATCACTATTTTAACATTTACACTCACATTTTGTCAAAATCCATCTATTGGAAAAATATGACTAAAAAAACATGAAAAATTGCATACAGCCAGTTAAAAAGGTGAAAATTACAATGTTTATATGAATGTAATGGCATATTAAGCCAATATGTGGTCTTCTACTGCCCCCTTCTGTTTAAAATAGTCATTGTTGTCATACTGCTCACTAATTTATTGTTCTATAATTCATATAAAGACTTTATAAAATCACTATTTTAACATTTACAATCACATGAAGTCAAAATTGATCTAATGGAAAAATATGACTCTAATAAAACAAGAAAAATTGCAAACAGCCAGTTAAAAAGGTGAAAATTACAATGTTTATATGAATGTAATGGCATTAAGCCAATAAGTGGTCTTCTACTGCCCCCTTCTGTTTAAAATAGTCATTTTGTCATACTGCTTACTAATATTGTTCTATAATTCATATTTAGACTTTGTAAAATCACTATTTTTACATTTACAATCACATGTAGTCAAAATTCATCTATTGCAGAATTACTATTGATTAACAATTGCGACCCATTAAAGGGTTTCCGTGATTTAGGCCACGCCCCCCCAGTACAAATTCACTCATAACTCGAAAACGAAAAGTCGATGCGCACTCAAATTTTGATGGTAAGGTCCTCTCCGGGCTCTTGATCGAAATCTATCGTCGCGGGGCTCTGGAGCGCGCCACCGCGGATCTCTAATCTGTGAGACTCCAGACTTGAAACGGCTGTAGGTCCCGACCTGGACCAGCTAGATCCTCGTGGGAGAGCTTGTTGGAAAGAGCCCGTCCTCGTCTAGCTTCGATTCGAGAATGGTGCGATTTGACCTAGGCATTCCCGAGATATAAGCCTACAAAGATATGCATTTCAACGGACATTACTCCCGGACACGACAACCCAGCATCACCGGGATGGTCTTGTTCAACAGGGCTCCTCTAACACTAAGTTCTGAGTTTCAGATTTTTTCATTTTCTCGTTCCCGAGATAAGTGAAAAACCAAATCTCCATTCATTTCAACTTTATAATACCACTGTTGTCCAGTAGAGGGAGCAGCAGCATTAGACAATTTTAATCTTTTTATCAGCTTTCAGCATTGGCTAACAAACAAACGCTTAAAGCTATTTTTTTAATAAAAAACTTTAAGTTTTAATATAGTTTTATATGATTACATCACAAAGAAATATGTTAAATGCTTATAGACCATTAAAAGAGATTTTCACAATAACATATCCCGTGTGTGTGTGTGTGTGTGTGTGTGTGAGCGAGCAAATGTCTACATATGAGTGCAAAAACACCTGTGAAAACATTTTAATAAGTATAATGGCCAGCAGAGGGCAGTAGAAGACCACTTACTGGCTCACTTTCACTTTGATAGACTTAATCTTCACCAGTATTCTGCACTCAAGCAAACCAGTTTTCCATGTTAACTATAATAACAAAATCATTTTTGTCAGAGTTTATCACTTCATTTTTATTGACACTTCACATCAATGCAGCAATGTGGTAAATCATGGTAAATCACGATAGAAACATGGTAAATCATTGTAAATAATACTATTACATGGTGTATCATGGCAAATCATTCTAGAATGTGGCATATCATGGTAAATCATCCTATTACATGGTAAATCATGCTAGAATCATATTAAATCATACTAGAATGTGTTCAATTGTGGTAAACCATGCTAGAACAGGGTAAATCATGGTGAATCACACTTGAACTTGGTATATCATGGGAAACTATGGTAAATCACGCTAGATTCATGGTAAATCATACTGGAACATGGTAAATTATGAAAAATCACACTAAATTTGGTGTATGTGTTGTGAAGAGGCGGAGTCAGGAGAATCCATTTGCAGCATTTATTAGAATAGTCAAAACAGGCAAGGTCAAACAGCGGCAAACAGAACAGAGAAGGCAAGGCAGAGACAAACCAGGTAACCAGGCAAAGGGTCGAGGCAGGCAGAGGGAATCAGAGTCCAGTAAACAATCCGAGGTCAGGGCAGGCAGAGAGAATCAGAGTCCACTAAACAGTCCGGGGTCAGGGCAGGCAGTGAAGGGTCAGCAACGATAAACAATCCAAGATCAAACACAGGAAACAAACTCAGGGAAATAACGCTCAGAAATGATAGCCGGGGCAGATCAAGACTTCACACTGAATGAGTGTGTGAATGAGGCTTATATGAGTGTGTGTGAATGAGGTGCAGGTGTGAGTGCAATCAGTCCCAGGTATGAGGCATGATGGGAAATGGAGTTCGATGGGTAAAGTTAATATTCCGGAGACGGTTCCCTCCGGTGGTGAATAGGATGTGGTGCGGGAGCCTGCTCCGTTACAGTATGATGGTAAATCATGCTAAAACATGGTCTATTCCATCTATGATGTCAGTGGTTAATGCTTGCTACATAAAACTTAATGTCTTTTGATGCTTTTGTGCGTAACGGCCTTAAAGGCCTTAACTGCTTGAACACCGCTAAATGCTGCTTGCAGCTTTAATTATTATTATTATTGTATCGCTCCTGCATCACATTATGTAAACAGCATTTATGACAAAGAACATACTCTGTTCCCAACGTAACCTTGGTTCCCTGAGAGATAAAGGAACGGATATTGCGTAGCTGTACGCTATGGGAAAACTCCTTTTCTCAAGAATATTAAAGCCTTTATTTTAAAACGCAGTGCAGCTGCACAGCAAGCACAGTGCAGGCTGTTCAAGTGCACTGATTGTCTGGGCTGCGGCAACTGCACAAACCTATGGAGAAGCAGCAAGGACGCGCAAACCTATCAGGGTGCTTCGTGCCTCGCGCACGCCACAGCGCGCCATAATGGGTGTGACTGCTGACTATATAAGCGGCCCATTTCTAACACCACCAGGCTGGCCATGCTCCGTCCAATGGCCTGGGTGGTGGTCTTGGTGATGCGCATCCTTGAAGGTTTTGTTTTCCAGTGCAGACTCGTCCAAGGAGCGGAGGAGTTTAGCCTGGAAAACTTGAAGGACCGTCATAGTGTGCAGGGCTGAAGCAGCTTGACCAGTGGAAGCGTAGGCTCGGCCGGCGAGAGCTGAAGTTGTTCTGCACAGCTTAGAAGGATGTGCCGCCTTAAATCTCCATCCAACAGTGGTGGGAGGGCAAAGATGTGCAGCCACCGCTTCCTCCAGGGGGGGCAGTTTCTCATAACCCTTTTCCTTTGCGCCGTCAAGTATTGAGAGCGTCACTGAGGTTGAAGTATGCAAGTGGGTCGAGTAGGGAGTTGGAAATGGGAGGGCGTGAGGGGCGGGGTCGCTCTCTGACGTAAAGAGAGCTAGCAGCGAACGCAGAGCGGAGAGCGGTATGTTCTCGCAGTGAGAACAGCCACCCTGAGTGAGTGCAGCTTCGGCGTGTTCAGCGACGAGGCAGAAAGCACACTCACTGTGCCCGTCTGTGATGTGCAGGGAAACCAGGCATGAAACACAGACTGAGCGTGGCATTTGAAACAATGCCTTGCTCTTTTTGTGAAAAAGGCTTTTGAAAGGATACTCTGCCGGATGGCCACTGGGAAACGGCGAAGAGTGTTGACGGCGTCGAGTTCAGGAAGCTGAGCAGGAGGCCGCCGATCGCTGAGCTGCTGCTGCAGGTCGCTGCGTTCTGCTGCTGGGCTGATCAACATCGAGAGAGGCTTCTTGTCCGGAGAAGTCAGCGAAGAGATCCGTTGCTGCTGAAGGAGATTAAATCTGATTCCTATGGTCGAAATGGGCCGCTTATATAGTCAGCAGCCACGCTCCCTTTGACACGCGCGAGGTGGGAAGCGCCTTTGCACGTCCTCGCTGATTCACCATAGGTTTGTGCAGTTGCCGCAGCCCAGCCAATCAGCTCGCTTAGACAGTGCTTGCTGTGCAGCTACACTGCGTTTTAAAATAAAGGCTTCAATATTTTTCTCGAAAGGGAACGTCTCGGTTACGTACGTAACCCTCGTTCCCTGGGTAGGGAATGGAGACGTTACGTCGGATGACAACGAATGGGGTTTCGCTTAGAACACCTATTGACTTCGAGTATACAAAAACGAGCCAATGGCAAAGAAATGCCATGGGTCTGCGGAATTTGCATGACGTAACTCCGCCCCACCTCGTGGGTATAAAAGGAGGACGCCGGCAACATGCAGTTATGTTTCTTCGCTGAGGAGCCAAGACCGAGCTCAGGTGATCCCCGCAGTACAGCGGAAGTGGCAGGAAGACATAACGACTCCGTTCCCTACTCAGGGAACGAGGGTTACATACGTAACCGAGACGTTCCCTTTCGTAGTCACTCCGAGTTACGCCGGATGACGACGAATGGGGTTACCAGTCTAATCACGCCACCTTCACAGCTGTCTTCCAGTGCCCTGCGTAAATCTGAGATCCCTGTCGTGAGACTAGTACGGACGAAGGACTCCTATTTAACACAGGAATACCAAGGTACACTGGGAAGCATATCCCATAGTTTAGAGGAAATATGCATTTAACACCAACCCGGGGGGGGGGGAAGCTCACCTGAGAAAATATCGCACGTATCCAGTCCGTGGAGTGGAATGGCGAGCAAGTGAAGACACCTGAGCGGGTCCAATACTAGCTGGTTGAAACGAGTACATGGGAGGACACTGGCTCCACTCGGAGATAGTAGAATCTGGCGAATGTGTTAGGTGTCGCCCAGCCTGCAGCTCTGCAGATGTCTGTTAGCGAGGCGCCATGCACTAGAGCCCAAGAGGATGCCACACTCCGGGTGGAGTGGGCAGTCACACCAAGGGGGCACGGTCGACCTTGCTGCTGGTATGCCAAAGCAATGGTGTCCACTATCCAGTGGGACAACCTCTGCTTGGAGAGAGCCTTTCCCTTCAGCTTCCCACCATAACAGACAAAGAGCTGGTCTGAGGTCCTGAAACACTGCGTTCTGTCTACATAGGCGCGAAGAGCGCGTACTGGACAGAGCAGTGCCAAGGCTGGGTCTGCCTCCTCCAGGGGCAGCGCTTGCAGGTTCACCACCTGGTCCCGGAAGGGAGTGGTGGGAACCTTGGGCACATATCCACGCCGGGGTCTCAGGGTCACGTGAGAGTAAGCAGGCCCAAATTCCAGGCACGCTTCGTCAACGGAGAATGCTTGCTGGTCCCCTACCCTCTTGACAGAGGACAGTGCAACCAGGAGCGCTGTCTTCATTGACAGGTTTTTAACTTAAGCTCCACTGATTGCAAAGGCTCAAAGGGAGCACTCTGCAGGGCAGTTAGAACCACTGCGAGGTCCCAAGAGGGAACGAGAGGAGAGCGAGGAGGATTCAGTCTCCTCACTCCTCTCAAGAACCTGACGATCAGGTCTTGCTTCCCTAAGGATTTCTACCAAGTCATGGTGTGCGGCGATAGCGGCAACATAAACTTTGAGGGTGGAGGGAGACAGCCTTCGCTCCAACCCATCTTGAAGGAAGGAAAGCACGACACCGACCGAACACCACCGGGGGTCTTCTCGGCGAGAAGAGCACCAGCTGATGAAGAGGTTCCACTTCAACGCATAGGCGTGTCTCGTGGACGACGCTCTAGCGGAAGTGATGGTAGCCACCACCGCTGGTGGTAGGGTACTCAAACCTGCCTTGTCCCGTCCAAGAGCCACACGTGGAGGTTCCAAAGATTGGGACAAGGGTGCCACAGGGTGCCCCGTCCCTGAGAAAGAAGGTCCTTCCTCAGAGGGATTGGCCAAGGAGGTGCTGTCGCGAGGAGCACCAGTTCGGAGAACCAGGTCCGGGTGGGCCAGTACGGCGCAACCAGAAGGACCTGCTCCTCGTCCTCCTTGACTTTGCGCAAGACCTGCGCTAGAAGGCTCACTGGGGGAAACGCATATTTGCGGCCTCGCGGCCAGCTGTGCGCCACTGCATCCGTGCCGTGCGTGCACTCGGTCAGGGAAAAATACTGGTCGCAGTGGGTCGAGTCCTGAGACGCAAAACAGATCTATCTGTGCGTCCCCGAACTGGTCCCAAATCAGCTGAACTGACTGGGAATGGAGTCGCCATTTTCCAAGGAGGGGCTGAAGCCATGAGAGCTCGTCGGCTGCACAGTTCAGGACTCCGGGAATATAAATGGCTCGAAGCAACCTCAGATGCCTCTGACTCCATAAGAGGAGGTGGCGGGCGAGTTGCGACATACGGCGGGAGCGTAGACCACCTTGATGGTTGATGTACGCTACAGTGGTGGTATTGTCTGACCGGACTAGTACATGTTGACCCCTGAGCAACGCCCGAAAGCGGTGCAGGGCAAGGCGTACTGGTAATTGAGGTAATTGACATGGCACAGGGCGCCCCAGCCCGTGGTGGAGGCATCTGTTGAGACAACAACATGCCGGGAAACTCGTTCCAGGGGGACACCTGCCCTGAGAAAACTGAGGTTCGACCACGGGGTAAAGGTCTGACGGCAGGTCAGAGTAACTGATACTCGGAGAGTGCCTTGTTGCCATGCCCACCTCGGAATTCGGTCGCGAAGCCAAAGCTGAAGCGGTCTCATATGAAGCAATCCGAGCGGCATTACCGCGGCTGCAGATGCCATATGCCCCAGGAGCCTCTGAAAATATTTCAGTGGAACCCCACTCTTGTCCTGGAATTGTCTCAGGTAAGTCAGCAGTGACTGTGTGCGCTCGCTCGTAAGCTGCGCGGACATGGCGACCGAGTCGATAGGTGTTCTAAGCGAAACCCCATTCGTCGTCATCCGACGTAACTCGGAGTGACTACGAAAGGGAACTGCAGATTCTGATATCATGACAATCTATTGATAAACACAGACCTTATCCTCTGCTTCTGGCACTGGCACTGCGCTGCTATGGACTGAGGAACACGTTGAATAGCGCTGACTAAAAGATGGGGAGGAGCCAAAGCCTGTTGTCGTTGTCATATGAGGTTTAAAGGGGACTGAGGCGATCACAAATTCATGTACAGAATAGGGTATAAAAAGGGCCTAGAGAGTACGCCTGTATGCCCCTGGTCCCAGCAACATGTGACAAGTGCCGGTACACAAGAAAAAGTGAGATACGCTACAGCTTAAATTATAGAAGTGCCTGTACAATAAGGCACTCAACAATATGCAGATACTGGCCTACATTTGAGCACTACTTTTTGTATTTTTCGTAGACTATATTAGCAGACTAAAATGTGAGAAATCAAAAGAAACATGTTGAAAAAGGAAATATATAGGCAGATAGGCAACCGTTCTAAATGTCTAAATCAGTCCAATGTAAATCTAAATTAATAACTAAAAACTGAAAACTTTTTATGTGTTTTGTCCGTTCATTTACATGACAACAGCATTTTGGGGGCCTGAAAAGCAAACTTTTGTAAACGGATTTCAAAGTGCAAATTTTTGAAAACAATACTGTTATTGTCTCTGTGTAAACTACAAAAACGTGAATTTGTGAAAACAGTTTTGAGCCTGTGTTTTGAATTCTCACCTGCCTGACTCTCCTTCTTGCTTTCCCCTTGCTTCACGGACTGATTATCTGGTTTTTGACTATTGCCTGGGTTGCAATTATTCTCTTTCCTATTTGGTTGAGCCAGGCGTAGCCTACTGCTTAATAATGAATTATTATTAATTAAATTCATAATTGAGCATCTCTCTGCTTTTTGGATAAAAGCTATAACATAAACATACACTACAGGAAGCAGTGCAACCAAGAGAAAAGCTATGAAATTAATAGAATGTACTATTGGGAATAATTTAATACTCATTCATGGAAAAAAAATTCAAGTGCAAGTCAGTGATTCTGATAGTGTTTAGGCAAGCAGAGAAGGCTTGATGTAATTATATTAAACCTTAAATTTTACATTATGTTTGGTAAAAAAAAAAATATGTAAAACCATAAAAAGTATTACACATGTTTAGGCTATTGAACATTTAATTTATATTAAACTATCCAAAATAAAACCATTCTAAGTAAATCACACTCAAAACAGAACATAGTTGTTAGTAGACCCTGCTCAATATGATATATTTACCTTAATATATCTGCCTTTATGTTGTCTATGTAATTAAAATGCATCCAAATGCTACTTTGTTTGCGTGTAACTCATCTTGTTTTCTGACCCAATATTTAGGATGATCTTTCGACCGCACAAACTCCATGCAGTGACTGAATGTTATGTTAATGTGAATGTGCATGCGGCGAATCAGAAGTGGAGGGATAATGTCCTCATCACATGTGATCGCACACACATACACATCAAAAATAACATTCAGTTAGTGTATGGACTACGTGTGGCTGAGCAGTGTAGCGAAAGGATAATCATAATATTCTGTCTAGTATTAATATACAAAAAAGAAAATCAGCTCTCAGATAGGATCCGACTCTCACCGTTCACTTAAAAGAATCGGCTCTATGAGAGATAATTTAATTTCCCACAAGAGTAAACGCAAAAACACACATTTGCAATGAATGATTGAATGGGTTAATTAATGTGTGTTCTCACCGTAATTTTCCGGGGAAGGTCAGGTTTCTTGATTTTTAAATATATTAGACCTGATACTGTCATCCCATAGAAGATCCAGGCAGTAAAGCTAGAAAACAAATGGAATAAATTCAGAGAAACATTTTTAGCCAAATTTTGCTAAAAAGGGATTCTGATTTCCATAGCCCAAAATAAAATTTCTCCAATAAACTTCAGAAAATGCTTAAGTGCATGTGATCAGGTGCGTGTGATCACTGGTGTGGTGAACAGCACATTCCAGGGCACAGTTTATGGCCAGGCCCCTCTAGTTCCATAAAATAATAAAAATAATACATTTTATTTATATAGGCGCCTTTCTGGACACTCAAGGTCACCTCACATAACATGATTAAGCAGTACAGCAATAAATATGAAATGTTACAACTGTAGTGACTTCATATAAAATCAGAGTACAAAAAAAAAAGCAAAAATTGAGAAGGAAAGATCACAAGGAATTAGCCAGTTTAAAAAGATGTGTCTTAAGCTGAGATTTAAAGATGGAAAGCGATTCACTATCACGGATGCCAGATAGAGAGTTCCAGAGTATGGGAGCTGAACGACTGAAGGCTCTGAAACCCATGGTGGTCAACAGGCAGGAGGTACAGTAAGGACAACAGGAGAAGAAGACCTAAGAGTACGGGTTGGTTTGTAAATCTGAAGAAGGTCAGCAAGGTAGAATTATAATAATACGGGATGTAACCAGTGTATGAACAAGAATGGCTGTAATAGGTGAGAGAGATGGTCGGATACGGTTAATGCTACGTAAATGAAAATATGCAGATTGAGTGACATTATTAATATGAGTTTGAAATGAGAGAATGCTATCTAGGATCACACCCAAACTCCTGACCTGAGGAGAAGGAAAAACTGTGGAATTATCAATTTTAAGAGAAAAACTATCATATTTATTCAAAACGGATTTTGTGCCAATTAAGAGTACCTTGGTTTTGTCACTATTAAGTTTAAAAAAATTACAAGAAAACTAAGTTTTAATTTCTATTAAACAATCTGTGAGGGAAGAGGGTGAAAGTGATGTGGTAGGTTTAGTAGACATGTAGAGTTGAGTGTCATCTGCATAACAATGAAAGTGAATATTAAATTTACGAAGTAAAGGGCCAAGAGGAAGTATATAGATAATAAACAAAAGGGGCCCCAAGACAGATCCCTGGGGAACACCAGTAATGGCAGGGAATACATCTGATTTTAACTGTTTAAGCTGAACGAACTGAGTGCGGGCCGGAGAGATATGATCTAAACCACTCCAAAGATGTATCAGTAAAACCAATAGAGACTAATCTGTCAATCATGATGTTATGTGAAATGGTTTCAAGGGCCGCACTCAGATCAAGAAGGATAAGAATAGTAAGTAGTCCGGAGTCAGCTGCAACAAGAAGATCATAGGTGATTTTTATCATAGCTGTTTCTGTACTATGGCATGGTCGAAAACCGGATTGAAATTGTTCATAAAGGTTATCGGTAGACAGGTATGCGTGGACCTTTGATGCAACTTTTTTTTAGAGTATTTTAGCGAGAAATGGTAGGTTAGATATGGGACGAGGTTATTGAAATTGTTTGGGTCAGCACCAGGTTTCTTAAGTATAGGAGTAATTGCAGCTGATTTTAAAGATGAAGGGACAACACCAGAGATGAGTGAAGAGTGTATAATATTTGTTATTTTGGCCGAAAGAGATAATGAACAGGATTTTAGTATTTGATAATCAAGTAGTTGATTTTGAGTTTCTAATAATGTCCAAAATTTCAGCAACCGAAGGAAGTAGAAAACTTTAGAAAGAATAAGTAGAAGGTGTAAAGAAAACTGAAAAAAAAAAAAAAACTGTGAGAAGTATTTGTAAGCAATTTCTGGTGAATCTTATGTACTTTGTAATTAAAAAATGACATTAAAGTATAACAATAAGCAGATGAATACAGATGAGACACAATAGAGTCCGGTGGTCGTATTAACTTATTGACCATAGAAAACAAAGTTCTGGTATTACCTTCCCCAGAACTAATTATATCTGCATAATATGTAGATTTAGTTGTAGAAAGAGCATCCTTGTAATGTAGAATATGATTTTTTGTACATTTCTTGGGGTACAACAAGTCCAGTTTTCTTATAAAGGCGTTCCAGGCGACGACCTTTTACCTTGACCTGACGTAATTCTGATGTAAACCATGGGGCAGAGTGGGTGAAGTAAACAGTCTGTGTTTTTAGCGGAGCCAATAAATTTAAAAAGTTCTTTAGGCCATCATTATAATTAGAGACTAATTCCTCAGAATTTGAGAAACAATTTATACCAGGAAGGCATTCAATTTTAGTAGAGAGAATGTTTAAATTAATATCCTTAATATTTCTAAATGAAATTACATGTGGAAGTTTCATTTTAGACAATGTTAAGCTGACGTTAAAAGAAATTAACATACAATCAGAAATAGGGAGTTCAGCCGCATTACAACCATAAGGAATGAAACCAGAACAGCACACCAAGTCAAAAACATGCCCTTTGGAATGAGTAGGAAAATTAATATATTGCCCCAATCCAAAACTGTCAAGACACAATGAAAATTCCCTTGTAGATGCATTAGTCCATATGTATATTAAAATCTCCCAACAGTATAACATTAGGAGAAAGTGTACAAATAAATGTTAAAAAGGCAGCAAGTTCATTTATGAAATCAGTTTTTGTCACTGAATCTAGCCATCCAGCTGGCAGTGTACTATCTGGTGGCACGCCCAGGGGTCGACTAGCCCATTCCGGCTGTTTCTCTCTCCAGCCTTTCTCCCTCTTTTTCGTTCTCTTCCCCTGTGTCTCTCCCCATTCCCAGGTCACGGAACAAAGCACCCCCGTGACAGCCACCGTGGGGAAAAGAGGCAGCTTTGCCTCAGAAAATTCTCTGGGTTCCAGAACTGGAACGCGAGGGGGCATGTCAGAGAGACCCAGTGCATCCATGTTTCCTTCATCCCTCTCCTCTCTCTGTCAGTCGCTTGGCCAAATTTCTGCCACTAGGGTGACGGGGAGGCCTGGGCCAGTCTGCTGGAGATGAGAGGACCCGGGTCATTTTCAGGACAGGTGTCCAGGTATGGAGGTGAGCACATTGATCTGGGTCCCAGACTCCCCATGGGCTGCCCCCAATCAATACCTCTTAGTATTACTAAGTACAGGCTTGTAATTACTAATTACTAAGTACAGGTACATATCATATTTGGTGGTTTCAGGCTGTAACCAAACCTTCATTCATCAATACCTGATGCAAAACAGGGCATTAGATATGAGCCGCAAGGTTAAGGTGAGGTGTGTGCACAGCAATGTGGTGGAATATCCTCTAATGCCTGCTAATGTCTAACTCAGAGGGAAAAAGCATAGAGTAAAGGTGGCGGTTAATCCCCACCTTAAGCATTCGCTGATTTTTGGGAATGGATTGGCCTGTTTTTTCCTAATTATTGGGAATTCTTTGTGCGGATGCTTCTTGGGCGCTAGGGATAGGAGAGGCTGTTGTTCAGGTTGGGGATGCTGTTCCAGGACCGTCACAGACCACCTCAGAAGAAACAAGAGCGAGTTTTCGGATGACTTTCCTCTGTAGCAGTCTGTGATGAAACGCTCAAGCATGCATTTGAAAGGGTCCAGCCATCGATGGACAGCTGCTCCAGCCTGATCAGCCACTTTATCTTTCCCTATTTTGCCATAATAAGGGACAGGTTGAACTGGGTGGCACTAGACGCCAAGACAAAAGAAGATACAACTCAATTATTAGTTCCAAAAAGTTTTCAGAAATCCCTTTTCCAGGTGCCTTGTAATCCAATGACAGGACACTTAGAGAGAGAAAAAATACTGTCACGTCTCATGACCCGATTCTTTTGGCCAGGCCACGAGAATGTCCGCCGTTGGTGTGCGTCTTGTCATGAATGCCAGCTGGTGAACCTAACAGCTGTTCCAAGTCAAGTCAATCCAAGTCATCTTCATTTATATAGCGCTTTTAACAATGTAGATTGTTTCACAACAGGGATTTCGTAATTAGAGAAGCTCGAATTGGAAAAACCCAGTGGAGGCTTGTGGGACCTTCCGCATCGCGAACAACAGGGTTGGATTTTTACCATGGATTTTTATCTGCAAATTAATCGTCTATTTGTGGGTAATAGACACTCATGCGAATCGATTTAATACCCAAAAGTTGGTTAATGTGCAGTGACATAAACGTTGATCATTGAGGATCTCTTTTGGGATTCCCACTCGGGAGATAATATGAAACAGTGCGTACGCCACAGTTAATTTTTTTCAGTGATTCAATGCTTTGCTATCTTCCAAGCTAAGTTCCTCTACAGCTTCCCCTAAAGGGTTTGTTCTTTACCCTCTGTTTTTTATTTTGTACACTAATAACGTCTCGGTTACGTATGTAACCCTCGTTCCCTTTCGTAGTCACTCCGAGTTACGTCGGATGACGACGAATGGGGTTTCGCTTAGAACACCTATCGACTTCGTGTATACAAAAACGAGCCAATGGCAAAGAAATGCCATGGGTCTGCGGAATTTGCATGACGTAACTCCGCCCCACCTCGTGGGTATAAAAGGAGGACGTCGGCAACATGCAGTTATGTTTTCGCTTCGGAGCCAAGAGTATCTCTTCACTCCACAGCCATTTCTGACTTCGCTCTACGAGACGAGCCATTCTCTCCGGTGTTGGTGTGACGGCGATCTGCAGCAAGTTCACATTGTCTGCTGATCTGTGCAGTGATCTGCCAGTGAGTGTGTTTCTCCCTGCTCGCTTTAACATCGCGGAGTTTTTTCTCCTCACAAAAAGAGCACGTCTTTTTAAAGACGGCTTGCCCATGCATTTCTGGTTGCGGCAGATTGGTATCGGACTCTGATGGGTACGAGCGCTGTCTAGTGTGTTTGGGCATTGATCATGCTTGAACAGCGCTCGTGGGTGATTCATGTTCTCTCTGTGAGAACATGATCATCGCGTTATTTAGGTCGAGACTCGGTAAACTCGCAAGAGTGAGAGTCCCCTCATCCACCCGCCGATCTTCGGCTGGTGGCCAGGGTGACCTGAGGGTGATGGCCTGGAACAAGGCGCCGACTCTGTGTCAGCGACCCCAGCCCCCTCTTTAATGATGGTGCCCGCTAGCGATCAGGTGATTCCACGAGTCTACCCTCGGTTGGCCCGTGTGTTTTCATTTGAAGCTACAGAGGATGGTGCTATGTCTGTAGCAGCATCACTAGGTGGTCTTGATTCTTCTGGAAGTGACGACTCGTCACAGCTGCCATCTTCCGGTGTGCATATGACTGTGCCTGAGTCTGATCCGGAGATGACAGCCATGCTTTCCAGGGACGATTGGTTTTTGGGTAAGGCCGCCGACCCGCGTCCACGGCAAACCCAAATATCTTTCTTCCCGGAAATGATGAGATCTAGACGTCCTGGAAGACCCCCTTGTCTTCTCAGGACCGCTCGTTGGTCTCATCCGCCTTTCCCTCCCTCAACGGGGCCGCTGCCCATGGGTACACTGGGGTCCCCCCGGTTGAATGCTCTGTTGCGATGCTACTGTGTCCTCAGAGTGCTTCCCGGCGCAATCCTAAGCACCCATCCGAAGCTTGTAGTTCTTTTCGTCTACACTATCTGTGGCGAAATCCTATAGTGCCACAGGACAGGCAGCCGCCTCACTGCATCCCATGACCGTTCTGATGGTCTACCTGACCCAGATGCTCATGGATATGCATGAGGGCGGAACTGACTCGAGGCTCTACAATGAGCTGCGCGCCGCCACTGACCTTGCTCTCCGAGCGACGAAGGTGGCCGTGCGCTCTCGGAGTCAGGTGATGTTTACCATTCTGGGGCTGACTGGTCTGATGTGCGGGATGTCGGGCGGACTCGTCTGCTCGACACCCCCATATCCCAGGTCGGCCTCTTCGGCGGTGCGGTTGAGTACTTCTGCCCAACAGTTCTCAACCGCCCGTGAGCAGATTGAGGTTATTCTGCCGATGGCCCCGCCGTCCGCTCAGATCCCTCAGTCTGCCAACCGGCGAAGGCGCCCTCCCACGGTTCCAACCCCGCCCGGCTGGCTTTGGAAGACCGTGGGGGGATGCCTCAGCCATCTCCAGCCCCGCCCCCCACTAAACGCCGGGTTAAGCGGCACTTTTGAGATGGGCTGCTCAGAGATGGGACTCAGTTCTTTCCAGGTGTTGGTAGCAGGGCCACTCCTTTCCCCGGTGGAGGGCTGGGGAAGAATCCTTTTTCAGAAAGAACTGACTCTCTCGTCTCTGAGCATACAGAGTTCACGGACGACACGATGCGGCACCCCTGAGCCATGCACCCGTCGTCCCCCTGTGTCTCAGAGCCGGATGACAGTGTGTGCCGTCCCTGGACCGTACCGCTCTCATCCCCCTGTCGCCAGACCCCTGGCAGAGCAGGCCCCCACGGAACGCTGGTCCTTCCCTGGCCTCCTCTGTCAGGGTGCGGTTATGACTGTGCCCCCACTCCGGGCTGCTATGCCGTCCACGTCTGGGCCGGTCATTCCGCTTTGCTGCACCACCTAGGGGACGTCTGTGGTTCGTTGACTCCGCTGGCACAATTCTTGGGCGTCTGTTCCGCTGGGTCGCGCGAACCATCAGCTCGGCTATGAGATTCAGTTCGCACGGTCTCCTCCCCGCTTCAGGGGAGTCCGCTTCACTATGGTCGGTGTCTAATCCCCTATCATGAGAGCGGAGGTTGCTGCCCTACTGGTGAAGGGTACGATTGAGACTGTCCCTCCAGCTAAAATGAGGTCCGGGTTTTCAGCCCCTACCTCATTGTCCCGGAGAAATCTGGTGGGTTATGGCCAATCCTGGACCTACACATCTGAACCACCCCTTCACAGGCTGCCGTTCAAGATGCTCCTGGCCAAACACATTCCGGATGTGTGCGGCGACAGGATTGGTTTGCAGCGATCGACCTGAAGGATGCCTACTTTTATGTCTCCGATCTCCTTTGACTCAGACCTTACCTACGGTTTGTTGTCAGGGCGCGCGCATATCAATACGCTGTTCTCCCATTCGAATTAGCCCTGTCTCCTTGCGCCTTCTCAAAGGTTGTCGAGACAGCCCTTGTTCCTCCATGGGAACACGGGGTTCGCATCCTGAACTATCTCGACGACTGACTGTCCTAGCTCACTCTCGAGACCAGGTTTGCGAACACAGGGACCTTGTGCTCCGGCACCTAGCTCGTCTGGGCCTTCGGGTCAACTGGGAGAAGAGCAAACTTTGCCCCGTGCAGAGGATCTCTTTTCTCGGTATGGACATTGACTCGGTCGCCATGTCCGCGCAGCTTACGAGCGAGCGCGCACAGTCACTGCTGACTCGCCTGAGACAATTCCAGGACAAGAGTGCGGTTCCACTGAAATATTTTCAGAGGCTCCTGGGGCATATGGCATCTGCAGCCGCGGTAACGCCGCTCGGATTGCTTCATATGAGACCGCTTCAGCTTTGGCTTCGCGACCGAGTCCCGAGGTGGGCATGGCAACAAGGCACGCTCCGAGTATCAGTTACTCCAACCTGCCGTCAGACCTTCACCCCGTGGTCGAACCTCAGTTTTCTCAGGGCAGGTGTCCCCCTGGAACGAGTTTCCCGGCATGTCGTTATCTCAACAGATGCCTCCACCATGGGCTGGGGCGCCACGTGCTATGCTCCTGGACAGGACCCCATCGCCTATGGCATGTCAACTGCCTCGAGTTGCTGGCAGTACGCCTTGCCCTGCACAGCTTTCAGGCGTTGCTCAGGGGTCAACACGTACTAGTCCGGTCAGACAATACCGCCACTGTAGCGTACATCAACCATCAAGGTGGTCTACGCTCCCGCCGTATGTCGCAACTCGCCCGCCACCTCCTCTTATGGAGTCAGAAGCATCTGAGGTCACTTCGAGCCATTTATATTCCCGGAGTCCTGAACTGTGCAGCCGACGAGCTCTCATGGCTTCAGCCCCTCCTTGGAGAATGGCGACTCCATCCCCAGTCGGGGATGGGGACGCACAGATAGATCTGTTTGCCTCTCACGACTCGACCCACTGCAACCTGTATTTTTCCCTGACCGAGGGCACGGTCGGCACGGATGCACTGGAGCACAGCTGGCCGCGGGGCCGCAAATATGCGTTTCCCCCAGTGAGCCTTCTAGCGCAGGTCTTGCACAAGGTCAAGGAGGACGAGGAGCAGGTCCTTCTGGTTGCGCCGTACTGGCCCACCCGGACCTGGCTTTCCGAACTGGTGCTCCTCGCAACAGCACCTCCTTGGCCAATCCCTCTGAGGAAGGACCTCCTTTCTCAGGAACGGGGCACCCTGTGGCACCCTTGTCCCGATCTTTGGAACCTCCACGTGTGGCTCCTGGACGGGATGAGGCATGTTTGAGTACCCTACCACCAGCGGTGGTGGCTACCATCACTTCCGCTAGAGCGTCGTCCACGAGACACGCCTATGCGTTGAAGTGGAACCTCTTCGTCAGTTGGTGCTCTTCTCGCCGAGATGACCCCCGGAGGTGTTCGGTTGGTGTCGTGCTTTCCTTCCTTCAAGATGGGTTGGAGCGAAGGCTGTCTCCCTCCACCCTCAAAGTTTATGTTGCCGCTATCGCCGCACACCATGACTTGGTAGAAGGTAAATCCTAATGGAAGCACAACCTGATCGTCAGGTTCTTGAGAGGAGCGAGGAGACTGAATCCTCTTCGCTCTCCTCTCGTTCCCTCTTGGGACCTCGCGGTTGTTCTAACTGCCCTGCAGAGTGCTCCTTTGAGCCTTTGCAATCAGTGGAGCTTAAGTTAAAAACCTGTCAATGAAGACAGCGCTCCTGGTTGCACTGGCCTCTGTCAAAAGGGTAGGGGACCTGCAAGCATTCTCCGTTGACGAAGCGTGCCTGGAATTCGAGCCGGCTTACTCTCACATGATCCTGAGAACCCGGCCTGTATATGTGCCCAAGGTTCCCACCACTCCCTTCCGGGACCAGGTGGTGAACCTGCAAGCGCTGCCCCTGGAGGAGGCAGACCCAGCCTTGGCACTGCTCTGTCCAGTACGTGCTCTCCGTGCCTATGTAGACAGAACGCAGTGTTTCATTGTTGATAGCAATCTTTCATTTGAAAGTCATGTGTCTAGTATCTGTAAAACCGCATTTTTCCATCTTAAAAATATATCTAAATTACGACATATGCTATCATTAACAAATGCGGAACAATTAGTTCATGCTTTCATGACAACAAGACTAGATTATTGTAATGCTCTACTGGGTGGTTGCCCTGCACGCTTAATAAATAAACTACAGCTGGTCCAAAACGCAGCCGCTCGAGTTCTTACTAGAACCAGGAAATATGACCATATTAGCCCGGTTCTGTCAACACTGCATTGGCTGCCTATTAAACATCGTATAAATTTTAAAATATTGTTGATTACTTACAAAGCACTAAATGGTTTAGCTCCGCAGTACTTGAGCGAGCTCTTAACGCATTATAGTCCTTCACGTCTATTGCGATCTCAAAATTCGGGCCAGTTGATAATACCTAGAATATCAAAATCGACTGCGGGCGGTAGATCCTTTTCCTATTTAGCACCAAAACTTTGGAACAGTCTTCCTACCATTGTCCGGGAAGCAGACACACTCTGTCAGTTCAAAGCTAGACTAAAAACACATCTCTTTGACCTAGCATACACATAATATATTATAGACTTCTATAATTCAATGTTAGGCTGCATAGATTAGGTCAGCCGGAACTGGGAACACTTCCCTTACATCCTGATGTACTCGTTACATCATCATAAGAAGAATGGCATCTACGCTAATTTTAGTGTCTTTGTTTATCCCGAGGTTTTCCCGCAGCCGATCGGATCCAGGCCGTATCCAGATCTGACTAGGAGCTTTGCCTGGACCCGATGACAACGCAGTGCTGAAGTGCCAACTAGCCTCTCCCTATGGAGGATCCCTTTCCCACTCTACAGATAAAATGTTGTGATTCCGGTTCGCGTACCCACCCCGAAGTGATAAAATAAAACAAAATTCTGTATCAAATTACAGTTACTGTAAATCCGGCCTCTAGTTCATAAACGCCAGAGGAGAACTGGCCCCCGACTGAGCCTGGGTTCTCCCAAGGTTTTTTTTTTTTCTCCATTAGGTCACCTGATGGAGTTTTAGGACACCAGTAGGTCACTTGATGGAGTTTTTCGGTTCCTTGCCACTGTTGCCTTTGGCTTGTTCAGTTGGGGATATTCAAAATAATTAGCCAAGCATTAATACCATTGATCAGCCCTACCAAACGTGGATGTTTTTTCACTAAGAAACAAACATTATGTTATTTGATTGATATTGTGAAGCTGCTTTGATGCAATTTATATTGTGAAAAGCGCTATATAAATACACTTGACTTGACTTGACTTTCAGGACCTCAGACCAGCTCTTTGTCTGTTATGGTGGGAAGCTGAAGGGAAAGGCTCTCTCCAAGCAGAGGTTGTGCACTGGATAGTGGACACCATTGCTTTGGCATACCAGCAGCAAGGTCGACCGTGCCCCCTTGGTGTGACTGCCCACTCCATCCGGAGTGTGGCATCCTCTTGGGCTCTAGTGCATGGCGCCTCGCTAACAGACATCTGCAGAGCTCCAGGCTGGGCGACACCTACACATTCGCCAGATTCTACAATCTCCGAGTGGAGCCAGTGTCCTCTCATGTACTCGCTTCAACCAACTAGTATTGGACCCGCTCAGGTGTCTTCACTTGCTTGCCATTCCACTCCACGGACTGGATACGTGCGATATTTCCTCAGGTGAGCTTCTCCGCAAGCCCTGAGTTCCCCCAGCATTCCTGACGCTGGCGCCAGTGTCTATTGCCTGTGCGTCGGCTAGGTGCCTCCCGTGTGCATGGTCCCTCTCCGGAGCTACCCCCACATGTGTATTTCCACTGTAAGCCTCTTTGAGCATGTGTCTTTCCCTTGGCAAGCCGCCTTGCCACCCCTGGGGTTGAAATATTCCACCTGCGGCTGGACACCCCAGTGTTCTCCATATGCATCATTCGGGTCATGTATGTATTCTCTCCCCCCCCCTCTGGGTTGGTGTTAATTGCATATTTCCTCTAAACTATGGGATAAGCTTCCCAGTGTACCTTGGTATGTGTTAAATAGGAGTCCTTTGTCCGTGCTAGTCTCACGACAGGGATCTCAGATTTACACAGGGCACTGGAAGACAGCTGTGAAGGTGGCGTGATTAGACTGGTAACCCCATTCGTCGTCATCCGACGTAACTCGGAGTGACTACGAAAGGGAACGTCTCGGTTACGTCATGCAAATTCCGCAGACCCATGGCATTTCCTTGCCATTGGCTCGTTTTGTATACTCGAAGTCGATAGGTGTTCTAAGCGAAACCCCATTCGTCGTCATCCAACGTAACATCTCTGTTCCCTACTCAGGGAACGAGGGTTACATACGTAACCAAGACGTTCCCTAAGGAGGGAACGGATACGTTACGTCAGTGACTGACGAAATGGGGGTTTCGCTTAGAAGCCTAACACTTTCGAGTTCTACAAAACGAGCCAATGGCAAGGAAATGCCATGGAATTAGTCTGCGGAATTAGACAATCGCCACCAGTGTAGATGAAAATCTATAGACTTTGGAGGGGTGCTTAGGATCACAACGCAAGGTAGAAGCGCTCTGAGGACACAACTGCACCGTGTGTCAGCACTCGCCACCCCCAAAAACCAATCATCCAGCCGCGAGCGCTCGGGACAGGGTGGAGGATTCCATTCCAGACCGATGCTCGCCGCTGCCCGGAAAAGCATGGCTGTCAATTTCGGATCAGACTCGGGCAATGCTGGCACACCCGAAGGCGGCAGCACAGCCGAGTCTTCATCTCCGGAAGACTCCAGCCCACCTTGTGATGCGGCGATCAACATCGTCTTACATCTGGAGCGCCGAATGAGACGCAGGGCGGGTCCGAAGACTGGCCGGCAATCTCATCCTGCACGCTCGCGGGTTGCAGTGCACAAGAGGGGGGTGTGGCCCGAGGAGGAATCCTCAGGGCTTTGTTCCACACCGGAACCCTCAGGTCACCCTGGCCACCAGCCAAAGTATCGCTTCTCGCGGAGTGGATAGAATGAGGTGTGGCAGAGGGGACTCTACCTCCATGGAGGTCATTGAATCTTGACCGAAGCACCGCGATGGTCATGTTCCCGCAATGAGAACATGAGTCATCCACAAACAATGCCTTAGCGTGATCTATGCCAAAACACGCAAGGCAGATTGTGGCCATCAGATGGCAAAACAAATCGACCGCACCCATAAGTGCACGGCCGAGACATCTTTAAAAAAGACGTGCCACGCGCAAGCTCTTTTTGTAAGAGGAAAAAGCTCAGCAGAGTGATGAAGCACCAAGGAAGAAGAACACACACTGTTGGCAGATCACTGCACAGATCAGCAGCAGGCAATGTGATCTCTCTGGAATGTGCCGTTGCACACACTGGAGAGCCGCTCGTCTCGTGGCACTGAAGATCTCAGACACAGGCTTGCAGAGGAGTGAAGAGAAGCTCTTGGTTCCGAAGCAAAAACACAATGCGAGATTGCCAGCATCCCTCCTTTATACCCACACGGTGGGGTGGAGTTGCGCTATGCCAATTCTGCAGACCCATGGCATTTCCTTGCCATTGGCTCATTTTGTAGAACTTGAAGGTGATAGGCTTCTAAGCGAAACCCCTATTTCGTCAGTCACTGACGTAACTTGGAGTGACTGAACGAAAGGGAACTGCAGGAGTAACACAAGAGTTATATTCTGAAGTTTGCAGATGATACAGTTATTGTGAGCCTCATAGCAAATGAGGAGACATCTCATAGGCATGTGGTGGAGGATTTTGTTTCTTGTTGTGCAAACTGTAGTCTAAATTTGAACATAGCGAAGACCAAAGTCATGATTATAGACTTTGGAAAGTCTGCCATTCCTATCTTCCTTACTGTCATTCATGGAAAGGACACTGAGCGTGTGTGGATGAATATAGATATTTGGGTACAGCGGTTAATAAATTAGAACTTTGATGTACAAAGAGTTTGTTGTCCTCCCATCAGGCCGCAGATATAGAGCAACTGGGGGGAGGACAAGGAGGTTTAGAAATTCATTCATACCAACTCCTATTTCTATGTTAAATCATATGTATCCATGGGTAATACGGTGTAATGCAAAATCGGGCACTATACCTGAAGAAGTTGACTATGGCCTGGAAGTCTCCCGGAATGAGAACAATAAGAGAAATGATTGTGTTGAAAATGAGAGCTGGCGATGGAGTATGTCTGTGCATGTGAGCCATGGCCAGGATGTCAGGCTGAAAGAGAAGGAACACTTTTGATAATACTGTTCAAGAACAGTGGTTAGTTTAAAGGGATAGTACACTCAAAGATGTAAATTCTGGCATTATTTACTCACTCTCAAGTTCTTCCAAAACTATGAATTTCTTTCTTCTGCTGAACACAAAAGAAGATATTTTGAAGAATTTCAGTAACCAAACAGTTGATGACTTCCATAGTATTTTTTTTCGCCATTCTATGAAGTCAATGGAGCCCATCAACTGTTTCATTACTGACATTCTTCAAAATATCTTATTTTGTGTTCAGCAGAATAAATAAATTCTGTGTGAACAGATTTGGAACAACTTGAGGGTAATAAATTATGACAGAATTTTTATTTTTGTATGAACTATCCCTTTAATTTTTAGCATATGTTGTGTTGCACAAGGCTGTTCAGATGCAATAACCCAAATGAATGTAAATATACAGTACAAATATTTGATATATTTGATATATTAACAGATAAAACTGAATCATCAGCAAAAGTGGGACTATAAATTATATCCTTGGTCTGACTAGAAACCATATAAAACCAGAGGTACATAAAAAATCTTAATTTTTCAAACCAATCATCATAATAAATAATAAAGGCATATATTTAAGATTTATTGATATGTTTATGGGTCCAAGCTTAAAAGGTCCTGGAGCCCAGTTGTGTTCGCACTGACTTTCTTCTTCTTTGCGTCAGGTAACTAAAATAAATGGAGGACTCAATAGCGGTGACAAACGTGAAAAGTTTATTAGTAAACTTCGCAAAACAAAATAAATGATTCTCAGTATGGTGGTTCCAGTGTGCTCCGCACACAGACAGAGGAGACCACCGAGAGGAAATTAGCACAGGACCACCACAGAAAGACGGGCCCCGAGTCCGGCAAGCGAGACAGTGCTGCTACAGACTCCTCGTCTTAAGTTCCTGAGCACAAATAACAAGCAGGTAAGTAACTGAAGTAACACACATGAAATAGAGCAAATAAAATGGGACAAACACGTCAAAGATAGTGATCAACTGACAACAAGAGGTAGATTTTAGACAGCTGGAAATATAAAGGGTAAGGGAAACGAGCAACAGGTGGAGGAGATCAGCTTGTAATTGTGCACACTGTGCTACCAGGCAGCACTGATTGCTCAATTCAAAAGCTGCAGAAAATGATAGGACCATGACAACAGAGAAGAACCAGTGACAAACCCTGACCCGTGACAGATAATTATGTAGGCTGGTAGCCTAAACAGCACTGGAAGGGTGATAACCCTGTAGATGAAACCAGGAGTGAGTTATGTCCGCACTCAACCATGGTTAATCTAGAACTCCAATTCGACGGCACACAGTGCAGGACCCTCTCCCAGTCTTGATTAGCTCGCTCAGCCTGATCGTTAGTCTGCGGATGGTAACCGGAGGATAAGCTCGCAGTCGCCCCCAGTTGTCGACAGAATTCTGTCCAAAACCTAGACACAAACTGGGGACCCCTGTAAGAGACCACGTCCATCGGGAGGCCATGAATGTGAACAACAGTCCGATGGATTTCAAATGTGACAGGTGTCTTGCTACGGGTAGGAGTAAGTGCAGTGCCAAGTCTGACGTTGTTTGGATTAGAAATGCAAAAGATATTAAATATATCGGTAAAAGAAGGACTTAGAAGGTTGTGGTTTAAAAATAAACATTCTGACATTAGAGGGTTGTATTGGTAAAAGAAGTACATAGAAGGTTGTGGTTTAAAAATAAACATTCTGACATTAGAGGGTTGTATTGGTAAAAGAAGTACATAGAAGGTTGTGTTTTAAAAATAAACATTCTGACATAAACACTGTCAGCTAAACATCAAGTCAGCTAAACTGTTTACTTCTGAATATTACATTTTATTCACGGCCATCATTTGCATTGCCAAGTTTGACTTCGATTGGATTAGAAATGCAAAAGATATCGGTAAATATCTCGGTAAAAGAAGCACACATTGGCTTTTGCCACTCTAGCCTCTGGCCACTCCCCCTCTCACACTCAGTGGCGGAGCAGGGGGTGGCCATGGCCACCCTTGGCTTAAGCTTGGCCACCCCTTTGGCCACCCCTCTCACAACTGCTGTTTCTGTCTCTGTTTTTGAAACACAGAACCGTCGCTTTAAGACAACAAGAAACGTGAGACTTTTCAGACGCGTACTCGAACTTCACCTCAGCGCCAGGCGCAAGTCAAACGAGTGCGGAAATGTCCGGGTCCCGAATGAGCTTCAGCAGTGATCGGAGCATAGTAAATATAGATTCGATGTTCCTCAACTGGTGGGTTGCGAGACCGTTTTGAGTGAGTCGCATATGTCCAGTCAAAGAAACAACAACGAAATTGTCTTTTTGGTTTTTTGTCCGATTCTACTTTTATTTTGAAAGATCTGTGTGAAAGCTTGTGACACTTCTGTCAGATGCGGAGAAAAGCGCGTTGTTCTGAATCAGTTACGTAGGCTATCTGCGGTAAGATGAGATGTTGTAAGGTCAACAAATGTCAGTAAAACTAACATTCCTGTCCTGACAGCCGTTGTACTGTACTTGCACATCACGCGCAATGTGGCGTGCTGTAGCAGTAATTCTGTCGTCAATTAGCTAACTCATGAAATAATCAAAAAGGCGATAAAATCTGTGTCAAAACTGCATGCATGCAGGTATTTGTTATATATGTGTCCCATATGTATCGACTAAAACATTCTGCCATGTGAAATCACAATTTAAGGCACAAACTGATAGGCTATGTGATTTTTTTTAATGTTCAAATAAATGTGAGCACTGTGGATTTGTAGGCTACTAGAAGATAGGCGGTAATTTTGCGTTCATTTGTAAAGGAAAAACAAAAGTGTATCATTTTTAAATCCATAAAATAACTAATTTTACATTCTGGTATTTTTGTGCTGTTTACTTCCGCCTTGTTCACATTCTTGCACATAGGCATTCAAAAGAGATGTTTCCACCCTTTTTAATTTAGGTATGATTTTTTTACATTATTTTGACAACAAATATAGAAAGTTGAAGAGTTAATTGATTATGTGAAATTCAATGAAGGTTAAATAATCTTTGAACTACAGTAGTTATCTGCATGTCTCATCCATGAAGGTGCAACAATGTTGGGGGTTTCGAGAACCAGAACCAAGCTAACCGAGCAAGTTGAACTTTAGCTATAGTGTGTGTACTCTTTATTAATATGCCTGGAGGTAGTAAGTAGCTAATAATAATAAAAAAGATCAAATTCACTCAGTATTCCATGATTCCTAATTCACTACTATCTCAATTAAATTAAGTACAAATGAACTGTATTCAGTTGTGGAGGAAGGCACTAAAACAGTCCAATACATTATTTAAACAAATTTTTATGTTAAAATAATTAAGATTTATATACCACCCCAGACTGTTTGCTGGCCCTTGCCTGGCCACCCCTATGAAAAAATCCTGGCTCCGCCACTGCTCACACTGCACACTGAGTGGCCATTCCCCCTCTCACACTGCACACTGAGTGGCCATTCCCTCTCTCACACTGCACACTGAGTGAGGACAGCGCAGGACCAGAGACAGAGAGGGTCGATGAAAGCAGTGGAGCTTTTTTTCTCTGAGTTCACTGTGTAGCCTGCTCCCTGAAGCGCTTATTCATTTGTGGATGTTAACTGAATCTGTAAGTCAGCTACACTGTTTATTTCTGAATATTATATTTTATTCTGGTGCGCTTAACGTTTTTGCTACTGTGTAATAGTAGGCTATGCTATTCACCAACTAAACATATCCTATTCAAAGCGTTCAGAGTCTCTTTCACGGCCATCATTTAGCCTATTCACAAACTGTTTGCTTAAGCGTAGCGTTTTCTCGGAGTTCACTGTGTAGGCTGATCCGTCAATTGTGTAGTTCAATTTTCCATATTTATTGTATGTCATTATGTCAGTATCAGTATTTGCTTTCTACCATGCACAAATAAAAATGTCACTGAACTTAGGCTGTGTAATTGTAACAATGAGCTATATGACTATAACGATTACACATTATAGTCCTTCACGTCTATTGTGATCTCAAAATTCTGGACAGTTGGTAATACCAAGAATATCAAAATAGACTGCTGGCGGTAGATCCTTTTCCTATTTTTTTTTGTCCCACCTCCACCCCCCCTCTTTGGAGGACAACTTTATTTATATATATATATATTTTTTTTTTATATACTTTTTTAAGAACATACACAATATGTTATGTTCGAATTACATTTATAATCGGTACCTTTAACTGTTGTCCTACCATAACCTTTCACCATGTTTTAGACTGTGCCAGACTAGTCCATAGATTGTGAACTGACTTAGGCTGGTTGTTGAATGCTAGACTGGTCCACAGACCGTAAGCTGACTTGGGCTGGTTGTTAGATGCCAGACTGTTCCACAGATTGTGAGCTCGCTTGGGCTGGTTGTTGAATACCTGATTGGTCCACAGATTGTGAGCTGACTTGGGCTAATTGTTGGATGCCGAACTAGTCCACAGATTGTGATCTGGCTTAGGCTGGTTGTTGGATGCCAGACTGATCCACATACTGTGAGCTAGCTTGAGCTGGTTGTTGAATGCTAGACTGGTCCACAGATTGTAAACTCGCTTGGGCTGGTTGTTGAATGCCGGACTGGTCCACAGACCGTGGGCCGACTTAGGCTAGTTGTTGGATGCCGAACTAGTCCACAGATTGTGAGCTGGCTTAGGCTGGTTGTTGGATGCCAGACTGACCCACATACTGTGAGCTAGCTTGAGCTGGTTGTTGAGTGCCAGACTGGTCCACAGATTATGAGCTCGCTTGGGCTGGTTGTTGGAAGTCGGATTAGTCCACAGATTATGAGCCAAATTGGACTAGTTGTTAGATGCCAGACTAGTCCACAGATTGTGAGCTGGCTTAGCCTGGTTGTTGAATGCCCGATTGGTCCACAAATTGTGAGCTGACTTGGGCTAGTTGTTGGATGCCGAACTAGTCCACGTATTGTGAGCTGGCTTAGGCTGGTTGTTGGATGCCAGACTGATCCACATACTGTGAGCTAGCTTGAGCTGGGTGTTAAGTGGCAGACTGGTCCACAGATTGCGAGCCCGCTTGGGCTGGTTGTTGAATGCCTAATTGGTCCACAGATTGTGAGCTGACTTGGGCTAGTTGTTGGATGCCGAACTAGTCCACAGATTGTGAGCTCGCTTGGGCTGGTTGTTAAATGCCGGATTGGTCCACAGATTGTGAGCTGACTTAGGCTAGTTGTTGGATGCCGAACTAGTCCACAGATTGTGAGCTAGCTTGAGCTGGTTGTTGAATGCCAGACTGGTCCACAGGTTGTGAGCTGGCTTGGGCTGGTTGTTGGGTGCCAGACTGGTCTGCAAGCTATGAGCTGACTCTAGCTGGCTGTCGGATGCCAGGCTGGTCCACAAATTGTGAGCTGATTTTGGCTGGTTGTTGAATGGCAGACTGATCCACAGACTGTGAGCTGACTTGAGCCGGTTATTGGATACCAGACTGGACTACAGGTTATAAGCTAACTTGGGCTAGCTGTTGGATGCCAGACAAGTCCACAGACTGTGAGCTGGCTTGAGATGGTTATTGGATGCCAGACTGGTCCATGGGCTGTGAGCTGACTTGGGCTGGTTATTCGATGCCAAACTGGTCTACCGATTGTGAGCTGTCATGGGCTGGTTGTTGGATGCCAGACTGGTCCACAGATTGTGAGCCGGCTTGGCTGGTTGTTGGAAGTCGGATTAGTCCACAGATTATGAGCTAACTTGGGCTAGTTGTTAGATGCCAGACTAGTCCACAGATTGTGAGCTGGCTTAGCCTGGTTGTTGAATGCCCGACTTGTCCACAGACTGTGAACTGATTTGGGCTGGTTGTTAAATGCCAGACAGGTCCACGAGTTGTGTGCTGACTTAGGCTGGTTGTTGGATGCCAAGCCGGTCCACAGATTGTAAACTGGTTTGGGCTGATTATTAGATACCAGACTGGTCCACAGAATGTGAGCTAACTTAGGCTGGTTGATGGATGCCAGAATGGTCTACAAATTATGAATTGACTTAGGTTGGTTTTTGGATGCCAGACTGGTCCACAGACTGTGATTTGGCTTGGGCTGACAGCAGGCCATCTGACAATTCAACAAACCGTGGGCTGATTTGGGCTGGTTTTTGGACGCCAGACTGGCCCACAGATTGGGAGCCGATTTAGGCTGGATGTCGGACTGGTCCACAGACTGTGAGCTAGTTTAGGCTAGTTGTTGAATGCCAGATTGGTCCATAGACTGTGAGCTGGCTTAGGCTGGTTGTTGAATGCCAAATTGGTCCACAGATGGTGAGCTCGCTTGGGCTGGTTGTTGAATGCCGGATTGGTCCACAGATTGTGAGCTGACTTGGGCTAGTTGTTGGATGCCGAACTAGTCCACAGATTGTGAGCTGGCATAGGCTGGTTGTTGGATGCCAGACTGATCCACAGACTGTGAGCTAGCTTGAACTGGTTGTTGAATGCCAGACTGGTCCACAGATTGTGAGCTGGTTTAGGCTGGATGTTGGACTGGTCCACAGACTGTGAGCTAGTTTAGGCTAGTTGTTGAATGCCAGATTGGTCCACAGATTGTGATCTGGCTTGGGCTGGTTGTTGAATGCCAGACTGGTCCACAGATTGTGATCTGGCTTGGACTGATTGTTAGATGCCAGACTTTTCCACAAACTATGAGCTAGCAAGAGGATAATTTTCTTTGCGACAAATAGTGTGGTGATGGCCATGTGTGCTTTGCAGACTGGCAACTAGATAAGGCTAACTGCATACCGCTATGCTGGGACACAGACTGGTAACGGGATTATGCTTTATGCAGGCCTCTGAACTGGAACCCAGACTGAGAGCTAGCTTGTCTTGAATGTAGGCCACTGGACTGGTCCACAGTTTGGTAACGGACTTATGCTAACTGCAGACTGCTGGGCAGGGGCACAGACTGGTCAGGGGCTTATGCTAACTGCAGACTGCTGGGCAGTAGCACAGACTGGTTACGAGCTTGCGCTAATCGTAGCACAGATCCCCATATCCCCCAATAAGACAGAACGCATATCCCCTCCCTCCTACTAAGTGACATAATTAATCAGTGGGGCCCAAAGAGAATCGAAGTCAGCCGATCGAAGTTTGTTAAAAGCAAGCATGGACTCCAGACTGATATGATCCGACAGGAGATTTCTATACTGGTTAATACTAAGATTATTTTTAGTTTTCCAATTTAAAAGGATAGTTTTCTTTGCAACAGATAGTGTGAGGACCATGTGTGCTTTGTCGATTTCCATATTAATACCATTTAAATCCCCTAATATACATAGTTTTGGGCAAGTAGGTATATTACACTTAAGCCATATTGATAAGTCCTCACAAACCTTAGTCCAGAATCTTTGGACTGGTGTACAAAGCCACAAGGCATGCATGTAATCATCTGCTGTATTACTTGTGCACTGCGTGCAAATATTTGATTGATTAAAACCCATTGTAAGGTATCTGGACCATGTCAGATTGACTCATGCAGTCCAAAACATTTGAAAAAGCTTTTAAACTTTGGACTCATGGAGGTAAATTAGACTAGGCTCCAGCCAGTCTACCATAGATGATTTTGGTGACAAGTTTTATGGCACCCAGAGATTTAACAGACAACAAGACACAAGCTTCACAGAGATGTTTATCACCCAACTACCCCCCTTCCGCCAAGGGAGAACTCAGGGTAAGGACATTCCAACACACACAAACACACACACACACACACACACACACACACACACACACATGAATCTTTCATTAAACTCCTCATATAAATACTTTACCGAGATATAGTTGAGATGTTTTTAAGTGGACCTGCTTACCCATGTCATAGTGGGATATCTGTGATTTTATCGTAGTATTAAATGAAACATAAGTATGTGTAATTATGCAGAAAGATGTATCTTTGTATTTCTATTATGTGTACATGTTTTGTTTGGTACCGTTTTAATTTTCTCGGTCCAATTGATTTGGCCAGATACAGAAGATTACAGTAAAGTGTATGATTCTATGTGCACCAGCTTTTCGGGATAGGAAGGATCAATTCTGACACAGTCATAAATCGAGCTTCGACAAGACAAAGGGAATTCTGTCGGCAAAAGCTTTGGTGCATGTCATTGGCCAGTTTGCTCCAGAGAGGCGTTGATTTCAGTTCCTTTAAGAGAACTGAACCTCCAATCTCTCACGCTCTTACTCTCTCTCTCTTACCCTCGCTCCTCCTCCCAGCATCATCAACGGATCCGCCATTCCCCCTCAGGGGATCTTTTCTTTTGTTTCTTTAAGTCTTTTATTTTCCATTTTCGAATTCTCCTTTGTTCATTTACACCAACGAGTGAAATGAACTTAGCCTGAAACATCAACCGGCAACTTCACCTCAAACGGACATTCAAAATTGCCGCGCTTGGCTCGCTCTGGAAGAACGAGTGAACACGTGACGCTCCCAGGATCGAGACACACACGCCGCCTTCATATCAGCCACACAAAAAGAGCTATATGCAAGTATTTCGCTTACTAAGCATTAAGCATTTACATAGCATTAAGATTTCTTTACCCCCGTTTAGGGTGATGTTAATTTCTTGTGGTCTCTCAGAGGGTTTTGTCCAGGTGAATTTTGCTAAACTGTGATCTTACGGATCTCTCTCTCCCCTCTCTCTCTCTCCTCCTCCTCTTACTCGCATCACCATGTAACTCTTTTGTGATCCCCCTCCGGGGATCTTTTTCTTTTGTTTGTTTAAGTTTTATTTTTCATTTCTACTATGTTAATTTCCTCAGGCGAGTAAGTGAACTTAGCCTGAATCGTTTCTTTGGTAATTTTACGTCCGAGACCTTTAAGCCTTCGTTCGAAAGTGCGCGCTACGGACCCATCCGCAGGCCACGTGACTCTTCCACGGAACACATCCACATGCCTTCGAAGCAGCCACACAACGAGCCAGTGCACGTATTCGTACCGATGTGTTTCCCCGTGTTGTCCCTCAAAGGTTTTAAGGTCTGTAATTTGCCACTGATCCTTCCAGATTCTCTCTCTCTCTCTCATTCTCTCTCTCTCTTTATTGATGCTTTCTCTTTCATTGTGCCGTTGCCATTATTTTGTTTGTAAATACATTTATTTTAAACGTTAGTAACTGTATACATAAAAACTATGTATAACTGTAGTTTTCCTTTATTAAATGCATTATATTCATTTATTGATTTCTGTCTTAGCTCATTCAAGTCCCTTTAATGTATAAAGATCCAAAGCTACGTGCTTTACAACATTTATTGATACTTAAACAGTATCGTTATAGACCAGGAAGGTTGTCCCTTGTGGCCAGAGGGATAACTTCTCTTGAAAGTCTATAAGTAGGATAATTTTGGTGAGGTTTGATTAGATCGAATGATCAGGTTTGCTGGACAAACAGATGATTCGATTATAAATTAATCCCCTTTAGGATTATCCTGACGATAGATCTATGATAGACATAATTGGTCAATTAAATATTTAATTATAATCCGTTGTGATTAAGTATTAATATACAATTGAGCTGATAATAACCTGTCTGTAAAATATAGTCTACATATGCCATTAATCATAATCCCTTGTGATTAATTTTCTATGAACACATATGAATACAGATGCAGGGAAAATATTATCCCTTTTTGGGAGATTTAACATGTATGATTATCTGGGTCCACCCGTATGAATAATTATTAATTGAAAAATTACTAATTTTTGAATACATATACCCATAGCCTGACCCAGGTTTCCCTACACCATCTTGAACATCGTTTGTCCTGTCTAATAAGTTCTATGGAGGATTTTATATTTTAAGAATTGTAGATTTAAGCTGTCAGTCATATTAAAGTTGTTTAATATTATTTCTGACCAAAACTGATTGGTGAAATTCAGTGATAGATCCGACTCCCATTTTACAATTGGTAATGAGATTGTATCATCTGTTTTGGAAATGACTCTATATATTTTTGATAGTAGCTTTGGAGTACCAAGGCTCTTGAATTCTGTAACACTTGGTGGGAGTTCCAGGTTTATTTGCCTAAGAGGGAATTTTTTACCTATTACTGATTTGAGTTGTTGATATTCTAGATATCTGTTATTACTTATCCCATACTGTGAGGTGATTATTTGAAATGGTAAAAAAGTTACAGTTATGGATTAAATGCTCTAAATGTTTAATTCCTTTGTTTTTCCATTGGATAAAATTAATCATATTTTTGTTTAGTGTAATATCGGGATTATTCCATATAGGGGTGAGCCTACATGGGATCATTGAAGAGTCTGTTTTTTTAAGAAATTCCCACCAGGCTGTCAAACAATTGCTGATGTTAATGCTCTTAAAGCACTTATGAGATTTAATATTTGAGCTAAAATACAGTAAATTAGAAATTTCCATGTTTTCGCATAGTGCTTGCTCTATATCCATCCATGTTTGATCTAATGCACTAGGTTTGAGCCATTTAGAAATATACTGTAACTTATTTGCTAAGAAGTAATGATGGAAATTAGGAAAGTCTAGTCCACCCCTGTCTTTAGTTTTCTGTAGAGTTGTCAGACTGATTCGAGAAGGTTTATTCTTCCAAAGAAATTGAGAAATATGTGATTCTAGTAATCTAAACCACGTATAGGAAGGTTTCGTAGGTACCATAGAAAACAAGTAATTGATTTTAGGCAAGATCATCATTTTTATGGTGGCAACCCAGAATCTCTACCCATGAGTGAGATGGGTAAAGATTTCCACCGAGCAAGATCGTCTTCTATGGTATTCAGTATTTGAGTGTGATTTAACTTAAATAAATCTGACAATCTGGAAGAGATGTTTCTGCCAAGATATCTTATATTACCTGATTGTAATGCTATACCGGATGGCCCTTGAAACCTACAGTTGATCGGTAGGACTGTGCTCTTTAACCAGTTAATAGAATAATCGGACAAAGCTAACAACTTATTAATTAATGAGATTGTTTCAGAGAAAGATGTACGCGAGTTCTGGAAGAATAATAAAACGTCGTCAGCATAAAGGCTTATCTTATCTGTCTTTAAGGACCAAACACCTTTAATATACTGATTTTGCCTGATTGCCATTGCTAAAGGTTCTATAAAGATGGGAAAAAGCAATGGGGAAAGAGGGCATCCCTGCCTAGTGCCTCTCTGCAGATTGAAGCTAGGAGAGGTTTGATCATTTGTCCTAACTCTTGCATTAGGGGATTTATATAAGATCTTAATCCAATTAGTAAAGGTTAATCCAAAGCCGAATTTACTTAAAGTAGCTAATAGAAATTTCCAATTAACTCTGTCAAAGGCTTTTTCCGCATCCAGAGATACTATAATTGTTTCTAAATTATTAATGTTGGAATAATCTATTACATTAATTAATCTACGCATATTTGAAGAGGAATGTCTGCCTTTTATAAAACCCGTTTGATCAGGGTGAATTATAAAAGGAGTTATTTTCTCTAACCTTCCTGCTAAGGTTTTGCAGATTATTTTAAGGTCAACATTTATCAATGATATGGGGCGATAGCTAGATGGTAATGTGGGATCTTTGCCTGTTTTTAACAGTACGATAATGTTTGCAGAGTTCATGGTTGATGTTAAGTGATTTTCTTCTTTAATTTGTATGACCATTTTGAAAAAAGTTGGCGCCAGAATTGTCCAAAATTCTTTATAAAATTCTATTGGGAAGCCATCTGGTCCAGGAGCTTTATTGCAAGACATATGTTTGAGGGCTTCATGTAGCTTTGCCACTGTAAGGGGAGAATCTCAGGCCATGACTTGTTCTTGATTTAATTTTGAAAGGTTTATGTTGTCCAAGAATTTCTGGATGTCCCTATCTGATGGATCTAGTTGGGATGAATATAGAGTTCTATAGAAGTTTCTAAAAGTGTCATTTATTGCATTTGGCTCATGTATGATATTACCTGCTGAGTCTTTAACTGAGTTAATTATTGATTTTTCTTTGTTAGTTTTTAATTGGTTAGCTAAAAATTTTCCAGATTTATTTCTATGTTCGAACTGCTCCAAGCGTGAACGTTGTACCATAAACTGTGTTTTCTTATTGATTATTTCCTTTTAATTCAAGTATAGCTTTCCTTATTGGCTTAAGTGTCTGTTCTTCAGGTCATGTATTGTAGATGTCCTCTAGTGATTTAATTCTTAATTCTAATTCTAACATATTTGCACTTTCCTTCTTTTTTTTATATGATGCAAAAGAAATAATTTTTCCTCTCATCACTGCCTTCCCTGCTTCCCATAGGATACCTGCTGAGACTCCTGGTGTGTGATTGTTTTCTAAATAGTTGGACCATTCTCTTTCGAAATAACTAATAAAATCAGGGTCTTTAAGCAATGCCAAATTGAATCTCCAGTTCCTAGAGGGTAAGGTAATTGATTTATTCCTCAGATTGAAAGAAACTGGGGCATGGTCACTCACGGTGATCGGGTGAATTTGAATAACAAATAACTCACTCACTAAAGAGTTGCTAACTAGGAAGTCAAGTCAAGTCAAGTCAAGTGTATTTATATAGCGCTTTTCACAATATAAATTGCATCAAAGCAGCTTCACAATATCAATCAAATAACATAATGTTTGTTTCTTAGTGAAAAAACATCCACGTTTGGTAGGGCTGATCAATGGTATTAATGCTTGGCTAATTATTTTGAATATCCCCAACTGAACAAGCCAAAGGCAACAGTGGCAAGGAACCGAAAAACTCCATCAAGTGACCTACTGGTGTCCTAAAACTCCATCAGGTGACCTAATGGAGAAAAAAAAACCTTGGGAGAACCCAGGCTCAGTCGGGGGCCAGTTCTCCTCTGGCGTTTATGAACTAGAGGCCGGATTTATAGTAACTGTAATTTGATACAGAATTTTGTTTTATTTTATCACTTCGGGGTGGGTACGCGAACCGGAATCACAACATTTTATCTGTAGAGTGGGAAAGGGATCCTCCATAGGGAGAGGCTAGTTGGCACTTCAGCACTGCGTTGTCATCGGGTCCAGGCAAAGCTCCTAGTCAGATCTGAATACGGCCTGGATCCGGTCGGCTGCGGGAAAACCTCGGGATAAACAAAGACACTAAAATTAGCGTAGATGCCATTCTTCTTATGATGATGTAGCGAGTACATCAGGATTTAAGGGAAGTGTTCCCAGTTCCGGCTGACCTAATCTATGCAGCCTAACATTGAATTATAGAAGTCTATAATATATTATGTGTATGCTAGGTCAAAGAGATGTGTTTTTAGTCTAGCTTTGAACTGACAGAGTGTGTCTGCTTCCCGGACAATGGTAGGAAGACTGTTCCAAAGTTTTGGTGCTAAATAGGAAAAGGATCTACCGCCCGCAGTCGATTTTGATATTCTAGGTATTATCAACTGGCCCGAATTTTGAGATCGCAATAGACGTGAAGGACTATAATGCGTTAAGAGCTCGCTCAAGTACTGCGGAGCTAAACCATTTAGTGCTTTGTAAGTAATCAACAATATTTTAAAATTTATACGATGTTTAATAGGCAGCCAATGCAGTGTTGACAGAACCGGGCTAATATGGTCATATTTCCTGGTTCTAGTAAGAACTCGAGCGGCTGCGTTTTGGACCAGCTGTAGTTTATTTATTAAGCGTGCAGGGCAACCACCCAGTAGAGCATTACAATAATCTAGTCTTGTTGTCATGAAAGCATGAACTAATTGTTCCGCATTTGTTAATGAGAGCATATGTCGTAATTTAGATATATTTTTAAGATGGAAAAATGCGGTTTTACAGATACTAGACACATGACTTTCAAATGAAAGATTGCTATCAAAGAGCACACCCAGGTTCCTAACCGACGACGAAGACTTAACAGAGCAGCCATCAAGGGTTAGACAGTATTCTAGGTTATTACGTGTGGAAGTTTTTTGTCCAATAATTAGAATCTCAGTTTTTTCAGAGTTTAGTAGTAGGAAATTACTAGTCATCCAATTTTTTATATCAGCTATGCATTCCGTTCATTTTGTGAATTGGTAAGTTTCATTAGGTTTTGAAGAAATATACAGCTGAGTATCATCGGCATAACAATGAAAGCTAATTCCATGTTTCCTAATGATATGTCCTAATGGTAGCATGTACAGAGTGAACAGCAGCGGTCCTAGTACTGAGCCTTGTGGTACGCCATACTGAACTTGTGATCGATAAGACATCTCTTCATTTACTGCTACAAACTGATAACGGTCAGATAAGTATGATTTAAACCATGCTAGTGCAATTCCACTAATGCCAACATAGTTTTCCAGTCTATTTAAAAGAATGTTGTGGTCGATTGTGTCAAATGCAGAACTAAGATCAAGTAACACTAATAGAGAGATACAACCACGATCGGATGATGAAAGTAAATCATTTGTAACTCTAATGAGAGCTGTCTCAGTACTATGGTGCGGTCTAAATCCTGACTGAAAATCCTCGCAGATATCATTTCTTTCAAGAAAGGAACACAGTTGTGAGGATACTGCTTTTTCTAATATCTTTGACAGAAAAGGCAGATTTGAGATCGGCCTGTAATTGACTAATTCTGAAGGATCAAGTTGCGGTTTTTTAACAAGCGGTTTTATCATAGCCAGCTTAAAGGTTTTTGGTACATATCCTAGAGACAAAGACGAATTAATGATATTAAGAAGAGGATCTATGATCTCTGGAAGCATCTCTTTCAGTAGCTTAGTCGGTATAGGGTCTAACATACAAGTTGTCGATTTAGATGAATTAACGAGTTTGCAGAATTCTTCCTCTCCTATAGCAACAAATGAAAACAATTTTTCCTCAGGGAGACTACAATGCACTCCCTGATGCGATACTGTAGTAGACGGTTGCATAGTTATAATTTTGTCCCTGATATTATCAATCTTATAAGTGAAGAAGTTCATAAAGTCATTACTGCTGTGTTGCTTGGAAACTTCTGTGCTTAAAGCTTTCTTTTTCGTTAGTTTAGCCACTGTTTCAAATAAATACCTAGGATTATGTTTATTTTCTTCTAATAGGGTTGAAAAATAAGCAGATCTAGCAGCTTTTAAAGCCTCTCTGTAAGCAATCGAGCTCTCTTTCCATGAAATCCGAAATACCTCTAGTTTTGTTTTCTTCCAGTTGCGCTCCATTTTTGTGGCTGCTCTCTTAAGGGCCTGAGTGTACTCGTTGTACCACGGCGTTGGACTATTTTCTTTAATCTTCTTTAAGCGCAACGGAGCAACTGCGTCTAAAGTGCTGGAAAAGAGAGAGTTAAAAGTTTCTGTTGCAATATCGAGTTCTTCTAAGCTATCCGGGATGCTGAGATGATGAAACTTATTAGGAAGATTATTGATAAAGCAATCTTTAGTGGCAGAAGTTATAGGTCTAACATATTTATAACACGGAGTCGGCTTTGCAGCCTTGGCTAAATGTAATTTACATGAGACTAGATAATGGTCTGAGATGTCATCGCTCTGCTGCAGAATTTCAACGGCATCAACATCTATTCCATGTGATAATATTAGATCTAGAGTATGATTACGACAATGAGTGGGTCCTGACACGTGTTGTCTAACTCCAATTGAGTTTACAATGTCTTTAAGTGCCAATCCCAATGCATCTTTTTCATTATCTACATGTATATTAAAATCACCAACAATTAGTACTTTATCGTTAGCCAATACTAATTCTGATAGAAAGTCCGCAAATTCTTTGATAAAATCTTTATGGTGGCCTGTATACAGTAGCCAGCAGAAATCTCAAACGTGATTTATCGTTTACACTATATATTTTTACATTAAGCACCAATACTTCAAAAGAAGTATATTTAAAAATAGATTTCTTAGTGGTTTTGAAAATATTACTATAAATTACAGCAACACCTCCCCCTTTGCGTTTTAGACGAGGTTCATGTTTATAACAGTAATCTTGTGGGGTTGACTCATTTAAAGTAATGTAATCGTTTGGTTTTAGCCAGGTTTCTGTCAAACACAGCACATCTAGATTATAATCTGAAATCATATCATTAACTATGAGCGATTTTGAAGTAAGGGATCGAATATTCAGCAACCCAAGCTTTATCATTTGTTCATCTGTATTATATCTGTTTTTTATTTGTTGAACATCAATTAAATTTTTTACCTGACGTTTTTTGGATTTCCAAATTCGGGGAACAGACACAGTCTCTATATGATGATATCTAGGTGAAAGAGGCTCTATGTGATGGGATTTATCTGACCTTGGTGACGCGAGGCCGCTAGCAGACGGTCGGTTTAGCCAGTCTGTCTGCTTCCTGACCTGAGCCCCAGATTGTCATGTTTTAGCTCTAAGACTATGTGCCATATTACTAGAGAGAAGAGCAGCACCATCCCAGGAGGGATGAACACCATCTCTTTTCAACAGGTCAGGCTTGCCCCAAAAACTTTTCCAATTGTCTATGAATTCTATATTATTCAACGGACACCACTTAGACAACCAACCATTGAGTGAGGCCAATCTGCTAACTATCTCATCACTCCTGCGAACAGGAAGGGGGCCAGAGAAAATTACAGTGCCTGACATCGTACTTGCGAGTTTACACACCTCTTTAATATTAATTTTGGTGATCTCCGACTGGCGGAGTCGAACATCATTAGTGCCGACATGAATAATGATCTTAGAGAATTTACGATTAGCATTAGCCAGCACTTTTAAATTTGCTTTGATGTCAGGCGCTCTGGCTCCCGGCAAACATGTGACTATGGTGGCTGGTGTCTCTATTTTCACGTTCCGTGTGATCGAATCACCAATTACCAGGGCACAATCAACAGAATTCTCAGTGGGTGTTTCACTGAGTGGGGCAAATCGATTTGTTATGGTAATCGGAACGGAAGAGTGGTTTTTTAATCCGCGACTAGAGCGATCTCTCACGGTCACCCATCTGCCCTGCTGCCTGGGCTCTACTTCAGCCGGAACCGAATCATGTACAGAGTTCACTATGCTAGGCGCATCCAAAATAGTATCTAAAGCTCTAGTACTATCCTTACTATCCTCAATTAAAGTTTGGATGCGTGTCTCTAGCTCTGAAATCTTCTCCGTCAGCCTGACTGTCTCCTTGCATTTATCACAAATAAATCCTATATTGCCATCGGAGAAGGCTACACTAAACATATGACATGTGACACAGGTGACAATAACAGGACAAGACATTACTCACCGTTTGTGTTGACTGATTCTTACTTACCTGGGCTTTTATGAACTCAAAGGCGCGGGCGTGCGAGAGAAAATAAATAATAAATAAATGAGCGCGGGTGGCGCGTAAACACGCGTTCTGTGCTAACAATAACGGAAGCTAGCGATGTAAGGTTAATCTGAGATGGTGGGTAAACTAAATTTAGTAATATAAACAACTAGGAATGATAGTAAATGATGGTTCAAACAGAAAGAAATACAAAGCTAATACGAGGCGTAGAGCTTACAGCCTCGACGCAAACAAACTCACAGCAGGCAGGAAGGCAGACAGGAGCAATCGATCAGTGAACAGCAGAGATAATCTAATCTAGAGTATGAATGATGTAATCTAATCTAGAGTATGAATGATGAACTGAAGAAAAAAAAGTATATTCTTTAAGATTGGGGTGGTAAGAACGCCAGACGTCACATAATCCCAGGTCCTCCATATATTGTTTAACTATATTCACAGATTGCCAGTTTCGATAGTTACCTGCATTACTAAGCCTGTCAACTGTGGGGTCCATCACCATGTTGAAGTCCCCTCCAATAATCAATACGCTATCTGTATACTCAGACAGTGAGGTGAAGAAAGAGTGAAAAAAAGAAAGAAGGGTCATCAACATTTGGACCATATAAGTTGGCTAAACACAGTTTCATATTCTGAACTGATAAATTAACTACTATAAATCTCCCTTCAGGATCTGTAACTATGTTGAATACTGCGAATACAAAATAGCAACACATCTCTGTTTAGAATTATAACTAGAAGAAAACATTTGCGGAAACTGTACTGTAGAAAGGATATCAACTGACGTATTTAACATATGAGTCACCTGTAAGAACACAACATCAGCATTTAAGTTTAAAAGTCCGACGTGCCGTCAGTGGGACGTCACATATTATTGCGCAACAACTTCGCGATATACAAAAACTCAAAAATGAAAAGCTAAACATATCTTACATCGTTAGAAAGCTGAAACTCTTGTGATTCGAACGATGTAAACCATTTTAATATACACTTAACACAGCGGGTGCAATCGGTGTATTTGTCAGACCACCTACTACAAAATAAAACAACGCAAAATGGTAGAAACTCACCTATAAAGCTCATCTTACTCCACTGATCCACTTTATTCCAACAAAAATGGTTTAGTTACACTGTAAAGGGTCCATACAATCCAATTCAGTGAATTATTTGGTCCATAACACATCTGTATATCAATAAACAGCCACGTAGTGTTCTAGTAGCATTTCGAGCTAGCTGTCAGAGATAACACAACTTCGACGCATTCTTTGATGAAGCTACCTTGAACATGTAAATATTACAGATATTTTCATGTCAAAATGGCCGCTGACCCCTGAACTTTGGATGGACAGGTCATTTTAGCCAATCGGTGCATGGTAGGGGTGTCACCAGGTATCAATAGCCAAGGAGTGCCATCGATGAAGAATGGTCCGCCCTCTCTTTGACTGACAGTAAATCCATGCAGTTACGTGGATTTACGCAAATGACGGTATTTTCTGATAGCCAATGAATTTCTGAAAAGATTGGCATGCTGTTTTAGTGAGAGGATTCAACCTTTCACGCGTGAAGTGCATCCGCAAAGTAGCATAGTGGCTCATGCGCCCGTGCGCAAAAGACAGTTGAACGCGTTTTTGGAGTGAGAGGAAGTTAGAGGTTCAAAAATGGCTAAGAAAACCAGCAAAATACATGTGTCTATGGTCTATGTGGCCTTTTTTGGGAAACGCCTATACATACACTTAGATAAACGTGTAAAACACTCATTTTCTAATGTATTGTTATAAAATGTTAAATTGGGCTTGGTAAGGCTTCATGCTGTGATCACACTGTGTTTTTCAGGTTATACCTCACAGCTATAATTATCTGCAGGCATCTGTTTCCAAAAAAAAAATGTAGGCGGAAATGTTTTCACCCTTTTTTAGAGTATTCAAAGTTCTATTACTCAATACCATTAAGACTTACAGTGATTCTAACTGTTTAGGAACAAACCTCAAAGTGTCCCCTTTCAAAAGAGACCAAAAGTATACATATACTCCCAAGGGTTCAAGAACAGCATGCAATGACCAGTGTGGTTCATTACTCAAGGTTGTCTGTGTTTGTGAGGTGTCCTGCAGAGGGGACACCACGGGATCTCCGGCCAGAGAGGCGCTCCTGTTGGGTCACATGTGGTAAGACAGAGGACCCTGTGATTACTTATCAGCGAAAAACGCCGCGGGGGCACTTCTGGCATCGGTCATTTAATTAAGTCCCATCGCCATTTGCTTGTGTGTGAATCAGTAACTTAAAAAGTCCCATGACATCTGTTTCTTTCACAATCTGAAGAATGGAGGAGTGTTTACTTAATTAGAGACTTAGTTGATTAAAACCACATGATTGCACTGATCATCTGATTATTGCTACAAAGACCACCAAGCACCTCATTCTTGGGGGGAAGAACTGCATCCTGAGAACTGGATCTTTGGGGGAACTCCTTTCTTCGAGGGAACTTCGACTTTTGACTGGACTCTTATCTCTCCTTCGATCCGATGTAACCATCATACTCGTGATCCCCCGCCCTGGGGGATCTTTCCTCTTCTTTTCTTTTGCTTAAGTTTGTTTTTCCTTTGTTAATTTCCCCAGAAATGAACTTAGTCTGAATTATTTATTTGGTAATTTACGTCAAAGACCTTTAAGCCTTCTTTGAAACTGCGCGCTCCAGACCGCAGCAAACCACGTGACGCTCCAACGGAACATACAAAGACCAGCCGCTCACACACGCCGCAGGGCTCAGACACATGAGAACTATATGCAAGTATATTTGAGTTACCAAGATTTTAGAGCATTAAGACTGTTTTTCCGTGTTGCCAAACTGTGATCCTACGGATCTCTCTCTCTCTCTCTCTCTCTCTCTCTCTCTCTCTCTCTCTCTCTCTCTCTCTCTCTTCCCAACTCTCTCTCCCTCTCATTTTTATCTTCCTCTCTCATCCTATTTTAATTCGTGTTTGTAATGTTTTTCGTTTTGTTTGTTTCGGGTGTATATACATATATTCTGTGTGAATTGTAGTTCGATGTATTATTAGTCCAACTATTAAAACCATTATATTCTTGATTGCCTTCTGTCTAAAATGCTCATTTTACAAAGTCAATGAGATATCGATCCTAGCTACAAAGCTTTCATTATTGACTACGTTGCGTAGTCTAATTTTATAAACACAGGAAAATCAATGTTCACGGCCAGAAAATTGATATTTCTTGGAGTTTATAAGAAGGGATAACTTTGTTGAGAAGTTGCTGGAGTTGCCGTTTGCTGGACAAACAGTTCGATAGCTAAATTAACTCCATTAAAGGTTATCTCATATAATCGATCTGGAAATGGACCATTGACATATGAATGAGGAATTATGATTCGTTGTGATTGATCCTTCGTGTGTACAATCAATCTATTTTCAACTTCGATAATTTAACTGTAATATGCAATATATTAATCATTAATCAATTAATCATGATTAATTATTAAATTCCCTATATATAATTTGAGCTAATTTAATGTAAAACTAAATGTTGTTACAACACATACATACATACATGCATAGGTAAAATGGTGAGTGACAGAATGAATCCGGAAGCAGGAAATGGAACTATGGAAAAGATCCATTTAACTATGAAAAGAACCATCAGCTTATCATTTTCAAAACATCTCATTAAATGTCTACTTGCATGGCCTTTGCAGTGAAACATTTCGTGAAGGATCCTGAAGAAGGATTTTTGATGGTCCCATGAGTCTCAATAGATTTCTTTGGCGTTGACTGAAGAAATAGTGATGAACTTGCATGGTTGGTTTGACTATGTTCCCATGGCTGGAGTGCAGTGGTCTGGTGAGGGCACGCAGAGCAAACAGGAGAGGTGAGGAAGTCGGAAGAGTTGATGGTGGGAGTTGTGATGGACTTCTTCTGCATTGAATGAAGACGTTGTGCCAAACTCCTGAGGTTGTCCTTGATTCTGTTGTGGTTGAGAGAGTCCTCTCTCTCCTGAATGAGCACATGGCTGGTTGTGAGTCAAGGCCTGCTGCCCTGGGGTCTAGGGCCTGGTGCGGCCCCGCAGGACAGCAACCCGAACGTACAAGAGAGAGCTAAGACAGGGAAGGTCTTGTGTAGAGGCCATTTAAAGCCTGAGAAAGGTCCCACATTGCAAGGTTGGCTCAACCAATAAGAAAGGGGGAATTTCAAAGCGGGAGATTCCTTTGTTGGGCGGATTTATGATCAAGTGTGATTAGACATATGCCTTGCCGTTTGTGTCCATTTATACTCAGATAGATATAACAAACACTCAGAGAAGAGAGAAGATGATGTACACTAAAGTGTGAGTCATTAAATGAGGATTATTTAGATAGGAGACACGGCACGTTACATTGACCATTGGTTGTATAATGAAAAACATACTGTAGTATCAAAAACATAATAGTACACAAGACAGTAAATCATTCACACAGTGTCATGGGGTGCATGTTGATTTATAGATCAGTTCGTCCATAAATTGATGCAAAATCTTTTTAAGGGCTCTGGGTCTTTTCTAAGGCCTCTGCTTTTTCCATGTGACTACATTTTTAACAGCAATAAAACCAACTCATCTGATCGTAGTCATGGTAACCAAGACTCTTCTTTCCCTTGTTGGGGGGATGGGACCATAGATCCCAGAGTGAGTTTTAAAGATTATTAGTCAAACATAACAAATGATTGTGTCTGATTTGTCTCAGCTGTTACAGACCACAGCTTCAAACTTCTAGGGAATGTGGCGAGGGAACCTGAAGGAGACCCAGCCAATCACTATTCAGGGGAACATACTCACCCGAAATGTCACCAGGAAGGCCTGACCTGGGATCACTTACATTGGACACTTCAGTCTGGCCAACTTCCTGTCTGTCCGAAGACAGAGCCTCTGGACACTTGCCTCTAGTTAAGGCATCCAACTCAAGGGACTGGGAAGCTCACAGTGAGCCACTCTGCCCGGATCTTAGAGACAGGGGAATCCTGGAGAGCATTACAACCCTTGCGAGGGGAGTTTCTCTACTCGATCCACAGTTCTACCCAGCGTTTTTGTTTCAAAGCACTGAGGAGGCTTGAAAAGACCTAAGTGGGCCTAAATCTAAAAGGCCTAAATCTAACTGGGAGGCCTCACGAGAGGTCTACAACCGTCTGACCAGACTCAGGAGGCCGAGTACTCACAGTGACCCTCAGTGAGGGGAGTGCATGGCCTGTCTGGTAGGCAAACCAGGCTGTGGCCTAGATAAAAAAGAGGTTCCGGGAGGGAACCAGTAGCAGAAAGTGAACATTTTAGTCATGCTTAGGGTGCAAGCTTGCCTTCAGAAGCTGCCTGCTAAGGCCAGCTGAACTGATAGCAAGCGGCAACTAGCTGCCAGAACCCAGTATCGCTGGGAAACCACCTACAGGAAGGCCTGGTTGGGCCTAATACCTGATAACCAGTAGGCTGGCTACCTAGTTCCCATACTTGGCAAATTACCTTCAGGGAGGCCTGATGAGGTCTACTACCTAATAGCCAGTCAGGCTACCTGTCCAGTTGCCCATATGTGGGAACTCGCCTTCAGGGGGGCCTGGAGAAAGTTTGAAAGTTTTCTTAGGTAAGAAACTGACTGTCACAGACCAGTAAGGTTGGGCACTGAGCTTCATGGTGGCCTAATAAGGCCAACTGCCTGACAGTGGTCAGAAATTACCCATGCTGTTGGGGGTTTGCCTTCTGGGAGGCCTAAACGGCCAACCATACAGTTACAAATCTTATTTGGCTGATCATGATCGGGGCTCACCACCAGAGAGGCCCACTGAAGCCAATTGTCTGATTGGCCAGTGAATTTAACAGCCAATCACCTCAAAATGTTCCCATAATTAGAGGAAGCATAAGCTGTTAACATAGTTTACACCTAGAATGAGTGGTGGCGCACCTGTGAATTCACAAAACGGGGAGCAACCACATACTCACATATGAAGCCCATATAACTGGTGCTTCTCTCTATCGTTTTAGCCACCTAACAGGGGAACTTCAGGGCCCTTAATAATACCAACCTTACCATAGGGAACAAGGGTCTATAGAAAAAAAACATTTTAGTGTTAGTTGCAAACAAAAATGAAAAATAAGACCCAGTCAGCTCACCTGCGGCATGCGAAGTGAAGACTCACCACACAGCTCTTTCATGAACATGGGGTCTACCACCATTACATGCCTGAAAGAGGCGCAGAGCACTAACCAAGCCAAGGTGGGCCGTCAGAATATCATATTCAACTCATCATGGGCCTAGCCTCAGGCCTGATGTAAGAAGCGCCTGGGGAGTCATGGAAGAGAGGAGAGGGCTAAGATTTAGCAGGGGAGGTGATCCATCACCGACGCTGTTTGCGTTTGTGCTGGATCACCTCCCTCAAATCCCTCTTCTTGTGGTAGTCCCGCCTCTTCTGTGACCTACTCTTCAACGGAGGGGGTGAATGAGAGACGATTCTTTTCTTTGTCCCTTCTCTTTCTCCCTGATGTCAGACAAGTTCAGCCACAGATGTCTCTCCGTGGCCACCATCGCAGCCATCGACCGGCCGATCGCGGCAGCAGTTTGTTTAGTGGCCCGGGGAGCTCGATCTATGGTAGGGCGCAGCTCAGCAACCGCCTCAGGGGACAGCCCTGCCCCCCGGTCGAGATCCCCCAGCAAATCGGCCAGGTATGAGATTCGCGTTATTGAAGTTTACGCAGAAATGATAGTGTTTTTCAAAAATGTTCAACGTTTGCACTTTGGAACCTGTTTCAAGGTTTACGTTCTCGAGCCACCAAGCACTGTTATTGTGCAAATGATTAGGCCGGACCGCATTAAGGGTTTTCTGTTAAAATGAAGTCGTGTAAGCGGCCCCTAAGTTAATAACTAATGGTCTTTGCTAAGGAAGTGAATCAATCAAAACTAACTTTAGCTGGACAATAACTTTATTCTAGAGCTGTGGTAAAGCCAAAACAATCTGTTACTTTAATTTCCTATTATCGCTGTAAAGCTGCTTTGAAACAATCTATATTGTTAAAAGCGCTATATAAATGAAGGTGACTTGACTTGAATAAAAGGCAATTTATCAATAATCAAAGCTTATTTGTCCCACTTTTCCTCAAACCACCCTTACATTTGTGGTTATTGAAATATAAAATAAAGTGTGATTTACAAATTCTGCATTACACTCAAACTACTGACTCCCATACTGTTTTCAGTTATTTCTAAGGCAATTTTTCTTACCATGTGTCCCTCTCTTGCTGTTACGTAACACACTCGTCCTCCACTGAAAAAAGATCCATTCAGAGAACCAAAGGCTGAGAGTGCTGCAGCAACGGACATCACCCAGCCCCACTGTCCTAATACTTTATTCCTTTCACAAGAAACAAATAAGTGCGTATACATCATAAAACAAAAATACTTGTCCCAACATGAATATCAAGATCATATAAAACAATAATACAATATAGCATTTTATAGGATTGAGTACATCACACTAAATCACTCAATTATTATATCTAAACAGATAAATAGGCTTTCTGCACGAACGCTGCTGACATATTTCCGGTAGAATCTCAGCCAGCGTCTTTACTTCCACATAGCACGTTGTATAGCAAAGTGTACTAGCGGCAAAATTTTAATAAAATTCATATTCTCAGAAACGAGACAATGATTTTAGAAACTGATTCGCTAGTCAGATTTTGCATGTATGAGAGAATACTCACCCTGAAATTTGTCGATGTAGCTCTAAATATATAATTTAAAGCCCTTCTTTTTCTTACTCTTATGTGTAACAGCTAACTGCCTCACAATATTGTTAACATCATTCACGTTAACTGCTGGAAGTTCTTGTAAACAGCGAGTGTAATTTGCAATTATCTCCACCAAATGCAAAAACGGCTTCCGACGCAGCACCGGATGTAACTGGGCGGGCTGAGACAAAACACGGAAGGGATCGTGCATAAAGCCTATTGTATAGCACTCAGAACCTTACCCCCATGTGACAGCTACTGCGCTCGATGATATCATCTCTGTGGTTGTCATAACAACCAGATAACTGACATTGACTAGTAGATATAGAATCGTTACCATGGGAACAGCAATCATCAGTGCCCTTGGCAGGTTCACCTGAAAGACAAAATCACTTCATAAATGAGATTATTATAGTGATAAATCATTCAATTTGGCAGTTTTATGTCACATATATGCATTAATCACCTTCATCATGTAATGAAATTATCTTACTTGACTTTATTACTTCATTTCATCTGGTATGTCAATACTGTCAAAAAAATCATGACATTGCAGAAGACATGAACTTAATCTCACCTCTGGTCTTTTCACCTCCTCAGTAACATTGTTTATGTTGTACCACCCAGAATATGACCACAGGCACTGATATAGTGCCATTCCAACGGTACTAATGCTAAGCTTTGTGTCTGCAAAGGCACTTTCTAGATTGCAGAGGCTTCCATAGTTTCCCTGTACAAGTGATGCTATTCCTCCAATAACTATTATCATTAGACCTACAAATTTGGCCACCATAAAGACCACCTGAGTACCCATAGTAAAACGTACATTTAGCATGTTGATAGTTGCAACCACCAAGATACATACTGCGGCAATACACTTTACCACCAGTATGGGTGGTGTGCAGCCTGAGTAAAATGGTGCCACAGCATACCTAGCGAAGCTCAGAGAACCAGCTATAATCCCAAATGGCTTCATCAGAAACATGGTTGTAAAGGAAACAAAAAATGCAGGACAAGGTCCATAAATTCGCAGGATATAGATATAGTCGCCCCCTGATTCTCTGATAATGGTGCCCATCTCAGCATATGACAAAGCAGTACACATACATACTATACCACACACTGCCCAGACGATCAAGCTTGCCCCTGAACTCCCAACGTACACCAGTACAAACTGTGGAGACATAAAAATTCCTGAACCTATCATGATGCCTGCAACCAAAGATACAGCACTGGTGAGCCCTAACTCCCGTCTTAGAGTCAGCTTTTCATTTTCTACAGTTTTCATTGTGCTGAAACGTAAAAAGAAAACTGTCGTGCCACAGACCCCTGATTCTGAAGATGATGAAATGAAGAAATAGAAATGCTTCAACAAGATCAAAGTTCTTGTTGAATATTAACTACACTGGCAGCAAAAGATCATTTGATTTACAAATAGACTTTTATCTTCTTGCAGATATATACATATATATATATATGCTACCTGATAAATAACATTGTGTAACCTCTGCATTCTGTTGTGTCAGTGCACACAGTTTATAGAATTTTACGTTATAATTCAGCAGGGTGTACACAACTCTAGACTAGACAACAAGTCAACACATTTAACATAATTCTGTTGTAGGACAGTTCAACTGCTGTGAAATAAATCATCAAGCAACAGATCTGTCTAATCATTTCTGCAAGATTTCACACTGAAATACGTAGGTGTTTCAGGAGTGATCTGAATAAGGATAGATATTTGCTTCATGAATTTATTTTATCAGTATTTTATTTATTCATTATATTATTATTATTATTTTCACAATTTACAATAATGTCTTCTACTAAATAATGTGTTAAGAATGGCATTTGTCTATTTCAAATATTTGAACAATATATTTTGGCACTGATTGCAACAATTGAATAATATTCGGCACATAGATTAGAAGTAACAAATGTATGGTTCATTCTATAAATGGGGCACATTTCATATTAACAGAAAAGTTCAAAAGCATGACGGTTTCTCAATAAAATTACTATTGGTTTCAGTGTACATATTTAATAATTTTTTACATATTTCATCAGTGTAACATTATTGTCAATTGTAATATCACAATGGTAAGGATGTTTTCCTGGTGAGCTTGACTGTAGAATGTGATAGATTTGTTTTATTACAATGACAGCTAAGTTATTTACAGTACATGTGAAGATCGCTATGTTTCATCTTGGCGTCATCCATGGCGGTAACAAGCTTTCATAGTATCAGATGTGTTTGATAAGGGAGACATCTAAAATGTTCCACTAGATTAATTTTGATTCATCTTGATTCTCTCTCTCTCTCTCTCTCTCTCTCTCTCTCTCTCTCTCTCTCTCTCTCTCACACACACACACACACACACGCGCACACACACACACACACACACACACACACACGTTGGGTTTCCGTGTTTTATGGGGACATTCTATAGACATGATCGTTATACTGTACAAACTGTACATTCTATCCCCTAAACCTTCCCATCACAGAAACCTATCTGCATTTTTACATTTCAAAACATACAATTTTGTATGATTTATAAGCTTATCGCAATCTTATTCATCATATTGCAATCTTTGTGGGGACATTTTGTCCCCATAACGTAGGGTATAACTGAACCACATACAGTACACAGTCTCAGAAGGTTAAAACTAATCTGTTGCAAATAATTAATTATCCACAGGACACAGTATATGGCCTGAGACAAAGAGTTGCCTTAGCAGGGTAACATAGTTGACAATTTAACCATTTTGATGTTTCAACGGTAGGTCTTGTATGGTCTGATTTTCTTGATCAGTTAACCACAAATCTGAATATATACCAACATAGTTGACATAGCAAATCAATATAATGCAACATACCTAATCAATATACTCCTTGATGATAGGTTACTATAGATAAACTATTAAAATAAAAAAATGCTGGTCGCATGGTGTTGTGAAAAAAAATTGTTTCAGGGTTATGTACAATCAATAACTGCAATTTTTGCATACAAATTAAAATATCTTAAATTTAAACTAAATCTAAAAAAAAAGTCTGAAGCATTTTAGATTTAAGAAATAAATATAGATAATTTTATATAATATTAACTTTAACATTTTTTTAATCATTAATTTAAAAAAAAAGTTTGAACTCAACACCCACTCACTTCAAAAACAGACACTGCAAGAAATTAAATTAAAAGAACATCAAGGCAATCAGACCAAGAAGTAAACTGAAACAAAACATTTGTGTAAGATGTTGTGTTTCTCTCTTATTTGACACACTTTTCAATACATCGAGTTTTCACAAGGCTGCGTTTACACTTACACTTTACGACCTCTATCCGGATGTTGTCCACATACACATTGAAAAGACTAATTTCCCCTCCTCTCTTCGGAACTGAGAGCTGTGTGGTTTTTGCTATACAGTCTAGTGCGAAGTACATGTAGGCTACATCGCAAATATACTGAAATGTTTGCCTTCGCTGTTCGCACCCGAAAGTTGCAGAACCATTCATTTTCTGTAAAGAACGTCTCGGTTACATATGGTAACCCTCGTTCCCTGAGGGAGGGAACAGAGACGTAGGTCATGACTGACCAAATAGGGATCTCGCTAGAGAGGCCAATCTACTTCGAGTGAAACTAAAACAGGCCAATGCACATTGGCGTGCAATCATTTGCATCAGCTGCGCGACCTCGTTAGCGCGGGTATTTAACGAGCAGCTGAGCGATTGCACAATTGGCGGGCGGCAGCAGATGTGGCGACGGGACCTACGTCTCCGTTCCCTCCCTCAGGGAACGAGGGTTACCATATGTAACCGAGACGTTCCCTATCGGTCAGTCACTACAACGTAGGTCATGACTGACCAAATAGGAATCCCTACCAAAGCGCCACAGTTGCTGCACCCCATCCAGCGCCCCCGTGCAAGCCTCTACACCTTCTTGCCTGGAAGGACGATAGGAGGAGGCCTACACAGAGAGTTTGACACTGTTGTTCCTTGATAACCCATACAGTGACTAACACTGGGAAAGCGTGCCCTTTCTGTTTAGGAAGGAACGCTGCGGAAGCCCCTTCTTCAAAGAGTTACGTGGAAATACATATGGACTAACCCGAAGGCTGTACTACATATGAAATAATGGGTGACTTAGCCCAAGGGAAAGACACGGGCTTCCGATAGGAGGAGCCGTGGAAATATATACACATATGGGATCCCCGTAGGGTCACACATATGGAACCCAGCCCAGATCCGGTTCTCAAGGATTCAGCGGAAAAGGGCCTGGCGCCGGACGCTCCGCCAAGTCCGGGCCGAGGGGTTTTGGAGGACTCGACAGGTTTTTCACTCTGGAGCAATAAGGGTGCACAGTAGGGTGCAGCAAGCCGACAGAGCCAGACCTCTCAGTGCTTCTACCCGTTTAGGGTGAGAACACGGGAGGAGACCGGCTCTACACGTAGGCTATAGTATCTAGCGAACGTGTTAGGTGTCGCCCAGCCCGCAGCTCTACAGATATTTGTTAGCGAGGAGCCACGTGCCAGAGTGTGCATGCAACCTGAGCGGGCAGGGCACGCCTTGTGCTTGGTAAGCCAAGGCAATGGCATCCACTATCCAGTGGGCCAACCTCTGCTTGGAGACAGCCTTTCCCTTCTGCTGGCCTCCGTAACAGACAAAGAGCTGATCTGAGGTCCTGATGCTTTGAGTTCTGTCCACGTACATACGCAGAGCGCGAACGGGATAGAGCAAAGCCAGGGGTGGGTCTGCCTCCTCCAAAGACAGCGCTTGCAGGTTCACTACCTGGTCTTTGAAGGGAGTGGTAGGAACCTTGGGCACATAGCCAGGCCGGGGTCTTAGTACCACGTGGCCGTCACCCGGCCCGAACTCTAGGCACGATTCGTCGACCGAAAATGCATGCAGGTCTCCTACCCTCTTGACAGAGGCCAATGCAACCAGCAGCAAAGTCTTCATGGAAAGAAGCTTTAAGTCTACTGACTGCAGAGGCTCAAAGGGAACATCCTGAAGTGCTCGAAGCACCAGGGAAAGATCCCAAGAGGGTATGGACGGGGGTCGAGGAGGATTTAATCGTCTCGCCCCCCTAAGAAACCTGATGACCAGGTCGTGCTTTCCAACTGTTTTGCCATCTATGTGGTCATGATAAGCAGAAATAGCGGCAGCATGTACTTTGAGGGTGGAAGGGGACAGTCTACGCTACAACCCCTGCTGCAAGAAGGAAAGCACAGACCCTATCAAACATCTTCGGGGGTCTTCTCGGCGAGAAGAACACCACTCGACGAACAGGTTCCACTTCAGGGCGTAAACACGTTTCGTGGACGGCGCCCGTGCTGAAGTGATGGTGTTAAGTACCTCTGGGGGTAAGTCACCTAGAACCTCCGCGTCCCGAGGGACCAGACATGGAGTTTCCAGAGGTCTGGGCGCGGGTGCCATAGTGTGCCCCGTCTCTGAGTCAGAAGGTCCTTCCTCAGAGAAATGGGCCAGGGAGGGACTGTCGCGAGGAGCATGAGTTCCGGGAACCAAGTCCGGGTGGGCCAATAGGGAGCCACCAGAAGGACCTGCTCCTCGTCCTCCCTGACTTTGCACAGTGTCTGTGCAAGTAGGCTCACTGGGGGAAACGCATATTTGCGGAGGCCCCGGGGCCAGCTGTGTGCCAGTGCGTCCGTGCCGAGTGTTCCCTCGGTCAGGGAGTAAAACAGCTGGCAGTGGGAGGTCCTCTGAGGAGGCAAACAGGTCTACCTGAGCCTCTCCGAACTCTCTCCAGATCAGCTGAACCACCTGGGGTGGAGTCGCCACTCTCCCGGAAGCACAGCTTGTGATAGCTCGTCGGCCACACGGTTGAGCATACCAGGGACATACATGGCTCGAAGAGACCTCAGATGGATATGACTCCAGAGGAGGAGATGGCGGGCGAGTTGCGACATGCGACGGGAGCGTAGACCACCTTGTCGGTTGATGTACGCAACGGTCGCAGTGTTGTCCTTGCGGACCAGTACGTCCCTGCCCCGTAGCGGCCTTTTCAAGCGGCTCAGAGCGAGATGTACTGCTAGCAACTCGAGGCAATTGATGTGACAATGCAGTCGGGGAGCCGTCCACACCCCTGACACTGCATGCCCGTTGTACGTGGCACCCCAGCCGGTGGCAGAGGTATCTGTGAATACCACAGCATGCCTGGAGACCTGTTCCAAGGGGACTCCTGCCCGAAGGAACGAAAGGTCTGACCACGGGCTGAAGGTCTGACGGCAGGCCGGTGTGATTGCCACCTGGTGAGTGCCGTGATGCCACGCCCATCTCGGGACTCGGCCGTGAAGCCAGTGCTGAAGCGGTCTCATATGAATCAAGCCGAGCGGGGTTACCGCTGCTGCCGCTGCCATATGCCCCAGGTGCCTCTGAAAAAATTTCAGTGGGACCGCTGTCCTGCCCTTGAACGTGTTCAAGCAGTTCAGCACCGACTGAGCACGCTGCTCTGTGAGGCGCGCTGTCTGAGCGACCGAATCCAACTCCATACCGAGAAAAGAGATCCTCTGCACAGGGGAGAGTTTGCTCTTTTCCCAGTTGACCTGAAGACCCAACTGGCTGAGGTGCCTGAGCACGAGGTCCCTGTGTTCGCATAGCTGATCTCGAGAGTGTGCTAGTATGAGCCAGTCGTCGAGATAGTTGAGGATGCGAACGCCCTGTTCTCTCATGGGAACAAGGGCCCCCTCCGTGACTTTCGTGAAGACACGGGGGGACAGGGACAGCCCGAAGGGTAGGACTTTGTACTGATATGCTCGACCCTCGAACGCAAAGCGCAGGAACGGCCTGTGTCGAGGAAGAATCGAGACATGAAAGTACGCATCCTTCAGGTCGATCGCTGCAAACCAATCTTGGGGACGGATGCATTCGAAAATGCGTTTCTGCGTGAGCATTTTGAACGGTAGCTTGTGGAGGCTCCGATTCAAAACTCGCAGATCCAAGATCGGTCGTAACCCACCACCTTTCTTGGGTACAATGAAGTAGGGACTGTAGTGCCCTGACCTCATATCGGCTGGAGGGATCGGCTCTATCGCGTCCTTCGCCAGTAGGACTGCGATCTCCGCACGCAAGACATGGGCATCGGCTGCTCTCACTGTAGTGGAGTGGATGGCCCAAAACTTGGTGGGACGCGGGGCGAACTGAACGGCATAGCCGAGCCTGATGGTCCGAATGAGCCAGCGAGACGGACTGGGGAGCGTAACCAGGCTCTCAGAGACCGTGCAAGCGGGACCAAAGGGACCGCAGGCGTACCCGGAGTGGGGCAGCGAGGTGGAACACAGGGACGCGGCACGGGGGGCTCTCTCTGGGAGGCGGCCCGTAGCGGGGTCTGTGTGTTCTGTGCAGCACTTACCTGGTTCCACAAGGCAGGAGGTGCAGGAGGCGGCTCGGTGGCGTTCTCGAACTGCACACTGCTGCTCACTGGCTATAGAGGAGGGGGATGAGAGTGGTGAGGATTCTGTCCCCCCACTGCTCTCCGGGTCCCCTTCGGACCCAGAGATGGTAGAAACTGCTCTTTTATTGAAAATGTGGGTACCGCTGGTTTTAAGGCCAGCGGCGGAACACAAACAAAAGGAAACAAAACGCCCTCGGCGACGAGCAGACTGAGGAGCCGCAGGCGGTGGGGTGGAGGCAGCAGCTGACCGCCGCGGCAGGATGTGACTGATCGCCTCAGTCTGCTTCTGTACAGCCGAGAACTGCTGGGCAAAGTTCTCGACCGCGTCGCCGAAGAGGCCGGTCTGGGACACGGGGGAGTTAAGAAACCTGAGCTTGTCGGTTTCCCTCATGTCGGCCAGACACAGCCAGAGATGGCGTTCCTGGACCACCAAAGTGGACATCGCACGACCCACAGACCGCGCGGTAACCTTCGTCGCACGAAGCGCGAGGTCCGTCGCGATGCGAAGTTCTTGAAAAACTTGCGGGTCGTGACCACCCTCGTGTAGGTCCTTCAGTGCTTTAGCCTGATGAACTTGCAACAACGCCATAGCATGTAAGGCAGAGGCAGCTTCCCCGCAGGCCTTGTAAGCCTTGCCGGTTAAGTCCGACGAGTACTTACAGGCGCGCGAAGGAAGACACGGTTCTCCACGCCAAGTGGAGTTAGGGCACAGTTGCATAGCAACGGCCCGTTCCACTGGCGGGATGCGCGTGTATCCCTTAGCTGCCCCGCCATCAAGGGTGGTGAGGGAGGAGGAGCCACCGGGACGGTTTCTGGCAGTGAAAGGTGCCGTCCACGTCCCCGTGAGCTCCTCATGCACCTCCGGGAAGAAAGGCACTGGGGTGGGTTGCTGAGAACCAGCGCGCGCCACCCCGAGATACCAATCAACCAGCCTCGAGGGCTCGGGACACGGTGGTGGGTTCCACACAAGCCAGATCCTGTTGGCGGCCCGGGAACGCATGGCCACCATCTCCGGGTCCGACTCGGGCACAGCTGGCACACCCGAAGGAGGCAGCGGCTCCGAGCCGTCGTCCGCGGAGCGGTCTGACCCACCCTCCGATGCAGCGATCGACATCTGGTCGTCGCGGGGAGCGCCGAACGAAACGACCGGTACACATCTCAAGGATGGTCCGGCATGTTCCGTTGGCAGAGGAGTGAGGGTTCCTAGGGGGTTGGTTCCCCGAAGGAAGCGCGCTCACTGTAATCCTCAGGTCACCCATGTCACTGCCGGACGCAACCCGCGAAGGGGGGTTGGACCGAGGTGCAGGCACGGGGACTCCACCCCTTTGCAGGAACGAGAGTCTCGACCTCAGCTCCGAGATGGTCATCTTCCCACAATGGGTACATGACTCATCCACGAACGCTACCTGTGCGTGTTCGAGGCCCAGACACACAAGGCAGCGATAGTGACCATCCCGCGATCCCAGGTAACGACCGCATCCAGAAACACACAGATAGAATGTCATCTTGAAAAAGACGCGAACTATCTGTGTTTGCTCTTTTAGGAACTACTCTCACTGGTGCTGAAGCACGCAGGGGAGCAGCCTCAGCGATCACAGGGGAATGTGCACCCGACTGTGCGCTGGGAGATCTTACCAGCCGTTAAAACAGCTTTTTGTTTGCTCTTTAAAGAGGAGGCTGCTCACGCTGCCGTGCTGTCGCGCCCAGCACCAAAAAAAAGAGAGAAGTCCAGAAAAGAAAAGCCTGTAGAAGTTTTCCACTGCAGTAGAGGGATCGAAGTGTTTGGCTCCGAAGCAAAAAGCTAACTGTGCAATCGCTCAGCTGCTCGTTAAATACCCGCGCTAACGAGGTCGCGCAGCTGATGCGAATGATTGCACGCCAATGTGCATTGGCCTGTTTTAGTTTCACTCGAAGTAGATTGGCCTCTCTAGCGAGATTCCTATTTGGTCAGTCATGACCTACGTTGTAGTGACTGACCGATAGGGAACGGAGTAGCCCATAGGCTACCGACAGCAAAGAAATGTATTCTATAGGCTAGATTATTTTTAAGATCTATTTTTTAGAGGCTGTATGCATGCAAAGCCAAAGCGCAATGAAATAAAGTAACTTATGATTTCGGGCGTTTACATAGGCTATTGTTTGTCCAGTTTCATATTTGCTCAGTGACAGTCATCATTACATTTGGGGCTTGACTCAAAACATTCGGGGCTGAAGCCCCGGCAAAATCGGCTGGCGACGCCCCTGATTTTACCCATATTTCTGGCTCATTCATTTGACCCAACCAGTGGGTGAAATTAACCCTTTTGTTGGGTTTAGTCTTACTTATGTGCTGGGTTATTTCCTGTCTCATTGCCTTATTAAAATTAGTAACAAATATTTGTTATATTACGAATGTAAAATAATAATTGTCTCTTTAATACAATAAACCAGAGGCCACTGTATGTGATTTCAATCATTTCATTTATTTATTTATCAACATTTTTAATACAATTATTACAATTATACAATGCATACTCATTCTAAGGTAATAAAAACATAACAGTTCATTAAGTAAAGTCTTTATACACCACTGAAAACATTCTGTTAACAGATCCTCAAATATTACACAATGCACCTTTAAAAGTCATTAAGCAACTCATTTGAACTCTTATACAATTATGATTTCATTTATTAAGATGTGTTGATTTATTAAGAGCAACAAACATTTAAAATGTGACTAAATATCACGTGGGCCTGAAAGAACTGTTTTCCTCAAATTTGACAGAGGACGACTCTTTTCCATTAATTTGATACACTGCTTCGTGTACTTAACATGAAAAACAAAATAAGGCTTTGAAACAAAGATCAACAGCCTCCAGCAAAGACTCGGTCTCGATGGCATGGCCTGGAACAATGTCTAAGGTCTGACATGTCCCCCTCGTCGCATCCCTGATCCTCCAGTCATCTCTTTTTGTAAATATTCAACCATGTTGGTCCCCACCTGTTGAATGCACACAATCACTTAAAGTGTTGCAATATAACTGACATGCAAGTTAAACTTTTTTTGTGGAAGTATAATTTTTTTTATTGCAAACATTACCAAATATGACCAAATGTGAAAAACAAACAAAATGTATATTTACACATTACCTCCGCCAGTCTAAAATAGTCGGAATATAAACAATTATATTCAGGATAAGACAAATACACGAATTGGAAAAAGGATTCATGATGTACTCGCTCATTTTAAACATTTTGTAAATTTTGAACAAAAAAAAAGTTATGAACTGCAGCTTTAAAAATGAACAAAAATCTATAACAAATTTGCAATTTTATGTTGCAAACAGAGATGCAGCTTTAAATATTCTAACCCTAAATTACTTAGTTATCAAGCATATCAAACAGTGCAAACGTCTACCCTTATTGAAGTAGAAACACTAAAGCAAAACTTACAGGCTGCATGTCAAGGACCTCTGTGGTTGTCACGGTGTGGGTTTTGTGTTTGTGTATCTTGTTCTTGTCTGTCATGTGTTCCCCTGTCCTTTCATGTTTCAGCTGTTCCCTGTTTTGTTGAGTAGTCTCCCCATGTGTTTCTGATTAGCCACGCCCCCTTGTTATCTTGTTTAGCTTGTTTGCCTGTCTTTTTATACCTCTGTGTTTCAGTTGTGGTTTGTCGGTTGTTGTACTTGCTTTAGTGTTCCTGTGTTCCTTGTGTCTCCTGTTAGTTTGATTAAATATGCTGCACTTGGATTCTCTCTCTGCTTCGTCCTTCCGGCATCATGACAGTGGTGGGTCTGAAGAACTTTCCTCCTCTCCTGTAGATGGATGGGGGAAGTAGAGTTTGCAGGACTTTCAAAGCTGTCTCCCCTTTAACAGCTAAACAATATGAGCACAATACAGCTGCATTAACATTTAAATAGTATGCTGTATAAATCATATTTCTAGTAGCATTTCTGACTTTTCTGCCCTGGTGTTTAAAATGACGCTGTTGTCAATATGTCCTAGATATGCATAGAATTCGAGAATCGAGGCAGTAACCAATGAGCTAATGATTCCTCCCTGAAAGTTAGATTAATATAGCAATAGTTAAATAACTGGAGTCTCTTAACTGTGTTTTTCAAACGAACAATATGTGATTTTATTGTGGAATTTTTGTGCTGTTGGTGGGTGGGGGTGGGGGTGGGGGGGTCGAAGACGGTCTTGCCCAGGGTGTAATTCAATGTAGAACCGCCACTTGTGTGTGTGTGTGTGTGTGTGTGTGTGTGTGTGTGTGTGTGTGTGTGTGGCGCGGGCGCAATCGAACAGTGGAAACATAAAAACATATCCGTAGGCACCGCATCAGCTACCAGTCTCACTCGGGTTTTAAATCCCGTTTTATAACTCATGAGATCTCCAACAGCGTAGTCCTTCTCAATGAAATGGGCGCTGCAAATGACCGAAGTCTTGGATACCGAAGCAACACTGAAGTCAGCACGTTTGGTCCGAACAAAGTTGACCCAGGCACGGAACACAGACCTGCTTTTTGGAGAAAAGTGGACTCTATGACCGGTTTTAACTGTGTTTTTGCACCCAGCACAAAATCAGTAATTCACCATCGTGAAAAGTATTGGTGTAAAAGTATTAGTTACCTAAGTAACTAAATAAATAAATGTCCTAACTCATTTTCTCAGTGACCTGGGGAGACGTCTCCCTCTTATGACGTCAAGCGATTCGTTTGGGGGGAGGAGCAGTTTTAAGTGAGTACTGAAAATAACGTCTCGGTTACGTATGGTAACCCTCATTCCCTGAGGAGGGAACGGAGACGTCTCGTCGGAGGAGTTTCCAACGAATCGGGATCACGCTAGGGAGACCAATCGACTTCGAATGAACTAAAACGAGCCAATAAACATTGGCATGCAAGATTTGCATTCCGCGACCCGCCTACCAGTGCGGGTATAAAAGCGGAAGCAAGCACATACACAAACGTTTTTCGCTGAGGAGCTGAACGGTGTCCAGTCCTCCGCGAAGGTACAGCAAGCATGGCGACGGGACGAGACGTCTCCGTTCCCTCCTCAGGGAACGAGGGTTACCATACGTAACCGAGACGTTCCCTTTCGTACGGGAACTCCTACGTCTCGTCGTAGGAGTTTCCAACGAATTGGGATCCCTAACAAAACGCCATGGTGCTGACCCCTTCCAGCGCCCAGCTTAGCTCCCGGCATAGCAGTTTCTTACTTATATGAGGGGAGCTAGCTAGGAAGAATCACACTGCTGTTCCGCAAGACCCGCTCAGTGGATTGGATAACACTGGGAAAGCGTGCCCACCCCGTAGGAGGGAACGCTGCGGAGGCCCTGCCTGCCCGAAGGGAGGCACTGGAATACACGTATGTACTAACCCGTAGGGTAGTGAAACATACGGCAGTCCTTGAGGTAGTCCCAGCCCGAGGGGTGGGAGCGTACTCAGCAAGGACGACAGAACGGGTCTGTCGAGGGGGAAGACACGGAGCTAACCCGGAGGGTAGCTGGAACGTGGAAGAAATGGGTCGCCGTAGGGACCACTGTTAAGGCCACCCAGTCTAATAACAACTCCTACGAGAGGTAATAGACCTGGCGCCGGGCGATCCGCCTCGCCTGGTGCCGGAGGGGTGATGGAGGAACTCACGAGGTTAACCGTTTGTTGGGAACCAACGGAGCAAAAAGACGCACGTATCCGGCCCATGGGGCGGGAATGGCGTAGCAAGCCGACACAACCTCATTCCTCGCGCTACTGCCCGTAGTGAGTACACGGGAGGAAACAGGTTCAACACGGAGGCTATAAAACCTAGCGAACGTGTTAGGCTATAAAACCGCAGCTCTACAGATGTCTGTTAGCGAGGCGCCTTGAGCCAAAGCCCAGGAGGAGGCAACACTCCTAGTAGAGTGTGCCGTCAACCTGGGTGGGCAAGGCACGTCCTGGGATTCATAAGCCCGGACAATAGCATCCACTAACCAGTGGGCTAACCTCTGCTTGGAGACAGCCTTCCCCTTCTGCTGGCCTCCGTAACAAACAAAGAGCTGATCTGAGGTCCTGAAGCTTTGCGTTCTGTCCACATAAACCCGCAAAGAGCGGACGGGACAGAGAAAAGCTAGGGCTGGGTCTGCCTCCTCTAAGGGCAGCGCTTGCAGGTTCACTACCTGGTCCACGAAAGGAGTGGTAGGAACCTTGGGCACATATCCGAGCCGGGGTCTCAGAATAACATGAGAAAGGCCCGGACCGAACTCTAGGCACGATTCGTCGACCGAAAAAGCCTGCAGATCCCCTACCCTCTTAAAAGAAGCCAAAGCCAACAGGAGAGCTGTCTTCATAGACAGGATATTCAATTCCACCGAAGGCAAGGGCTCAAAAGGGGGACTCTGGAGTGCTCTGCTACCAGAGATAAGTCTCAAGAGGGTACGGGGTGCAAATTACGAGGAGGATTTAGTCTCCTGGCACCCTTAAGGAATCTGATGACCAGGTCGTGCTTCCCTAACGACTTACCTTCAACTGTGTCGTGATAAGCGGCTATTGCGGCAACATACACTTTGAGGGTGGAGGGAGACAGCCTTCGCTCCAACCCATCTTGCAGGAAGGAAAGCACGACTCTGATCGGGCAAGTTCGGGGGTCTTCCCGGCGGGAAGAACACCAATCGACGAACAGGTTCCACTTCAACGCATAGAGGTGCCTCATAGAGGGGGCTCTAGCGGAAGTGATGGTGTCTACCACAGCCTGTGGTAGGCCACCTAGAACCTCTGCGTCCCGTCCAGAGACCAAACATGGAGTCTCCAGAGGTCTGGACGCGGGTGCCACAGGTGCAACGAGCAGGACCTGCTCCTCGTCCTCCCTGACCTTGCACAAAGTCTGTGCAAGAAGGCTCACTGGGGGAAACGCATACTTGCGAAGAACCCGGGGCCAACTATGTGCCAATGCATCTGTGCCGAGAGATCCTTCGGTCAGAGAATAAAACCACTGGCAATGGGTCGTGTCCGGAGAGGCAAACAGATCTATCTGAGCGGCTCCGAAGACTCCCCAAATCAGTTGGACCACCTGGGGATGGAGTCGCCATTCTCCCGGAAGAGGCGGCAGCCGTAAGAGCTCGTCGGCCACACGGTTGAGCACACCCGGGATGTGAATGGCCCGAAGCGACCTCAGATGCTTCTGACTCCATAGGAGGAGATGGCGGGCGAGTCGCGACATACGACGGGAGCGTAGACCACCTTGACGGTTGATGTACGCAACGGTCGCAGTGCTGTCCGTACGGACCAGTACATGTCTGTGCAGAAGCAGCCTGAAGCGGCACAGAGCTAAACGTACTGCTTGCAACTCTAGGCAGTTGATGTGCCAATGCAGTTGAGGCCCCGTCCACAGACCTGAACTGCATGCCCGTTGTACGTGGCCCCCCACCCGCTGGCAGAGGTATCTGTGAACACAACAGCATGCCTGGACACCTGGACTAAGGGAACTCCGGCCCGTAGAAACGCAGAGTCCGACCAGGGACTGAAGGTTTGGCGACAGTGCGGGGTAATGTTGACCCGGAACGTGCCGCTCTGCCACGCCCATCTCGGGACTCGATCGTGAAGCCAGCGCTGAAGCGGTCTCATATGAAGCAAGCCGAGCGGCGTCACTGCGGCTGCGGCTGCCATATGCCCCAGGAGCCTCTGAAACTGTTTCAGTGGAACCGCTGACCTGCCTTGAAAGGACTTGAGGCAGTTGAGCACTGACTGGACGCGCTCCTCTGTGAGGCGCGCAGTCTGACCGACCGAGTCCAACTCCATACCGAGATAAGAGATCCTCTGCGTGGGGCAGAGTTTGCTCTTGTCCCAGCTGACCTGAAGACCCAAACGGCTGAGGTGTCGAAGCACCAAGTCCCTGTGTTCGCACAACAGATCTCGCGAGTGAGCTATTATAAGCCAGTCGTCGAGATAGTTGAGGATGCGAACGCCATGTTCTCTCATGGGAACAATGCCCGCCTCCACGACCTTCGTGAATACACGGGGCGACAGGGCCAGGCCGAAGGGTAGGACTTTGTACTGAAATGCTCGACCCTCGAAAGCAAACCGAAGAAAGGGTCTGTGTCGAGGAAGAATCGAAACATGAAAGTACGCGTCCTTCAGGTCGATCGCTGCAAACCAATCCTGGGGACGGATGCATTCGAAGATGCGCTTCTGCGTGATCATTTTGAACGGGAGCTTGTGCAGGGCCCGATTCAAAACTCGCAGGTCCAGGATCGGTCGTAACCCACCGCCTTTCTTGGGTACAATGAAGTAGGGGCTGTAGAACCCAGACTTCATCTCGGCTGGAGGGACCGGCTCGATCGCATCCTTCGCCAGCAGGACGTCGATCTCTTTCCTCAAGACAGGGGCATCGACGCTCCGCACACGAGTGAAGCGGATACCCCTGTACTTGGGAGGCCGGCGAGCAAACTGAATTGCATAGCCGAGCCGAATGGTACGGATGAGCCAGCGGGACGGCCTCGGAAGCGCTAACCAGGCTTCGAGAGACCGCACCAGCGAGCCCACCCGAACCACCGGTGCAACCGCGGAGGGGCAGCGAAGTGGAAGGCAGGGACCAGACTCCGGAGGCATTACTGCGGCCGGGAGAGAGGTCTGGGTGTGCAGGGCAACACCTACCTGCTTCCACCGAGGGGCAGACGGCAGGGAAGGCCTGGAGGCGTTCGACTGCTGGCTGTCCCGAGGCGAAGGAAGGAGGGGAAACGAGGAGCGAGGCCTGGAAGCGTCGGGTCCAGGTTTCCGCACCTCCTTGCCCAGCAGGAGACGAGAGTGACGAGGCCGTGGCGGCGACACTGACGTCTGAGCGCTGGGGCGAGGGGAATGAGAGCGGCGAGGCAACGTGGCGTCGCGCACTGTCATTCTGAGCCTCTTGGACGGAGGAGACTGATAGCGGCGAGGCAATGGAGCGTCGTCCTGGACTACCAGTCTCGCTCGGACGGAGGAAACTGGTCTTATTGACTGCCAGTCTCGACCGTGAGGGGAAACGAGGAACGAGGCCCGGGGGTATCGAGTCCTGATTTCCCCTCACCCAGCGTGAGACGAGAGTGACGAGGCCGTGGCGGCGTCACTGCCATCTGAGCGCTGGGGCCCGTGAACTACTCAGAGGAAGTGGACTGCTCAAACTTTGGGTACCGCTGATTCTGGATAACCAGCGGCGGAACAGAAACGAATTCTCCACCCGGCCCTCCCCGGGGAAAGGAGTGGTGATGACACGCACTCCCAAGAGCAGAACGTCACATACTCTGGGTAGCTCCTCTCAGGGTTGTTTCCCTTTCCTTTTTTGCTGGGGGAAAACAACTCCGAGCGGGCTGGTTTTGAGGTGCTTCTGGACCACAATGTGGACATCGTCTAACCGAGGGCCAGCGCTGTGACTTATCACGGTCAGTCACTAAGCACAGCTCAACCCCGAGTTAGAACTACGCACGTGCAGTGGTAGTGAGAGAGGAAAAACTACTGCAGATTTAGGCATGTTTGGCTTGCCATATTGGCACCAAAATGCTTCCATACTGCAAAAATTCTTCACACACATCCAGGCACTTTAGAACAGCCCAGGAAAGTGTGGCTGTTAAGTCTGAATCTTCAGCATGAGAACACACCATTATAATAGGAACTCAGCATCATATTCAGACTATAACAGCCCTCTCTCTGATGTAGCGATCGACATCTGTCCTCCCTGGGGCCCCGAATGAAATGCCTGATCCCTCATGAGAAGGACCAGAGACTCATCCGAAAGCCTAGATGGCACACGGCACGCTGAGCGGCTCAAGCCTTTACGAGAAAGGGGAGACGAACAACGTGCCGACGTGGTCATGCACTCCTGAGAGAACATGAACCACCCACGAACGCAGTCTCAACACACTGATTAGGCATGTGAAACCATGATCGTGGCCGTCAACCAGGCATGCAAGATAGTGAACGTGGCCATCGCTTTGATGACACACAGCACGCTGGGCGCTCAAGCCTACAGGCAGGCGAACAACGTGCTGACGTGGTCATGCTCTCACAAGAAAGCATAAACCACCCACGAACACAGTCTCAGCATGTTTGCGATGCGCTAGAGGAGTGAGTGGTTCGTGCTCACTGAAACCCTCAGATCACCAATGTTATTTGCCAAAGTAGCCCTCCTCTGGTGCACCAGAAGAGAAACTAGATCGGGAAATAAGCAAAGGGACTCACCTCACAGAGGCACACGAGTCTTGATCTTGACCGCGCATCTTGAGCGCCGAATGACGCGCGCTGGGTTGCCGTGACAACCCGCGCTGTCAGCCGGCGCTCGACGGCACACGGCACGCTGAGCAGCTCAAGCCTTTACGAGAAAGGGGAGACGAACAACGTGCCGACGTGGTCATGCACTCCTGAGAGAACATGAACCACCCACGAACGTAGTCTCACACACTGATTAGGCATGTGAAACAATGAACGTGGCCGTCAAATAAGGACAGGAAACGATCGCATCCAGAAAGACACGAGTGAAACGTCATCCTGAAAAGGATGCGATCTTCACTCGTGTTGCTCTTTCAGGAAGAAAGTACTCTCTATCGTGCTGAAGCACACAGGGACCCAACGCGGCAACACAGCGGGGAAACTGCAAGCCCGCTGTGCACACTCAACCGTTTACCAGCTGTGAAAACAGCTTTTGAATTAACAGCATAGATGCAGCCGGTAGACAGGAAACCGCGCGGTCGCTGAAACGCCATCTCACCAACACAGAGAGATCCCCTCCCGAAACAGCAGACTCGTAGCTCGTAAGAAAAATACAATCTTAAAGCTCATTCACTCAGAGAGGAAACAATCGGTCGGCTCCGAAGCTAAAAGCGTTTGTGTATGCGCTTGCTTCCGCTTTTATACCCGCACTGGTAGGCGGGTCGTGGAATGCAAATCTTGCATGCCAATGTTTATTGGCTCGTTTTAGTTCACTCGAAGTCGATTGGTCTCCCTAGAGTGATCCCGATTCGTTGGAAACTCCTCCGATGAGACGTAGGAGTTCCCGAACGAAAGGGAACTAACTTTTTAATCTTATATTCTGCCTTTAGGTATCGAAAAACATACAAAACAATACATCAACTTGTCAAACGTGTTTCTCCCCTAACTATTTTGTGTTAATCATAATTACAAATCAAATTTAACCTGACATACACACTTTAATATGAAATCGATTGATTTCTCCTTTCCTAGTCGCCGTTTGTAAGGATTGCACGTCATACATTTACGGATTTTTTTTTTTTTTTTTTTTTGCAAAAAACGGTTTCGACAATCCTGACATCTAGTAGTTAAATCTGACGTCACGCGTGATGTTTAGCCTCTTCCTGGTCCAAGCGCTCCGCACGTCCAGATCCAATAACAATAGCGGAACCTGTTAATTTATTTACATCACGTCCTTCTTTAGTGAGGCACCCTTGCCGGTCAAAGTTTCTTCATTTTTTAAGATTTTTAACTTGTCTTATCAACTGCAGCCATTTCCTGTTCTCTTTCTCGTCACAGGGAAAACGGTAAAATTACAGTTGAATGTCACTTTCTTTTTTAAACTCCGATCTATTTAAACAACACGGGACACAGCACTGCAGCATGGTAAAACTCTGCGAAAGTGGTAGGTAGGTAGAGAGAACCCGGCCTTTGGACCCGGAAACAGAATTATCGGAGAGTGGTTACACGACTTAACAACCGGATAGACATTACAGACACGCAGACTGTGCTGGAACTTACACCAGTCGCTTCTTCTGAGTATTTCTTAAATGTGCCAGCAGACTTTCCACACACAACTCACTAGACCAATTTCCCGCAGTTTTTACATGCGAGCCCTGTGAGGGACTAAAACATACTGCGTGTGTACGGGTTCATTCAAAATGCTTTCCTCACTTTTAAATACACAACTTCCACAATGAATACGATAATTACGTGATGATTTTACAATCTAAACTGCATATTTCATAAAGGCTGCTGAAATAGCTGGTTTACAACTAACGATACGGCATTTTGTCAAAAAATCTAACCGGCTAGCTGTAGCTATTTTATGTTTTACAGAATACGTTACCCCTCACACTTCCATATAAGACGGTATGTTGAACAGTGAAATTAGCTTGCTGTTACCAAAACTTGTTAAAAATATAGGTAAATATTCGTATTAACTTACCATAAAACACTGCCCGCTCCGAGTGGCGTCGTGCTCCTCGAGGCAGAAGTGAAGAATCCAGAAAGTTCCGCAAAGAATGAAAAAGTAATAAACCTGTTGCTGGGTCAAAATAACCCAAACAGCTGTTTATTTGTGAATGACCTCCTTACAACTCATTTGACCCAGCATGAGCAACCCAAGAATGTGTTTACAGTACCCCAAACAACCCAACATTTTGACCCAGCACAATCAACCCAACAATTTGTTCACAGAAACAACCCAGCATTTTTTTGAGTGTAACATATGTAACAAGGACACTGTAAAATAAAGTGTTACCAAAAAAATAGCTGCATGTAATTACATCTGTAATTAATTACACCTGTAATAACACCGTTAACCCGACTCCTACCCCTTACAGGGCACTGATTATGCCCCTGTTTACAAGATGTAATATTGGTCTCGGGTGTCCCCAGAATGAGCTGCATATCCCCGCACACACAGACACACACAAACTGTGAAAACGTTGGCGCAATTTTTTGAAACTACAAACACAAATACTGTGATAACGTTTGCTACGTACAAACGAAATTACATTTATGCGAGGGACCTGTTGCGTCATGTTTACATTACTTGTCGTACAGGTGTTTATGTGGCAAATGTGAGAAGATGGTTACAGAACAAGAAAATATATGCTGCAGGGAGATAGAACAGGTATTAATTTATTTACATTTGTAATTGTTGCAAAAAATAATACGTGACATAAAACTGTCAGAACACCGGCTGTCGTTGAAACAATGGAGGATGGTGTACAGATCACAGGGGGCCGGGTCTATGCCAAAACCACAGTGTCAATCAAACCAGTTCAGTGAAAAGAGGACACGTGCTCCGGCGCAAACGTTCCCTGGTGCTATTTTGCAGTTTCAGAAAACAATTCCACCACAGACCAGGAAAAACCTAGTCTAAAGTCAGTGATGCGTTATTCAGATGCTATTTTAAGGGCGCATGCTTGGCCATAATGTAGCGTGTGTACAACTCGCATACACTTTGCTTCTCTCATTTACACAGACGCAGCAGTTCCCATTTTTGCAAACCATACATAATTACAAGGAAAAATATTACCACACGAGGGAAATCATTGTGGTAATGATGAGCTAAATCTAGCTTACACATTTACCCAAATTATTATACGCCTGTTTAACCGAAGCTAATTTGGGTGGGTTTCTCCCATCCCCATACTATGTCACTTCTCTGTCTTTTACGGCCCTGACGAGAACATCGGTCTCCTCGGCTGTGAACCTCTCCTGGTGTGCGCCTGGCAAATCCGCCATTATAATAGCAATCCGCCATGGAACAAGCGCGCCTGCTTTTAAAGGGAATGTGAGATAACGCTCTGATTGGTTTATAGCACGTTATGCCCAAACCACACCTATGAGCAGTGTTGGGAATAACGGCGTTTAAAAGAATGACGTAGGTCATAGGTAACGACGTCATTTTTTCAGTAACGGGCTAATCTAACTAATTACTTTTCCCGTTGTTACAACAGCGTTAACGTTACTGGACGTTAAATGTGGTGCGTTACCACGGGCGTCAGTTTGGTTTGAAATGTGCTGGGGACAGAGACGCATTCGGAAGTGCATTTTCAGAAATGCTGGTACAAACTTGTCAAACTGTGCTGCCTCTGCTTAACCAGTAAATAAATCCATAGATCCGCAAATGATTTTTGAGTTCTTAAAGGGTAACTAAACCCCTGGTCAGAGCCTGACTCCACCCACTGGCAATATTTGAAAAATGCTGGAAAAGTGGGCAGAGCCCAGTGGAGGGGGGGGGCGTGCACCTGAGATAAGTCTTTCTTTAGGCAAGGGTGTGGTTAACTGGTGGCTGCCAATGTCACCGCCACCACAACTTCCAATAGGAAAATTCAACTGCAGTAGCCACCGTTCAACCTGAAGAGGGCAGCACTCGTTTTTACACCATATATTGTAGAATTAAAACACTTTATACCCAAATGTCAAAAAAATTACTTGAATCAATGAACAGCAATAATAAAGCCCCAGTCTTACAGATCATTAACTAAAAAAAGTTGGTTCAGGGTTTAGTTACCCTTTAAATGGTCTAGTGGTAGAACTTTTGCCAAGCGTGTCACAGGTTACAGGTTCTAATTCGCACTTGTAAAGTTGTTTTTTTCTCTCTCATCAAAACTGAATATGTTCATCAGTGGTTACAGTCTATATCAAGCAGGGATACGTTTGTGTGCATTTTATTTTGTAATTTCACCGGAACGAATAGAGAGTCTACACAACGGCGATAGATTGAAGCGCGCGTCCGAGTGAAGACTGTGAGTAGTTAATAACAGACAGCAACTGTCAAAATGATTGATTAACAGGTGAGCGTGGCTATCCTTGGATCTTCCCCCGCCCCTTCCGGTCCCGCCCCTTCCGGTCCCGCCCCTTCCTGATACCTTTGACCTAGTTCCGCGCGTTCCGGTCCCGCCCCTTCCTGTTACCTTTGACCTACGTCGACGTGGCGACGTAATGGGATCACTTCAGGGAGCCCTATCAACTTCGAGTATCTACAGAACAAGCCAATGAACGTTGGCGTGCGTGAAAGCGTCACGCGCCCCCGCCCCGGGGGACGTCACGTCTCCCGTTCCCTCCTTCAGGGAACGAGGGTTACATTAGTAACCGAGACGTTCCCCTTCAGTCGCTCACGTTCGACGTGACGTCGAGTGGCGTTGCAAGCCGACACAAGAGCGGGAACTTCGGTGTTACCGGCTGGTTGAAGCGAGCACACAGGAAGAAACCGGCTCAACACGTAGGCTATAAAACCTAGCGAACGTGTTAGGTGTCGCCCAGCCTGCAGCTCTACAGATGTCTGTCAGCGAGGCGCCGTGTGCCAGCGCCCAAGAAGAAGCGACACCCCTAGTGGAGTGGGCTCTCAACCCGCGCGGGCAAGGCACGCCTTGGGCTTCGTAAGCCAAGGCGATGGCATCCACTATCCAGTGGGCCATCCTCTGCTTGGAGACAGCCTTCCCTTTCTGCTGACCTCCGTAACAGACGAAGAGCTGATCTGAGGTCCTGAGGCTTTGAGTTCTGTCCACATACAGGCGCAGAGCGCGGACGGGACAGAGAAAAGCCAGGGCTGGGTCTGCCTCCTCCGAAGGCAGCGCTTGCAGGTTCACCACCTGGTCCCGAAAGGGAGTGGTGGGAACCTTGGGCACGTATCCAGGCCGGGGTCTCAGGATCACGTGAGAGTTAGCCGGGCCGAATTCCAGGCACGATTCGTCGACCGAAAATGCATGCAGGTCCCCTACCCTCTTGATGGAGGCTAATGCAACCAGGAGTACTGTTTTACAGGACAGAATTTTTAACTCTGCTGACTGCAAAGGCTCAAAGGGTGGTCTCTGAAGTGCCGAAAGGACCAGAGACAAATCTCAAGAAGGTAAAGAGAGCGGGCGAGGAGGATTTAGTCTCCTTGCCCCCCTCAGGAACCTGACGATCAGGTCGTGCTTTCCCAGTGACATACCTTCAACTGCACTTTAAGGGTGGAGGGAGACAGCCTTCGCTCCAACCCATCTTGCAGGAAGGAAAGCACGGCTCTGACCGAGCAAGATCGGGGGTTCTCCTCATGAGAAGAACACCAATCAACGAACAGGTTCCACTTCAACGCATAGAGGCGCCTCGTAGAGGGGGCTCTAGCGGAAGTGATGGTGTCAACTACCGCCTGGGGTAGGTCACCTAGAACCTCCGCGTCCCGTCCAGGGACCAGACATGGAGTTTCCAGAGGTCTGGACTCGGGTGCCACAAGGTGCCCCGTCTCTGAGAGAGCAGGTCCTCTATCAGAGGAATGGGCCAGGGAGGGGCTGTCGCGAGGAGCACCAGTTCCGGGAACCAGGTCCGGTTGGGCCAATACGGCGCCACTAACAAGACCTGCTCCTCGTCCTCCCTGACTTTGCACAAGGTCTGTGCAAGAAGGCTCACTGGGGGAAACGCATACTTGCGTAGACCTGGGGGCCAGCTGTGTGCCAGAGCATCCGTGCCGAGGGTCCCCTCGGTCAGGGAAAAGAACAACTGGCAGTGAGACGTGTCCGGGGCGGCAAACAGATCTACCTGTGCGGTCCCGAAGCGCCTGAAAATCAGCTGGACCACCTGGGGATGGAGTCGCCATTCTCCTGGTAGCACCTGCTGCCGTGAGAGCTCGTCGGCTGCACGGTTGAGCAGGCCCGGAATATAAATGGCACGAAGCGACCTCAGATGCTTCTGACTCCAAAGGAGGAGATGGCGGGCGAGTTGTGACATGCGGCGGGAGCGTAGACCACCCTGACGGTTGATGTACGCCACGGTCGCAGTGCTGTCCGTACGGACCAGTACATGCTTGCCTAGTAGCGGCGTTTTGAAGCGGCCCAGCGCAAGATGAACTGCTAACAACTCGAGGCAGTTGATGTGCCAATGCAGTTGAGGCCCCGTCCACAGACCTGAAGCTGCATGCCCGTTGTACGTGGCCCCCCACCCGGTGGCAGAGGCATCCGTGGTGACCACAGAATGCCTGGACACTTGTTCTAGGGGAACACCTGCCCGCAGGAACGAAGGTCCGACTACAAGGTGAGAGTTTGGCGACAGTGCGGGGTCACTTGGACCCGGCACGAGCCGCTCTGCCACGCCCATCTCAGGACTCGACCGTGGAGCCAGTGTTGAAGCGGCCTCATATGAAGCAATCCGAGCGGCGTTACCGCGGCTGCAGATGCCATATGCCCCAGGAGCCTCTGAAAAAGTTTCAGTGGTGCCGCTGTTCTGCGTCTGAGAGTACTCACGCAGTTCAACACTGACTGGACGCGGGCCTCGGTGAGGCGCGCTGTCATGTTGATCGAGTCCAGCTCCACACCGAGAAAAGAGATCCTCTGCCCGGGGGTGAGTTTGCTCTTTTCCCAGTTGACCCGAAGCCCTAGGTGGCTGAGGTGACTGAGCACCATGTCCCTGTGTTCGCACAACTGCTCTCTCGACTGGGCAAGAATAAGCCAGTCGTCGAGGTAGTTGAGAATGCGAACACCACGCTCGCACATGGGAGCAATGGCCGCCTCCGCGACTTTCGTGAAGACACGGGGCGACAGGGCCAGCCCGAAGGGTAAGACTTTGTACTGATATGCCCACCCCTCGAACGCAATACGAAGAAACGGTCTGTGTCGAGGGAGAATCGAGACATGAAAGTACGCGTCCTTCAGGTCGATCGCTGCAAACCAATCTTGGGGACGGATGCATTTGAAAATGCGTTTCTGCGTAAGCATCTTGAACGGCAGCCTGTGAAGGGACCGGTTCAGGACACGCAGGTCCAAGATTGGCCGTAACCCACCGCCTTTCTTGGGTACAATGAAGTACGGGCTGTAGAAGCCGGTCTTCATATCGGCTGGAGGGACCGGCTCCATCGCGTCCTTCGCCAGTAGGACTGCGATCTCTGCCCTGAGCACAGGGGCACTGTCCGCCAGAACACGGGTGAACTGAATGCCCCTGAAGCGCGGGGGCCGCCGGGCGAACTGAATCGCATAGCCGAGTCTGACAGTACGGATGAGCCAGCGGGACGGGCTGGGAAGCGCTAGCCAGGCTCCCAGACACCGCACAAGCGGGACCAATGGGACCACAGAAGTACCCGGGGTGGGGCAGCGCGGCGGAATGCAGGGACTCGACTCGGACGGCATAGCGGCCCGGAGTGGGGTCTGGGTGTGAGGTGCGACACATACCTGCTTCCGTCGAAGGGCAGAGTGAGTGTGCGGAGGCATCACTGCGTCCGGGACACAGCCACTGCTGCTCGCTGGCGATAGAAGAGGGGCCTGAGGGTGACAAGGCATAGCGTCGTCGACCGCCAAGCGCGCCCTCTTGGGACCCAGAGGTTTCAGAAATTGCTCTTTCATTGAAATTGTGGGTACCACTGGCCGAACAGAAACAAGAGGAAACAAAAGATTCTCCGCCCGGCCCTCCACCGGGGGAAGGAGCGGCGCGTTCACCATCTCCTGAAGAGCAACTTGATCCACCTCCGGGTTGCCCGTCTCAGGGACGTTTGCACCTCCGCTTGCCACCTGGCTTGGCAGCGGCCTGGAAGGGCGTGGTCGGCTTCCTGCGGCTTGCTCCACGCTGAGGCCTAGATGAAGGCTGCTGCTGAGGCTTCGCGGGAGCGGAGGATGCCGAAGGAGGCCGACCTCGGCGACGAGTAGACGGAGGGACTGCAGCCGGCGGACAGGTGGGAGCAGCAGCGGTCCGCCGGGGCAGGATGTGTCGGATGGCCTCCGTCTGCTTCTGGGCGGCCGAGAACTGTTGGGCAAAGCTCTCGACCGCGTCGCCGAATAACCCAACCTGGGAGAGAGGGGCATCCAGGAACCGATACTTGTGTCCCTCATGTCAGCCAGGTTGAGCCAGAGGTGGCGCTCCTGGACCATCAGGGTGGACATCGCCTGACCAACGGAACGTGCGGTTTCTTTCGTCGCCCGGAGGGCGAGGTCAGTTGCCACACGGAGCTCACGGAGGAGCTCTGGGTCAGAACCACCCTCGTTCATGTCCATGAGCACCTGGGCCTGATGGACCTGCAGAAGCGCCATGGCATGGAGGGCGGAAGCAGCCTGTCCACAGGCTCTGTAAGCCTTCGCCGTAAGACCGGACGAAAACCTACATGCCTTGGACGGGAGGCGTGGATTGCCCCGCCAGGAGGAAGCGGACGCTGGACACAACTGCATCGCAACAGCACGCTCCACCGGCGGAACATCCACATACCCCTTAGCCGCCCCACCGTCGAGGGTGGTGAGGAGGGAGGAGCCACTAGGGCGGCTTCTGGCACTATACGGCGCCGTCCACGTCCTAGTAAGCTCCTCATGCACTTCCGGAAAGAAAGGTACCGGGGCGGCGCGCTGAGAACCAGCACGGCCCGCCCCGAGAAACCAATCGTCGAACCGGGAAGGTTCGGGACGTGGTGGAGGGTTCCACACAAGCCCGACCTTCTCGGCGGCCCGGGAAAGCATAGCCGTCTATTCTGGATCGGACTCGGGCAACGCTACATGCCCCGAAGGGGGCAACGCAGCCGAATCCTCATCTCCAGAGGAACGAAGCTCCCCCTCCGATGCTGCGATCGACATCTGATAGTCAGGTGGAGCCCCAAAGGAGACGAGTGGTCGTCCAAGAGAAGGACCAGCACGCTCGTTTGAAGGCTCCAACGGCGGTAGCGCTTGTGAGGCGTGAGGGGCCCACGGAGATTGCCTCGGCGGGGTAGCCCTCACGGTAATCCTCAGATCACCCTGGTCATGCACAGAAGTAGGTCTATTCTGAGGTCCAGAATAGACACTAGATCGGGGCATAGGCGAGGGGACTACACCTCCCTTGAGGTAAGCGAGTCTCGATCTTAGCGCTATCATAGTCATATTCCCGCAATGGGAACATGAGCTATTCACAGAAGCTGCCTCAGCATGCTGAATGCCCAAATACGAGATGCAGATATTGTGGCCGTCGCCTGGCGCCAGGGTATGACCGCATCCAGAAACGCACAAGCGGAATGACATCCTGAAAAGGACGCAGGGTCACGCTTGTGTTGCTCTTTTAGTAAAAAATAACAAACAGGAAAAAATAAAAAATAAAAGCTCTTTTAGAGCTGAAGCACCCAGGGATGGCCGCAGTGTAATCAGGGTACACTCTCAATGAGGAACGCCCACGAGACCGACACAGTCACACACACACAAACAAAGCTGTGAAAACAGCTGTTGTGAAATGCTCGCAGCCACCGCTGATCGCGCCGTCACACCAGCACTGGATAGAGCCTTCTCTTTTCCCGTTACCGTTTTTAGCAGTCTGTAGCTCAGAAGTCAAAGCTCGGCTCCGAAGCGAAAGACAATGAGTGCGTGCGCCCGCTTCCTGTTTATACCCGTGCTGCGAGGCGGGGGCGCGTGACGCTTTCACGCACAGCCAACGTTCATTGGCTTGTTCTGTAGATACTCGAAGTTGATAGGGCTCCCTGAAGTGATCCCATTACGTCGCCACGTCGACGTCACGTCGAACGTGAGCGACTGAAGGGGAAGGGGGGTATAGGATGTGTGACAGATAGTTTGAGATGTATTGTCTTTGATGGTGACAGTTAGTTTGATCGTTTGAAGTTGGTGTTTTGTCACCGCATCCCCTCCATGTCCCTGAGTTTATCACGGCCAGCTGTGAAAGTGATAAGAAAAAAATTGTGGAAGTTTTATCTGTTCTGTAAAAGAATATAAAATAAAACCTCACACAAAAAGTTTAAAATAAATGTACAACTATTCACTGAACAAGCATTTCAGTTTAAATAAAATAGTGAAAGTTTATCTGTTCTGTAAAAGAATATAAAATAAAAACTTACAAAAACATCACACAAAAAGTTTAAATAAATGTAGAACAATTCACTGAACCAAGCATTTCAATTTAAATAAAATAAATCTTACTAAAACCTCACACAAAAAGTTATAATAAATGTAGAGCTATTCACTGAACCAAGCATTTCAGTTTAAATAAAATGGAGCCACAAAAAATGGCAAACAGTTAAAAATTTATTAGAGTTGAAGAAAAAACATACAGCTTATGAAACAATGTAAATGTATGAATGATCTCACACTGCCTCAAAACATAGGGAGCGACCGTCTATGTATGTGTGTGTGTGTGTGTCAAAGCAGGAATTCCCCTCCCTCCGCATTGCTGAGGACCTTGGAAGTTTATCTCACACAGAAGATGAAAAAGCATTATGTTCATTTAAATGAAATGGTTATAAATTTACATTTAGTCATTCACAAATATTTGACACTGACTCAAGTTGAAAAACCATGGTGTTGAATTAAAAGTATATAAATTAAACAAAAATAAAATCATCTTACTGTTTCACCATGGTTGAAAAAACCCCACAAGTGTTTCCCCTTAAGTCTTTTCTCTCTGTCACACCAGCGTGTGGCTGGCCTGGTATCTGTTTTTGTGACACGTTCCTGAGCCCATTGAAAAGCATTGTGTTCCTTTAAAAGTGTATAAATTAAAATATATCATATATAAAATAAATAGTTTACTAATCTAACTAAAGTTGAAGAGCATGTTGTTCATTTAAAATCTTACTAAATTACTGAAGTTAAAAATCATGCTGTTCATTAAAAAATCTTACTAAATTACTGAAGTTGAAAATCATTCTGTTCATTTAAAATAAATATTTGACAAATTTACTGTACCAATTATGTTAGATTTAGATAAAAATAAAATCATCTTACATTTTCACCAGGGTTGAAGTAGCTCCTATCACATTGATGTCCATATTGACCATTTAAAGTTGAAAAGAACCCCAGAGTATTTCTCTCTTTCTCTCTCTCTCTCACACCAGCGTTTGACAGTCAGATGGCTGTGTTCAGTGATCAGAATGAGACTGTGAATGTTTTGCTAAAATATGATTTTAATTAAATTCAATGAATTCATAATAAACAAATATGCTATATCGATGGTCCCTGGGGAAAACTTGACTATATATTTTTTTATTTATCAGGGTGCATGTAAAGAACTTTGAACTTTGCGGCTCTCACAAGTTATCTCACACATTGTGTGAAATGTTTAATAATTCCTCCAGTAGTATCTGTGAGAAAATCCCCACATAGGCCTATCTGTAGTGAGAGAGCAACAATGAAGACTTTTAGAATCTGTGATGCCTCAGGCCGAGCCCCATTGATAGGTTGCTTATAAGCTCCTTCCGATCAGCAGCACATCTTCAGAGAAATACGTTACATTACAATAATGTTAGCTTCAGGATATAGGGTGACAGAACAGATGAGCCTGTGCATCATGTAATGTTAGTCTGCTAACGCCTTTCCAGAGCCAAAGTTTTGTTCGTACTAAATTTATTTCAAAGCATAAGCATAAATATGATCTTTTAAAAATGAAAAGATTGTTTAAATTTAATCTTTACAGTTTTAATACATTCATATATTTTAGAAGATTACTGTAATTATTTTTGTTTAACGGTGACCTAAAGTATAATTGTTATTAATATAGCCATAATGATTTTTGTACTGTAACAGCATATTCTACCCCGTACACCTAAACACGACCATCACAGAAAACTCCTTACATTTTCATAGAACTGAAGAAGTAGTAGAAACTAACAATAAAAAAAACAAATAGTTTAAGATGTCATAAACAAAAACCCTCCCAGATCCTTCAGGGATAAACTATAGGGTGAGATGAAGCTTCACACCCTCAGAGAGTGACAGGCCAGATGAGCTTCTGGGGTCACAATGCCCCAGCATATGCAAAGTTAGTCTGCTTTCCACTGTTTTATTCATATTAAACTCATTTAAAAGCATAATCTTAACATTTTAAATTAGATCTTTTCAAATTAAAAGACCGTTTAAATCAAATCTGTAAAGTTTTATTTAAATCGTATCTTCTATTTATCTTCTACTTCTCGTTTCGTTTCGTTTGCTTTATTTATATAGCACTGTTAACATACAACCCAGGTTGAACCAATCTTCACATACAGATTGACGGGGTATACAAAGTTAATAGATTCGTCAAATATGGTGGGGCCTGATTATTTAGCGATTTATATACAAACAGTAAAATTTTGTATCTTATTCTGTACTGCACTGGAAGCCAATTTAAAGACTCCAGTGCAGGTGTGATCGACTCATGTTTTTTTATTTTCATTAAAAGCCTCCCCGCCGCATTTTGTACCGATTGCAGTCGGGACAGAGATGCGGCGGTGATGCCACAGTACAACGAATTACAAAAGTCGAGCCTTGAAAAAATAAAAGTGTGGATAACTCTTTCAAAGTTTTTATTTGATAGGAATGGTTTAATTTTCGCTAGTAGACGTAGATTATAAAAACAAGCCCGGACTACCGAATTTATTTGCTTGTCCATTTTTAGGTTGCTGTCAATTAAGAAGCCTAAATCTCTGACTGTAGATTTCGTGTAAGGTGCTAGGACTTGAATCTAAAATAATTTCTGTGGGTTTATTTTGATGGCCAAATACAAGAACCTCTGTTTTGTCTTCATTTAACATCAAAAAGTTTTTAGCCATCCAGGTTTTAACGTCTTTTAAGCACTCTAAAAGCGACTCGAATGAACTGGTCGAGCTAATTGGCAAGTACATTTGCGTTTCGTCGGCGTAACAATGAAATGACACTCCATACTTTCTGAAAATGCTTCCCAAAGGGAGCAAATACAGTGAAAACAGTATGGGAGGAAGGATAGACCCTTGCTGGACCCCCTACAGAAGATTTTTTTTCCAGACGTCATATCATTAAAGTTAACCGAAAAACATCGACCTCTCAAGTAGGACACAAACCATTTCAAAACTGTGCCTTTTAAGCCCACTGAGTGTTCCAGACGGGAGATGAGAATGTCATGGTCAATCATATCAAAGGCTGCGCTTAAATCAAGCAGCACTAAAACAACATCATCTCCTTTGTCTAAGGCTAAAAAGATGTCATTTAAAACTTTCAATAGCACCGAGTCAGTGCTGTGGGTGGTTTTAAACCCTGATTGAAACATTTCTCCTATTTCGTTTTTATTTAATGATAATAGTTGCTGCAGCACAACTTTTTTTTAAAAATTTAGAAACGAAAGAAATTTGAAAAATTGGCCTATAATTTTTCATACCGTCCTGGCCCAAGTTTGGCCGCTTCAACCGCGGTGTCACCACAGCATGTTTAAGGCCCTGTTTACACGAGAACGATTCCGGGTGAAAACGTAAAAATATTTTATTGCATGTGCCTTTCGTTTACATGGCGACAGCGTTTTGGAGGCTTAAAAACGCAAAAAAGTGAAACCACCCTCCCGAGTGGAAATCTGAAAAACGCTCCACCGTCGCGTTCCCGTCTAAACGGTAAAAACGCAAATCTGCTCACGGTGGCTCTCGTCGCGTACGCGTTTGCGTCACAGGCATGCTCCAGTACAGGAAAAAAAACAACATGTCGGATTATTTCCATATGTCGGACCTTCAAGTTGCCCTAGCAGCTCTGATAAACATACAAGAGTCTTTTCAGCAGTTGTACAAAATATTCTCAGATATTGGTGTTATTGTGTGTCAGTGCTTCACATTGCCACCTAGCCGCCTGGAGTGCATACAACATCGAATTTCACACACTTTTGCGTCACCATATGCACGCGGATTTCCCCCCCATAACGCTCATCTAAACGCAGAATAAAAAGTGATAACGCAACGCCACTTTCGCAATTTCTCTTCAAATCGTTTCCGTGTAAACATAGCCTAAATTCATGCGGATATATCCCACTGGACAGGCTCTTATTACACAAATATGCGGTACTCAGTGCTACGCAGTCAAAGGTCTGCTTTAACAGGTGACTAGGCATCAGATCATTTGCCCCGCAAGTTGGTTTCATTTTTAGTACAATATCCTCCAATAGCGTCAAGGTGATAGGTTCAAAGGCACCCCATTCAGCAGTGCAGGCAGAATAATTAGATGGATCTGTATTTACCAGAGGAATCTGGGAGCGTTGGTTAAAACATTTTTGGCTGAAGAAATTATGTAAGTCCTCACAAGAAATAATTGAGGACATTTGATGTATATTATTTAAAGGTTGCATTACAGAGTTAATAATAGAAAATAAGAGTTTTGAGTTATTACTATTGGCTCTAATTATATTGGAAAAATTAGTATTTTTGGCCTTGGTTACAGCTTTTTGATAACTAAATAAAGCATCTCTAAGCGCGTCATAGTGAACTTGTAATTTACCCTTTTTCCATTTCCTTTCCCTCTGCCTAGACTGCTTTCTGAGGTCCCGAGTGTTATCATTTAACCATGGATTTGTCTTTCTTTTTCGAGTTTAGTAAAGTCCAATGATCATCAATACTTAAAAGGTGAAGCGGGGTTTCCAGCCTCAGAGTATTGCACTTAATTTTAAAAAGTGCTGAGAAGTCAGTGCTAGAGGTGCTGCTTAATCTCCTTGACCAACGCCTCGTGTCCCCCTGGGATACAGTTTTGATGGTAGTGGGAATATTAAAAGTAATTGGCATATGGTCAGAGAAGTTAGTCTCACAGATGTTTACGTCGTCTATATGCAGGTTATGGGTTAAAATTAAGTCTAACATGTGTCCTTGTTTATGGGTAGGGCTTTTAACCCATTGTATTAAATCAAACGACTCTATCAAATTTAAGAATTCCCTCGAGAGGGTATCATTTGCACAACAAATATGATAATTAAAATCACCCAGAAGTAAGAAACAATCATAATTCGTAGACATCGCGCTCAGAAGATCAGAGAACTCCTGAACGAAAAGTTTGTTTGGTTTTGGGGGCCGGTATATTAAAGCCACCGTAACAGGGTTTATAGCTGCGATTTGAAACAGTTGTAGTTCAAAACTCTTCGTTGGTTCGACCGTGAGTGATTGGCATTGAGTGGCTTTTTTGTATATGGTCATTAGTCCTCCCCCGCGACCAAACTGACGAGGGGAATTTAGACAGACATATCCTTCAGGCAACAGTTCAGACAGCGGTAATGAATCTCCTACCTTGAGCCAGGTTTCCGTTATGAAGAAGAAGTCCAGATCGTTTGTCATAATGAAATCATTTAAAATGAAGGTTTTGTTTGCCACAGAACGGGCATTTACCAAGGCCAACTTGATTGGTATTACATCCTTAACCGAACATTTCATATGGCGCAAGCTGCGGAGATTCTTGAGATCCACGCCTCTCCCCTTTAAGCGTGTTGACACGAATCTTCGGGGAACTCCAGGAGAGCTCATCCCCACCGGTTGAATCCAGCCGCGCGGTCCCTCCAAGAAGCTTTGCGAGACAAAGCGGCCATGAACACGTGCCTGCAGGCACGATGATGTCCATCCCCTCGATATCAAATGGGGAATCCGTATGCTATGGCTGTGCCTGAGTCTGATCCGGAGATGACAGCCATGCTTTCCTGGGACGTGCATGATGAGATCTCGACGTCCTGAAAGACCCCCGTGTCTTCTCAGGACCGCTCGTTGGTCTCATCCGCCTTTCCCTCCCCTCAACGGGGCCGCTGCCAATGGGTACACTGGGGTCCCCCCGGTTGAACGCTCTGTTGCGATGCTACTGTGTCCTCAGAGTGCTTCCCGGCTAAAATCAATGTCTTTATTCATAAATATGTTCTCATTGGTGTAAATTTACCTTTGCCAACGAACTGACTTATCCTCGTAAGCAAAGAATTTCTTATCTTTATTTACATGGTACGGGTAAGTCCATGGAGGCCTCCATGTCGTTCCGCCATCTTGAAAAACTATAATAGCAGAGAGGGACAAAAAGCACTAGCCTAGCTCAACTAGCCAAGCTTTTCGTTCAGGGCCGGCTGATTGAAACCATCTGAAGCGGTCAGTGAGAGGCGCTTGAAAGGTTGCACTGCACAGTACTTCATAATGCAATCCTCGTAGCCGTGATAAAGCATACAAATTCATTTAAAGTGGGGACGTGTCCGGCAAATTCAAAACGAGGGGAAATATGGGGATAGCTATTCCCAGGTGAATAGAGTTAATGAAGGAGAAGTTGTCTGCTTTCTTCTCGACAGGTAAGTAGATGTTACGGTCTAAATTACAAGCTTTTTCATTCCGTGGTTGTGTAATTCATTATATAGGCAGCATAACAGTAGAACATGAATAGTTAAACTCGATGAAGTGCTATTGGAAGACGTGTTGTCATAGCTTCTTGGCACATAACGGCTACCGTAGTTGCAACACGCATTTGAAAAAGCGAGACGCTAGAGAGCACTATGCGTTTGAATGCAAAATACAATATCACCGCTAGATGGGAGAAATTCCTACACAGCGTACCATTAAGGACTAAGTTGTAGGGTATTTGACAAAAAAGCCTAGAAAATCGAGGAGGTCAAAGGGCATGCTTCCCGCTATAGTATCATCAGCTCTCCCAAAGTCTGTTCATACGGCCAACAGACAGCCTGTCGCATCAACAAAGCCTAACATTTTAAAATTCTACATATATTTTGAGTAGATAACCGATAGTATTCTCAGTAAAGGGGTTCACCCTGTGTGTTTCCATACTGATTAAGAGTAGTTTGGGAGATACAAGAAAAGTAAAAATGATCTTATACGTACAATAGATCATAGCTACCGGAGAAAAAGTAAGATCATGCTTTGAATTAAGACGAGTAAAATTAAATATTCGCTCAAGACAAACTTTACTTATTACTCATGGACCACAGAGGATTTTCTAAATGATACAACTTAATCTAAATAAGAGCAATGTAGAGTCCTGGGGTTTCTTTTAAAACAACAAAAACATTGTGACAACATGTTTCATGTCGCATGGACAAAAATACTGTTTGAAATAAGATCTAAGATGCCGAAGCACAGTTCTTGATTTATAAAAAATGTTATTTTATTTTTTGAACAAACAATGTTTAGTAAAAAATAATACCTTAGGTTACATTTATGAAATTCATTTATATCATACAGAAGTAGAAGATAAATAGAAGATACGATTTTAATAAAACTTTACAGATTTGATTTAAACGGTCTTTTAATTTGAAAATATCTCATTTAAAATTTTAAGATTATGCTTTTAAATGAGTTTAATATGAATAAAGTAGTGGAAAGCAGACTAACTTTGCATATGCTGGGGCATTGTGACCCCAGAGGCTCATCTGGCCTGTCACTCTGTGAGGGTGTGAAGCTTCATCTCACCCTATAGTTTATCCCTGAAGGATCTGGGAGGGTTTTTGTTTATGACATCTTAAACAATTTTATTGTTAGTTTCTACTACTTCTTCAGTTCTATGAAAATGTAAGGAGTTTCCGAGATCCGCCCACAAAGTTACTTGCGTTTCGCGTTTGAAACTTGCATTTCAGATCGTTAAAATGGGGCCCAATAGATGCATTGTACTATTTTTTTTTCTTTCTTTTTTTTGGCCATAGGTAGTAGTAGTAGTGTTATGACATAGTAGTTAATGACACCTAATATGAAGTTGGACCAATGATTGAAATAAACGTGCATTGCTGTGAGGCAAATAATATCACAATAAAAGTGAGTACAAGTGGTGTATGGCTTATTATGCTTTCTTCCACTATTATGTGTATAATGTAAATCTTGTAATACTGTCAGAACACAACCACCTAACCACACCCCAAGATTTATGTATTTGAATTGCATATACAATTTCCATCTATTTTGATTACATAGTTTTAACATAAACAAATGAATTTTTCAGTCATATATAAATGAAACAGAAAATATATATGTAATTCTTCTTTTTCTAAACCAAAATTTTCTGACTCTAACTCCTCCTAGAGTTTTAACTCTACAAACTCCAAACTCGGGTTAGACCTTCAGACTGTTCTGACTCGAGTTGCTATATCTTTTCAGACTGACTTGACTTTCAGATTTCTTAAAAATTAATACTAAAAATCTTAAAAATCCCATTGACTTTCATTGCAATAGTTGAAATTGAGCCAAGGCTACGGTGGCCCAGTAGTGTACAACACAAACTCAAATCTAAACTCCCGGAAGCCCTAGATTCAATTAAACAACCATTCTATATGTACTAATGAACTTATCTATCTATCTATCTATCTATCTATCTATCTATCTATCTATCTATCTATCTATCTATCTATCTATCTATCTATCTACTTAATCTATCTTTCTAACGAATCCATCTTTCTTTCTCTTCCTTTCTTTCTAACTAATCTTTCTTTCTAACTAATCTTTCTTTCTTTCTAAATAATCTATCTTTCTAACTAATCTATCCATCTATCTTTCTTTCTAACTAATCTATCTTTTTTCTTTCTAACTAATCTATCTTTTTTCTTTCTAACTAATCTTTCTTTCATTCTAACAAATCTAATCTATCCATCTATCTTTCTTTTCTAACTAATCTATCTTTTTTTTTCTAACTAATCTATATTTTTTCTTTCTAACTAATCTTTCTTTTTTCTTTCTAACTAATCTTTCTTTCATTCTATCTATCTATCTATCTATCTATCTATCTATCTATCTATCTATCTATCTATCTATCTATCTATCTATCTATCTATCTATCTATCTATCTATCTATCTATCTATCTTTCTACTTAATCTGTCTTTCTAACGAATCTATCCTTCCTTTCTAACTAATAATCTTTCTTTATTTCTAACTAATATTTCTATCTATCTATCTATCTATCTATCTATCTATCTATCTATCTATCTATCTATCTTTCTTTCTTTCTTTCTTTCTTTCTTTCTTTCTTTCTTTCTACTTAATCTGTCTTTCTAACGAATCTATCCTTCCTTTCTAACTAATAATCTTTCTTTCTAACTAATCTTTCTTTCTTTCTAAATAATCTATCTTTCTAACTAATCTATCCATCTATCTATCTTTCTTTCTTTCTACTTAATCTATCTTTCTAACAAATCTATCCTTTCTTTCTAACTAATAATCTTTCTTTCTTTCTAAATAATCTATCTTTCTAACTAATCTATCCATCTATCTATCTTTCTTTCTAACTAATCTATCTTTTTTCTTTCTAACTAATCTATCTTTTTTTCTTTCTAACCTAATCTTTCTTTCATTCTAACAAATCTATCTATTTTCTTTCTAACTAATCTATCTATCTATCTATCTTTCTTTCTTTCTAACAAATCTATCTTTCTTTCTTTAATCTATATTTCTTTCTAACGAATCTATCTTTCTTTCTTTCTTTAATCTATATTCCTTTCTAACTAATCTATCTTTCTTTCTTTCTTTCTTTCTTTCTTTCTAATATTTCTTTCCTTCTAAATAATCTTTCTATCTTTTTTCTAACAAATCTATCTTTCTTTCTTTCTTTCTTTCTAACAAATCTTTCTTTCTTTCTTTCTTTCTAACTAATATTTCTTTCCTTCTAAATAATCTTTCTATCTTTCTAAATAATCTATCTTTCTTTCTTTCTAACTAATCTTTCTATCTTTCTTTCTAACTAGTCTTTCTTTCTTTCTAACTAATCTATCTTTCTTTCTTTCTTACTAATCTATCTTTCTTTCTTTCTAACGAATCTATCTTTTTTCTTTCTAACTAATCTATCTTTCTTTCTAACTAATCTTTCTTTCTTTCTAACTACTCTATCTTTCTTTCTTTCTTTCTTTCTAATATTTCTTTTCTTCTAACTAATCTATCTTTCTAACTAATCTATCTATCTATCTATCTATCTATCTATCTATCTTTCTTTCTTTCTTTCTAACTAATCAATCTTTCTTTCTTTCTAACTAATCTATCTTTCTTTCTTTCTAACTAATCTTTCTTTCTAACTAAATAAACCTTTCTTTCCTACTTTCTTTCTTTCTAAATAATCTATCTTTCAAACTAATCTATCCATCTATCTATCTTTCTTTCTAACTAATCTATCTTTTTTCGTTCTAACTAATATATCTTTTTTCTTTCTAACTTATCTTTCTTTTTTCTAACTAATCTTTCTTTCATTTTAACAAATCTATTTTCTTTCTTTCTTTCTTTCTTTCTTTCTTTCTAACTAATCTTTCTTTCTTTCTAACTAATCTATCTTTCTTTCTTTCTTTCTTTCTTTCTTTCTTTCTTTCTTTCTTCCTAACTAATCTATCTTTCTATCTATCTTTCTTTCTTTCTAACAAATCTATCTTTCTTTCTTTCTTTAATCTTTCTTTCTTTCTAACTAATCTATCTTTCTATCTATCTTTCTTTCTTTCTAACAAATCTATCTTTCTTTCTTTCTTTAATCTTTCTTTCTTTCTAACTAATCTATCTTTCTTTCTTTCTTACTAATCTATCTTTCTTTCTTTCTAACGAATCTATCTTTTTTCTTTCTAACTAATCTATCTTTCTTTCTAACTAATCGATCTTTCTTTCTAACTACTCTATCTATCTATCTTTCTTTCTTTCTTTCTTTCTTTCCTTCCTTCTAAATAATCTTTCTATCTTTTTTCTAACTAATCTATCTTTCTTTCTAACTAATATTTCTTTCCTTCTAACTAATCGTTCTATCTTTCTTTCAAACTAATCTATCTTTCTTTCTAACTAATCTTTCTTTCTTTCTAACTAATCTATCCTTCTTTCTAACTAATCTTTCTTTCTTTCTAACTAATCTATCTTTCTATCTATCTTTCTTTCTTTCTAACAAATCTTTCTTTCTTTAATCTATATTTCTTTCTATCTTTAATCTATATTTCTTTTTAACTAATCTTTCTTTCCTTCTAACTAATCTTTCTATCTTTCTTTCTAACTAATCTTTCTTTCTTTCTAACTAATCTGTCTTTCTTTCTTACTAATCTATCTTTCTTTCTTTCTAACGAATCTATCTTTTTTCTTTCTAACTAATCTATCTTTCTTTCTAACTAATCTTTCTTTCTTTCTAACTAATCTATCTTTCTTTCTTTCTAACTAATATTTCTTTCTTTCCAATCTTCTAATCTTTCTTTCTTTCCTTCTTTCTTTCTTTCTTTCTTTCTTTCTTTCTTTCTAACTAATATTTCTAACTAATATTTATTTCCTTTCTAACTAATATTTATTTCTAACTAATCTATCTTTCTTTCTTTCTTTGTAACTAATCTATCTTTCTAACTAATCTATCTTCTTTCTTTCTTTGTAACTAATCTATCTTTTTTCTTTCTTTCTTTCTAACTAACCAATCTTTCTTTCTTTCTAACTAATCTTTCTTTCTTTCTTTCTTTCTTTCTTTCTTTCTTTCTTTCTTTCTTTCTTTCTTTCTTTCTTTCTTTCTTTCTTTCTAACCAATATTTCTTTCCTTCTAACTTATCTATCTATCTATCTATCTATCTATCTATCTATCTATCTATCTATCTATCTATCTATCTATCTATCTATCTTTCTAACTAATCAATCTTTCTTTCTTTCTAACTAATCTATCTTTCTTTCTTTCTAACTAATCTTTCTTTCTAACTAAATAAACCTTTCTTTCCTACTTTCTTTCTTTCTAAATAATCTATCTTTCAAACTAATCTATCCATCTATCTATCTTTCTTTCTAACTAATCTATCTTTTTTCGTTCTGACTAATATATCTTTTTTCTTTCTAACTTATCTTTCTTTTTTCTTTCTAACTAATCTTTCTTTCATTTTAACAAATCTATTTTCTTTCTTTCTTTCTTTCTTTCTTTCTTTCTTTCTTTCTTTCTTTCTTTCTAACTAATCTTCTTTCTTTCTTTCTTTCTAACTAATCTATCTTTTTTCTTTCTTTCTTTCTTTCTTTCTAACTAATCTATCTATCTTTCTTTCTTTCTTTCTTTCTAAGTAATCTATCTTTCTATCTATCTTTCTTTCTTTCTAACAAATCTATCTTTCTTTCTTTCTTTAATCTTTCTTTCTTTCTAACTAATCTATCTTTCTATCTATCTTTCTTTTTTTTCTAACAAATCTATCTTTCTTTCTAACTAATCTTTCTTTCTTTCTAACTAATCTATCTTTCTTTCTTTCTAACTAATATTTCTTTCCTTCCAATCTTCTAATCTTTCTTTCTTTCCTTCTTTCCTTCTTTCTTTCTTTCTTTCTTTCTTTCTTTCTTTCTTTCTTTCTTTCTTTCTTTCTTTCTTTCTTTCTTTCTTTCTAACTAATAATTCCTTTCTAAATAATATTTCTTTCTAACTAATCTATCTTTCTTTCTTTGTAACTAATCTATCTTTCTAACTAATCTATCTTCTTTCTTTCTTTGTAACTAATCTATATTTTTCTTTCTTTCTTTCTAACTAAACAATCTTTCTTTCTTTCTAACTAATCATTCTTTCTTTCTTTCTTTCTTTCTTTCTTTCTTTCTTTCTTTCTTTCTTTCTTTCTTTCTTTCTAACCAATATTTCTTTCCTTCTAACTAATCTATCTTTCTAACTAATCTATCTATATATCTATCTATCTATCTATCTATCTATCTATCTATCTATCTATCTATCTATCTATCTATCTATCTATCTATCTTTCTTTCTTTCTTTCTAACTAATCAATATTTCTTTCTTTCTAACTAATCTATCTTTCTTTCTTTCTAACTAATCTTTCTTTCTAACTAAATAATCCTTTATTTCTTTCTTTCTTTCTTTCTAACTAATCTTTCTTTCTTTCTAACTAATCTTTCTTTCTTTCTAAATAATCTTTCTAACTAATCTATCCATCTATCTATCTTTCTTTTCTAACTAATCTATCTTTTTTCTTTCTAACTAATCTATCTTTTTTCTTTCTAACTAATCTATCTTTTTTCTTTCTAACTAATCTTTCTTTCATTCTAACAAATCTATCTATTTTCTTTCTAACTAATCTATCTATCTTTCTTTCTAACGAATCTATCTTTCTTTCTTTCTTTCTTTAATCTATATTTCTTTCTAACTAATCTATCTTTCTTTCTTTAATCTATATTTCTTTCTAACTAATCTTTCTTTCTTTCTAACTAATCTATCTTTCTTTCTTTCTAACTAATATTTCTTTCCTTCTAACTAATCTATCTTTCTAACTAATCCATCTTTCTTTCTAACTAATATTTCTTTCCTTCTAACTAATCTTTCTATCTTTCTTTCTAACTAATCTATCTTTCTTTCTAACTAATCTATCTTTCTTTCTTTCTTTCTTTCTTTCTTTCTTTCTTTCTTTCTTTCTTTCTTTCTTTCTAACTAATATTTCTTTCCTTCTAACTAATCTATCTTTCTAACTAATCTATCTATCTATCTATCTATCTTCCTTTCTTTCTTTCTTTCTTTCTTTCTTTCTTTCTTTCTTTCTAACTAATCAATCTTTCTTTCTTTCTAACTAATCTATCTTTCTTTCTTACTAATCTTTCTTTCTTACTAACTAATCCTTTCTTTCTTTCTTTCTTTCTTTCTAACAAATCCATTTTTCTGTCTAACTAATCCATCTTTCTAACTAATCCATCTTTCTTTCTTTCTTTCTTTCTTTCTTTCTTTCTTTCTTTCTTTCTTTCTTTCTAACTAATCTTTCTTTCTTTCTTTCTAACTAATCTTTCTTTCTTTCTAAATAATCTATCTTTCTAACTAATCTATCCATCTATCTATCTTTCTTTCTAACTAATCTATCTTTTTTCTTTCTAACTAATCTTTCTTTTTTCTTTCTAACTAATCTATCTATTTTCTTTTTAACTAATCTATCTATCTTTCTTTCTTTCTAACGAATCTATCTTTCTTTCTTTAATCTATATTTCTTTCTAACTAATCTTTCTTTCTTTCTTTCTTTCTTTCTTTCTTTCTTTCTTTCTAATATTTCTTTCTAACTAATATTTCTTTCTAACTAATATTTCTTTCCTTCTAACTAATCTTTCTAGCTTTCTTTCTAACTAATCTATCTTTCTTTCTTTCTAACTAATCTATCTTTCTTTCTTTCTAACTAACTAATATTTCTTTCCTTCTAACTAATCTATCTTTCTAACTAATCTATCTTTCTTTTTAACTAATCTATCTTTTTTTCTAACTAATCTTTCTATCTTTTTTCTAACTAATCTATCTTTCTTTCTTTCTAACTAATATTTCTTTCCTTCTAACTAATCTATCTTTCTAACTGATCTGATCTATCTATCTATCTATCTATCTATCTATCTATCTATCTATCTATCTATCTATCTATCTTTCTTTCTTTCTATCTATCTATCTATCTTTCTTTCTTTCTAACTAATCTATCTTTCTTTCTTTCTAACTAATCTTTCTTTCTAACTAAATAATCCTTTCTTTTTTCTTTCTTTCTAACAAATCCATCTCTGTTTCTAACTAATCCATCTTTCTAACTAATCCATCTTTCTTTCTTTCCAACAAATCTATCTTTCTTTCTTTCTAAAAAAATCTATCTTTCTAAATAATCTATCCATCTATCTATCTTTCTTTCTAACTAATCTATCTTTTTTCATTCTAACTAATCTTTCTTTCTTTCTAACTAATCTTTCTTTCATTCTAACAAATCTATTTTCTTTCTAACTAATCTATCTATCTTTCTTTCTAACGAATCTATCTTTCTTTCTTTCTTTCTTTCTTTAATCTATATTTCTTTCTAACTAATCTATCTCTCTTTCTTTCTTTAATCTATATTTCTTTCTAACTTCTTTCTTTCTTTCTTTCTTTCTTTCTTTCTTTCTTTCTTTCTAACTAATATTTCTTTCCTTCTAACTAATCTATCTTTCTAACTAATCTTTCTTTCTTTCTTTCTTTCTAACTTATCTATCTTTTCTTTTTTTCTAACTAATATATCTTTTTCTTTCTAACTAATCTAACTTTCTAACGAATCTATCTTTCTTTCTTTCTTTAATCTATATTTCTTTCTAACTAATCTATCTTTCTTTCTTTAATCTATATTTCTTTCTAACTAATCTTTCTTTCCTTCTAACTAATCTTTCTTTCGTTATCTCTTTTTAAACTAATCCATCTTTCTTTCTTTCTAGCTAATCTTTCTTTCTTTCTAACTAATCTTTCTTTTAGTGACACCAATCTTTCTGTCTATCTAACATATCTTTCTTTTCTTTTCTAACTAATCCATCTATCTGACTTCAAACTACTTTAAACTTCTTCAAACTCTCTGGTCCGGCTTTCTCAAGCCAACTTAAAGTTTGTCTCATCAAACTTTTTTCTAGTTCATTATAGTACCTATGTGATTTGACAGCAGGAGTTAATCAAATCCAACAGTGTTAAATAATAAACTAATTTCAAAAAACATTTAGTGCATTAAATGTTTTCATCTACATAATTACTTAGACATCAAGAATCAGGGTATGACTCTCAAAAAAGGTGAAAATAAATGAAATGCTTCATGCTACAGTGCATGCTTGGTACCACCAATCAAAACTCACCCATGGCGTGAGTTAAATGCATTGCGACATTAAAAAATTATGCAGCTGGATAACTTGTTTTGTTTGATTGTCACCATTGTTGAGATTATTATGCTGTTTCTTGATGTCTGTGTGTGTCTAAGTAATGAAAATTACAAAATGATTAACACATAACCTATATAATCTAAGCATTAGACACTGAATGGGATCAGGGATTCAAGCCACAACATGATTATTATGTCATCATCAATAAACAGCCAACATCACCTGATCACATTTTCTCTTGGCTTTTTTTTTTTTTTTTTACTACAACAAATGTGTTATATAAAAACACAATTACAGCAGCCAGAGAAAATCCAATATCAAAGAGTCAGGGTTCAGGAGCCCAACTAAAGCAAACACGGACCACCATCATGGTGACTTAAAATGAAACTATTTTCATTAAAACGGTAAAAACATAAATGAAGTGAATCTGGTTAGTAATAAGTGAAGCTGGTAATGCTGTTTGTGGAGTTGTTTAATCCTCCTCTGCTGAGATCCCGAGAGATTTAATGTCTTCTTTCATCTTCAGTTGATTTTATCTAAGGCTGTGTCTGGAAGCCATTGGTAGTTCCTGTGCTTCTCTTTTCTTCAGTGATTCTGCTTGTTAACAGCAGGTGTTCATCATTAATACTCAATCAACACTTAATTATCTCATTAACTTCAACACTGCTGCAATGGTACCTTAACTCTGTAGTGTGCGCACATATGAACACTGAGCAGTGTTAATTTAACATGGGCGTTTTGCTGTGTACTGTAGCAATAATCAGATGATCAGCACAATCATGTGGTTTTAATCAACTAAGATTCTAATTAAGTAAACACTCCTCCATTCTTCAGATTGTGACAAAAACAGATGTCATGGGACTTTTTAAGTTACCGATTCACACACCAGCAAATGGTGCTAGGACTTAATTAAATTACCGATGCCAGAAGTGCCCCCCCGCGGCGTTTTTCGCTGATAAGTAATCACAGGGTCCTCTGTCTTACCACATGTGACCCAACAGGGGCGCCTCTCTGGCCGGAGATCCCGTGGTGTCCCCTCTGCAGGACACCTCACAAACACAGACAACCTTGGGTAATGAACCACACTGGTCATTGTAATCCAGACTTAAAACTCATCAATTCAAAGAATACGCACACACATATCATTGCCCGGGAGGGGGGTGAGCAAAAGTTCACCACATCTTCACCGCTGAATGACCCGGCCACGTCCACAGTACACACAAACACACACAAACACACACACACACACACACACACACACACACACACACACACACACACACACACACACACACACACACACACACACACACACACACACACACACACACACACAGGAACTTTTCTCCAATCTCCTCAATTGAGAGACTTGTACTATGATATATTAGATATGTTTTTATGTTTGCCCATGTTCCATTGGGGTTAGATGTGATCGTATTATAATTCTAAATGAACAGAGGTGCTTTTAGATGCATTTTTAATGTAACTGTGTTTTCCTATAATGTTTGTATGTCGTTCTTCACACCTTTAGAATCCTCTTGATCTGACCAAACCATATATATATGGGTGCAAACCGTAAAATGTATGTTACTATGTTTTATCATCTCTGGAGTAAAATTGAAAGCATTTTTACATCACGGTCATGAAACATGCAAAGTCGATCTGAAGGGAACAAAGGAACACTTATCCCCACACTTTCCTCCCAGCTGATTGGTGCATTCACGCCAGAGGAGGCGTGAACAGAAGTGTCTTTAAAGAAGACCACCAAGCACCTCATCTTGGGGGAAGAACTGCATCCTGAGAACTGCATCTTTGGGGGAACTCCTTTCTTCGAGGGAACTTCGACTTTTGACTGGACTCTTCTCTCTCCTTCGATCCGATGTAACCATCATACTCGTGATCCCCCGCCCTGGGGGATCTTTCCTCTTCTTTTCTTTTGCTTAAGTTTGTTTTTCCTTTGTTCATTTCACCAGAAATGAACTTAGTCTGAATTATTTATTTGGTAATTTACGTCAAAGACCTTTAAGCCTTCTTTGAAACTGCGCGCTCCAGACCGCAGCAAACCACGTGACGCTCCAACGGAACACACAAAGACCAGCCGCTCACACACGCCGCAGGACTCAGACACATGAGAACTATGTGGCGAGGGGGGCGTGGTTTTGCGAAGTCTGTAGCTGGAGATGAGTCAGCGAGCTGCGCGGTGAGTAAGTGGGTCAAGTGCAGATGACGAACACCTGTGTCTGATTGCAGTAATTGGCGTGGAGACTGCATTTAAGCTGCCGGCTTTCGAGAGAGGAGAGAGAGAGACCTGGGACTCGCACGGGACTACGTGGATGCAGTGATTGAGCCTGTATTTGAGCTGTTTGATTGTTCTTTGCTTGCCGTGGTGAAGCGACACGGTGGCCGCGCACGAGCGCACCCTGTTTGTTTATTTTTATTTTTATTATGCATCATAAAGTGCGAGTCCCAATTTCGCCGACCTCGTCTTCTTCTTCCTCCAAACACACTGAACCCACTACACTGGTGCCGAAACCCGGGAAGAAGAAGACTGCCGCCGCCATGCAGACCCCGCCGGGAACGCCATTTGCGGATCTCATCCAGACGCTCGCGGGTCTTCACAGGGAGCAACATCACGCCCTGCTGGCCGTAAAGGAGGAGCAAGACCAGCGTTTTCAGATGCTTCTCCAAGGCCAGCAAGAAGACCGCGAGCTGTTCCGGAGCTGGCTCGACCGGGAGGTTCGGGCCGTCCCCGCTCCAGCTACGGCCCCTGCCTCTCAACAAGATGGGTCCCCAGGATGATCCGGAGGCATTCCTGGACCTGTTCGAGAAGTCCGCTGAGGCCCGGGGATGGCCCCGAACGGACTGGCCCATGCGGCTCATCCCTCTGCTGTCGGGTGAGTCGCAGATAGCCGCCCACCAACTGCCAGTCCAGAATCTCCTGGTCTATGAAGATCTGAGGCGCGCCATTCTACAGCGGGTCGGCCGGACCCCCGAACAACATCGACAGCGGTTCAGGTCCTTGAGCCTGGAAGAGTCTGGCCGACCCTTCGTGATGGCGCAACAGCTCCGGGACTCCTGCCGCAGATGGCTGACGGAGGCGACGTCGAGGACATCATCAGCAAGGTGGTACTGGAGCAATTTGTCACGAAGCTTCCCAAGAAGACCGCTCAGTGGGTCCAGTGCCACCGCCCGACGTCGCTGGACCAGGCCATCCACCTGGCGGAAGATCACATGGTGGCGTGCTCAGGGGTCGGCGAACCCCTTCCATCAACCTCTCTCACTACCCCTTCTCTCCCCAAACCTGTGCCCCTTTCCAGGTCTCGCGGGGGGCTGGTGGCCCGGCCGGCGCCAAGGTGGAGGACAGGGACCCCGGTGGAGCCTGTCCCTGCGTTCCGGGCCCCACCCAGGGGGCCCGCCGCGTCCGACCACCCCGTCCCGAGTCCGGCAGCCCTGCACTCTCCACGCCAATCCCTTGACCCGCTTCCTGCCACTGGAGCGGCGGGGAGGTCTGGGCTGGCCTGTTGGCACTGCGGGGACCCGGGACACTTTATCGACCGGTGTCCGGTGATGGAGGTGGGGACGCTGATCCGGGTTCCCGACGCGCCACAGGCTGCCCCCGATCAAACTGGCCTGTACCAGATACCAGTGAGTATCAAGGGGGGTACTTATCAGGCTTTGGTGGATTCAGGCTGTAACCAAACCTCCATTCATCGAAGTCTGATACAACCGGGGGCATTGGATAACAGCCGCATGGTTAAGGTGCGGTGTGTGCACGGGGTGGTGGTAAGCTATCCGATAATGCCTGTGGTAATTCAATTTAGGGGGCAAAAGCATAGTGTGGAGGTAGCAGTTAACCCGCACCTCCGGCATCCGCTTATTTTGGGGACGAATTGGCCTGCCTTTAGTGAGTTATTGGGGTCATTATCGACGGGTGCCTCTTGGAGTAAGAAAAGCAAGGGAAAGACAGCGATTGTTCAGGTGGGAGATGCTTAGCCGGGACCACTGGTACCTGCTGCAGGGGAACGGAGGGCTCTGGCGAGAACTATCCTCTCAGAGCGCGATGATTTTCCCCTGGAGCAGTCCCAGGACGAGACTCTAAAACACGCGTTTAATCAGGTCCGCTCTATTGACGGCCAGCTGCTCCACCCAGGCCAACCGCTCTCTTATCCCTATTTTGGTATTTTAAAAGATAAGTTGTATCGGGTGACCCAAGACACCCAGACAAAAGAAGATACAACACAGTTGTTGGTTCCTAAAAGCCGCCGGAAAATGCTTTTTCAGGCGGCTCACTGCAATCCAATGGCAGGGCATTTAGGTCAGGCGGCGACACTAAACCGTCTCATGGCCCGGTTCTTCTGGCCGGGCATTCACGAGAATGTGCGCAGGTGGTGCGCGTCTTGTCGTGAATGTCAGTTGGTGAATCCACCGGCCAATCCAAAAGCACCATTGTGCCCCCTTCCGCTACTACCTCCTGGGGCGGGAGTTCACCCTCTGTTCGGACCACGCTCCCCTGCAGTGGCTCCACCGCATGAAGGATACCAACGCGCGGATCACCCGTTGGTATCTAGCTTTACAGCCTTTTAAATTCCAGGTGATCCACAGGCCGGGTGCACAGATGGCTGTGGCTGACTTCCTCTCCAGGGGGGGGGGGGGGGTATGTGGCGGTATGTGGCGAGGGGGGCGTGGTTTTGCGAAGTCTGTAGCGGGAGATGAGTCAGCGAGCTGCGCGGTGAGTAAGTGGGTCAAGTGCAGATGACGAACACCTGTGTCTGATTGCAGTAATTGGCGTGGAGACTGCATTTAAGCTGCCGGCTTTCGAGAGAGGAGAGAGAGAGACCTGGGACTCGCACGGGACTACGTGGATGCAGTGATTGAGCCTGTATTTGAGCTGTTTGATTGTTCTTTGCTTGCCGTGGTGAAGCGACACGGTGGCCGCGCACGAGCGCACCCTGTTTGTTTATTTTTATTTTTATTGTGCATAATAAAGTGCGAGTCCGAATTTCGCCGACCTCGTCTTCTTCTTCCTCCAAACACACTGAACCCACTACAAACTATATGCAAGTATATTTGAGTTACCAAGATTTTAGAGCATTAAGACTGTTTTTCCGTGTTGTCTCTTAAAGGTTTAAATGTCCAGGTGAATTTTGCCAAACTGTGATCCTACGGATCTCTCTCTCTCTCTCTCTCTCTCTCTTTCTCTCTCTCTCTCTCTCTCTCTGTCTCTCTCTCTCTCTCTCTCTCTCTCTCTCTCCCTCTCATTTTTATCTTCCTCTCTCATCCTATTTTAATTCGTGTTTGTAATGTTTTTCGTTTTGTTTGTTTCGGGTGTATATACATATATTCTGTGTGAATTGTAGTTCGATGTATTATTAGTCCAACTATTAAAACCATTATATTCTTGATTGCTTTCTGTCTAAAATGCTCATTTTACAAAGTCAATGAGATATCGATCCTAGCTACAAAGCTTTCATTATTGACTACGTTGCGTAGTCTAATTTTATAAACACAGGAAAATTAATGTTCACGGCCAGAAAATTGATATTTCTTGGAGTTTATAAGAAGGGATAACTTTGTTGAGAAGTTGATAAGTTAATCTTACGGCCGTTTGCTGGACAAACAGTTCGATAGCTAAATCAACTCCATTAAAGGTTATCTCATATAATCGATCTGGAAATGGACCATTGACATATGAATGAGGAATTATGATTCGTTGTGATTGATCATTCGTGTGTACAATCAATCTATTTTCAACTTCCATAATTTAACTGTAATATGCAATATATTAATCATATTCATGATTAATTATTAAACTCCCTATATATATAATTTGAGCTAATTTAATGTAAAACCAAATGTTGTTACAGTACTATTACATAAATCTTATCCGTTTAATTTGCGTATGACTGACATGAATCACATTCAGTTTATTAATACAATTACACATATCTTATCTGTTTCATTTATATTTGACTGAAAAATATGGATCACATTCAGATTATTCATTCTGTTAAAACTATGTAATCGAAATGGATGGAAATTTTATATGCAATTCGACTTTAACTTTGTGTATATAGTGCAGTGACAATAAAGTGATTTGTTTTGGATTTAATTTGTCCAATATTTTGAAGATAGCAATGTATCAGCTCATAAAGTTGGATGAGAAAATCTTGTTTGAGAGTGTACAAAGCTGTAATCTAGGGGAACCTTGCTAAATTGAAATAGCTATACAGTATGATAAGGTTTTTATGGGTTTAACTTTTTTGGTCACATTATTCCCATACATCTTTTTTTCCCATATAAATGCACCCTGCTCCTGACATACATGACTAAAGACCTGTTCACACCAACACGAATTTGGTCTGATTTTTACATGCAATTTTTCTGTTCAGAGTGGGACCAATGTGAAAAAAAGGTAGACCCTGAATGAATCAATCCCTCAATTCACAGCACGAGCATGAAGCTCAAGGAAGGACTGAAAACGCATGCTCTGCTCCTCTTTGTCCACAGCAGTTTAAACGTATCATTAGAACCGTCAAAGTTGCATTGATGTGCCAATGTTCCTGTCAGTTGCTAGTCATGGAAATCTTTTACAAATATTACTAGATAAATGCACTTACAGATCCATTGTAAATGATTTCATGGAATTCTAGTTTTACAGCAGGATACTGTATCTTATTCCTTAATTTGTAAAATGCACTGAATATTTATTTTAAACATTTTAAATATGAACTATTTATAATAATTTAGATGTCTTTCCTTTTTGGCACTTTGTGTGCAAAACCATCAAAGTCAGCTTACTTGCTGTTGTCAATGTGGCAAACATTGAGGACATAATTACCTCAGGGTGATTGATCTCTTCAGTAACATGGTTTAAAGTGTTCCAGCCATCATAGGACCACAAACACTGGTAAAATGCTATTCCCATGGGTCTGATGCTCAGCTTGGTCCCATCGAAGGAGTTTTGGAGGCTGTTGGAGGTGTCCCCTTGAATAAGTAGCACAACTCCCCCAATCACAATTATTATAAGTGCCAGCACCTTCATAGCCATGAATAACACTGTGACTCTGATGGAGGAGCGCACATTCAAGCAGTTCAAAACTGTCAATACCATAATCCCTAGGGCTGCCAAACATTTCACTGCTCCGTTTGGTGGTAGGCAATCATCATAGACAGGTGCAAGGGTATTTTGGGAAAAGGTGAGTGCCACTGCAATCATGCCAGTTGGTCTCATCACAATGTTATTGGTGAAAGCACATAAAAAGGCCATGATATTTCCTGAAGTGCGCAAGATGTAAATATACTCTCCACCAGACTCACGAATAACAGTTCCTAATTCAGCGTAGCTCAAAGAAGCTAGCATGGCCAACAATCCACTAGCAGCCCATATTAACAAACTAGCACCTGGACTCCCAATATAAAGCAGCACATACTGAGGAGACATGAAGATTCCAGAACCAACCATGACCCCTGCAATGAGAGACACTCCACCCAGCAGCCCTACTTCAGTCTTCAGTTTCAGCTCGTCAGGTGACCTGTCCTTTTCATTTGCCATATTGGAGAAATGTACGCTGTGACTTAGATCTTGTTGAGTTGATTTCAAATGGACAGTATAAACAGGACAAAGTAACAAACTTAAAAGAGTTTATCATTACTGGTTTGCGGTCAGCATGAGACTGCATTTGGACTTTGAGCAAGTACTGGAGCTCATAGTAATAAGGATTAGAAGATGCTGGTCTTTGGCTATTCATTTATCTTTTCCTGACTAATATTTTAAGTTCTTGAGGTTAATGTGTGACAAAGAATACAAGTTCACATATAGAATACCACCTTGAACAGAAAGTTTGCAGTAGTGTTGGCACTATTTTCTAAAATTCATACGAGCGCATGTGTTCAAGAATTAGAAGTAATAAATCAAGAAATAATAATAATAAATATCCATAAGTTGCAAACCTGTAAGTCAAGTCAAGTTGCATTTATTTATTAAGCACTTTTTACAATACAGATTGTTTCAAAGCAGCTTTACAGAGATAACAGGAAACTAATGCAGCAAAGTTTGTTTCAGAAGAAATTAGCATCACAGCCCAGCTTAAGTAAGTTAAGTGATGTTTAATTTTTGTTGTAAAAAAGTTAATTTAGTTCATTTATATATATAGCCGCCCTAGAGAAAACCTTGATGTCATCGTCCAGCTCAGTTCTCATATAATGGTGTCAAAGGCCTCCAAGGCCTTGGCCCGCATAGCTAGGGGTTGAATGATGTCTGGGGATGGGCCGCTTTGTGATAGGTACCTGGCCGCCCAGCTGCTTTGTGCTTGTGACACTTTGGGAACAGTGCTTATATGTAGGGGTGCGTACTTCATTGTGGGCACACAACCTACATTTATTACACTTCCAGCATGAGCTGGAGGGAGAACAGACAGACAAGTGCTCTCTGCAGTAAATACATTTCCAGCTGCCTGAAAAGAGGGGACTGGGAGATGTGTAGGAGCTTTCTTGGAGGTTGGTCCGGCCGCAGTGGGACACTCTCTTTTCCTCCATGCTGTGGCTAGGAAGGCATTCAAGGCTCGGGGTCCAACACAATCCTGTCGCTCCGGGAACTGCTGACGTTTCGCTGAGCGAGAGCGTCGACGTACCTCAGTCGCTGTGCGAGGATGGGAGACCGACGGCGTTGGCTATAAAAGTGACACATAGCCTGCGACGCTTTCTGAATCTCGTGTAACGTTCCGCGAAACCCTTGACTGCTGGCCCCGAACAGACTGCTGGTGGAAATAGGGGAGTCGAGAAAAGCTGCCCTATCCCCATCCTTCATCTCCGTTAAATTTAACCAGAGATGACCTTCAAGCACTGTCAAGTTCGCCATACTCCTGCCAATCGCCTGGGCGGTTGCCTTGGTAGCTTGCAGAGCTAAGTCAGTAGTGCTGCGCAGGTCTCTGAAAGCTTCCGGTTCAGGTCCAGACTCGTCCATTGAGCGGAGAAGTTTAGCCTGGAAAACTTGGAGGACAGCCATGGTGTGAGGCGCCGAGGCAGCTTGGCCAGCGGAGGTGTATGCACTGCCGGCAAGAGCTGAAGTGACGCGGCAAGGCTTGGATGGATGAGTCGCTTTAGCTTTTCATCCCGTGCCAGTGGGCGGGCAGAAAAGTGCGGCCACCGTTTCCTCGAGGAGAGGAATCGCTTCAGAGCCATCGACGGTCGAGAGCACTGAGGGAAACAAAGGCTTTAGACGAGCTGAATGTGGCACTTTCCATGACTTTGTTAGCTCGTCGTGTACCTCGGGGAAGAAAGGTGCAGGCCTCTGCTGAGGGGCCTGTCGGCCCCCTCCAGGAACCATTTCGTCCAACCTGCTACGCGCGGGCTCCTTGGGCGAACCGATCCCGATCTGATTGCTGACTTGTGATGCAGCCTAAATCATAATCACAAAGTGTTTGTTCATTGGCCAGAGGTGAACTGGCCCCGAGACTGAGCCTGGTTTCTCCCAAGGTTTTTTTCCTCCATTCTGTCACCTGATGGAGTTTGGGTTCCTTCCCACTGTCGTCTTCTATTCTATCAACATCTATTTGACTTAGCAAAGGGGACCCTATACAAAGATCCTGAAGGGAAGGTCTGAAATGAAATATAATGTGATTAGCTTTCTTAATCACCTGCATATTAAATAAACCTGACAACCCAGGCAATTTCACACCCAGTTCTACCAGAAAGACTCAGGAGGCAAAATGACGTAACAAACATACATTTATTAACGGCCCAGCAAGCAAGTATTGTGATATAAAGTTCTTTGGCGTAGGCCCCGTCCGTAACTCGCAATCCAAGGGTAACGAATTCTGCATTTTCTGCCTGAAGACGAAGGTATGGGAAGGGACCATCCTGGTGGTGGTGGGGAGGAGGGAGGTGAATGTTGGCGTCAGCATCTGCAAACTCAGACATGTGTAAGTTTTATACTATGAGTATTAGAACACAATTGGTTAGATGAGAAAGTAATAAGTGACGGCAGAACTTACGCTAAAGCTTCCATTTCTTTCTTAGAGTTATTTACAACTTTTGCCAGTCCATTTTTTGGTTTGACTTTCAGAGAGGCAAACCAACAAATCAATGAAAATGTTAAAGTCGATTCAATATATGCCTTGTACTGCGAATCCTGCTGAATGTGACCTAGTTATTGGCGATTCTATTACACAGAACTTGAAAATGGAGACACCAGCCACCAGCCACCATAGTCACATGTTTCCTGGGAGCCAGAGCGCCTGACATCACAGCAAATTAAAAAGTGCTGGCTAATGCTAATCGTAAATTCTCTAAGATTATTATTCACATTGGCACTAATTATGTTCAACTTCGCCAGTTGGAGATCACTAAAATTAACGTTAAAGAAGTGTATGAACTCGCAAGTACGACATCAAGCACTGTAATTTGCTCTGGCCTCCTTCCTGTTCACCAGAGTGATGACTTAGTAGACTGTTCTCACTCAATGGCTGGCTGTCTAAGAGGTGTCCGCAGAATAATATAGGGTTCATTGACAATCGGAAACGTTTTTGGGGCAGACCTGGGGCCTCATGGGGCCTTCCGATATAATTATTTTGAAGTGTTGGTGCTTAATTTAATACTATCTAGTGTAAATGATAAATCGCGCTTGACATTTGTGCCAGCTACTGTATACAGGCCACCAGGGCACCATACTTTCCACACCATACAGGACTTTATCAAAGAATTTTCTGATTTTTTATCGGAGTTAGTACTGGCTGCAGATACTCCTAATTGTTGGTGATATTTATATACTGTACATATAGATAACGAAAAAGACGCATTGGGATTGGCATTTAGAGACATTCTGAACTCTATTGGAGTTAGACAACCAGTCTCAGTACCCACTCATTGTCATAATCATACTTTAGATCTAATATTGTCACATGGAATCAATTTTAATGCAATTGAAATTCTGCAGCAGAATAATGACATCTCAGATCATTATCTAGTCTTGTGTGTACTCCATTTAGCCAAGGTTGCAAAGCCGACTCCATGTTACAAATATGTTAGAATTATAATTTCTGTCACTAAAGATTGCTTTATCAATAATATTCCTGATTAGTTTCATCTCCTCAACATCCCAGATAGCTTAGAAGAACTCAATATTGCAACAGAAACGTTTGACTCTCTCTTTTCCAGCACTTTAGACACAGTTGCTCTTTTGCCAACAGTTGCTCTTTTTATTTAGTCAATTAGTCAATTACAGGCCAATCTCAAATCTACCCTTTTTGGCTAAGATACTAGAAAAAGCAGTATCCTTACAACTATGTTCCTTTTTAGAAAGAAATGGTATCTGCAAGGATTTCCAGTCAGGATTTAGACCGTACCATAGTACCGAGACTGCTCTCATTAGAGTTTCAAATGATTTGCTCTTATCATCCAATTGTGGTTGTATCTCTCAATTAGTGTTACTTGATCTTAGTACTGCATTTGATACCATTGACCACAACATTATTTTAAATAGACTCGAAACTTATGTTGGCATTAGTGGAATTGCATTAGCATGGTTTAAATCATACTTATCTGAACGTTATCAGTTTGTAGCAGTAAATGAAGAAATGTCTTGTTGATCACAAGTTCAGTATGGAGTACCACAAGGCTCAATACTCTATCTCAGGTACTTTGCCTCGAAGAGGGCGAGGTGGCATTTTTGTGGGTTAGCGGTTAGCCCAGCCCTCCGGAGCGCCGACAGTACCCTCCGCAGACGGCCTAGGTGGTCCTCCCACGTCTCTGAGTGGATCACAACGTCATCGAGGTAGGCAGCGGCGTAGGCCTGGTGGGGTCGTAGTAAGATGTCCATCATTCTCTGGAGCGTGGCTGGTGCCCCGTGAAGGCCAAAAGGTAGTGTCCGGTACTGCCAGTGGCCGCTAGGGGTGGAAAAAGCAGTTTTAAGCCTTGCGTTGTCAGAGAGCGGTACCTGCCAGTAGCCCTTGGTGAGATCCAGTGTTAGGATGTACCAGGCCCTTCCCATGCGGTCCAGTAGCTCATCGACCCTAGGCATGGGGTATCCATCGAATTCAGAAAACTCGATGAGGCGACAGAAGTCATTGCAGAAGCGGAGGGTGCCATCAGGCTTTGGGACCATCACAATCGGGCTGGACCATGGGTTGCGTGAAGGTTCTATCACCCCTAACTTCAGCATTTGTTGTACCTCCTCCTCAATAGCCTGCCGACGAGCCTCAGGGACACGATAGGGCCGCTGCCTGACGATGACTCCTGGAGGTATGTGGATGTCGTGCTGCAGGACGGTGGTCTGCCGGGGAAGAAAAGAGAACACGTCAGGGAACTGACCTATTAGGTGCTCCAGCTCCCCCTTCTGGGCAGCCAAAGATGGGGGTTGACGTCTACCACCACAGGGTCGGAGGTGGCGAGGGCAGCGAGCTGGTCTCTAGTCCCAACCCATTTTTTTAGGGGGTTGATGTGGTACAGTTGCTTGGCTCTTCTCCTTCCCGGCTGCCGCACACGGTAGGTTACAGGTCCAATTCTCTCTACCACCATATAGGGGCCCTGCCATGTGGCCAGGAATTTACAGGCAGCGTTGGGGACTAGGACCATTACCCGATCTCCGAGCTGGAACTCCCGTGGTTGGGCGGCCCAGTTGTAGTGGCGCTGTTGGGCTTTCACCATATGCTCCCGTACCAGTGGCATGACTCAGTCGATTTTCTCCCTCATCTGTTTCACGTGGTCCACCACGGAGCGATGGGCTGCAGGCTGTTGCTCCCAGGCTTCCTTCGCTACATCCAGGGCTCAAACCAGAAGACACAGTTGAGTGGACAATTAATAATCATTATTCATTTCAATTGATGAGTTGAATAAAGATTTTATCATTTACCTGGACGAGATTGAATAAAAAATCAAGTCAGGAAAATTAATTGAGCTTTCCATCATTAGTTTGCTTGTGCTAATAAAGGGAGGGCATTCATTTAAAAAGAGTGATTAAACTGACTGGAACTAACGTTACTTGTGCATTCAATGGTTTTAAATCACACCTCACAGCCTTTCGGAATGGAGTAAATAGCCCATAGTATAGATGCTTGGAAATAATCGCTGTGTCCCAATTCAGAGGCTGCATCCTTCGAAGGACCAAGCGTTGTTAAAAGGGACGTCTAGCCAACGGAGGATTGTTCTTGTCGCCTAGCAACTGTATCTCACAATTCTGAGAAAACAAGTTAGAATTGTCCGAATTGTGAGATATAAACTTGCAATTGCTAAAAAGTCAGTATTGCGAGTTTATATCTGGCAATTCGGACTTTATTTCTCGCAATTACAAGTTTATATCCCGCAATTCTGACTTTTTTTTTTCAAATGCGTGTTTATAGTCAAGTCAAGTCACCTTTATTTATATAGCACTTTTTACAAGACAGATTGTTTCAAAGCAGATTTACAGAGATAACAGGAAAAAAATGTTATAATAATATTGTTAAATATAAAATTAAATGTCCCCAACTAAGCAAGCCAAAAGACAATAGCGACAAAGGCAAAGAAAGGCGAAGAAAGGAGAAAAAGGCAATAGTGTTAAGGCAATATAGTCAAGTCAAGTCACCTTTATTTATATAGCACTTTTTACAAGACAGATTGTTTCAAAGCAGATTTACAGAGATAACAGGAAAAAAATGTTATAATAATATTGTTAAATATAAAATTAAATGTCCCCAACTAAGCAAGCCAAAAGACAATAGCGACAAAGGCAAAGAAAGGCGAAGAAAGGAGAAAAAGGCAATAGTGTTAAGGAACCAAAACTCCATCAGGTGACAGAATGAAGAAAAAAACCTTGGGAGAAAACAGGCTCAGTCGGGGGGCCAGTTCTCCTCTGGTCAGCGGAACGAACAGTGTATGATTAAGATTCAGGCAGCACAGATGGTAGGTCAGTCGAACACAAACACTGATGGTAGGTGGTGCAAGGACCGCGGTAGACAAACGGTGATGGTGCTCGGTGATCCAGTGTAGTAATCCCCTGTGATGGCGCTCAGTGATTCAGTGCAGGAGTGCGGGAATCCAGACGAACGACAGTACGAGGAACACGAAGAATACACAATGCAGACGCACAGCATGGCAACAGGAAACACAAGTGGTACCAGCTGGCGCTGCTGATCAGCCGTGATCAGTGACCACACCCACAGACACACTCATACACAGCACGCTAGACAAGAGAGAAACAGTGGATTCATGAACCGTGACAGTACCCCCTCCCCTAGGAACGCCTCCTGTCGTCTCCCGGCGGACTTACCTGTAGATTGTAATCATCGATCAGGGAGTGATCCAGAATGTCCCTAGCGGGAACCCAACTTCTCTCCTCCGAACTGTAACCCTCCCAGTCCACCAGGTACTGGAATCCGCATCCCCTCCTTCTCGAGTCCAGAATACGATTAACCGAATACGTTGTTTCCCCGTCTACGAGATACGGGGGTGGAGGGACAGGGACAGGCGAATTAATGCATGCATGAAACACAGGTTTTATTTTAGACACATGTAAGACGGTATGAATTCTCCTGTACTCAGGACGAAGTTTGAGTAGGACTACCACCGGACTAATGATCTTGGTGACAGAGAACGGGCCAATAAATTTGGGAGCAAGCTTGTTAGACATGGATCGGAGAGGAATGTTCTTAGTTGAAAGCCACACTTTTTGACCAACGACGTATACGGGAGGCTTCGACCTGTGGCGATTGGCCTTAGCCTTGGTGCGCGCCCCCACCTGGAGAAGAGTCCCACAGGCTCTGCTCCAGGTGCGGGGACACCTCTGGACGAAGGCGTGAGCGGAGGGGACCGCGACTTCGGATTCCATACTGGGAAAAACTGGTGGCTGGTAACCTAAACTACATGCAAACGGAGAGAGGCCCGTGGATGATACTGGTAACGAATTGTGGGCGTACTCCAACATTGAGAATTGTTGACTCCAGGAGGAAGGATTCTTGGAGACCAAACATCGCAACACTCTCTCCAAATCCTGGTTGGCTCTCTTGGTTTGTCCATTGCTTTGGGGATGAAACCCCAAAGATAGACTGACACTCGCCCCAGTAGTTTACAAAACTCTTGCCAAAATTTGGACACAAATTGGGGACCCCGGTCAGAAACCACGTCCATCGGGAGGCCATGTAAGCGAAAGACTTTATCTATAACAGTTACCGCTGTCTCCTTGGCGGAGAGTAATTTAGGCAAGGGAATAAAATGAGCCGCCTTCGAGATGGTGTGGGGGATGTTTTCTTGGCACACTTTAGGCCCCTTAGTGCCAATTGGGCATCGTTTAAATGCCACGGCCTACCTGAGCATTGTTTCTGACCATGTCCATCCCTTTATGGCCACCATGTACCCATCCTCTGATGGCTACTTCCAGGAGTATAATGCACCATGTCACAAAGCTCGAATCATTTCAAATTAGTTTCTTGAACATGACAATGAGTTCACTGTACTAAAATGTCCCCCACAGTCACCAGATCTCAACCCAATAGAGCATCTTTGGGATGTGGTGGAACGGGAGCTTTGTGCCCTGGATGTGGATCCCACAAATCTCCATCAACTGCAAGATGCTATCCTAACAATATGGGCCAACATTTCTAAAGAATGCTTTCAGCACCTTGTTGAATCAATGCCACGTAGAATTAAGGAAGTTCTAAAGGCGAAAGGGGGTCAAACACAGTATTAGTATGGTGTTCCTAATAATCCTTTAGGTGAGTGTATATGAACTGGTCGACCATATCTCTCAGCACCACATTGACGAGTGCCTGGAAGACCGCTGGGGAGTTGGACAGCCCGAACGGCATGACCAAGTATTCAAAGTGCCCCCTGGGGGTATTGAACGCGGTCTTCCATTCATCACCCTATCTTATGCGGACCAAATGATAAGCGTTACATAAATCCAATTTTGTGAAGACGAATGCTCCCTATAATCGCTCGAAGGCTGAAGACATGAGGAACACGAAGAATACACAATCCAGACTCACAGCATGGGAACAGGAAACACACCAGGGAACCACAACGATCTGACAACATGAGACACCAGTTACTGAACACATAAAGGGACACAACAAGTGGTACCAGCTGGCGCTGCTGATCAGCCGTGATCAGTGACCACGCCCACAGACACACTCATACACAGCACGCTAGACAAGAGAGAGACAGTGGATTCATGAACCGTGACAGAATTAACATTGTTTATCTAGTGAACAATCAGTTTAGTTTGACGACCAGAAAAGGTATTTTTCATGGCCACAGAAAAATAATTATTTATCAGCATGTACAGTGCTTAGAGCGAGTAGCAAGAAGTAGTTGTTACCGGACACCATGTGTCAAAATGATTGATGACTTCCGGTTGACCTTTGACCTTTTCCGGCCCCGCCTTTTCCTGGTGTGCATCCGTTATCTATAGATAGGGATTGACCTATTGACCCCACCCATCCAATCGATGTGTTTTGAGAGATTGTGCATCCGGCGTCTATTGTTAAGGGTCAAGCAGTTGACCCCGCCTATCCGATCAATGAAATGTTTTGACCATCTGGCCTCTATTGATAAGGGTTGTGGTGTTGAGCTATCTGATCAATCAACTGTTTTGGCATTCCAGAGGCCATAGTGGTTTCAATGTGATGTGGGTAATGTGAGAGGAAAAAAGTCAGTGTCACCGGGGGTCCCTCTGTATGTGTGTCACAGACGCTCCCCCTACCTCTGCTCTGGCCTCTATTGATAAGGGTTGTGGTGTTGAGCTATCTGATCAATCAACTGTTTTGGCATAAGCATTGTGCGTTTTTTTTTTTTTATGGTGGAAAGTTTGAGGCGGTTGTTATAGAACATGTACCACCGGCATTCCATAGGGCAGCTCTATATATAAATGGGGTCAGTGTGTTCTACAACCAACAGAACCATGAGCTACATAAGCATGGACGGTTTAGCCTCCCCACAACCCCCCGAGACGGGGCTGACCAGCAGGATGATGGAAAGTTTGACTATGGCTTCGAGAAAACCTTATGGTCATGTTCGTTTGACAAATTTTCTCCATGAAGTTTCGGAATGGACTGAAGCCGAATTTATGATGTGTAGTAATCGTGTATTCGGGTATAAATTTCACAAACCAACACGCGTGGTTATGCTCTACACCACTGACGGCGTCGGCGAGTTTCAGGCTGGGGAAGATCCATGTGTGACATTTCCTGAAAAAGACTGGGGTCTATTTTACAAATTTGTCTGGAAGGATCTGAATGACGCTGGGGAAGAGCCTTTGTATGTGGCGGAGTGGGTCGGGGAGACCCCGAATGTCCAATACCGTGTGGTAGGCGACCATACTAACAAGCCGCCGAATGATTCTGTATACATATTCAGCTGTAAAGACAAGACTAAGCTCACCAACACCCGATCAGGAAGTGTCCTGCCCAAGGATCATCATGACCTGTATGAAATGCAATTTTTGTTCAAGTGGTGTGATCTGAATCTGCTGAATGGTGTTTTTTCAATCATCAACAAAATGTTCAAATGGTGTGACATGCATGACGGATACAACAAGATTAAAGTACAGTTGTTCCACCCTGAGAGATGCGTGCGCAGCGGTATAGACTGTCTACCGTCCTCCACCATTCGCTACAGCCATCATAAACCTCGACGGGGAGACCCTCCCAAGCGTCGTTTATAAATCGGCGTCTCCACCCCTTTACTACAACGACCATAAATTCAGGGACCCAAACCCTCTATGCATCATTTATAAACCATGGGTGAAGATAGGGGTTCAGAAGCCGACCATGTATGCAGCTGCGGAATTTCTTTCGGCAGCATTCTTGACCCTCCCAACGACAACGCCTGTGACCCGCCGGACCACCACAAAGACTGGGGTTTGACTAAAACTATCAAACGTCGCATAGGCTTTGAAACGTGCATTGAAAACGATTGGGGTCCGGCTAACATTATCAACCCTGAACCATTGAACACGCAAAACAACATCGGTCCGGGTAACTGTATCGAGCGCGACAAAGACCAGGATTTGGAGACATTCAAAATTTTCAAGCTCCATAACGATCAGCAATCGTACGACAGATCTAAAATCGACCGACCCCTGCCACGTGCTAATCAAACCTTCGACGTCACAGACGGATGTTTCAATGTGTTGGGGTTCAAACTCATAAAAGCTGCGACTGCGGTTTTGCTCCAACATCTCATCGGAACGAAGCTGAAGAATGAGTGCGAGGGGTGTGAGATTGATCACCCCAGCCAGCTGCAGCATTCCTGCCTGTTTGACCCTCCTAACTACTACTTGGACACGCATTTTGATGAACTTTCAACCAAACTGTTTAGACCCTATTTTCATGTCATCATCGCTATCCTGCTAAAACGCTGTGGGTTAAAATCTGACCCTCAACGGATTCAAGGAACAGTCGGGACTATTCTGCACGAATTAAAAGACGAGCCATTCATTGGTGTTAAGCTTGAAGAAATCAGAGTTGGACTTCTGGAGAAACCCTGCGACGAAGTAGTTCACGACGTCGTCGATCTCTGGGAAGGTCTCGCGATCGTGAATGGAGACTGATCAAGACGCCACCGGTATGGGAGCTGCCTGTACCGTAAAGAACACTATGGAATTCATGTTTAAAAGACATTACAACCGACAGATGACCAAACTGGTGAATAAGATTATTACAGATGCATCACGCGATGGTCATCCATTTATGGAGGACACTACACGTGAAGCGAATTTCAAGAAACAAATGGTGCATATAAGAGGACTGGCTTATTCCTGGGATAATTTGGTGGGCAAATGCATTCATGGTATCAAAAAACCCGACGTGATGATAAAATAGATTTTGGATATGATGTGTGAATCACAATCCCAGCTCTCGGTCATCGACACGCTCTGTACTTGTACGTATGTGGCAGATGTCTGTACCATGCTAACCTTGAGGTCAGAACAATACGACCCGGATGATGACGATGATGGTATTAAAATTGATGAAATCAGTACCACCATCGACAAAATTGTTGTAATGTATATCGACTACATCCTAGACAAACACATGTTGGCCTGTCGCGATTTTCTTTTCTGGCTCGACTATCAGTGACGTCATTATGACTATCCTGCTTTTATCACCCTCCATTATACTTAGACTATGCATATAACGTCGTTATATCCAATTATTATATATTTTATTATATGCATTTTGTACTAACCTCGTTATATTCAATTTTACTTAGATTTTGTAGTACTAATATTATTCTATTTACTTTCTATTTGATTTTTATTATTATTATTATTATTATAATAGCCATGTCTAGTATCATGTATTATATTATTGCCATTTACTTAAATTGTGTATCCTGTAACTTTTTTTTTAATAAAAGATTGATTCAAACTGCATGTACGAGTTATTCTTTTACAGCGATCGAAACGACAGCATGACGGAGCTCATGAAAAAGGCTTATTATACACCCTCCAACCCCGGTTCTTTAGGGGGTAAAAAACGATTAAAAGAAGCCATCTTAAGAGATAGCGGGGTCCATCTAAGCGATAAAAAGGTTTCAGAATGCCTGTCTGGTGAGGATGCTTACACTTTACACAAAACAGCCCCTATAAAATACAAACGAAATAGAGTAGTTGTGTACGGGGTCGATACGCAGTTTCAGGCCGATCTAGTCGACATGATCCCGTATGCCAAGGACAATGACGATAATAAATATCTGCTGACCTGTATAGATGTAATTAGTAAATATTCGTGGGTTCGCGTGTTGAAGAATAAGAGTGGCGTAGAGGTTACTAGAGCGTTCGAGTCTATACTCGAAGAGGGACGTGTGCCACAGAAATTGCAGACGGATCAGGGAAAGGAATTTTTTAACAAACAATTTCAAGATGTAATGAAAAAGCACGATATTAATCATTTCGCTACCGCTAGCGGTTTGAAAGCCAGCGTCGTGGAACGATTTAATAGAACGTTAAAAAGTCGAATGTGGAGATTTTTAACGGCTACAAATTCACGACGATACATAGATGTTTTACAAGACATTATGCAGGGGTACAACGTCAGTTATCACCGGAGTATTAAAATGAGGCCCGTGGACGTCAACAAACTAAATGAGGGTCAAGTGTTTCAAAACTTGTACGGGGATATAAAGAAGACCGAGAGACCCACATTTAAGTTCAAAGTCGGCGACATTGGCGAATGGGCCTCTCATTTTAGAAATCCTGACAAAGGTTATGAGCAGAACTACACGGAAGAATTTTTCACCGTATCCGATCGCATTCCGCGCAAACCACCAGTCTACAGACTCACAGATTACGACAGCGATGTCATCGAGGGAGTTTTTTATGAAAAAGAGATGCAAAAAATAATTGTGAGTAAAAACAAATCTTTTAAGGTGGAAAAGATTTTAGGTCAGAAAAAACGGGGAAAATCTACGCTTGTTTTAGTGAAATGGGTAGGCTGGCCTTCAAAATTCAATAGTTATATAGATAAAAAAAACTCTGGTGGACTTACAATCTCCTTAAAACAAGCCGGCGTTTAACGGATGAGATCATACGAGTGAAGGATTACCATGGACGATCAAGGTTTCTACGTCACGCTACCGTGCAATGCATCTTCGACAGTTTACCCCGGAAATCGTATATCCGCCTACACAACCAGGATAGCAAAAGCTATAGAATTGAAAGGACAATGGGAGGTGGGACTAGCCGAAATCGAACATCCTAGAAGCTGGTATAACTTTAATGATGAAGACGGTTATTTCGTCCTACACACAGCCCCAGGACCTACGAATAACGCCTCCCCTACAGACAGCGGGCCTTTTAAAAAAGACTTATCAGGGTTTTTTGTATCGAGGAAATTACAAATAAGCGGGGGGTACTACGCAAACATTCGTGCAATCATCCGTTTGATAAATCAAGTTCTCGCACCCTTGGCAGTGTTGGATCACGATGAATTAAAAAACAAAGTGTTTCTGGTCGCGAGACCCAACATTTCAGTCAGTTTCCAAGGTAAACTCGCTACTATTTTAGGAATGATACCGGACGATAATCTTGGACGTTCAAACTACCATGAAGCAGCCGATTTTACTAGGAGCGTCACTACGTATGCTCCTCATCAATCCGATATCAACGGTGGGTTCTACACATTGTACGTTTACACCGACATCATCCAATATCAATCGGTCTGCGATTCTTACGTTCCCCTTTTGAGATGCGTACATATATCCGGTAAAAGCAATGACACAGTCATTGCTAGATACGACTCACCCCATTACGTATCGATAAACAAGGATCACATCACCAGCATTACCATAGAGTTGAAGGACGACCAAAACCGCGAGATACCATTTTCTTACGGGAAAGTCATTGTAAAACTACACTTCAAACCAGCGAATCATTCTATTCTTTAAAAATGAGTTATTACTATAACCCTAGAGAGCCCCATACAGCCGACTATGTGGACTATTACCGAAATCAGGCCGGAGGGGGTTTGCCAGGCTATTCCGGCGGGTTGGTTATGTACGGAGCTGGACTGGGTGGACTTTTCAGAGGTCTGTTCAGGATGGCCATACCTCTGTTAAAAAGAGGATTTAGCATCGCGAAACCCCATCTAAAATCCGCTGCTAAAAATATAGTATCCGACGTCGTCTCAAACGTATTGACGCGTGCCCATAGCAATAATGCTAATGGTCAAGACGGATCAGGGCTGATGGTCATGGCCCATAAGAGGATGTCTAAACCACCCGGTGTGAGGAGGCGTGGTCAATGCGGTAAGAAGAAGAAGAAAACAACAAGTGGACCAAAGAAGCGACCAGTCATACGCAGAAAGCGTAAGAAGTCTGTTAGTCGAAAATCATCCGTCAAGAGATTCGTAAAAACCATATTCTAGCATGGCGCTACTGCATCGTATGTCGGGAGAATGCATCAAGTCCGAGTTGGACTTATTTACTGTCCCGCTGACACAGACGGTTATTGAGAAAAACAGTTATTTAGAAGTAGCCCCTTTATCCGCCATATCGGACACCGCCCCATTAGAGTTTTTTATCGCGGGCAACGGCGATGATTATGTAGATGTAAATAACACGATGCTCTACCTACACCTGAAAATCACAAGACCTAATGGAACCGACATCGTACATCCAGCAAGAGTTGCGTTAATAAATTATCCCGGCGCCACAATATTTTCACAAGTCGACGTGACCCTAGGCGATCGTCTGATATCGCAGAGTTCGAACACCTATCCTTATCGATGCATCATAGAGAGTCTGATCAACTATAGTAAAGATTCGTTGGAATCTCTTTTCTCCGCCGGACTGTTTTACAAAGACACTTCTGGTCATATGGATTCTAACGACCCAGTTGGGCGTAACGCAGGGCTGACGAAGAGATCGATGTACACTAGCGAGAGCAAGGTGGTGGAACTGATGGCCCCTATACATAGCGATATATTCTTTCAAGAAAAACTTTTGTTAAACGGTGTAGACATCAAAATACGCCTAATTAGAGCAAAAGATGAATTCTGTCTGATGAGGTGCGATGATGTGGCTTACAAAATAAAAATAGAGTCAGCATCCCTATTTGTCAAGAAAGTCACTGTAGCACCGCCGGTGAGACTGGGACATGCCCAGGCGTTACTCTCGACAACAGCCAAGTATCCCATAGATAGGGTGGTTCTAAAAAATTTCTCCATACCTGAGGGGACGCGTGTGTCAAATCAAGAAAATCTGTTTTTAGGAACCCTACCAAAATCTATCGTCATAGCTATGGTCGACAATGACGCATTCACGGGTTCCTACGAAAAAAATCCATTTGCATTCAAACATTACGATCTGGAGTTCCTAGCCGTCTACGTCGACGGACAACAATTCCCCGCAAAGCCTCTACAACCTAATTTCGAAGCCGGTACGGCTGTACGCGAATTTTATCAGTTGGCGATGACGACGGGGAGACATCTTAAAAACCAAGCACTCTCCATAGACAGGGGTGATTTCCTGAACGGATACACACTTTACGCATTTAACCTGACGCCTGATGAAGACTGCGGTCAGCACATATCGCTCATCAAGTCCGGGAATATCAGACTCGAAGCACGATTCAGACACCCATTGCCGAATACCGTTAATTTATTAATTTACTCGGTATTTGACTCGATTATAGAACTGTCTAATCGCAGACAGGTACTAGTCGATTACTACTGAGATGAATACGCTACAGCTCACCGCTGTCATGGATAAAATCACGTGCAGGATTCATTTTCTCGGGGTGCTACCATGCGATCAACTTCCCAAAAAAACGCTGAGGATCTTACCGTCGATGGCCATCATAAACACTCACCCTGCACAGCTGCCGGGAGAGCATTGGGTCGCCGTTTATTTAACCCAGGATGGACCGTCTTGTTTTTTCGACAGCTTCGGTAATCCACCCGACAGCCCCCGCTTTCCAATCAGCATCAATAACTTTCTAACAACCAACGATGTTGATGTGTTACATTCCGGCAGACGTGTCCAGGATTTTTCATCGGATACCTGCGGACAGCACTGCGTGTTTTTTCTGTATCATTTAGCTAGAGGCTACGACTATAACCATGTGATGAAATTATACACTGATGATTCTATTAAAAACGATAAAATGGTGTCCCTATTTGTGAAGAGATTAAGACCACATGTTTGTAATGATAAAATGTTATCATGCATTCACTGTGTGCAGACGTGTTTGACGTATAAATAAAAAGCTTTAAATCATTATATATTTGTTTATCGTCTTTTATTTAATGTATACATTGAATAGAAATGTTCATTAAAATTCCAACCATCGCTTTCGTTTGAGAGTCGGCGATTTAAACACAGTGTCTTTGGACTCTGGAACCGCGTAAGGCGTATATCTTTGTGTTTTTTTATAAGGTCTAACACGGCGAGGGCTTGGGGTGCCGGGTTTACGCTTTAGAGAGTTAATTTTGTGTCTGACCTGCTGATTCGGCACTGTAGAAAATGGGATGTTTAATTCAGCAAACGCCCGTAGAAACTCTGTCCATCCTATAGGTCTCCGATCATCCCTAGCCTTTTGAGGGGCCGTAACATTTTTTAACAAATCTACCATGTGTGACCCTCGTACGGTGTTGCCCCTGAACACAAACTCGCCCGATTCGTTCCATGCGCTTAGACCTTTAGCTTTAGACATCTTGTCTAATATGTATCTGCTGTTTTTCATGCTTCTCGAAGGGATATTCTTCAGAACTTCATCGACAATATCCTCCCCCACAGCTCTGCCGTCTTCAACGATAGCACCAGCAGCACCCCCCTGGGTTTCATCTTTATGACCGGAATCAGTAATAGGTAACGAAAGCGTTAAAACGCTACTCTCACGATCGCCTTGTTTAACGATGTTCAAAAACCTGGTAAGGGTATTGGTGTAAAGTTTGGCTTTTTCGTACGGATTCAAGTCTGTGCGACGTAGAATATCTCTTATGGCGTCATCCAAATCGTTCTCTACGCTCCGTTTAATGTTCTCGCGGGGGGTTTCACTCTTCATCTTATCCAGTTGATGGCGCGAAACTAAATACATCTTCTCTGCATACTCCATCCTATCGATTCGCTATTAAACTTGTAATAAAGGGCACTGCGACGCTTAGGAGTGGCAACAGGAATCCGCCCTTCTGGTTAAAGACTCGTTTCTTAGCAGTTATGCCAATTTTTTTATCGACTATAAATTTGATTTCGGCTTTTCTCTTTTTCAACTTTCGATACTGTTGCTTATTGACCGGGATGGTACCGTAGAGGATGTTAAGAGCCACTTCGCACAGCGCTAAAATGAATTCGTCGGACGCCGATTGTAAAATAAGACGTCTCTGTTTAGGACTGGCTTTATGTAAGAGTTTTAACATAGGCAAATGTTTACAAAGTCTGGCAGACATGCTGATTTATAGCGTTCTTCTTTTTTTCGGAATATAAACCACTTGACGGTCGGAAAGTAATCCTGTTCTGAGACGGTACTGCTCCGGAGTTTTCGCTTTATAGTCTATCATTAGGTAGCCGAAAGCCCGATCGACAGCATCGTGATAACACTCCATAAAGTATTTTGTATTTCCCGGGTACATATTTGACGTCCTAGCATCGCCACTTGATTGACGTCTCGTGGATTTTTAAACAGAATAATATAATTGGCGTTTAAGCTTATGGTTCGGCTGGACTTACCCTGGGCAAATAAATTTTGCACTATATAGATAGAGCTGAGATTGCGGTGGTGACAGTATTGGGTGAAAACACGTTGAAGTTCGACGTTACCGCTAGCTTGCTCCATTAAATCATCCACCACGAGCAAGTTTGTTTTGGTGACAGGCAGTAAATCATCATCATTCAGAGTCTGGGGTATTCCTTGCACAAATTTAATGTCGTACAATTGAAGTAAATCATCATACAAAGTCTGCCAGCAATCATACAACCAAACAATGTTTTCAATTTTCATGGAAATGATATTCAAACCTTTTTACAACAAAAGTTTTACAAAATATGACTTTCCAGAGTTGGAAGGCCCACTCACGACACAACTGAAAGGGTGTTGAAGTCTGAAATCGAAATCGGAAACATCCTGACCCCCTCTATGCATCATCTGATCAGTAGCCATAAGGAAGTGTGGTGAAATCAGACAGAAGCCTACGTTTATTATAGACCACCTTAAACCTTTTAACGATTGATTTGTTGTGCAGTGTGAGAGACTTTTTATTCCTCACAATGTCTTCCGTCTGAGCCAGGATGTATTTGGATCTATCATGCGACGTCACATAGCTGTCAACCAGACCAATCAGGGATTCGAGACAGATAGCTTGGGAATTTTTAGCATTCAGGGTTATCCCCTTAGCCTTCATGCACGATTTACCTTTGACAGTTTCAAAACCATACGATTTGGGCCCGCTCGAGCAAAAGACCGTTATATGGTCATCATCGTCTAATTCGCTAGTAAGATCCCCTAAATAATCCCCCAACGGAGGCTCCCAGTCCCCTTCCCTAGACACGAATACGACACTGTCTGTGTCAGAGTATAACAGTCGGTCGCCGAGTCTATCCATCAATTCGTACAATTCCAGTCGGGCGTGTGCGGTAGTAAAGGCCCCTACAAAAACATTCACATCGCGTGCCTTGCAAACGTCCTCTTTAGACGGTCTATGCTGGACGAGAGCTACGTCTTCTGCGATGAATGAGAAATACGTCAATGTGTCGGTATTGCCAAAAACGATTCTGGTGAAATCTTCAGGGTCGCTCACCAGAGTCATTTGAGGCAAGTTCTGTCTTAAAGAGAAGCGCCCCCACAAACTATTCAGAATTAATTTTGTGATTGCCCTCTGGGCGGCGTTGTACTTGATCTTTTCAGGGTCGAGTTGAATCCCCTCTTTTTCAAAATAGTCACGAATGTAAGTCTCTTTCTCAGCATCCGTGACAACATTCAAAGGGTAGCCCGACGCTTGCTGTTTCAAACACAAGAACGTTTTTACATATTCAGCGAACAACGTGTCAGACTGTTGTGGAAAATGCCAAACCTCGTCTATCTTGGCTACCACATAACCCTTCTCGATGGCTTTTAAAAGCTCGATAGTGACCCAACAACCGGAGAGCGCTCTTTCCTTGTCCGTATGGGTGCAGCTCGTGGTCTGGTTTTGGTCGTGAGCACACGCGGCACAAAGGGGAAACATGAGTTTTCCTTGGCATCTGTAGGGGAGAACCGGGTGCAGTAATTTGCGGGGAGGGTACACGGTCGCTTTGACAAGGCCGTAATAATTTTCAATCGGTTCAAAATCTTTGAAAATGATTTGGGGGTGTTCAATCGGGTAGCTTTTCCTCGCCTGACAATACGGGTAGAGACTGGTGAAGTCCAGATACTTTATTTTCTCATCACCGGTCACTTTGTGATAGAGTTTATAGGCGTTCGTTCTCCCACCGTACAGAGCGTCTCGCGGGTTCAATCTCTCTGGCGCGGAATAATCAGTCATAAATTCGATCACGGACGGGTTGGTTTTTTTCATATCGGTCCATTGGCATTCCCAAAGAACTTCGATTTGCAAACCGTACGCGTTCCGCAGAATTTCGATCTTATCGTCAAACTGGTTCCTGAGAACCCCGTAGGGTACTCCGGACAAGGGATGCGTCTGATGAGGTGTAAAGCGACAGCAATGACCATGGAAAATACAACCCGCGTACTCTAGACCGTGTCGAATACCATCGTGTTCATAGAATCCGTCTAAAAAGTACTTACCGATCGATACTTCGCCATGGTTTAAGGCGTGGTGTACGTCTACGTTTCGAGTCTTTTTTATATACTCGATCCATTCTATCGCACCGCTTGAGTAAGTCTTATTCTGATGGATGTGTGCTTTGTTATGAGTGAGGGCAAGCGTGTTTCTGGTGAGATAATGTGTTTTGAAGATCCCCATCGAACAGCCGGCGATCGTCGTGAACGAAAAAGGGTCGAGTTGGGTGCAATGTATGAAAGACTCCCTGTATTTCATACATCCTTCACGTAATAAGACGACGTCGTTAACACCGTACTCATGTAGTTCTTTCTTGAAGTCAAAGAACTTACCCTCAACCGTCTGGTACCACTCGCAAAACTTTTGTCTTTCTTTGACCGACATGTTATCGTAATTGTAGAGCTTTTTGTCAGGGTATGGCCCAAAATAGTTCTCATTTTCCACCCTGTTGAAAAGGTGGGGGAAGTAACCTTTTTCAGTCGTCGTTAAGTCTAACGCCGCGGGCATTTTGGCAAGAGCCATTGGGAAAAATGAGTAGCTATCGATATATCTCTGGGCATACGCCTCATCGTACATGAAAATTAATTTGCAGCCTTGCATTATAACATGAAACGCAATCCCGGCTTTGCAGAAAAACTCAAGAATTAAAAAGGAGTCAAATCGGGATGAATAATGCGCTATGAAGCAGTAACCATTATATCGCGGTTGTCGGAAGCGATTGATTAGCTTAGCGATACAGTCGGTACCGTGAGCGGTAAATTTCTCACCTTTGAATGTGATGGCACAAACAAAATTGGCCTTGTGTCTACCGTTTTCGTAACGCGTTTCAAAATCGTAGAATATGTATTTCTCACAGGCGGTAGGGGCTGTATGAAGCATTGATGCTCACCATCCCCCGTCAGACGCTCCCGACAATGCACACATCTGTCCGAGGGGCATGTGTGTTTGGTTTTCTTGTCGCCCGGTTTAACGTCATAACGCCTGTTACATAGTTTGCAAAATTTTATAATATCGCAGGCGGGGTGTTCCTTACCGGGAGGTGAGTTTTTTTTATGCATTTCGAAGCAATAGGCAGATTTACAGTAACGCAGACAATCGGGGCAATGTATGATTCTTACAGGGAACGTGTAACAATCGGCGTCGAAACAGATGTTGCAGACATGCTTACATCGATGGTCTCTGCGACAGCTATAACTTTTATAGCAAAATGAGCACACGTATCTAGAACCCATGAATCCCTCCAAATTCAGTATCATGTAATAATGATCTTTGTGGATGTATAAGAAAACTGTTTTTGGGTGGGGTTCGTCAGAATTTTTAAACGTTTCTACGATCATAGCATTAGATCTGTAAAATACGACAATTTTAATGTCTAGCGCTCGTTCAAACGATGCTATGTCGTCAAGACCGATTCGATCTTGGATTGAGAAGCCGGCGTTGTTTTGGATAGTGGTAGCCAGTTTTTCTAACTCATTCTCGGGTAATTGGGGGTTAAGAAAACGGGCGAGACAGATTGAGAAACACAAATTATTCGAAATATTTGTGGGGCAGAATAAGTTCGTCTTTTTTCTTTTAATCACCTCATCAACAGCCAGATCTGTTAGTTTACGTCGACCCCCACCTTGTCGGTTAAAGACTACAGACGCGTCGATTTCAACGGACTGGTCAGATAGTAACCGATTGTTCCTCTGTAAAACTTTTTCAATTTGATCAAAAACCGGATCTATGTCATAATTATTACCGCAAGTTAAAATCCCGCTGACGGGTTCTTGGAGACTGGGAGCTGACAATGTAATATTGATTACGGGCTCACTCTGGTCGAATTCTCTAGCAAAATTAACAATCCCTGCTAACATGTCGTGTAAGTAAGTATGATAAGAGGCTAAATCTGTAGAGTTAATCTCTCTCAGATTCATAGTCCTTCTCAGAGTTACGCCATTGAAACGAGGTCGTGGTAAAACATGATATCCGTTAATGTCCCCACCGTCGCGAATCAATCTATCGATGTCGGTGCGGTTTAATCGAGGCTGTGTAGTAGAATCAACATTACCTGATGTAGATGGTTGTGATGTATCATCACCGTCAGGGAGCTTTGGTGATTGCGATGGTTGGTTGTTTAAAACACCGGCGAATTGTACAACAGGATCGAATAAATTCATATTTGGATTTACCGCTAATTCGAAAAGATCCAAATTAGCGACGGGTTGCGAAGATTCTAAATTAACCAAATAGTCTTCTAAAGAATTCGGAAGTATACTTAGCATTTCGATTTCGTCCGGTGACAGTTCTGTATCGTCAAAGCTTTTAGCACCCTCCATTTTAGATTTCAGACCAAAACATGAAATATAAAAAGCATACACGAAATAGTACAAAATCAGAGTATATGTAAAAAGTATAAAAAAGCATACATGAAATAGAAATAAATGAAATGCGTGATTTGATAACACAGCTCTATCTTACTCATCCGACTGTTCAAGGAGAATGAGAAGAAGATGATGAATCAATAGTATCAGTTCGCGATGGAATTCGGTGAACATCTGCTCGTTTCTATTGACACGACGAAATATTTCGTCACCCAAATTTCGAATAAATCGATCTTGCGTATCGATTCTGTCATGTATCTCCTGCTGAGAATTGCGAAGATCTCTGCTAAATGAGGATAATCTACTATGTGTTTCGATCTGAGCATCACAAACCTGAACTTGCAGTGTTTCTATTCTACCAAGTGTATCAATATGTGCGTTGCGAAGCTCAGCATGGATTGTCTCTAAGCGGTTTTGTGTATCGGTGTGTGCATCACGAAACTGCTGTCTCAATGATTCTACTGAATCAATAAGCGCATGCATCAGAGGAGTAGGATGCTCATCATCAGCCGGCCGAGTCGCTGGTACTACTTCAGCAGCGATATGCCCTTGATCTTCTTCCAACGATTGGTGATAGCAGTTGTTTTCATCTATAGTCTGATTAGTTTCTATGACCGATACCTCGTCGTCGAGCCCGCTCGCCCAAGAACCACAGGACCATGCTTCCAGTTGATCGCTATTCAAATCCGTCATATCATTATGCTTTCCGCTCGAACCTATTGTGTAGAAAAATAACAAAATCATAATCGTCTTGTTCAATTTAGATTTTTAAACTTGCGATAATGTAGTAAGTCTTACCGTAAAACACTGTCGTATTAGGACTGAGATGAAAGTTGCATGTCCGACTGGTAGATGGACCAGCAGACTGGTTGATAGCCAA